>JADEYG010000015.1:0-600000 GCA_016906335.1 Novakomyces olei
AACCCTAACTAACCCTAACTAACCCTAACTAACCCTGACTAACCCTAACCCTAACTAACCCCTAACCCTGACTAACCCTAACTAACCCTGACACAATCTTTCTTTCAATTACTCTCCTTTTTCAACCTTTTTTTGCCAAAATCTACATAAATCTATTCCCATTTTCTACTTCTATTTCCCATCTCAACTCCAACTCTCTCCATCCTTTTCTTTATCCAACAATCTCAACAAATTTCTCTACTCCACTCCCTGATAAACAACCCTAACCCTAATAAAACAACTTCCTCATACATTATAATACCACATACATTATCCCAATAATTACCCCTAACCCTAACTGAACAAATCTCATACATTATGCCCCCATACATTAATGCCCATACATTAATTTACCATACATTATTCCTCTATACATTATTCATCCATACATTATTCATCCATACATTATTCCTCCATACATTAATGCCCATACATTAATTTACCATACATTATTCCTCTATACATTATTCATCCATACATTATTCATCCATACATTATTCCTCCATACATTATTCCTCCATACATTATTCTACCATACATTATTCTACCATATATTATAATACCATACATTATAATGCCATATATTATTATACCATACATTATAATGCCATATATTATTCTACCATACATTATTATACATACATTACTTTACCATACATTATTCCTCCATACATTATTCTACCATATATTATTATACATACATTACTTTACAATACATTATTTTACTATATATTATTATACCACACATTATTATACATACATTATTCCTCCATACATTATTCCTCCATACATTATTATACATACATTACTTTACAATACATTATTATACCATACATTATTATACATACATTATTCACTTTACAATACATTATTTTACCATATATTATTATACCACACATTATTATACATACATTATTCCTCCATACATTATTCCTCCATACATTATTATACATACATTACTTTACAATAACTTTACAATACATTATTCTACCATATATTATTATACCATACATTATTATACCATACATTATTATACATACATTATTCCTATACATTAAATTACCATACATTATTATACTATACATTATTATACATACATTGCTTTACAATAAATTATTCTACTATACATTATTATAATGCCACATAAAATGCATCCTGCGCCGTCATGAGCTTTTTATAAATCTTTAAACCCATATATCTCCATAATTACTAATCCAATCTTGTAAACAAGTATATATTTACACTCCTACTGCACCCCTCTATCCAACCATACACTTTTTGTAAAAACACTTGTTCATTCGACGTTTTGTCACCTCTACACATGGACTACACACTCTTAATTTTTCTTATTTTTCTGACGTTTTTCTTATTATACTTTATTACTATGGGGCTCTCTCTATAATATTTTTATTATATTATCAGATAGCTATAATATGTGTAGACCATCTTGTATAATAATTATATTTTATAAATTCAGCAACCCTACCCTCGCCGCAATATGGTTTGCCAATGTTTTGGAATTAAGGCGGAAACTATTTTTGCTCTTACGTCGTTCTTACCCCCGTTTATGCCAATTTCCTTAGCATTCCCGCGCAATTTCCCATATTATAATTTGGAATTTAGTCGGAAAATTCTCCCTAAAAAACCCTGCCTCCACGTTTCTCCTACCATTCTTATTAGAATTACGCCATAATTCGCGGGAATGCTAAGGAAATTGGCATGACCCCCCCCTCATACATTAATTATTTTTCGAAATGGAATTATGGCGTAAAGGAAAAGCGAAAACCCTGACTAGAATTATACATAATAAGAATCGCATTACATAAAAATGGAATTTCGCCATAATTCCGTCTTGAATATATCTAGTTTTTCTTATTATACTCTATTACTATGGTGCTCTCTCCATAATAACTATATTATATTATCAGATAACTATACTATGTGCCATGTGCGATGCAATAATATTATTATTTATAATATACCCTTACCCTACCCCAAGCAATGGCTGTGATGAATTTATCAAAAATCCACAGCCTATCAATATTTCGTCGATATGTCAGCTTGCGCTACTGTATTATCCAATAGCATCGCTGTATTCAGCGATATTTCGTCGAAATGTCGCAACTTTTTTAGGGGAACTTTTCGCAGTTTAATATATGGCAATCCACTAGCGCCTTGCGACATTTCGCCGAAATATCAGTGATAGGGTTTTCTCGAATTTTAGACATAATGCAATTATTATACAAAAAAAATAATACCAGCTGACATTTCGTCGAAATGTCGCTAGTAATAATAGCTAGGCGTAATGCGCGCTGGAATATGTACGTCTTGTATAATAATTATAATTTATAAGTTCAGCAACCCTACCCTCGCTGCAATATGGATTGCCAATGATTTGGAATTAGGGTCCTCCATACATTAATCCTCCATTTATTAATCCTCATACAATAATCTTCATACAATAATACTCCATACAATAATCCTCCATACATTATTGCATAACTTGCGCATTACTTATAAAATTGCTCTCCATACTATAGTTATAGTTGAATAAATTCGTGATGCCACACTCGACATATAATAGGTTTCAATTCATAAATTTTCCATTATATCTATGAATCCTGCATACGTTGAATCACATATTAATACAATAAATGAAGATAAATTAGATCCAACAAACTACTTTTGTTCCGCCATTTTGGTTGGCCTGTCATTGCTGAAATACCAATGCACGAACTTTACACCCGCTATTTGTGTGGGACCGATTGTGATTTGACCGGCCCACAATAAGCATGCTGTGCCTTTGGCCGGTAAAGCTTCACCAGTCCAGGTTTTTAGTTTGTCTTTCATTTCTAATTTTTCGTGTGCTAATTCAAATATAGTAAATAACGATGGCATGATCTTGTCTGAATATTGACATTGCCGTTCCTCTTTCTCAAATGCCGTCCGACATATTGTTTGAGGTAGGTAGCACCGATAGCAAACGCTCCCAGATTTTATCCAATTTCGCTGATTTGCTTTCAATACTGTTCTTTTGGCGTCCAAGTACAAAAACTTTATCCTGTTCCGGCATTGGCCAAAGCCGTGTGAGTACTGACTAGCACCGGAAAGGAGACACAAAACACATTTGTCTGAAAGATAAAGCATTAAATTGTGAATATCTTCAGCAATTATGATGTTCGACCGATCTCTCTGTAACACGGCTTGTCGACCATATCGGCAATCGGGCTGCCTCTCGTTTGCTTCAGCCCGGACCTTGCGGCGCTTCGACATCTGACATAAGTCACAATGATTCTCGTCCGTCTGACATCGCGCTAAGTCTTCATCATAGTCGTTGAAATATCTGTCTAGTACTAATCTCCTGCACTCTGTTTCATGTACATATCTTCTCAATGGTTTCTCCATTGTGCTTAGATCATCCTCACTAAATATGATTAGGCTCTCGGCTCTTCTGCCATCTCTTCCAGCACGTCCTGATTCTTGGAAATAGTCTACCAAACTGTAAGGCGCTTTGGCATGCACAACCAGTCTCACATGTTGGAAATCAACACCAGTTCCAATAGCAGTCGTTCCAACTAATACTTTGCTTTTCTCACCTAATATCCACCGATTTATTATTCCAGCCTTCTCAGCAAAGCTAAGCTTTGATGTTATGCAATGCGCACGACTAGCAATAGCAATTGTTTCGGCGTCTGACTTTGTTCTTGCGATACACATTACGCGATCATCTTCATCTTTGAATTCAAATTGTTTCAGAGTATTTATTACTTCGGACTGTAGTGCTCCAGTAGCTTGCCTCGCTTTGTAAACAATGTTGTGTCTACGACATCGTACTTTAAACCAAGTCGGATTCTCTAGCACAAAATGGTCTATAAATTCGCTCCTTTTGCACGGAGGAAGCGTTGCCGACAAGAGCACTATTGGTACATCCAATAGTCTTAAACTAGGTATTTGTTGAATTGCCTTTCTGTATGACGTAGTAAATGCCAAATGGCATTCATCGACTACCAATCGATCAAGAATTCCTCTTTGGCGTAAAAGTGTTAAATATTGCCGTCCCGAGTCCGACACAGCTGTCTCCACCGACATCAAGGTTAAGCGATAAAACTTTTGCGGCGAATCATTCGCGGTCCATATTCCAGTGTCGATCCCCACTAGTTTGGACCGACGTTCCACATCAATCATCAACGCCACAAATGGTAAAACCATCACTGTGCATGAAGCTTGCGGCAAGCAAGCTGCAACCTGGATTACACATGTCTTTCCAAACCCAGTAGGAAATACAATAACTATTTCCTGTACCTTTCGGGCAACTGCTACAATAGCATCCGCCTGTATTGCAGCACGGAATTCAAAATCAGAACCAAACAGCTCTTTTGCTTTTCTAAATGCATTCTTTTTCAGTTGACCAATGGAGACTTCCAAATCTTCTGGTACTGCTTTAGTATTTTCGATCTTGTCCGTAGCATGAATATATTGTTCAGACATTTTGAAGAAATCCGCCCATGACTGACACGCCTTCCAACTATGGTTGAGCCAAAGATCAGCCGTATTCTTCAAACCGCTACTGTTTCCGTACATTGTACTGTGTGTTGCGACACTGTGATTCGATAGGTGTATTAAATTGACAGCATTATGAGTCATAGTAAGACCTTCATCATCGTCACTGTTGTCCTCAACGTCTGCGATGTGTTTTGAGAATTTGACATTTATAATGGACGAAGCAATCTGCCGCCAGGCAGATATTGACAACGTTGGAACACTTGCATGTGCGCAAGACTGCTCGAAGTACCGAGAAAGGCACTTACCGTCCCATTCCTTTCCATGTGACACAAATAATGCCGTTTGAGATAGTGCGTTCCCGAGGACACCCTGTAAGTATTCAGTAAACGGTTGAATATAAATCAAATAATTCAGAACCAAGTTCCCCACTTCGTGAGTTAGAAACCGTGCAAGGACTCGCGGGCGCCCAGTAATGTTTTGTGTTTTAGTATAGGTTGTATATACTAGCATCTGTCCATCTTTAATAAATATATTTCGCCCTCTCCTTCCATTTCTGAACCATATAGTTATGGTTTCCGTACCGCGCAATGGGGGCGCTGATATTGTTAATAGTGTCCATATCCATCGCAAAAATGTGTGTACCGCAGCCAAATACCGCGCAATGGCTGATTTGTCCCAGTCTCCTGTTCCGTTATGAAAATAAGTTGTTAGACGTGTATTTGATTGCAATAGACGAACGAGCCAGTTTTCATGTTCTTTTAAATAAATAATGTTTGTTTTCAGCTGCTATCCCAAACCAGTAGCCAGGCTGTGAAATATGAATTAAATCACGAAGAGATTTTGTCGAAAGAAATTTGTAGTTGATTCCAAACAAAAGACTGTCGCTTAAAATTCCGTAGGCTGCCAAAACTGCGCGTTTGTATAAAATTGTGATTTCGGCCATTCGTAGAGAACTTCCTCTGTAAGAGACTTCTCTCTCTGCAATATCCCAGGTACATTGGTGCGGATTAACATAATATTTTGTATACTGAAAAAGATAAGCTCTCCAATTAAGAAGAACTCCAACCGCAGTACTTCTTGATGGGTTGAGAAACTGCTCAACTAAAATGTCCAAGTTTGAACTAGCCTCTCCCGGCTGCGAGCAAGCCTCTTCAAACAAAGTTAATTGAGCGCAGTAAATCAATCCAGATAATATCGTATTAAATCCATTAGGCGGTTTCCAGCCTTTTGAAGCATCTCCTTGATATAAATAAGCACATGATGCACAAAAGCTTAAGAGTGCAGAATCAAAATCGTTGTTTTTAATTGGTTGTTTTAAAAGATATAAACCAATATAAAAAAGAAACCGTCGCGCAGTATCAAATAGACCAGCTTTGATTGCAAGTACAGTCCCCTCGACATTAGCCCTTTGAGCGTCGTCACAGTTCAACATCAGTCGAGTAATGAAAAATCGAATTGCCTGAGCCCAGTACGAAAAATATCTTTTCTTAGTCGCAGGTAAAGTTGTTCGTCGAAAGTGGCGCACTCGTCCAGAATTGTCCGGCACAAAACTACTCAGTCTAGTCGCCATAGCTGAAGTCATTTTCATATTGCTTTCATCAAATATATTGTTATATAAAAGCTCGATTTGTTCATCAATACTGTCAAGCACTGTGGATTCGAAATTGCTCAGGTTTTCCGTTTGTAAACAGACTCGATCAAACCCAAACTTCGTGACCCACGGTGGAATGTCTCTTTGATCGACATCACTTTCTGTTGCAGCACTGGGAAGGGTTATAAGGGTCTTTTCCAAGAACTTTCCTACAACGCCCTCCGCGGCTGAATTTGAGCTTGGTTTTAAACCATCTTTCGCAGCAACACGAAAATATTTCAGAAATTGATTCTCTGTAAAACAAGTTTGTAGGGGTGAACAAACAATATGATCTTTTGATGTTCGAACAGTATGTTCTTTTGAGATATGCTGCTCAATGACCTTTCGCGATGTTGAAGCAGCATCATAGCAAAAACTGCAGTAGTAGCCTTGGCAAACCTTTAGAAATAATAACGGTTCAACCACTTCACGCAGGCTCGGCGTGCTCCAATATATATTCAAAACAGGAGCGATATTCACGTCGTTTGCATTAATTACAGAAAGTGCAATTTGAAGTTCAGTTGACTTTAGCTTATGCGCCTGACGCAAATGCCTTTCGGCTGCGTTGGTTCCAACCTCGACCTTTACGCATGCCCGACAAGCCTTGCAAGCAACTACCTTTAAACCAAAGGCCTCCTCGATTCCCAAGTACTCCATGACTGAGTATATCTGTTCAAGTCTTTAATTACTACTAGAAACATGCTGTAATCTATTTTCGATATAATGCGAATCTTATTATTAATAGTGTGAATTTCCTTTCCGTCGTCGCGATTTTTACCATATATTAACCTGGAATTATGCAGTAAAATCTACCCTCGAAAACCCTGTTTGACTATTTGTTATTCAATTCTTATTAGAATTACGCCGTAATTCGCGACGACGAGCAGCAAATTCACATGACCCCCCTCCCATACATTAATTAATTTTCAAACTGGAATTACGCCGTAATTCTACGTAGAACACCCTAACAAAAAATATAGCTAATAAAAACTACGATACATATATTTCGAATTACGGCGTAATTCGCGCAGGAATATGTATAGGAAATTGGCATGACCCCCCCCCCTCATACATTAATTATTTTTCGAAATGGAATTATGGCGTAAAGGAAAAGCGAAAACCCTGACTAGAATTATACATAATAAGAATCACATTACATAAAAATGGAATTTCGCCATAATTCCGTCTTGAATATATCTAGAGCCATTGCCAGAGCACAAAGGAAACAGTACGAATTGGTCGTCGACCATGACACCTGCCGGGACATTTACAAACGTCCACATTGACCCTGTGGCGTACGGCAGTGTTATATTTGGGATATCAGGAACGAAGGTAGTGCTGATGTGGCCTCCTACAGAAGTGAATCTAAGAACTTACGAGGAATATCATCGCTCTACTCAGGGTCGGGTCATACCAAGACACCTCCCTACGCTTAAGAGCCTCCATTACAGTGTTTTGAGGAAAGGGATGATGTTGAATATGGAACCGGGAACGCTTCACGCGGTTATCGCTGTCTCGGACAGCTCGTTACTTGGATACAACTATGCCGCGAAGGACTGTGAATGCCTTCAGCGAGTGGTCGACTGGGAAGCCAAGTTAGCCCAGAAGAGACCAGGGATCAAAAGCGCGGTGATACAGGAACACCGGACTATGGTGGATTTTTACAGAGAGGTCTACGGGACGGACCTACCAGGGACAGCGAAAAGAGTGTTGTCGGGACTTACTCTCTTGGAGGGGGAGTAATGTCAGGGGTTGCTTAGAAAGGTGCTGGGAGCACTTGAATAAGCAACTTCGTAGTTTAGTTAGTTAGTTTATTTAGTTGTATTGTAGGAAGTTGCTTAGAGTAGCGCTTGGAGCGCAGACTCTAGCACTTCTGCAATAAGTTAGTTACTTTAATAGTTTCGTAGAGTGGGATCTTCGGCAAGTAACGAGCCGAGCCCAAGTATAAGAAGAGGAGTTCTTCTACTGGGTTCGGGGCGTTACAACAACCAAGGTTCCGCTTAATATAAGTGTCTTGAGATTAGTTCTTCTATCTGCCTATCCTTTGCTACTCCCTGTCAAGGCCAACGTGTGATCTTGGCCGACTTAAGATTACTTTGTATTGAGTCACCCCCTAACATAGAGCTTATCAGCCCAGGAAATCAACCTGCGCGAAAAAGAAAAACGTCATCAGAGCAACTAGGAGACGAAAAATTCAGAAAAATAGACCCGCTGCAGGAAATCCTTTCTGGTGAAAGAAAATTAAATCTTGAAGGGATCTCCAAAGAAAAATTGAAGAAAATCCTTTCCCCCCTTTTCCTTAAAAATGGTCAAAGGAAAATATTAAACAGACCCAAAGGAGGCGTTAATCACATTGAAGCTCCTGACATTGAGCCTCAAAATTACAATGAAGCCATCACTGGGCCATTTGGGAATCAGTGGAAAGAAGCAATAAATAAAGAACTAAAAGCAATGGAAAGAAATGAAGTATGGAAAGTCGTTTCCCAATCACAAAATATACGTACAGTTGGATGCAGATGGGTGTTTAAACTGAAACAAGGAGAACAGTCGAATGAAATAATTAGAAAAGCAAGACTAGTAGCACAAGGGTACTCACAGATTTTTGGAAAAGACTATGAAGATACATACGCCCCAGTCGCTCGTCCTGACAGCATACGGTGGTTATTAGCTTACAGCGTAATTAAAAATTATGAAATCTATCAAATCGACGTGGATACAGCCTTCCTATATGGTACACTAAAGGAGTCAGTGTACATGAAAAAACCCGATGGAGTGAAAATTAAAAAACCCGGCCTTGTCCTAAAATTAAACAAAAGTCTCTATGGTCTCAAACAGGCACCAAGATCGTGGAACAGTGAACTGGATTCTACATTGACAAAATACGGTCTAACAAAATCAAACAAAGATTCTGCCATATATTACAATGACTCTTTAATTATTGCTGTCTACGTAGATGACCTCATGATCGTCGAAAAACAGAAAGGAAAGAGACTTGAATTTGAATCCTTTTTGAAAACATTTTACTCCATCAAGTCACTTGGAAAAATAAAGAGATATCTTGGTATGGACATTACATATGACCGCGACAAAGGAATACTCAAATTGTCACAGTCACAATTTGCTAAGTCAATTATACGCACTTACGGAGACACTAACCTAAAATACATAAGTCAGCCCATCACAAACATCAATTCACTCTATCATCCCGCGGATGAAAATTATGATTGTCTGGAAATCTATCCAACTATTATAGGAAAATTAATATATTTGACTGAATGGACAAGACCAGACCTCAGATTTGCAATAAGTATGTTAAGCAAACATACAAAAAGACAAAATGAAGAACAAATACAGGCCTTAAAACACACCATGAGATATCTAAACGCTACACTGGACACATGTATCACCTACACTAGAGAAAATGATCTACAGATACACTCGTGGGGCGACTCTGATTTCGCCGGAGACACTTGCGACAGAAAATCCCGATCAGGATACGTTGTCTCACTAGGAAAAAATAACGGCCCAATAGCCTGGAACTCGCAAAAGCAAAAAATTGTAACACCAAGTACAATGATGGCGGAGTTCGAAGCTATGAAACTAACAGTCAATCAAGCCTTGTACTACAAATATCTAATGGACGAAATTAATAAAGGGCCCGATAACATCCCAATCGTCTACTGCGATAACAACGCCTGCATATTACTTGCAACTAATGGTGGAAACTACCAGGGTTCAAAACATCTAAGTAACACCTGCTACTATGTGATGGATATTGTGAGAAATGGACTGGTAAGCATACAGAGATGCCCCTCACGAAACATGAAGGCAGATGGATTGACCAAGAACCTACTTGGAAACAAATTCACTAAATTTACAAAAATGCTATACAATGAAGAATAACAAAAAAAAAAATAAATACAAGAATACAAAAAGGAAATAAAAGATTCAAGGGGAGTGTTGAAATATGAATCTATTATCCCCTTATAATAATAATAATAATAATAATAATAATAATAATACACTCGCCGACTCACTGACCGGCTAAGACAACTCAACCATGAGTGTCAGTTGTTTGACTTTTAGCTTTACAGAATACTCACTCAAAAATACATAGTTACATATATATAGCTCAAGCGAACCCTCACACCCTCGGGGGATTCAGCTGAAGCAATCTAGAGTATCTAATTCATTTAATCTACCATAAGAGCAAATTCCAACCTTCTATATTCAACATATTATATTATCAGATAACTATAATATGTGTAGCACATCTTGTATAATAAATATATTATATAAATACAACAACCCTACCCTTGCCGCCATTCTCTGCCCTGACATTATGCTGTAATCCTGTTTCGATCTGACGCTCTTTTTATAGCCTCCAGCCTCCACTGTGAATTACCTTAACATACCCGCGCTTTTTCCCATACATTAACGGCGCATTATGCAGTAAAATCCGTCCCTGAAAACCCTCCCTACAAATTTCTACTGCATTTCTTATTTACATTACGCCGTAATTCGCGCGTATGTTAAGGTAATTAGCATGACCCCCCCCTCATACATTAATTTATTTTTTGGACCGCATTACGCCGCAAAATCAAACCGAAAACCCTGTCCAATTTTCAATGCTATAATAATCACATAACAAATTATTGATTTTGCGGCGTAATGCGCGCTGGAATATGTATAAGTAATATCAACCGTTCGAACTTCAACATAACTTCAATTAATTCAACAAAGATTATTATATAGACCGTTCGAACAATATATCCAACATCAATAATTTTAACACAAAAGCTTAGTTTTATAAATATTTTTTTATTTTAGAATGTTAGGGTTTATACAGATCAAAAGACGTACGCGTAGTGCGGTCATGTTAAATCGCCGTAAACGAAAGCCAGACGTGGCTAATGTTGACCGTGCTGGTGAAGCAAAATTGAAAATGATTGATAATGAGGAAATCGATGAAATGCGTTTGAATTCCTCGTCCGCAGTTAATGATAAGTTTCACGTCAGCGCCTTCAGGACTGCGTTTGAGGCATGGATCCCGCTTGAAACGCCGGTGACCGTTGCATCCAGTTCTGGAGTTAAGATATGCAATATACCATCTGCGTTTATTCAGCGCAGTCATTATGCAAATTGCGCTTATCTTGAGTTTGTCGTCGCATCTATCATACAAAACAAAGGTGTTCTCGAGTTCAATGGAACCCGTTGCCTACCGAATGATCCCATTCAGGTGGGGAAATATGTTTATATAGTTGATGGTAAGTCGCAGATGAGAGGATGTTTAGACTGACTGTTTAGAAGATGCAGAAGAACTGAGACCGCAAGAGGGACCCGAATCAAAAAGCAAAGCAAGGCCTTTTCGAAATTTACATCTTGATGAGCTTACGTCGACGTACAGCAAGTCTTCACGGAGCTCATACGGACAGGTAGGGGAGGAAGAAATTTTCTTTGGTACTCACATGAACCTAGAATCGGTTCAGGGAGCGTTTGATGATGAGAGATGGCGGCTGTCTAGTGTTTGGTGAGTTTGGAGAAGACAGATGTGAGGCCTGCCATATTATTCCCAAATCGCGCGGAAATTATGTATGTTTGACCGGAACCTAAGTTGTTTAGAGTTGTTGCTTACCTGTCTCAGCTTTTGCACGGAATCCTTGATGCTAGCATAGCTGACGCTTTCGATATCGATTCTGTGCAGAACGGACTGTTTCTTTCCTATGAACTGCACAAATACTTCGACAAGTATATGTTTGGTATTTATTGTCCGGTAAGACAGTATACTGGAGATTAGAGTACTTAAAATTACCAGGAAACAGAGGTTTTCGAAATTCATTGTTTTGTGCCGAAGGACAATTTGTTGGACTATCACGGAAAGCAGCTTCTACTAAATCCGAGGTTTAAAAAATACTGGCCCCGTAAAGAGTTTCTTGACTGGCATTACCGTCAATGCGTGATGGCCAGACTTCGAAGACATTCTTCATTCATGAGCGCAGAACAGGCATGATTTCATGAGCCGAGACGCGTAACAATTTATCCGTCTGTAAACCATGGACAATGTATATCGATTATTTTGAGAAATTAAGAGCCAAAATTTTGATTATCGAGGTGATCCGATCCAGCAATATAAAAATGATAGCTGTCATCTTTTTATTGGCCTGGCTACGGACATATATTGTCAACATATGAAGTTTTGACACATCTGGAGCGATATGGTCAGAACGAATGCCTATTTCACTAGTCAATTCTACTAATTGCTCTTGAATCAGTCCAATGTCCATAGGACATATGGGCCTAGCAGCTGGTTCGAAAGTTCAGCCAGTGGGCCGTCGCCAAGATCAGAATATGAAGGTCAACCAATGAATCGTACGTGAGTTTGATTCTTTCTGCCCAACCAATCACGCTTAAATCGGCGATCTTGTCAAATATATTTCACCCTTTAGCAATACGACATCAAAATATATTGCTGTAATAATTTGCATCAACCGTTGTCTCCAAGATTTTAGAAGCATGGCTGGCCTTAGTCGTCATAAATGGCTCTTCTTTCGGATCTGTGCATGCACACAATAGTCCGCAACTAAAATTGTTTTGGAATAGCTAGGCTTTGCATGGAAAGTCTCCAAGAAAGCGAGGTCAATACCGCATGGAGAGGCAAGTTCAGTAGTTTCATACCGCGAGATGCATTTGAACGTCTCAGGAAAGTGCGGTGATCCTTTAAGGTAAATTTAGTACCATAAAGTTGTGGCGGCACATCTTGTCTGTCCGGCTCGTGATTTTTTAGTGTCTTTCGGGATACCTCTGGTCTCTTGAGAATTTCAATATCAATTTACGTCCATTAGCGCAGTTTGATATATGTCTTCAATCCAGGATTGGCCTCTTTCCTGGTCGTATATTTAAGTTCGAGACACTGACGCCTCAATATTTGAACAATGATAACTATTCTTGCGATAGAAAAAATTTTATTCGCAAATCCCCACATACGGGAGAGACGGCGGTGGCAATATCTAACCCTGTAAACATTTATTTCACAGCAGTGAACTTTCTGGTACGATGCGCCGAAAATATGCACTACACATTTTGTCACTTCTGAAGGAGGTATTTGTCAAACTTGATCTGCAGAGCCCGGTCAAATGTCAGGCCATTTGATGGTGTAAACAAATCAACAAAGCTATGAGCAATTGCACGCGAAAACCTTAACCAAGACCGTAGTGTACAATAGTATATGCCATTAACGTGTTTCTCGTTACGTTCTTTGAAGGGATACATCCATGGTCACGAAAGAAATGGTTCTATGCGAAATTCTAAATATCTCTGCAATGGCATTACCAAATTGCTCACGGGACAAAAAGATGCAGTCTCGTTAAGTTTTCTGCTTTTTGATCTCTCCTTCGGACCGAGCGCAATGCTCAAAGCCTTCGTACAATGTGTTGAGCGTGTAGTCTTATTTGACCAGTGATCACTCGGTCCGTAAAACGGAGCCACCGGTCAAGTCGATACCACCAAAATCGCCATTGCTACGGCTTATCAGCTCTAGGCTACTTGACAATTAAAGCGTGAGCCACGATATACAAGTTACGATTATCGGCTCTTCCCTGTTGCGCAAAATAAACGGAGGCTTTTCATTTGGAATCTAGATTTGCTAGACCTCACCGGCCATTAACGGTATGGCTTGTATCTGATCCTGTCGTTTGCTTGCTTTGCTTGTAAGCCATCGTCCAGATCCAATGATAGATCCAGGCCAAGAACTATTTTTGCCCCCATAAAGGTATTAAGGGCTGGGTTTGGTTGAGAAAATCAAAAAGCCGTGCACGATAGCGTCACACATGCATCTCTCCCATATCATGGATTCGAGGAGTCCACAAAGACATAACTGTTCTACCTAGCGCCATGTGCTAGGCAAAAGAGAGTTGCTGATGAGCAGTACAGAACACGCTAGTATTTGTTCTGCAGCAGATACTCTAGAGCATATACCAGTCGGTATCAGAATAAAAAACGACAGCACGGAACTTTCCAAAGAACGGAGCTTCCTTGAAGACTTGGCAGACATACCAGGCGTTCCGAAAGTCATTTTGTACTTCGTGGAAGATCGCTATCAATATCTCGCACAAGAAAGGATTGGAACGCGCATCAGCAAGAACTGCATGGAAATTTGATTTAGTCAATCTGATTTCGCATTTCTTTTAATGGTCTAGCTCTTCAGCTTCTAAATAGGTATTCTGGTTGCACTGCGGGCCGATTGCCACGGGACAAAAGCATCCGAATATTTGGCGAGACCATTCGAAGATCAATTGCCAATCATTAACAGGTAATGTTATTGATGATGAATTGTTTCGTGGCTGCAAAAATCCACTGCAAACTTGCAGTTGAGCTCATATAGAGTCGTCCTCAGCCAAAGGCAGTAAGAACAGCCAATGTGCATTCCCAAGCGCCCGAGTAACTTCTCCAAAGGCAATTGACGGCGTGGGAATACGACAGCCTTTAAAACTCCACATACATTCTGTTGGTGCTCGCTTAATCCGGCACAACTTTTTTAAAGCTGGAGCTTTTATCGAAAATAGCCACGAAAGAGAGACGACGTCAAGAGCTCGACAACAACTGGTCTTTTGAGCAGTAATGTGCCAGTTATCTTGATTCAAACGCTCCTCTGCTGGCGACGGCGACATACATACGGTCATACGGCCGGCACGGCAATCAAATGACTCGCCACAGCAAATTCGGAACTCAAAAAATGAGATGTCTAAGAAACTTGCACGTCATGGGCATTGCACGTCATGGGCAGCGGCGCACCGCAATTTGGTCGAGCGCTACTATCAGATACAAAGGAGTCAATTATCATGGACATGGCTGAATTAATCTTGAGACAAACTTTATTTTTCTCCCAGCTTTCGGTGTACCGCGATTTCCCCTGAATCAATGGCTCAATTGAGGTCTTAAATTGTTGCGAATTTTGTGTCTATGATGCTGCTCTTAAGAATACATCCAGTATGTAGAGAATATAGAATGCAAAGTTTAAAGAGTAGCTCGTTAGAATTCAGAAGAATCTGGTTTGTGTACAGTTTTTCCTGGAATCTGCATGTCCTCCAAAGCTACCAGCCGACAGCATTAACTCATAGTACGGCACAATTTGTTGTCATTGTCTCGATATGGCTAACAAAGTTCATATTGAAGACGGGGCTCTGAGCATTATAATTCTCCTACAGAGCACTGGCTGCGCTTTTTGGATATCAAATGCTCATCATACCATGGATACTGCAAAACCTCTAAATCTCGTCAATACACATTGTGTGTAATGCCAGCGTAGAAGAGGAGGGTAAGGCTTATCACGGTCGCGAACTAAATCTATGAACATGATCTCCTTTCCGTGATATTCAGATACATCATCTAGAAATGAATGAACATAATATCGTCCATTCTCAACCCAGATACCAAAGACATATCGATCGAAAGCTTTATGCAATGAAGAACTGAGGGTCAGCCCGTTTCTCAACGCTGTACAAACCAACACGACCCTGAGTAAGCTCAAATAAAAAGTTTTGGCCAAGGCTGTAGGGAATGATATGGCACGCTTCATTATAGTTTATATTTCTTTGGCCGCTGACCATACAGCGACCAAAATCGCGTATGAAGCATTCGAGACGAAATTGTGTTTGTCTTTGCGAGCTCCTCGAAGAACTACTTACGGTCGACAAACTATCAGTAACTGGGAGCGTTCGCATTCGCGATTTGCTCTGAGGTCCTGGTCAAAAGTTAATCTCGTAAGATGCAGGCTCGGCTAATATATACGTGGTCGGTAAAATTTCCGCATCTGACTCGCATGATCCTTCATCGCAACATAACTTGATCGTCTCAGGTGCGTTCGTAATGGACGCAACGATAACTTCATAGAGATACTGAACCTTTTTCACACTGGCAAGTTTGGCACTAGCACAGAACTCAAAAGGCAGCTGAATAATCAGCTTGTTGTCGGAATTAACAATTTTGATGGTAAGGATGCTAGCCCAACTCTCCACAGAGGTTTTGTAAGTAGTCTCGTACAGCGGTTCACAAGACATTGTAGATTTAGTGCTCCAGCAGTCAATCAAGACCCCCAGTTAAGCTGACAGCGGTCGAACTGACATGGGCAAGGGATCAATTATTCAATTGTATAGGCTGGAGGCGTTATTGAAAATCATTACCAGGTTTTTCTCTACTGGAAATATAACCTGCTTCGTTTCTGACGATTTGAAGACGGAATGAGTGACGAGGTGATGTCGCAGGAAGTGTTTAGCAATCTTTCAAATTGAAAGACACGGCTATCTATTATTGCTAGCGACATTTTGATGTATGTCAAGACTGAGAAAACCCTTATCACTGATATTTTGGCAAAATGTCAGAGCGCGCTAGTAGATTACCCATATATTAAACAGCAAAAAAAATCACTTTCGCAGCAATATCAATGAAGGAGACATTCTATTGGATAAAACGGCAGGGCTAGCTGACATTTCGCAGCAATATTGATAGGTTGAGGATGTTTTATGAATACATATAGATTTCATTCATTGCCTTTAGGGCGAGGGTATATATTTATAAAGATCATATTGCAAAGTGCATTTGCATATTTTATATTTATTTGATAATAATATACTATAGATATAGCCTACCTGAATAAATATCCGTCTTGACTTAAGTCCAGGAATATGTATAGAATAAATGTAGTCGCCGGCCGCATACACGACCGTTGATGGAGCATGATGCTTACTATGAATTTGGGCCTATTTTGGACGTGACAGAATACAATACAGTATTGAGCGTCTTTGGTATTTGGCTGAGATTGAAGATTTTACTTATTCTGTTTTTAGGTCTATCTGTTGTAGTCTTTGGACTGGCTTCAAAATTCGTGAAGCATCGTCTTTTTATCAATGAGCCCCGTAAGCCAAATCTTTAGAAAAACCCGTAATAATTTGTGCAGTCATTTATTTCCTTGTTGGGATCGCGCTTGGTCCGGAAGGCGCCAATTTCATTCGGCCATCATCGTGGGGCCCTGTTGACCAGATTACTCATGTAATATAAACGACTTTTTGGTTTAATATCGGTGATCTCTCTGACATTGAAGGGATTGGCCCGTCTGGTTCTCGGCATTCAGCTTTTCATCATTGGGATTGATCTACCGGCACAATTTATTTACCGGCAGTGGAAAAGTCTTGCAGTCCTTTTGCTTCGTATGTTTTATTTAATATTCAAATGCTCACATTTTAGCGTGTATGACGTTGACTTGGATAATTGCGTCAATAATTATCTATCTCTGTTTTAATATACAAAAGTTCGTAAGTTTTGTTTCATTATTGAAAACGCTATTTACCTTCTTTCTGACTCTACATAGTTACATGCTATGATCATTGGAGCTTGTGTCACCCCAACTGATCCTGTCTTATCAAACTCAATTGTGACAGGCGAATTTGCGGAAAAAAATGTCCCCTTAATTTTGCGTCATATTGTTGTTACAGAGGCAGGAGCCAATGATGGTAGGCACTGTACAAGCAGACTGGAAAGCTTACAGTTAGGTTTTGCTTACCCGTTCCTATTTCTTGCTATATACTTGGCAGATTATAGAGATGGACATTCTACCGGACTTTGGTTTGTCAATACAGTCATCTACGAGGTTGTATTCTCCGTTGTTTATGGTTTTTGCGTTGGATATCTGTTCAAGCAATTTCTGTATTTTGCAGCACGACGTGATTTGGTGGACAGAGAATCATTTGTAATTTTCGCAGTTGCAACTTCACTTTCTATCTTGGGAACAGCGGGCATGATAGGAACAGATGATTTATTAGCTTGCTTCATTGGTGGAAATGTGTTTGCGTGGGACAATTTTTATCATTCAATGACTGATAAAGAGTCTCTACATCCTATCATTGATATGATGTTGAATATCACTGTGTTTTGTTATTTTGGAGCGGTTGTACAATGGAAAATGTTTAACTTTGTTAGTTTGGGTCTGGACTTTTGGCGATTTATAGTGTTTGGAATTACGTTACTACTTTTCAAGCGTCTTCCGGCGACTATATTGTTGTGGAAAGCTATTCCGGCGGTTACTTCTTTTAAAGAGACCCTGTTTCTAGGGTATTTTGGGCCCATTGGCATTGGTGCGTTATTCTACGTGATGCCAACGTTAGACGCTATTCGAGCGCAAATCGGTGACCCGTCTAAGCATCGACTATACGAAATCACAACGCCTATAGTTCATTTTGCAATTATTTCGTCTATATTGGTTCACGGGCTAACATTACCTTCGATGAAATTTGTCAAAATCCTGCACAAATATATGAAGTCTAACTCTGAGAGCTGAGCGATGTGCTCTCAGTTGAGAATTGACGCGTGATGAAAGGTTCGGTCTCACCTTCTTGCACAACTAATCCTAACCCTGAATATAGAATTTAGAGGAGTTTTCAGTGAGTAATGTAGAAACAGAATTATCCATGTAAAGGGCAATTTATTTCAAAGAAATTTTATTAGATATAAGTTTTATAGAGTCATTTTCTCAACAAAATTATTATATAGATATTTGTCAGTAGTAAATAGAATAAGATCGAAGCCAATACAAAAGACTAGTTTTAAACCGAATAATGCAACTTTACGGAGAGAATGCGTTTTACATTGGCCCTGTACCTTGTTCTTGTCATTCATTCCTTATTTTTATCTTAGTGTAAACAAAAGACGTCTAGGCCTCCTTAGAAGGCAATGCAGTAATCCTTTATTTGATCACCTTTTTCATCATTCTCTCTATTGCCAGCGAATGGTTTTCTCTTCTGCTAGCATATGAAATTAGATATGTCGACTTCATTATAAAAAATAATGTCATTACGCAGTTCGAAAAAGCCGAGATTAGGATTGTATGCCATCTAGATATTGAAGATTTTTGTGGCTGCAGATTCCAAAAATCAATTTTATCAATGAATCCCGATGATCAATATATTCTATTCAAATTTCCTACTACAATTAAGAAGGTCTTGACGTTACCAGCACTTATATCAGTAACCAGCTATTTCATCAATCGCAGTGTATATTCGCAATGTGATACTCATTCCTCCAAATATAATACTCTGCTGCATAATATTTTTTAGACGAATACAGAATGATAGCATTCTAAATTACTGCAGCACTCAAACCAACGGGTCATCTTTATCTAGCCTGACAGATTGTTCATAGCGGACTCTGACTGACTACAAGGTCCTTACCAGACTTTTACTAACACTTTCAATTTAAAAGGCATGAACGACGCTCAGCGTCATGGCCCACTGACCCACTGCGCTCTTATCGAGACACCTTTGTCGCTGCGTGGGAGCGGTAGGAATTTCCTGATATAGTCACTGTCGTATTCTTAATTCAGTTTTGGTTTATATTAACTGTGTACTGGACATAGATCCAACAATATTTTCTTTTTCGTTTCGCTAATTGGAACAGATTATCGAAATGTGTCCGGAGCTGTTGTACTCGCTTTCGGTATCAAATAGCTAAGTCGGAACCGCTGTGAAATTCGAAAAAGCATATATATGAATAAATCTCAGATTGTGGACACAATGGCTATTGTCGCGATAGATAAGATAGCTCGGCTCGTGGCTACAACATATTTGCTGCGAGGTTTCTAAAGCGCGTCATTTTTCCTTCGAGTTGCCGCGTAGCAATCGCTACTGCGTCTTCGCCACGTCAAAAGTTCCTGCGATGAAAGACGTGGAACTAATCTCAGTCTCATCATGAAATGGCGAAGCCATTGGCAAACCAACACGCGATACTCGGTTCGCGCTTTAATTTATGGAGCACTCTGGGGCTTGCTTTCTCATTCACTACCACGCCATTGAGCACTTTATTGTATCTTACCTTTAGCTTATTGCAGGTGGTAGTTCTCTTTTCTTTTGTAGCTATGTAGTAGAGGCGATTTTGAACTTGCTCGTCTGGGCTAGCCTAAGCGAAGTTGCCGCTTTTCTTTTATACTATTCTGGTGAGCAAATCGTTCTTACGGCGTTTTCGCTAACCATCATTAGGTTAAGCTTGGTGGACCGCTCGGCTTGCATCAAAGTACGGCCTTTTCGGACTATTTACAATTTGCGAGCCTTCATTTACGGCTGAATCTTATCAGACGTATCTCCTTTACGTATGCCTGGCTCTATTTGCGGTGCCCATGAATACATTTGGGATCAGATTAATGCCATACATTTCGAAAGTAATGTTACTTTTAACGCCCGCTCATTGTTCACCTTCATTTTATTGGTACACTCGCATCCAAAAAGAAGAGCAACTGTAGTATTTGTCATGATTGTTAAAGAAACAGGCTGGGGCTTTATTGGTCTTGTTTTTTCCTGAGTCTACTTCCGACTGCAACAGCAATTATTGAATTCGATACAGCTGCTCACATGGCCGACGAAATATCTAATCAGCCGTGCCGTGCTCCACAAGTCATGATGGGCACAGTTTTATTATGCGCACTGGGCAGTCTCGCTTATGGTGCTTGTGTATCTTCTGTAGATGAAACCAAAAAACCTGTACAACCCTGTTGGGCGGGCAGGTTATCTTACGGCTAATGGTAGACAGTTGTCACTCCCTCGCACTGGAAATAATTTAGGCATTGACATTTATCTATCTTTTTATGTTCTCATGCGCGTCTGTTATGACGTCCGGTAGCATAGTTTCTGGGGATTTGCAAGTCGTTGTCCCATTCAAAGCGGCTGGAAAAGGTTTACTCTACGCGTATAAGATTCCTGTAGATGCCATTCTGAGCATTTTCGGTTTTTGTGTACTCTTGGGTTTTCTCGTCTTTGGATGGGCTAATGTGTTGACAAGCATCATTAAAATGGAGCTTAAAATCTTGTAAATAAATTAGACATTTAAAACCCGTTGATGGGTAGCGGCATTTTCACATACAATTATATTCACATTATGTATATAAAAGCCAAATACATATATTTATATAGGGATGTGAGGCGTTTAGTTCAATTTTATAGTTGTTTGTACTCAGCATTTAGGATCACGAAGGTACGAAAATTAAAGTATCATTCATGGGGCGACAGAAAATTTCAGAATTCTGCATTTTTTCAAATTGAAGTAACTCTAAATAAACGAAATGCTCCGCTAAATTGCATATTTGAATAGGGGCTTGAATCCTTCTTTCACAAACCGCTGTAAGCAGCCTTAAAGAACATTTAAAGCTTTCAAACGATTCAATAGATGACGCAGAGATTGTAGGGATAGTGCGCTCTTTTTACCTCTACTACGTTGATATGTTGATGCAGAGCGTTGCCAGCAAACAAACATCAATAGCAGCCAAAGGCATAGGTATCATTCAAATAAAAGAAGAGTGAGTGCGGAGTCTAGCCATAGCGCACTGGCGGTAGTGCCAATCGAAACATTCCTTCCAAGGCCAATAATCGCGGTAGTTTGGGTTGAGTTTTAATTTTTGTCCATGGTATTGGGGAAAATAGTCAAAACAATGAATTTCATAATCACCGTTCTTCACTCATATTAGCAAAAATATTAAATCTTTATTTAGTCATATACCCTGCAATATATCCCAATTTTATATTTGTCAAACTGCTTATGCAGCCCGGATTCTAGAATTAATCCATTTTGCATGTCGTCAATGTTTGCCATTAACGCGATAGGCTCAGGGAGTAATTTCCTTAGAAGCTGTTTTTAGTCAAAAAATTTGCCCAAGATATTACAAATAAAGAAAATAAAGAGTTTAAAAAGCCTTTTTAGATTGGAGCCCTACGTCGTTGCCTCTGCTCTTTGGGATTATATGACAAGCTTCACAGCCGTCCCTGAACATTGGAAGTCCCGATATGAGACATCCGCCATCTCTATATCCGACCACATTTCGAAATTTATTCTAGACACAGAATAGTCAGTAAGCGAGCCAACTCAAAGAAGAATGAAGACTAACTTGAGTAGGAGAACTACGCGACGATTTGCTGTAGGTAGATGAATATTCGTCAATATTAGGTCGTTTGAATGGCAGAGCAGGGTTTTTGGACTCTGGGCCTTTGCATAACTCAATTTCGCAGTCGTCTAGGGTAATTAGAGCAGACAAAATGTGAGCAAGGTAATTACCTTCAATACAATAGGTATAACGCGTAAACTGTAGCTTTTCGCCGAGTTTACATTTCACATCGTTCAATTTCAGTGTGCCTTCGTTCTTCACAATAGATGAAACAACGTACAGTAGATATCGGCAATCAGCATATTGAATCGCCTCAAGAAAGGCCGATGGAATTGCACAGATAGTCACACCTGAATTTGATACGACAGAGACTACCTCTGGTGCTTTGGAGGGGAGCCATAAAATGACGGCAGTGTCAAACTGTTGTGGCTTGAAAGAAGTTGAAGCTGCCAGCGCGTCTTGTCCTACAAAATCAGACTCATTACTCCCTGTTTCTTGTTCTGTTTCCTCTAGAGGTCGGTTTGCCCGCTGATGAGATTGCTCGCCGCCCACTTTGCGCCTTTTACGTACCATGTATATTGTCGTATGTCAGAGCTTTTATTCACTATGAAGAGATTAACCCTTAATAAATAAATTGAGGATTAACCCCAAACCTATATAGTTCTTAGATATTGTAATAATGGAGCATGTTAGTAATAACTCCATGTTGGAGTTATTGTTATTTTATCTTGAAGTAGAGTTCTTGAGGTAGAAATAGTTGCATTAGCGACGAACAGTAGCTTCAGCTGAATCCCTCGGAGGTTCTAGGAATTTGCTTGGGCTACATATATGACTATGTATTTTTCTAGTGAGATCCAGTAAAACTAAAGTCATAACAGGCACGAAGGACGTATCTGAATTTGAAAGGGTTAGCGAGAATTTCAGTTAGGTGGCTATTTTCCGATAAGCCGACCGTGCAAAGGTCGTAAAAGTCGTCAAAAATAGAAAAGCATTCATGCAGGGCAAAAGAAACGCCAGTGCCCCTTCAAGCATTACCCTTGCCGTCAAGAACAGAGCTTGATATAACACTATATCATGTTCGAGGCTTTCATTCGGCTGCTTCATCGTGGCTTCAGCAGACAAGTGAGCTGGAATCTTGTTATGCCGTTCTTGCAAAAAGTTACCAATCACTCGTGCCTTGCGCAATTTAACTGCTGCGGGAATGGCAGAGATTGTTTAACGTAGAAGCGCGAAGAAACGCGTAAATGCGACCAAATCATATCCATTGCATTAATACAGCAAGCCCAGCCGCTGAGTAATTCTGCTTTTGCACCAGTGACGTTGTTGGGTGGAGTACGGAACCGGTCTATAGAAAGCACTTCCTGTGTACGCCTAGCATCGTCAGAGAAAGACGTAAACCGCCTCTTTCGCTGTACTGGACCGTAAAATTCCAGGATGTGTTGAAGCCAGCGGTTAGGGTTAGTTAGGATTAGGGTTAGAACTAAACCCTATGGAGATGGAACAGGCATAACACGGATTTACGCTCTGCTTGGTGGCCCCATCCAAGGACATTATCTCATCTTGTAGTTGCAATGTTCGGAGATAAGCGGCATATCTGCGAATGCTTACAAATTGAAGTGTTCTATTAATACTCGGGATCTACGGGATGGATAGCACAGAAAATGAAGGTCCTTATTGTATATGCGCATCCTGAGCCAAAGTCGCTAAATGCAGCTCTTCGCGATGTGACTGTTGAAGAATTCAAGGCGGGGGGGCACGATGTGGTGGTCTCGAACCTATACGCCATGAATTTTAAGGCGTGTGTGGATAGAGACGACTTTCCTGAGCTCAAACCCGACGAGCGACTTCGTGTTAGTAGCGCATCATCCCACAGCTTTAAAACTGGCTCCTTGACGGACGATGTAAGAGCGGAGCAAGACAAGCTGCTCTGGGCAGATTTGGTGATTCTGCAATTTCCCTTATGGTGGTACTATATGCCAGCTATACTCAAAGGATGGGTTGACCGTGTTTTCTCATACGGTTTTGCTTACGGAGTAGGCGAGCACAGTGACTTGCGCTGGGGCGACCGCTTTGGAGAAGGTACGTTAGTGGGGAAACGAGCTATGCTTATCGTAACTGTTGGCGGCCGACCAACACATTACAGCCCGCGTGGCGTCAATGGGCCCATTGACGACCTCTTATTTGCGATAAACCACGGTATATTGTTCTATCCTGGTTTTGATGTTTTGCCCGCCTTTTTAGCGTATCAAGTGGATAGGTTGAGCTCAGAGGAATACGCATCTTTGGTCAAAGAATTGCAACAGCGCATACGCGGAATTGAGTCAGACGCTCCGATTCCATTTCGGAAACAGAATGGCGGCGACTACATGATTCCTAGCCTGGAAT
This sequence comes from Novakomyces olei, assembly GCA_016906335.1. Classification (NCBI taxonomy): domain Eukaryota; kingdom Fungi; phylum Ascomycota; class Novakomycetes; order Novakomycetales; family Novakomycetaceae; genus Novakomyces; species Novakomyces olei. The sequence goes on from JADEYG010000015.1 coordinate 24,471, forward strand.
TGAAGCCAGATCTAGAGAAACCTGGTGAGACGGGCTATGCTTTGCATTTGAGCAGATAGATATCTATAAACTGAGTTGAGCGGCTTAATTACAATTATTTTACAACTCTTCGTTTCCACTTCTCTCTATTTATTATTTGTATTCATTCTTCAATGTTTTAATAAAGCAATAAACTCCCCTTAACCTCACGCCACGGATCGCAGAGGGCTATGCGTTTATTTTCGAATTTATAATCATAGCGTGAAGGAAAAACCGAAAACTCAGACTATATTTCTACATAACTAGAACCACACTACATAAAGACCGAAATTCGCCACATGAATATATATCTCGGCTATAAGGACGCAGACCTAAGATAATCGTGTCCTGGTTTTATTAAACCGCGGAACAGAGTTTAGGTCGCGTTCGCCGATGTTCATGTTTGATAAGTCTGGGGAAATGGGTCCGATGCATGGATTTTGGGCAGTTGCAGCCATTGCGTACTTTGCAATTCAAATTGCAGCACGGCACAAAAGAAGGGCTGATTTGGAGCGATTCTGCACAACACTGAGCCCAGATTATAGTGATATGACATTAGCCCAAGCCCAAAAGATCCAGTGCACTATCGGTGAATTGGAGTTTCCGTTCATGTTCCAAAAATCTCTAGAATTCGCTTTATTCAAGGTGTGTTTGAAGTTATTGATGATTGCTGAGCTGAAAGACATACGGAATACCAACAATTGCAACATTGCTAGTTCAAACACGGCAACTTTCGAAGGCAGAAAACGCACCCAAGCGCTATGCTGACACCGCCGTGTTTGTAAATGAGGTTTACGGAAATGTCCCCGCAGATCCAAGAGCAATCAAAGCTTTTGCTCGAGTAAACTTCATTCATAACGTTTATATCAAAGCGGGTAAAATCAAAAACAGTGATATGCTTTACACCCTCAACTTGTTTGCTTGGGAGCCAATTGTATGGATTGAGCGGTATGAATGGCGGAAGCTTACTGATCTTGAAATATGCGCTATTGGCGTTTTTGCAAAGGCCATGGGCGATGACATGGAAATCTCTTATCATGTTTTGCCTTCCTATCAAACGGGCTGGAAAAATGGGCTTGCTTGGCTTGAAGAATTGCGTGAATGGTCGATTGAGTATGAAAAGACCGAAATGGTGCCACATCCTGACAACCATCTACTCGCCGAGCACACTATTTCTTTGTTAGTTTGTGTTCTACCTGCATTTTTGCGACAGACGGCAAAAAGTCTAGTAGTTGTTTTAATGGAGGACAGACTTCGAAAGGCTATGATGTAAGGACAAAGAACGTGAAAATGTTCAATACATATTACAATATCCCTGAAGCTAATAATCTGTTTTATAGATATGAAAATCCCTCGTTGCTATATTCCGTCTTTACTCGATGGTTTCTTTTTACACGTCGGTTTATATTGCGATACTTTGCTCTTCCAAGACCAGATTTCATGCGGGCACGCAATATTTCTGATATCAACCAGTGTGGGAGATATAACGCTGTGCGGTATGATGCTTATCCTTTCTATGTAAAGCCAACTCTGTGGGAACGTTGGGGGGTTCGTGCTTGGATTCGGTGGATTTGTAACTTGCCTCTTCCTGGCGATTCTGGAAATCAATTTGGCCCCAAAGGCTATAAGATAGAAGACATTGGGCCCGAGAACATGAAAGAAGGACTTAAGGATTACGCTGAAATTGCTTTGAAGCGGACTGGAGGGTGTCCATTTGCTTGACTTTATTCTGTGCATGTTTTTCCTATGTAGTTTTTGTTTGATATATTTGTTAAATTAATTTGGTGCTTCTCGTGTTTAAGTCTTGTATAAACTTTTGTTGGGAAGAGATGGAAGGCTGCACCGTTTTATGCTTGGGCAATCGCGAATAGTGTGTACAGACTGGTTTCATCTCCCTTTTTCTTTTTTAATCATTTGTCTTGTTTGTTGAAACCAGCTATATGACAGCTCAGCGGTCAGTTTGATATTTCAGAAGTTCAACTATTACGAATTATTGGCCTTACTTTATTCAGTTTAGACTAACCAAACCAGCAAGTGCAATTGAGGCGAGCAGCTAATTTGCCTGCAAATAATTCTTGGCAAGAAAAATCATAAGCAATTTTGTAAATCGACGTTCTGTTAAGTCATACGAAAATAAGAGACGAATGGGTTCGTGTATCGAGTTCAACGTCAATTGCTTGAGAAAATCGCTTTGGCGTTGAATTGCCGAGACTTAACTGTTTTAAATACAGATAGGAATATAATTATAGGGTTGATTAGGGTAAAGGGGAATTATACTATAGTTTTACGTATTATATTTTTTTTTCATACGTACAAATAAGAGCAGAAAAGAAATGTAGAATAATTAGAACTGGTCTACGAGCACATTGAAACTAGTCTTTATATTAATTAACGAATCAAACAACCAAACAAAAACTTTACCGTGATTGGCATATCTTATTTTTAATTTATTTCAATATATGTTTTTTTCGATGTCTATGACAGGAAAAGCGACGGAGAAAATTGGAGTTAGTCAATGGTATTACGGTCTTGAATTATACTGTTCCTTTCGAATTATAATAACTGCTGATATCTCAATAAATTTACGGGCTTTCGCTCTTAACAGTCTTGATGCCATGTTCATGACTGAGAGCGAGATAAAGAGGGTCGGTTCTAAACGGCAACTGACGGCTCTCGAAGATCATGCCCATATCTTCGAGCGTATGACCATGAGTCTCGGGGAATCCAATAAAAACGTGTATCATAACGACGAATCCGAGCACTGCGAAAATAACGTACATTCTCCAGGAAATATTTATGAAACCAGCCGGCGTTGCGATAGTAATCGCGAAATTAAATAGCCAATTAATCGCAGACCCAAAACTGTTACCAATAGACCTTTGATCGACGGGAAAAATTTCTGATAGGTAAAGCCAAGCAGCTGGACCCCAAGTGCAAGCAAAAGCGCCAAAAAATACATAAGTAAAAGCTAAAGCGGTCTTTGCGTATTGATTTTCGCTAGGTGGAAGTGTCTGTGAAATAGTGGGATCTCCATAAAGCCCATTGGGCCCAGTATCTACGCCTTTGGCGCCTAAAATTGCGGCAATTATTGCCATTGAAGTCATCATGAGGAACGCACCAATAATAAAAACCCATCGGCGAGACCATCTGTCCATCCAAATCAAAGCAGGAATCGTCATTCCCACGTTAATCGCAAAGAGAATAACAGTAAATCGAAAAGTGTCACCGTGATGGCCCGTCATATCCATTATGGAGGTGGCGTAAAACATGACAATGTTAGTTCCAATGATTTGCTGATGCATTTGTGATGAAAGAGCGGTGAGTGTTCGATACAGACTGACGCCTCGGAAAAGGTCGCCAACAGTAGTATTTGTGGCGGTTTCTGCCTGAATAGTTTTACGGTAGCCTTCGTATTCCTGGCTGACCTCTTCCGAATTAATATCGGCTTTTCGTAAAAAGCACAATATATCTCGGCATTCGTCCCACCGACCCAATTTCGCCAAATACCGTGGACTTTCTGTCAGAAACAATGAGCCCACAAGCAACACTGCACCGGGTATCATTTGCAGGCCCCAAGCGAGTCTGAAAGACGCGGGGCCGTGCATTGTTGAGCAGCCGTAAGAGATAAAATACATGATAAGAATACCAATTGTTTCGGAAAATTGAAAGGAGGAAACAAGCCGTCCACGAATGTTTCGAGGGCTCAGTTCAGCCAAGTAAAGTGGTACGTTTGACGAGGCCATCCCTACAGCAGCTCCGGCTATAATACGGCCCATACAAAGAGCGGCAATATTGTTGGCAGCGCACTGAATAGCCGCTCCAATAATCCAAACACCCGCCAGTAACTGGATCATACCTCGACGACCGAGCTGGTCACCAATCACACTGGAGATGACAGAGCCCACAAAAGCTCCTGCCGGGAAAGCCGCGGAAATTCCGCCCTGGGCGATAGCTCCGGGGTATCCGAAATATTCATTATAATTAGAGTTGCCGATAAACGTTGTCATATTACTGCCTGCCCATCCGAAAATCTGCCCACCCATTGTCGCTATAGCTGCTATGATGTAAGGGTTTCGGAACTTGAACTTTGTGGAAAACCGCCGTTCTAGCGCAGAGGGCTTGTGCACGTAAGTGTCCTTCATTGTCGAGCGCATTGTGTATAGTTTGTTTGCAGGTACAGTCTTGTATTTCAGTCCCGCGTTGATTGTACGAAAAGGCAGTTCCTTTTAATTAATTTTTATTTCCCACAAGAATCGATTACTTGCTGCAAAAAGTATTTGTTTCTTCAATGCGTGCAGACGCCGGTTGGCACGGCTGTTTAATGTATTGAAGATTGCTGCCAATCAAAAACAACCTCTCCGATACGCGATATTCAAGGATTGCGTAGACGCAATTTAAATCATTTAAAAGTTGGAAGCGTACAGAAAATGGTTTGAGTCCCACATTCTTCCTTTTTATTTTCAGATCTTTGCGATCTAACCACGTTGCCGAAATCATGCGATTATGTACGCTTACAAACCTTATAACGGCTCATGTCTATCACACTACCTAATGCAGACGCCGACCCGACATTTCCTTTAGTACTGGCACACCCCAATAGAATCAGTATGGTACAATTTTATTAGTCTGACATTCTAAGCAGGGTTTTCTGATCGGAACGCCGGCACCGAGTAATTATGGTAACAAAAGTGAAATAATCAGTAAATCTTGGCCGATAAAGAAATTCCCGATGTGGGTCAAACGATTAGGCGTATACATGGAATAGAAACAGATGGGACTAAGTGAAGAAAAAAGATCATATGTTTCATTCGTAAATTTTAACAATCTGTCAATGTCTTCAAATTTAAGTTTCCTGTGTTTGTCATTATTACGGAATTTTTTGCATATTCAAACACTAAGGGTGCAAAAGTCCCTTGCAAATCTTCTTTGGTGCTCCACGGAATCTTCTGCCGAGATCCCGAAATTACCGGATCCGTATTTATTATGTAATCACGATTGTTACTTGGGGAAATGTATCTTCGACTATCACATATTAAAAAGTACCACTAATTAATTATTAACGTAAAAGCTGTGTTGACGGTATCGGAGACGCCGTTCCACAAGATTTATGAAACGAAAACCAATAAAGTTTGCAATCCAATAATAAATAAGAACTGTCAGCTTTTTCCTTACAGTTAAAGCAAAGTAAAGACTAATGCCATCCAGGCTTTGCATTGTTCCCTTTACGCTCCGTCTTAAAGCTTTTTGATTTACAATGTTTTATTGCCAGAGCAGTAGCGCAATACATTTAGTACCAGTAGGCAAAATCTTCGCTCGCTTTTGATGGGCAACATTCAAACAGAATCTTACCCCTAGCATCAAATATTTCTGCTTTGAACGCCTGTACCATTTGTATATAAGCGTAGTGCTTTTGAATACGATCGGTACCTGAATTCACTTATCTGTGGAACAAGGCAATTTCCATCTTCGCTTCACACGGCTACGGCTCTTCAGAGCTCCAGTTAATCTTAAATGTGCTGCTATCAGGCAGTACCTGGGCACTCTTCTTCGGCTTTGAAGACGATTCTAAGTTGTAAGGTAGTTGCGCGTTAGTTTTGCTTCACCCGTGACAGCATTGACTCTAACAATTTTATTTTCGGCTAGATTGAGGAGCAGCAAATACTGTCTTACCTGGCAAACGTTTTGGAGCCACGTCCGTAACCACGTTGCAATCGCCTCAAAGCTAAACAGCTCGTCTCCGCCATTCCACTATAGCGCCCGAAAATAAGTTTCACTTGCTATTCGTACCCGTACCCCGTACCCGTACCCGTACCCGTACCCGCACCCGTACCCCACAAACACCGTACTGAAAATGTACGGGGCCGACTGACAAAGTCGGGAGCGACCTCTCTATGTCCCATAGTGAACGGTTCAAAAATCAAGTAAGTGTGCCATGTTTCTTGAGCCGCAGCAATTGTAGTCTTAGCCCGAGCGGCAATAAGTCTGGTCGCGATAAACCTGCCATTCCTCTCGCCCGGCCAACAGCCTAGCAACAGCAAGCGAGGCCAACGTTCATAGCGTAAACAATTCTGAGCAAGAACCCATGATCTACGCATTCATAAATACGAAGTCAAACGTGGAAGGCGGTGCCATGTAAACTGCTGCTTTACTCTGTCGGCGTGGAAAGGCGAACTGCCAAAGTAGTGGCAAAACGATCTTATTGGTCGATAGGAATTTAAATCGAAAAGCGTGTGTACCTAGTCTTGCGCACAATTTTACATGTTTGGATTGGTGTACTAGTTGTGACAAAAATCCAAGAATTTTGACTATGGTAATATAGCGTATTTTACATCTTATACAGTTCAAGTTTTGTGTAAATGGCTTCTAGGTTAAAACATAGAGTTAGGGTTAGCCAGAGTTAGTTATCTATTTCGGATGGCAATGCAACAAGTGCAAAATACACTACATAAACTACGATGGGTTTGGCAATACTTGCATGAATGTTTCTACGACATTTATCATCGTTATTAATGGGAACCAAAAAGAGAATGTTCAAAACCAACCACGTAAACTAAATCTCAATAACCAATTTTTAGGGCCAAACAGCTCCCAACTAACGAACAAAAGGTACTAAATCAAAGAATCAATCAAAATAGCAGTATTTTCTTGGTCAAGAAAGGAGCGTTTCCTATTGACCCGAACTGATCTTGATTTGCGAGGAGCCTTTTTCATTAGTCTCAACGCCAAATTCAGAGGGATAAGCTTTTGGCGACGATGTTCCAGCAGTAGACTGTGCTTCAACTGCGGGCTCACGGAAAGCAGGATCTTGCCAGAACCGTTTGTCACCTTTGGCCACACGTTTGACCCATTGAGGTAAGACTCCGCCCTTGATTTTGTACGTCCAACCTTCGCGGTTCTCATAGTCCCGGGGAAGGATACGGCCACCGGACAATTTGGCAATAATATAAACGACCGAGTTGATGCAAATATAAGCGCAGATACCGGCAATAAGACCGTAGGCGATGGAATAAGTAAACGGCATTAGAGCAATTGTAAGGAAAGCAGGAACCGAATCTCCATAATAGCGCCAATTAATTTCGGTAGTAGACCGCATCATCATCGATCCAACAATCACAAGAGTGCCTCCCGTGGCCCAAGTTGGTATAGAAGCGAAAATTGGAGCGAAAAATAGGGAGATGAAAAAGCAAATACCGATAACGATACCAGTGATCCCAGTTTTACCGCCATCCTCAATGCCGGACCCGGATTCGATAAAGGCAGTAACGGGGCTGCATCCAAAGATAGACCCGATACTAATACAAAAGGCGTCGACAATATAGGCCATAGCAGAGCCCTCAAAGTCGTGAGTTTCCTCATCCAGAAGCCCGGCAAAATTTGCCATAGAGTACAGGGTACCCGTAGTATCCATAATATCCACGTACAAAAACGTAATTAGAGCAATCCAAAACTCACCAGTACTAGCATCCCAATGAAAGACATTCAGCGTCTTTTGAATCGGATGAAAACTGACAACGTGCCGGAAGAAATCAAAATTGCTGTTGCCCATTTCGTCATGAGGGAACATAGTAACGGACGTGGGCCTAGGCCAGGCGGTAATGGAAACGAGAATAATGCCGGCGAGGAAAGCACCACGAACGCGGTAAAGCAAGAGTAATACGATGAAAATGCCTCCGCAAAAGATACCAATCCACACTTTGGGATCCTGCAGGACGTGAGAAGTACACGCACCCGTATCCGGGTCGAGGTACTGAGCGGGGCAGCCAGCGAGAGCGAGCAAATTAGTTGGATCACTTCCAACAACGCCAATGCCGGCACCACTTTTAAGGCCGATAAGTGTCAAGTAAAGCCCGATGCCGGCACCGGTAGCGGCCTTGAGACTAGCGGGGATAGCTCGGGCGAGCCATTGCCGAAGGCCGAGGATGGCTAATGCGACAAAGATGAAACCTTCCACAAACACTGCAGTCAAAGCTTGGCGATAACTTACGTTGCCAGTCCCATGGAACCCGACGACCTGGTAGGCAAAGTAAGCATTGAGACCCATACCAGGAGCGAGGCCCAAGGGCAAGTTGGCAAGAAGGCCCATCGCGATAGAGGCAAGGCAAGCAATACCGGCAGTTGCGGTTACAAGGTCGCGGCGTACAACATTCACACAAGCCAAGTACTCTGTATTATTTTCACAGATAGGGTCCGCTTCAGAGCCATTGCATACACAGGTGCCCCCTGTATCTGACAGGATTGAAGCATTAACAGCCAAGATATACGCCATCGCGGCAAAAGTAGTCAAACCCGCACGGATCTCGGTGGTAAACCGCGATCCAAAGCGTTGACGTGCCTGTACAGATCGCGGGGCTTCCAATCCGAACCATTTGCCTACAGGCGAATGAGCTACGGCGTCATTGAGCCTTTCAACCCATAAAGATGGCCCCATTCTGATTGCGAAATAGGCGTATGATCACGGCTAAAAGAGGTCAAGGGACAGAGAGGCAAACAAGGACAAATTTAAAAAATTGTTTTTGCCCGCATTATATATAGATCCATTTTTAATTTTTAATTTTTTTTGGCATCAATCTTCGCTAGATAGGGAAGTGCTGATAACACGCAAAATTACTTAATACGGCCGTGTGAGATTCTGCCGAGCAGATTGGCTATAAGCGAGGAGAGAGAACGTGTAGAACAGCCTTTTTAGGCACAATTGGAACATTGAATTAGGTAATATTTAGCAATTTTCATTTTCGTGTAATGCTATTGGTGAGTTTTTCATATAGGCTGCAGCGGTCTCTCCGTCTTGGAATATCTCGTATTTTGATCAAACTCAAATAATTTGAGTCATAAAGTAAGCAAAGTGCGGTAAAGCGGGTGACCTGAAGTGTTCCGAGATCAGCTGTCTAGCCACAAATTTTCCGTATATGAAAATCGTATTCCATACGTGCTCGAGGGCAAAAGTGCCTCACCCAGGTCTGTCGGTGATTGCAACGAATGAACCGACGGTTCAAAATTTTTGAGGCTACCGGATAATATAGCTAATACCTCTGGCACAGCCCATGAACCGACGGTTTGATGTTTCGCCTCGTAACGAGTCTCTATGGTTTTTGTGGTGCATTCTAGGCCGATAGAGTGAGTCTACGAGGAAATACATCGAGCTGTATTCCAATGGTTCAGCAAATGCTGTTTGTAACATCATATTTCTATCGTTTATATTTTAATAAACCTAATCAGTCTCGTGCATAAATTTACGTGGGTGGCGTTCACGTAAACTGGTGGCGTTCCAACCAAAACTTTCCGTCTTTGTTTAACATTATTCCTAATAGCAGCTTTTTGTAAGCTAATTAATTTAGCCAATTTTGGTAACGAGCACTTGTCAAAGTGCTCCGACAAATTTTAATTGAATTGCCGAAATTCATTGAAAGCCACCTGAGTTTTCTTTATTTGCGTGCTTTGCTGTAATTGCTCGCTTTTATACTCTGACCATTCAACTTTAAGCTACTTTTGTTCCTGAAGGTACACTGTCGGAAGATGGCAATATAATCTTTAACCGGCATATTATTAATTGGCTTGTCTTACTACTAAATTAGTCTGCAGACAATAGTATTGATATTTTCAAGAAGCAGTCTATTCCCAAGTAATCGAGCAAGCAAGTGGTGGCGTAAATCTTCAAACAAATTGGAGTTTTGTTGCAAGTTTTCAATAACGTTTAGTCTCCAAGTAATCTTAACGTGCCTAATTTTGTCATATGATATTAATTTGGCAGAAATTTATCTAGTTCAAAAGTTTCCAGGTAGAATTATGGTATATTCAACGTGATCATTAGTCTACGTCCGAGTAACCAAGTAATCTGCCACCGCGAATCAACCTCAATCATATATCAAATACATCTGTGCCAGACTAGTGCGCATCTAATTTCCAAACCTTGCTACAAGACACTGTGCGTTTCAAAATTCAAATCGAATTAGCAATATGCTTTTAGAGAATATAACGGTAATCATCCGCAAAGTCTCCATCGGCTAAAGGATCCGTTTCGCCCTTTGCTGCCCTTTGATCGCGTCTCAAATTCACGTGCCGCAGACCAAAAAACATTAAACAGTAGCCAACAACGCAAACACAGAGGCAGCCCAAAGTGAAAGAGTGTCCCAAGATGTATCTGGGAGCATTATTAGAACGGTATATCTGGCCGGCTACAATTCCACCACAATTTGCAATTGTCTGTTGCATTCCAACTGCCGTAGCGCGCTTATAATGGCCCGCCACATTGTTACTGAGCCAGCCCAAATTGAGGCCCGGCCCTATGTAAGCTCCAACACCGACCAGGTAAACTGCACCGAGCCGGGCATGGTGGCTGGTCTCGGGAACGGCGACAAGGACAATGTAACCGATAATAGATATAAGAACAGCGGGCAGTAACACTAAAAACCTTTGTTGAAACTTATCGGAGATGTACGCCAGAATAAGGAAACTTGCGGCAATGACAACGTACACTGGGATAGTCATGTACTGTGAACTCAGCCCAGTATACCCGAGGCCATGCATAATACTGGGCAGGAAGGAAGATAGGCCGTACAGGCAAACATCCAAGCAAAACTGGCACAGAGCAGAGAGATAGACTTTGGGGTCAGCGGCGGCCCGCTTGACCTCCTTCCACTCAAATTCTTCACTGCCCAAGTACCGGGCATCTGCAGCCTTTCGCAAAGTGATGACCCGCCTTTCCCTTTCGTTCAAGAACCAAGCCGTCTCCATATCGTTAGGCAAAACAAAGTAGGCCAGCGGGACGCCGATGAACGAAACGAGGCCCTCGATGATATAGATCCATTGCCAACTCTGCACGCTCGATGTATGAATACGCTCGCAGCCATAAGCAACAAGACCGCCAAAAGCACCGGCGAGCGCGCTAAACGTGAAAAGGTACGATAAACGGGTAGCGTTCTCGGATCGACGGTAGACCGTGGCCAAGTACAAGTTTAAGGATGGGAAAAGCATTCCCTCTAAACCTCCAAGAATAAGCCGCGTTACAATCAGACCAGCATAGTTCCTGACAAAACCTGAGCCGATTACTACAGCCGACCAGGCAAGGGAAATAAAAGCCAGTATTCTGTTTGGACCGATCCATTTGAACATTATAGTGCCGGGAATTTCGACGAGGACGTATGTGCAGTAAAAGATACTTACACCGACGTTCAGCCGATCACCGTGCAAGTCCAGTGCTTCACTTGAAACTGTTAAAACTACATCCGACCATGAAAGAGTACAAGAGAACGACCAATAGAAATAAAATAACAAAAGCAAATTTAGAAAATGGTTGAAGTAATGAAAAGAGTATCATACGTCATCCCAGCGACAGCTGCGTTGCCGATATTCGCCCGGTCCAGGGCAGCCATCATGTATAAAAATCCGATGATTGGAGAAATCACAAGGTCCATTTTGAAAAGGCATCTCTTTTCAATTTTTGGATCTATCACCGTGTCAATAGAGCCATTGGCCTCATTAATTTCCTCGAATTCGTTCTTTGAGTCGTGCTTCCCCTCCATCTTCCGAAATCACGAGTATCGTGGCAGCTGTGGGGTTCAAGGAGAAACATGCGATCCGTCTACGTTTTAAATGTCCTTCAGAAAAGGATGCCAGCGCCAAAAGACTACAATGAGGAGCTCCTCCGATAAGATAAGCAGATAATATTGATACTAGATTGTGGGGCTTCTATGATAAGTTATCTTTTTTCGCTTCGGAGATTTTCTATAGTAAAATTAGACGCCGATAAGTAACATAAATACCGAATATGGCGATGTACATACAAAAGCTTTGCAGACATATCTAATAGTCGCAAGAGGAGCCGATTGAGGAGCTCCTCCATATCGTGGAAATGGCCAACGACGAATCTGGCCTACTCAAAAATCTGCCAGAAATCGGGCAATTGAGTGCAATGGTTAAACAAGACTGAGCAACAAACTTTATTGTGTTTTGGAAAGGCAGAGGAAATATACTACTGCAATAAGTTTATTTGCGAGCCGATTAATAATGCACAGCAGGCAGACAACTGAACCGCGTGAATCGCGTTCACTGATCAGAGCTGGGAAGCTTAAATCTTCAACTACTGGCTGGTCCGACGGGTATTTGCAAGCAAATTTGCTGGTACTTCCTTCCAAATACGCAGACGATTTTCGCAACCTATGCCTGCGTAACCCTGTACCTTGTCCCCTGCTGGCGGAGACAGAGAAAGGTGACCCGACAAGACTGTCGCCCGCCTTTTGTGCGCGTGGTGCTAATGTGGCGAGCGATATTCCGTGGTACAATGTCTATGTGAATGGGAGACTAGAGCAAACAAGGGCCAATATTGCGGATGAGTGGACGGATGACTATATCGGCTTCCTGATCGGTTGCTCATTTTCGTTTGAAGCTGCTCTTTGCGAGGCTGGATTAGTCCCGCGCCATCTGCCATCTGGCCGATCTCCGCCCATGTTTATTACGACCTGGCCGCTAAACCCGGCCGGTCGATTTACGGGTACCTTTGTTGTTTCAATGCGACCTTATGCCCCGAGGGACATTGATCGTGTACGCAAGATTTCGGGGCGCTACAAATACTGCCACGGTGAGCCTATTGCCTGGGGGTGGGAGGCATGCAGAAGTCTGGGTATAGCGAATATCATGAAGCCAGATTTTGGTGAGCCCTCGGAGGTGTTTGGGGATGAGGTTCCCGTATTCTGGGGGTGCGGGGTCACACCTCAGGTTGCTGTTATGGCGAGTAAAATACCGGAACGCGTATTTTCCCATAAACCAGGCCACATGTTTATTACCGACATGACTAATCAGGACTCGGAAACGTTGTATGACCGAGGCGAAAGGTCGGCCCACGTCTCTGCCGTTTTATAGGCGACGAGGGCAGTTTATCGATTTATTATTATATGTGCAGCCATAATAGCAAACTAATAGAGATCGTCAAGGTTAGATATTACAAAGTCAATCAGTAAAGTTAGAAAGAGCGATAATGTTAGATAGAGTGATAAGGCTAGATATAACGCGATAATGTGAGTATAGTAAAATAAAGTCGGGTAGAGTAAAATAAAGTTAGATATAGTGAAATTAATAGAGAATAGTGTTAGTGAAGCAATCGAACAACGAGCAAGTGGACAAGTTCAATTCCATAAACGCTGAAGGCACCTCTGAGCAAACAGCGCGTCCATAATCAAACACTGAAATGGGATTGCTTATCGCCGTGCTTCCTCCTCGGTGGCGGAGTGCTCCTCCGCAAGTCCCGATTCAATCTTAGATTGCGGGTTGCGGAGCTCCGCAAACCTATCATTCATATAATGATGCAAGCGTCTGGCCGGGCTTTAAGAGCACCAGCTCGTCGGCACTAGATTCGGAAATCTTTAAAGCCTGGGTTCCACTATACTGCCTTTTAGTTGTGAGCAAACTTTCCCTGAGCGCGACTTGACTTGGTACAAGGACAATTCGTGAATATTTCATCAAACCACATCAATCCTTGTAAAGGACTTTTAGCTCAGTCTGCGTTTCATCTATTCCGGCATCGTTGATATATACATTGAAAATTATGGGCTTGAGAGTCCATATCGACCGCGGCGGGACGTTTACCGATGCGATTGCTACGTTTGACGGAAATGAGCGAGAGCCGATTGTGATCAAGCTTTTGTCAGAAGACCCCGATAACTATCGCGATGCGCCGCTGGAGGCTATTCGGCGGGCTTTAGAAATAGCCACGGGAACCAAAATTGACCGCCGCACAAAGCTTGATACTAGCCAGATCAGCAGTATTCGGTGTGGTACTACAGTAGCGACAAATGCCCTACTGGAACGAAAAGGAGAGCGTGTTGCTTTTATTACTACTAAAGGCTTCCGGGACTGCTTGATTATAGGCAACCAGACGCGGCCGGATATATTTGCCTTGGATATCAGGAGACCCGGAGTGCTTTATTCTACTGTCCTCGAGGTGGATGAAAGGGTCACATTGGAAGACTACGCGGAAGACCCGCTGCGTCATACAACGAGCCGGCAAAAGATCGAGCAATCTAACGGTGACCTGGTCGAATCTGTCTCGGGCCAAGTTGTGCGTATTATTCGTCGACCCAACGAGTCCCAGATTCGTCGAGATTTGCTAAATCTCCGGGCCCAAGGCTATGAAAATATTGCAGTTTGTCTTGCTCACGGGTACATATTTCCAGACCATGAGCAATTGGTGGGCAATCTGGCAAAAGAATTGGGGTTCAAGCACGTCAGCCTCTCTCACGAATTAATGCCCATGATCAAGTTTGTTCCGAGAGCAACATCGGCCACAGCAGACGCTTATCTTTCGCCAGTAGTGAAAAAGTACCTCGAAAGTTTTGAAGCCGGGTTCGCTCAAACTGATCTTACTGCCGGAGGAATGCCAACAGCACAAACTCAAGAAAAAGGACAGGAAGAAGGAGAAACGACTAGATGCGATTTTATGCAGAGCGATGGAGGACTAGTGAACGCTCGTCTTTTCTCTGGCCTTCGAGCCATCTTGTCCGGCCCGGCAGGAGGAGTTGTGGGGTACGCATTGACATGTTTTGACAGGAAAACTGCCATCCCAGTCCTGGGCTTCGATATGGGCGGGACATCAACCGACGTTTCGCGCTACGCGGGCGAGTATGAGCACGTATTTGAGACGACAACTGCCGGCGTTACTATACAATCGCCTCAGCTGGATATAAGCACAGTAGCTGCTGGTGGGGGTTCACGTTTGTTTTGGCGGAACGGGTTATTCGTAGTCGGTCCCGAAAGTGCGGGTGCCCATCCGGGTCCCGTTTGTTACAAGAAAGGAGGGTACTTGACCGTTACCGATGCCAACCTCGTCCTGGGCCGATTGCTGCCCGAATTTTTCCCCAAACTATTCGGCCCCAATGAGGACGAGGAGCTTGATGTTGCACAAGCAAGGGCTCAATTTGCCAAACTGACAAAGGAGATTAATGCCGACTTGAACGGGCAAAGTGCGGGCAAGCAGCTATCAGTGGACCAAGTGGCCTACGGCTTCATCAAAGTAGCCAACGAGACAATGGCGAGGCCCATACGAGCACTGACAGAGGCTAAAGGCAACGACACTGCCGCCCATAGACTGGCCTCCTTTGGCGGAGCTGGGGGCCAGCATTGTGTAGCAATTGCAGAGAATTTGGGTATTTCTCAAGTCCTGATTCACAAGTACAGTTCGTTGTTAAGTGCCTACGGAATGGCTCTAGCGGACGTTGTCACAGAGGAGCAAGAGCCGGCTGCTCTTGTTTTGGGCGCTGAAGGGACACTGTCGGCTATTCAGCAGCGGTTTTCCGAGCTGCGGGCTCGTGCTAGTGCCACACTGAAACGACAGGGATTTCAAGAGCCACAGAGGGTGTTCAAGTACTATTTGAACTGCCGATACAGGGGCGCGGAAAGCCCTTTGATGATTGCCAAGCCGGGCGATGGGTCATGGGATTTTGCTGCTGCCTTTACGCAGCAGCACTTGAGGGAGTTTGGCTTCAGTTTCCCAGACAAGGATATCATTGTGGACGATGTCAGAGTTCGAGCGGAAGGAAAAGCGAGTAATATTGCTGCAGAGCAGAGCGTCGATGAGCAGTTGCAGAGTATTGCATTTAAAAGCGTCGATAGCGAAGCGGCTTTTGCCTATAAAGATGTTTACTTTGAGACAAATGGAGCCGATCATGGAGCCGGAGGAGGCGGCCGATTGCGGACGGCAATTTACGAATTAAGTGATCTCTGCCCGGGAACAAAGGTTCCTGGACCAGCAATAATAGCAGACAAGACACAGACGCTTTTGGTTCCGCCTTTGGCTCACGCACTGCTCCTCAAGACACACGTGCTCGTCAACATTGGGCGGGACAGTGTTGGCACTAGTAATAATAATACAGACACAAAGAGTGATGTCAATACTAATGTTAATACTGACGACAAAAACCCTGGTATAAACGTAAAAAAGTTACGAGCCTTCCCCTCTGCCGGACACCAAGTGGACCCAGTTTATTTGTCCATCTTTGGCTCACGATTCATGGCAGTGGCAGAGCAGATGGGCCGCGTTTTGCAAAAAACGAGTGTCTCTACAAACGTAAAAGAGAGGCTCGACTATTCCTGTGCTCTGTTCGATGCAGATGGAGGCCTCGTGGCCAATGCTCCTCATTTGCCGGTTCATCTAGGCTCCATGTCGACGTGTGTACGTACTCAGGCACAGCTACACGCCGGCAAATTGAAACGTGGCGATGTTTTGGTGACCAACCACCCCTCGTTTGGCGGCACCCACCTTCCCGATATCACGGTAATAACTCCACATTTTGATGAGCAAGACAAGATTCTATTCTACGTGGCCTCAAGAGCTCACCATGCGGATATCGGTGGCATTCTGCCCGGGAGCATGCCTCCGTCGAGTAAAACTCTGAGTGACGAGGGAGCAGCAATTGCCTCAGAGAAGCTGGTTGTTGAAGGCGTCTTCCAGGAAGAGTTGATGACAAACCTGCTTCTCCACGAGCCGGTTAAAGTTCCCGGAGGATCGGGAACACGGTGTTTGGCAGACAATTTAAACGATCTCAAGGCCCAGGTAGCAGCCAATCAAAAAGGCATTAGCCTTATTAATGCTATGATCCGGGAGTATGGCACTTCAGACACAATCCTGTTTTACATGGGAGCCATTCAGACAAACGCAGAGGCGGCTGTCCGCAGCCTGCTGACAAAAGTCAGCGAGAGGTTCCAGGGCCAGGATCTAGTGGCCCAGGATTTTATGGACGACGGGTCGAGAATTGCTCTACGCATCACTATCGACGCGGCCAAGGGGAGTGCCGTGTTTGACTTTACCGGCACATCGGACCAGGTCTACGCCAATACGAACGCTCCTGCTGCCGTCTCCTACTCCGCCATCATATACTGCCTGCGTGCCCTAATATCTCAACCCATCCCGCTCAATCAAGGCTTTCTAGCCCCGATTCAAGTAATCTTACCGCCGGGCTCGTTTTTAAATCCGAGTGCGAATGCTGCCGTTGTGGGGGGGAACGTGTTGACGAGTCAGCGTGTTACAGACACTGTTTTAAGGGCCTTTCAAGTATGTGCCGCCAGTCAGGGCGATACAAACAACCTGACTTTTGGTATAGGCGGGGTCAAAAAAGGCGATATTAATAGCAATAATGGCAGTACTGGCAGTACTAGCAGTAATAGCAGTACTGACAGTACTAGCAGTAATAGGAATAATAGCGCAGGGCAGCCACCGACTGTGCCCGGGTTTGGGTACTATGAGACGATAGCCGGTGGATCAGGAGCGTGTGAGACTGGTAGCGGCACTAGCGGAGTCCATACTCACATGACAAATACGCGTATAACAGACCTGGAAGTGTTTGAGAAACGGTACCCTGTCCTTTTGCACGAGTTCCGTCTCCGGCCCGGCTCTGGTGGGCGAGGGCAGTTTTGTGGGGGCGATGGTGTAGTTCGCGATATCGAGTTTCGTATCCCTATGACCGTCTCCATTTTATCGGAGCGGAGAGTCTTCCAACCGTACGGAATGAAGGGCGGAGAACCCGCTCAGTGTGGGAACAATACTTGGATCTGTCACACAAGAGACGCTGAGGGCAGCATTACACAGACCCGGCGTATCCGTCTCGGCGGAAAGAACTCGGCTCTCATGTCGCCGGGAGACAGAATCGTTATTGAGACTCCGGGAGGTGGAGGGTTTGGCCCTGTGGGAGAAAGCCACGGAGCCTGTCCGCCAGCAAGGCGAGGCAGCCAGGCCCCGTACCGACGAGCCAATGGCTCCATCCACCAAATAGCAGAGATGCAAGAAACCAATTGATCATAGGTATATATAGACATTTGTATAGGGAATAAAATAAAGCATTTGGCCTTTGCGCCCTTTTAATCTGCTCCTTTAATCTGCTCCTTTTATCTGCTCCTTTTAATCCGGTCTCAGACCAGATGGCGCCGCAACCAGTGCTTCCATTTCGCTCAGTCTCGCTGCCACGCTCACACATTTGAATCGTTGTCGTTACCGGCAAATTCTGGTACGGTAGAGAATAAATTGTCGCCATCTGGCGGTAAGCAAGTCGCCGGAGCAGACTGGTACAACGCGGTAAAAGCATCAAAATCAATATCCGCAGCCGTAATCATATTAAGGACCTCAAACGACAAATCTGGCTGACGAGGTTCGGGCGGCACTGACCCTCTACTCGCGGCAGTTGCGTCTATTGGCTCGACGGGTGCCGTCTCTCCCTGTAGCGGAGCTATCGGCGGCCCTGCCGATTTGGGCGTCGGCACCCGACTGAAACCCATCGGCCCGTAATCTGCCAGATCAGCCGGCGGCACTGATAGCCCATAAGTACAGACTTTCTTTTGTATCATGGACAAGTAATCGCTCATGCTCCTGGCCTTTTCAAACGCTGTCTTTTCATAGCTCGTGGCTACTTTCCAGATCTGTTTCATCGGGATTTGCTCGCAGCCCTTGTGCAATGCAAGCATAAGCAGCTCTTCCATCCGCTTTCTCAGCCTCTGAACGCCTTCGTCCGCCATTGCCAACGATCTATTGCGCAAACTGCCACCCGTTACTGGGACGCCAAATCGTACACTTATAGAGGTTTGCGCTCAATGTTCTTGCTATACAGCGACCGCGTCAGCGTCCACACTGGCAGAGCAATTTGCCTTACTAAAAGTTGTGCTTTTGTAGCCACTGCGCTTTTAGTCGCGGCCTCAAGTAAACGCCGTTCCCGTCCTCGTCATCGTTACTGTGCGCTAGACATGTAGATTATAAAGATTATATAATTTTGAATAAATTATGCTGTGGATATAGATTATGTAGTCAATATAGACAACTATTGTCTGACAATATAGAAAGATTATAAAGGTGTCGAATCTGCCATACGTTTCATGTATAGATGGCCTGGGCGCCGTAACAGACACTTGTAGAAAACCAGTTAACAATAATGACACTTGGAGGCCCTTGGCCACTCTTTGAAGACAAGGAACAAGAAATAAGGACAAGCAAGGGAGCTACAAAAATATTATTACCCTTTTAGGAAATTATATTTACTTTGGAGACTGGAATCCCATAGTCGTCTTGTGTAATACTACTCACACTTTTCCCTCGAAACTTACTAGGTAATTTTCTTTGGTTTAGTCATATAAGGCGCTCTTGGCATTGGCCCTGCTAGACAGGGCTTTCAACCGTGTTGCTGTGTTTTGCTTTTATTTGTCGTTGTCTAGTTACCGGTTTTTGTTTAAGCCTTCTTGTGCTTGCCTTGTAATTATAGTATGTCAAAGTATATTGACTTGTTTGCACTGCCAAACTATCTGTCTGTATCTGCCTATCTATCTATCTATCATTTATTGTCTATTTATCATTATTGTCTATTTATCATTATTGTCTATCTGTCCATTAATCTTTTATTTTGTCTGAATAATGTAATTAATCCTGATCAGAAATGCCGGCAAACCTGTCGGGACGGAATTACCGCACTTGTTAAAACCATATAAGTCTACGCATGAAAGGCGCTCGACTTACGAAAAACGCGGAGCGGAAACGTCAGCAGCGTGCAGAGTCAGAGAGCGATGAAAGGCGAAAGTTTGTATGTGATACGTGTGGCGAAAAGTTCACGAGGTACGAGAACCTGAAACGGCACCGCCAGGCCCACCAGGGCCCCCAGCGGTGGCAATGCCAGTTTTGCGAGCGTGCGTATATGCGGTCGGACCTGCTGAGGCGGCATGTAAAAAATGCGCATTCACAGGGCAATGGCGTTGCTGCTGCAAATGACGTCAGTCTAGATCCAGTGAAAGGCCACAAGCGTGTGGAGAAAACGATACGGTGGCCGACGTTTCATTCGGAAGATATACCCGATGAGTTTAATCAGTACTTGGAACGCTATCTGACAGAAATGCCTTTGCTCCCGGCCGACTTTCTGGCTCATTATATCGAAATATATATTGATCGGTTTCACCCTATCCTTCCCTTTATTCATTTCCCCACGTTCGAGTTGACCACAGTTGCCGCATCGTGTCTAAGATCAATCGCTGTTATTGGCTGTCTTTTCACGGATTTGGATTCTGATCATCAGTTTGCAGGAGAGTTTCTGGATAGCGGGTTCCGTCTATTGCAGCTCTTACTGCAAAAAAAACGGTACAAGTTGAAAACACTCTGGGTATCACAGACCATCCTCCTCATGACCGTATCTTCTTTCCAACTAGTAGAGGATCACCGATGTCAGTCGTGCGGTGTGCTGCTTAACGAGGTTGTCAATAGTATTCGCCAGCAGGGCTGGCTTTCTTTGACTGCTAATTTTACGGTTCGTGAGGAATCTATTATACGCACAGTAGCCAGCATCTACATTCTCGGTCTCGTATCAACCGTGTTGAATAACACACGTCTGCCTTTTTCGTTTTTGGAATTTAGAAGCAGATTGCCCTTGAATTTTGAGCTTTGGAATCACGCCCAAGACGTAATTAATGTTCCAGAGGGCTACCAAGCCCTTACGCTTTCAGACGCATTAAAAAGTCTTTCTAGCGGTCCAATCGTTTTTGAAGAGGATACGATTACTCCACTGCTTTTGCTCTGCTCTGTCCTGGAAATGATACGACAAGAGCATAGTTTTGCACTGTTCGGCATAGAAAGAACGCGCTCCCTGTACTTGAAGACTTTGATGACGAATTTGGGCCAAAGCTTAAAGTCTACCCCAAACCAGGCAGGGACAAATGACCTTTTCTGGGCAATTTGGAGACTTGCTCACTCGTACCTTTTTGTAACACCCGCAATCTTAGTCAGAGGCCAAGTAGCGTTCAGTTTGCCGTCTTTTGTTGAAACATATCACACTCTACGGACAATGGAAAAATCCGATTTTGAATGCAACGAGTCCTTTCTGTTATCGATCGAAAAGAACTTTGAAGATGCTAGTTGGGCTATCGAGAAATTAAGGCTGCTTTCTGTGCAGCGGAAGTTTGATATACCTTTGACCCGCTCCATCCTGCTCTGTATTCTTCTTGAGAGCTATGTTCTGCTGAAAACTGCGTCGCATTGCACTGTACAATCTCTGCCATTCTCGTCTCAAATTGAGTTTCAAATATCGCGTTTTCTTCGCGTTGCCCAGATCGATATACGATCTCCGTCATATTGTGCAGAATATGGTCAGTTTTTGAAATCCTTATTCGATGTCTCTGGCTGCTGGGGCTCAAGTCGTGCATTATCCAACATTTTTCGGCTGTCTAGCTGAATTCGTAGTGCTATCTGGTTCTTCGTGAGCTGCCAACATTGGGGTTTTTGGTGTTTTTCCCAGTGAAGGGCGCATTATTTTTGAAGGAAAGCTGGACAAAATTTGGGCACCAAGTTGCCCAAATTTGGGATTCTATTACGCTCTTCTATTTCACCTGTTAAAAAGATTTGTTTTTCTGTGCCCTGTGAAACGCGCGGGATTTTATAATTTGGTTTGTAGCGCAAAGTATACTGAAGGATACTGCATTAGATAAACTTTGATTTAGTTAAAAATGCGTTGTGTTTTACATACGTAATAGCAGGTAAAAAATTAGCAACGATAGGTAAATAATTAGCAATAGATATGTTGAATTGTTAAAGTTATTTTGAAGTTCGAATGGTTGGCATTAACTCTGACTGTAGAAAAGGGTTAGTTAGGGTTTGGAAAATTCAATAAGTAATGTAAAGACAGAATGATTTTAAAGAAATAATATTGAATATAAGTTATATAGAGTAAGTTTCTCAACAAGATACATAGGAACAAAAGACGTTCTATAAAAAGTTTATTGTAAATTAGAATCGTCCTATATATGTTTCACATTATTAATCTGAACGCGCACTAATCCTTCGGCAATCCATCGGCATTTGGGTATTAATGTTGTGTCATATTGTGTGCCCTCAGTTTATTACCAATTGTAATTATGTAATAGAGTTTCGGCTGAAACCCGAAATATTAACATTTATAATAGTGTCAAACGTCATTTTCTATATCGTATAAATTGTTGCCTGCGTCACACGTCGAGCGGGCAAAAGGCCGACCAATTTTTACAAGGTATTTAAAAGCACAGTTATGACTTTACCCAAAACTTTCAAGGCCGCTGTCCTCCCCGAAAACGGCGCGGACCTTGTTGTTACCGACAGATCTCTGGAGGAGTCGATACAGCCTGGCGAAGTCGGGATAAAGATCAATGCTACGGCTGTAAACCCTGTGGATTGGAAATTGAAGGATATGATGAGCTCGTTTTTGGGAAGCTATCCTGCAGTGTTGGGAACAGATGCCGCTGGAGAGATTGTGGCAGTCGGCCCTGACGTAGCTAATGTCGCTGTTGGAGATCGTGTCTTTTTCCAAGGCATTTTGGGCAAGTATGATTACTCTACCTTTCAGCAGTATTGCAAAATGCCGTCCGTTTTAGTGGCCAAAACTCCTCAGAATATTAGTGACGAGGCGGCCGCTGGTATCAGCTTGGCTACTGTCGCTGCCCTTGTGGCCTTTTACGACGGCACTGGCCACGCATTACCTCCACCGTGGGCTAGTGGGGGCGCAAAAGTGGGAGAGGGCAAATCCATCGTTGTCATTGGCGGGTCCTCTTCCGTCGGGCAGTACGGGATTCAGCTGGCCCGTCTTTCCGGGTTCACCCGAATCATTACAAACGCGAGTCTGCACAACAAAGAGCTCCTTACCGGGCTTGGAGCCGACGTTGTACTAGACCGGCACAAGGCTACTGCGCAAGATTTTACGGAGGCTATTGGAGATTTGCCGCTTGAACTAGTATTTGATTCAATTGCTTCCGATTCTACTCACATTCTAAGCGCCCGAATCGCCAAAGGGTCGCAGACAAAAAGTACGGGAGTCGTTGCCGTATACTCTGGTGATCCACCAGAGGTAAACGAAACGGCAAAGGAAATCCTAAGCACAGAGCCAAAGATTGAATTCAAAACGACGTTTGGCGTTGGCAGTCTCCCCGCCCTACGACACGTGAGCGAGCCTTTGTTTGCTCATCTTGGCGGTGAACAGGGGTATCTGGCAAAGAAACTGTTTACGCCCAACCGAACACGGCTTATCAAAGGCGGGCTGAAAGCTGCTAATGAAGCTTTGGAATTGAACAAAAGGGGCGTGTCTGGCGAAAAGGTTATTTTTGAAACGTACGTTTAATCGTGCCCTATCGCGATCGGTTCGATGGTGCAATGAGCGCTAAGTTACATAGGTCTTGTATTTTTCCCCTCGGGTTACAACTAAATTTTCATAGTTTCAGAAGCGATACGAGGTAATTAATTAAGGAGCTTGATGTCCAAACATATGTCTAGTAAATCCAGAATTTTCCAAATTGTGTGTTTATTATCCATAGTGTGATCGATGGCTAATGGTAGCTGCTAATTCACTCTAAACAAGTCCAAGATCGTCAATTAGTCATGTCAGTACATTTTTTGGTTACGAACGTTCGTTCTACCGAATATTCGGTGCTTCTATTGGTACAACGAACCCCCTTCTTACTGATCTGCAACAAGAATGCAATTTAGTTCGAATCGGGTAATAAATAGTGTTCTAGCGCAATAAAGAATATAGTGAACATAACGATACACTAGCAGCTAAGTAAGGTTACACGCGGTTGCATTTGCACATTTAACGCCAATACTAACTGCATCAAGCATGACAGATGCCCCGTGGCATTCAGCCACTGAATATGATATTACAAAAAGCTACCTATTAAATTCATAAAACCATCTCCCACAAACGATCAATCAATTTCATGCGGACCATCAATTTCATGCGTTCTGAGGGAGAGCAATCTCCACTGCGGCGGGACCAGCGACAACAGTATCGTCGCTAACTACCATGTCACTCGTAATCAACACATAAACTTGCCCATTCAAACCGGACCCGGGAACCGTGGCAGTCGCCATGTTTCCCGAAATTTGCACGGAGACGAACTGAGGATCACCTATACCACTAACAAAGGCAGCATAATGAGCAGAAGAAGCATCAATATCACTCTCGCTAGTCAACGTTATCTCCGCATTTGATTGGGCCTGATATCCTGGTGGTACGGACAGGGCGGGGAAGGCTTTGAGGGGAAGTGTAGGGCTTGATTCCGGGCAAGACATGATAAAAGGTGCAGCCAAGGAATAAACTTCGTCAAAGCCCAGTGGAGTATCGAAGGGCGAAGGATAGGGCGAAAGATGCAGAGCGCTACGCAAGTACGAAGAGTGCCGCGCTTCTGTTGCCAAAATTGAGCCAGCGGCATCAAGAATTTCCGGACTAGAAATACTGCTGGCTGAGCCCAAGTAGGCTGAAGTCCCGATATTTTCCAGCACTTTGGCCAGTGTGATAAATTGGCCTGGCGAATTGTGGGGAAAATTATACGTACATCGTTGTACGGCCGGAACTCCAGCTGTTTGAAGTGCGCTTGCAATAAACTCAATATGCTGAGCTTCGTCGTACACTAATCTTTGCAGATTAGCATAGAACGGGTAAGGAAATCCGGCATCAATAAAATCTTGTTCAGTATAATTTTGTAGGCCGCCAGTATAAAAAGTCGACTCGATATATTCGAGGGTAAGAGCATAATTGAGAATGACTCCATCATTAATCATGCTTTGACGTTTGCCAACAGCTGCTGCTTCAGCTGGAGCGAGTGTTTGACTTGCGCTGTAAAAAAAGCCGAAGCTGATCAGCGAAAAGAGTGACGAAAACATGTTGCAAGCTTCAGATTTTACAAGCGATTTGAAGGACAAACGGCCTCTTTTATTTGTAACAATGAGGATTGCTTCTTGTTGCCTAGTTCTTTGGAGCTGTCTTTCTACTAAAGGTGGAAGCGCAATTTATAATGAATCGAGACGGCTTAAATATTGACCATAAAATTTGTAAAAGCCTTCAAAATGGTCTTATAGTCCACAACTCTGAGAATTAGGCCGAGTTAAACTAATTTCATCTCATCTATTTCATCGCGAAACGGTTAGCTACAAATGCGCGCTCGACTAAGTTTAGTGGGGAACTTGACGGATTAGATTAAATAATCAACAATTGGCCGTAAAGGTAATTTATGATCTCATTAGTGCAAATTAAAGGGTTTTCATTATCCGAATTAGTGCGTCTGATGTAACTTACCACAGAAAGCAAGGGACCAAAAGGCCGAAAACGAACATCCATAGGCGACAGTCTATTTGGCGCTGCTTACATCATAGAAGAGACTAATCGAAAATTAACGGAAATTGGCCATTTACTGGTAAATAATAATGGCACTTCATTTGTGATTGATTGCCTTTAGTCGAACGCCCCACAAAATTCTTTAAGATGACGTGTCCAATTCAAGTAATCAAGCAGAAATTATGGATGATCACATCCTGAGGCTTGCGCCTATTATAGTTTGCGATGAGAAATACAGAAAAATTTACGTCTTTGGTTAATCAAAGTTTGGCGCAAACTAATTGCCGATCTCGATACCAGAAACATGCCGTCACTTGGAACTGTATACGAAATCAATCTCGCAATTAAATTTACTTGCGTTTATCATGTGTCATTTATCATCTACTGTTTATTCCTTATTATTTATTTTCGAAGGGAGGAATGATGTATAAATTTTATTCACACAGTCGCTGGTACTAAATTCTTGAAAGAACGCGCTAGAGAACGAGAAATAAAAGCGAAAAAAGAATCCAAAGTATTTGCAAATACTTCCTGTTGTCAACGAACTGAAATTGATAGACAAATTTATTTATCATAGTGGTATACCAGATTTGGTCTCGTCTTAAGGTAGCCGAGACCTATGGATTACTTTTGCTGTTCTTTGTTGTTGAAAAACAAGATAAGTAAATGAGAATATGCATATTAATCAAATAATTAATGCATAATTGATAATATAACAAAATTAAATGATAATTGTAAAGTCATTACAATTTGAACATTTTTGAACGTTCGGTTTTTCCAAAATGGACCAATTCTTCCTAGTCGACTATCCCCATAATATCAAACATTGGAAGAGTCAATTTTTTCGATATGAACAAAATTCTGCTTCATTTCCGATTTTTCTGCAATGTTAGAATTGGCCTGTTTCTCGGCTTGCGCAGCCGTCAAATGGTCTCCTTCAAAAATATCCACCTTTGTCTGTGCAAATTTACGAGCGGATACTTTACGCTCGAAAAGCACATCAAGCTCAGCGTATGTGCGGTCTTTCGGTTCTGGTAGACGGAAAAAGATCCAAATGACACAAACCAAACAGGCACCGGACCAAAAAAATCCAGCTTTGGGGCCCCAATTCCACGAAGTTGGGTTCAGCATGCGCGGGGTAATAATACCACAAGCTAATCCCACAATATTGTACCAAACACGGGCGATGGAAATAGTTTTTGTCCGCAAACGCGTCGAGGGCAGTTCAGCAACAAGAGTATAGCAGACAGGACCCACTGTCATATCGTAAGAAAAAGTGTAGATCAAAACAAGAGATCCAATTGCCCATTGTTGCCGACTGCTTTTCGGAGCCAAAGCCGCACAGCCAATAATGAATAAGAATATCATTAGAGCAATATTTCCAAAGAGATAAATCTTGCGACGACCAATCTTGGGCATCATTACCCAGGAAATCACTGTGCCAGCTGCTCCCATAACATATTGTCCTATTGAAAGATTAAAGGCCTGTGAGACGGGGAGCCCGGCTTGCAGGTAAAAGTAAGTCGAATACGTCATAATCGTTGCCCCACACAAGTTTTGAATAATCCACGTAGCACAGACACATTCCGTGCGACGCAAGTCAATCCCTTTAAAACAGTGCCAGTATGAAGTTCCGTCTTGCACTTGCCGCTCCAGCTCGTTTGTATGAATAATCAAGGCAACACTGGCATCAATGTCGCGATCACTAACGTCGCGGGTGCTGTTTTTTAGGCGGCGTAATTCACGCTTAGCCTCGTTGATCTTGCCGTGCCGTACTAACCACCAGGGCGATTCTGGAGCAAAATAGCCGCCGATAATGATAGGCAGGGGCCATAGCCACTGAATTGCAAAAGGAATACGATAAGCCCATTGATCGTCACGCGCCAAACAGGCACGTAAAACTCCAGACCCGATAATCTGACCGAAAAGCCAGCAAACGTTGACATAGGCAGTCAAAATAGGACGTAGTGCAACAGGGCAGACATCGGCAGCATAAGTCGTAGTAACGACCTGGAAAAGGCCCCACGGGATCCCACATAACAGTTCTCCCGCAGTCAACATCGCCTTATTGACAGCAAAAAAGACGACAAAAATAGCAGCACAAGCGGCAATGAGCCCACCAATCATTGTGCGACGATACCCGAACCGATCACAGATGTAACCGTTTATGAGCAGACCAATGACCTCTCCGGCAAGAGCGGCATTGCTCATGCCAGACTGCCAGGCAGAAGAAATGACGCTGGTACCATCGGGCTGAAGGGTCCCGTACTTGTTTTCGAATTGTGGCTGGGCAAACAAATTGGCAATGAGCAGTGTATCGTAGCCCTCCATAACAACAGCAGTAGATAGCAGTATACTCCAGCCAACGGCAGCTGGATAAGCACGCACTGATTGCCAAAATGAATACTTGTGCTCTGCTTCAGTAGCCCGCCGGGCGTCCTCAACAAGAACGGCAAAGTCGTCAATGGTCTCTGCCATTCCCTGCAATTTCGTGTCATCTACACGAACCTCAGAGCTCGCCATTGTCGTGGGCTGATAGTATGATTTTGTTGACGAGGCACAAAGGGATAACGTTGTGATGCAATTAGAAAATCTCGTATTTCGCTTTGTCAAGAGGATGCTTGCAACGTGATGCGAAACCAGTTCCTTTTAAATCTTTTCTGGGGACGGCGTCAGAAAAGTATACACGCGTTCTGGCTCTTCCTGTTTGGGCCAAAGCATCGAGAACCCCTGAATGTCTTCAACCCCATGTTTTTTGCAGGCTGATCTCCCGTCAAGCCAATCTAGTCAACTGCCGATCATAATATTGATTGTTTGGTTTCCCCACATTTCGCATCGTTTCCCGACCGACTTGTAGGCTAATATTGGAAAAAAAAAGAATCTGGAACATAAAATCGTATGTTGTATACTGTATTATCATTGGTCCAATCTCGGTCTCTAATAATTGTTGGTGGGCGCCGACAATGGTCCAATAATATTCAAGGAACAAGGAACTGGTAATAATAAAGCAAACGGGCTCTTGGTACAGCGAACATAATTTTACTGGCAAGGTTATACCCCACAAAAAGCAAGTCAGCTGTCCAATCACTATGCTTACCGATATTGAGCCAATAGGACGTTGCAGCCTGCACCACCTTACTGAATTAAGGTTTTGCCAGTCGTGGTAAATTGGTGGAGGGCTCTTATTCGGAGCATTCTCTATCTAAATTTACATATATAAACCGACAGTTATAAATTAAAATGATTTTTGAAGTACATCTCGAATCAAAGGTTGTAAGCGGAAATTGAAAGTTCCATTTAGCCACCGACGCTCTGATCTACCTGAGCGACTATAAATATAGGCCGTCCGTCCCTCCTCCCCGAACTAGTCCATCATCTACCTTGATCAGACTCGGTATCTTAACACCGAGACTTTTGCTTGATTTTACCTTTGCAAAGGCACTCATTACCCAAGAATTGCCGACTCTGACGTTTGCGGCTCACGTACTCTTCAGAGCACACACTGATTAGCCTTTAAGTGTTTGGAATTGACTATATTACTGCGTACGTCTTTGCCTATTAGTTTTTTCCCCTCACAATGACGGTACATTGGTGGAAAGAAGGTGTCATTTACCAAATTTACCCTGCATCTTTCCAGGACTCAAACGGCGATGGCATCGGAGATATTCCGGGCATTATTTCGCGCCTGGATTACATCGCGTCGTTAGGCGTGGACATTGTGTGGATCAGCCCACACTACAAGTCGCCCCAGATTGATATGGGTTACGATGTGGCTGATTATACGGATATCCACGAGCCGTACGGTACGCGGGAGGATTGCGAGAAGCTTATTGCCGAAACGCATGCGCGTGGGATGCGGATTATTTTTGACCTCGTTGTTAATCACACGTCGGATCAGCACCACTGGTTCCGTGAATCGCGTTCGTCACGCGACTCGCCGAAGCGTGATTGGTACATTTGGCGCCCGGCACGGTATGACGAGCAAGGTCAACGGCACGAGCCCAATAACTGGGCCAGTTTCTTTGGTGGCAGTGCCTGGAAGTGGGATGAGGAGACACAGGAATACTATCTCCATCTTTTTGCTGTTGAACAACCCGATTTGAATTGGCGAAATCCTGAAGTACGCGAGGCAGTCAAGCGGGATGCCATGCGATTCTGGCTGGATCGTGGTGTTGACGGCTTCCGTATCGATACTGTCAACATGTACAGCAAACCTGAGCAGTTCGTTGATGTCCCCTGTGCTTCCCCAGACTCAGAGTTCCAAAATGCATCCCACATATTTTGCAACGGGCCGGAAATGCACAATTACTTGCGAGAAATGAACGATGTCTTGAGCGAGTATGACGCAATGACGGTGGGAGAGCTGCCGAGCACACCTGATCCCGCACACGTTCTAAGGTACGTGGGCGCCTCAGCTCGGCAGCTGAATATGGTCTTCCAGTTTGATCTTTGTACAATCGGGTTTGAGAAAAAGTCTAACGAAGGTCGTTTGTTCCAGGCGCCCTATACCTTGACGGATCTCAAGGAAATTGTCGAGCGGTGGCAGACTTTCATTGAGGGCAACGATGGCTGGACTACGAATTTTCTGGAGAACCATGATCGACCAAGGGCTGTTTCCTACTTTGCCGATGATAGTCCCGAGTTCCGTGTGGCGTCGGCTAAAATGCTGGCAACATTACTGCTCACACTGACGGGCACGTGCTTTGTTTACCAAGGCCAGGAGATCGGAATGACTAATGTTCCGCGTGATTGGCCGATCGAAGAATACAAGGACGTTGATTCTATCAATTTCTATGCTGAGCATTACGCAAAAAGCGGGGGAGATGCCAAAACAATGACCCGAGTAATGACTGACTTACGTATGCTCGCACGTGACAATGCTCGTACTCCTGTTCAGTGGGATGGAAGCGAATATGCTGGATTTTCAAAGACTGATACAAAAGACAAGAAGGTCATTTCGAAACCCTGGATGCGTGTAAACGACAACTACCCAGAGATTAATGTTGCTCGGCAGGTGGGCGATAAGACCAGTATACTCTCGTACTACCGTAGCCTGTTGGAGTTTAGGAAGCAACACAAGGATTCACTTGTTTATGGTGGGTTTACAGTTCTGGATCGTGAAAATCAAAATGTTTTTGCTTTCAAGAAGCGAGGACAAAGCGAAACTGCTGTCGTTGTGCTCAATTTTACAAATCGAAAACAGGATTTGCCTGCGGGAGTTTCATCAGGCTCTTCGAAATTGGCAAAGTCGTCGTTGGTAACGCCTTCAACTTCTGCCTCTCTTGAGCCTTTTGAGGCTCGCATTTACCTCGGTTAATTGGGTGAATTTTATCGATTCGAGCAAAAAACAGTGAAACAGCAGACCAGCATAGGCGTAATTGTGTAAATGTCACCTGCTCTGAATTAAAACTTTCATGAATTTCAATAATAAAGCTATTGTATACACTTATATATTGTTTCGTCATATTCAATTTGTTTGCTTCGGATTGGGTTAGTGATTTTGTGGATTTATTCTTTTATTAGTGAGTATATTGTCATCGTATTGGCAGTGCAGCAAAGTGAAATGGTCTTGTATACAAGTTTAAGAGAGTTGTGAATTAACCTGGCACGTGGAAAATAAAAGAATAGAATGAGTTGGTTCATCATATAAAAATGTTCAGGGACAGCCTCGATAAAAGCGTAGAAAATAGAATCTAATAAGAATGACTATTACAGGGCAATATCAAAGCGGTTTATTCTTTTTGATGGGGAATACAAGAGAATCAGGATTTCAAGCTGTATTTTGTTTCATTTCGAACTAATTAATTATTGACTTATTTATTTATTTATTTATTTGACTCGCAACGTTTTATCTGCATTTCCACATGATAACGTAGCCAAAACTTACACTTAAAAACTCCGGGGTAAGCGCGACAATGTCGCCTGAAACATTTCTCTAACGCTCAATTCAAAGGCATCGTTTGCTTGGATATAGGCTCCAACATTGATCAGTTCACGTACGTGAGCCACGTACTCGGGTTGTAAAAGTGGCAGGCCACAATCAACAACATCGAAAATAGCATCGAGAATATCAAGTAACTTTCTCAGCAAACCGAAGCCCTGGCTGAGTAAGGAAGCCGGTTGAGCACTGCGCAACAAGAAGCTTAGCCTCGATGAAAGTGTGAGCGGAAAAACAAGCGACATTATGCTCTGCCCTTGAGCTCTCAGTGGAAACCGGGCAATAATAATTCTCCATAAAATAGTCTGCAGCCATTGATGGGTCACAATAATATCCACCTGGTGTAACTCTAAAAGATCCTGCAAAATTTCTGGGTTAATTTGAAAACTGTCCTGCATACGATTGAGCCAAGCTTTAGTAACTTTGTGTTTACTACTAGTACAAGCACGCAACAGCTCGCCGTCCACTAAGGAAAATGTGCGTACCATATGTGTAAACCACCGTTGGGTTTCCATTGAAATATCCTGCAACCCATCAATTTCTTTTACAAAAAACTCCGAACCGCGGTCACTAGTCATTAGCCCTTCATCTCCGTTCGCCTGGGAAAACCTGGTAACTTGCCCAGTCTCTTGATCGCCTTGTTCCATTGTACCCGAGTCAATATCCGCTTGTTCCATACTTTGCAGTTCAACATCACCCTCTTCCGTTTCCATATCGTTAACTGCCTTTAGTCGTAACTCTCGTCCAGCGTGCCTTAGCGCCTCGTACCTCTCGTGCATAAATAAAATCCAAAAAGAAGCACAAATAACTCGTTCCTGTTTATTCCTGGACCTCAAGAACTTGACTATAGTCAGTGCTTCTTGCAGGTAAACGTAGCACAAATCGTCCATTCCCAGCGCAGCGTAAGACTGTTGCACAAATACTGCCACCATCATTGCCCGGAAATCTATCGGCTTTAGAACTCCCGGGGGTCCACGAGCAATAAGCGCAAACTTTACCAACTCTTCCGTGTCCCTCCGGTCATTCTCTTCCTTTTGTAGAGTCGGACGCAGAGACGCAATCGTCGCTGCCGCTGCTGCTGCTAATAGAGCAACTGACATTGGATCCGAGCCCATACTCGCCTGCTCTTTTCTCAAGGTTTCAACATGAAGGATGGGCATCATTGGATAAACAAACGTTTCGTACTCCTGCCAACGGCGTTCAAAATAGTCAGTATCAAACCTGCCGAGCACTTTGGCGTTACTCGCCTGCACTGTCAAACTTGGCGACCCGATCTGTTCAGATTCAGACGGTTTCTCAATCAAAGAATTTGGTAGAATTGGCGCATTGCCAATAGGCGCTCGCTGGAAGGGCCGGATACGAGAATTTCTGCGTCGCCCACCCGTCTGTGACGTATAAGTGCAGCGTAAAAACAGATGAGCGCATGTTTGGCATTGCCGTTCTCCATTGCATTTGACTTTACGGTGCCTGCAAGCATCGCAAGCGCCTTTTGCAGTCATATATAAATCTAGTACATTTTTGTGGGGACTGTATGTGGGCTGAGGGCAGTAAACTGGTCCAAAACCAAGCTGTGGATAACTCGAACCCGGATTAGATTGCAATTACTTATTTTAAAGGTGAAGTAACAAGATGAATGTGGGGATGGATAAATTTGGGTCGAATTTACATATGTTTGGCTTGTCATTACATAATGTACTGTACCACATGAAACTTCTAGGCCGGGTTTTGCGATTAGAAGAAATTATAATAAAAATTGACTAAATTTAAAGAACTTTTGGTTAAAGCACTTCTCAGACGAATGATTGATTGCATCTTGATTTTTGGAATTTAAGAAAACGTAAAAGGAGAACCTTGATAATTGTTTTAGTATCTGCTAAACACCAATATGACCTAATTCCGCCCTAATCAATCAATTATTTCATATACTGAACATCAACTCATGTCAACAACAAAGAGCAAATAGCGTCGCTTGTGCTCTTAGTCAACTCATCTACATGTCTCTTGACTTGCAATGCTTATCGTATGTGTGATTGTTCTTCCTTCTTGTCATCGAGTAGGAAACAGAGAGTGTCATGATATCGGAATGGCTAGAGATGACGGATCTCGGTCCTCTCACTCGATTACTTAACATCGCTAATAGACGAAAACTATTTGTGATGTAGGTTTTAATTGAAGCATCAGAATTAATTAAAAATCAGCCAATAAAACGATTCATTTACGTATGATATTTAGAATCGGATTAGAGAGAAATAGCATTTGTAACCTGTAAGCGAGATTAGTTTTATCCCATTATCAAATTTACCAATATATTTGTTGCAATTGTTTTACACGAAGACAATTTTTTAGCTGCTAATTGCCTCCCTCGGCCGCTGAATTTTTGATTTATTCTTAATTTCTTTACTGTCGGATCTCGCTTACTCTGTGCACACCCGAGTTCCTTTGCGTGGGACGTTCTTCTTCTGAACACTACAAACTCAAATTGTTTTCTGTGGTGTATCTTAAATAATTTGTGCACGCGAATACATTAACATATAAACTGGATATAAATCACAAACGAACCCCACTAACTACCGGTCAGCATGAGCATATCTGAATCGCATTTTGCAGCCCGGCCATGTACAATGCGCTTACTGGAATATTCAATTGTATTCATATCATCTATAAATACAGATGTAATTAAGAGGAATAATATTTACAAAGTATTCACCAGAAAACCTGCAATGTTTTAATTATTTTTCACATGTTATAGTGCTCGTTCGTGTGTGCTCCCTTACGCTTATTGGCCCTTTGAAACAACATATTGGAAACAAGGTCTAGCACTTTTCATTTTGATGAACGATTACTCTTGAATTCGTTTCATTTCCACGCTGTCGTTAATAAACATGGCAAAATATCAATAGAGGGCTTTTATTTAGCACTACTTTTCATACATCGATATGTATATAATATGTTTACCAAAAAGTATTCCTTGTCGTTTATTTGCTCCTTATATCGTTAAACCGATACTCATGATTACTTGTCGAATCTGATGATACGTGGGCAAGTGCGGATTCACTGATAACGGCGGCAGAGCGCAAGAAGCCAAAACATCCAAATTTTCAGCTTCAGGTCGACAGGGATAACTCTGATTTTATTCCTACAATGGAGGAATCAAGCTGCCTTATCTGCCGCAAACGAAAAGTGAGTCTGAACGCGTTTTCCTTGCCTCCACTATGAAATGGCCTTCTATTACTATCTTCGTCTTTTGTCCTAAGTCGCTTTCTCCACTTCGCCTTCCTTTGTCTTTGTTTCTGTTTTGTATTCGCTTGTTTTTTGAACAGGCTCTGACTCTGATCAATTCTAACTTGTAGATAAAATGCGATCGCACTCCCGGCTCGTGCCTTGCCTGCAGCAAGTTTGGTGAACGTTGTGTTTATAGCGCTGCAAGGCCACACATCACAGCACGACCCAGCTGGACTGACTCGTCAACTACACAAGCAGGTTTAAAAAGGCGCAGGGTGTTGGCGTCATGTACATCTTGTAAACGAGCCAAGGCCAAATGCTCGGGGGACTCGCCTTGTGCCCGGTGCGAATCAAAAAGCATTTCATGTAATTATTTAAATATTGAAGTAGCCGCTAGCGACGGCGGCAATACCATTCCAGCTAGATATGCCTGGTTATTCTCGCGTGATTTACCTTTGGCAGATCGAGTGAGGGAACTTGTTGATACTTTTTTTGCGCGTGTTCATAATGTACGCTGCCTCGGGTTTATACACCCGCCTTCTTTTATCGAAAGGCTCCAGCACGGGACGGTAAACAGTGCACTTTTGTACATAGTATGCGCACTCGCAGCACCTTTTGTGGCGGCCGAATTTGACGCTTTTGATTCTCAGTATCAGAGTATTACAGCTGGCAAAGATTGGGCTGAAATAGCATTACAGCAATGTGTTTTTGATAACTTTGGAGACAGCAGCATTGAGAAATTGGAGACGGAAATTTTATTACACGAATATTTTCTCCGTGTCGGAGAGTACGGCAAGGCTTTCTGCTTGTCTGGGCTCGTCGCTCGACATTTGCAGGTGCTGCAACTTAGCATCGAGGCAGATCATGATGTTTTATGCCTTAAATCCAGCAAGGTTGCTTGGATTGCAAAAGAGAGCAGGCGGAGGCTCGCTTGGACGTGTTATCTAATGGATGCTTTCATTGAGTGTGGAATTGATCAGCTTTGTTTCGTTTCCAGTCAACATATACACGTCCAATTACCTTGTCGTGAAGAATTTTTCATCGCTAATGTACCCTGCGTGACGGAGATGCTCTCTGCCGGCAAAATCTTACCTTTTTTAGACGCAGGCAGTAAAGGTAGTAGTTTTTCATCAACTGCAGCATGCTGGAGTCAAAATTTGGACATGAGAGCCTTGTACATACGTGCAATGGCGCTGAGATCAAGGATATTAAAGTACGTTAAACATTTGGAAGCCGAAGTGCCCTGGAACGCGACTTCGGGGTTTAAAGCGCTAAAAATGGAACTTTTATCGCTTGAATCTTCGATTCCGGATGTGTATAAAATGAATCGGGAAAACACAGATCTTTACAAGTCACTGAACCGGTTGAACCTTTATTTTGGTCTTCATATTCTCATTGCACAAACATTTAACGACCTTTACCGTATTGGAGTCGCCAGACTTGTTCATCCGGATTTTGCAACCAGATGGATCCGTGATAATTGCCCATTTTCGTTTGCGTTAGAATGTCATCGCACGTGTGCCGGTAAGGCTGTTTATATTGCTCGATTACTACGCGAACTGTTCCACTGTCATCGGCCTAGTTTCGTCGACACGCCTTTTGCTCTTCATATTCAATTATGCAGCAATGTTCTGGTTACAACAGTAGATTCCTGGCGCGGATGGGGGCCGTCATTAACTGCGGACGGCTGCAAGACGGAGGAAGACTCTTACGAATTGTACCAAAGTTTATTGGAAAATAATGTGGAAATGATAAAGTACTTGCAAAAGTACCTTAAAGCCGACTTGTACTATGAATCCGTGACGCAAGCATTACTCCATTTTAATCGGACGTATCAAAAGCTATCCGCGTCCGGGAACGATAAAAAAGCTGTTGCCAATAAAGAAACAGCAAGCAATAATGGCACACTTAAAGAACGGCCGGGCAGTTGCCCGCCTCAGTTCTCTTTGGAATACATTCTAAATCCTTTGGGAACGTTGCCGATGGCACAGCAAGAAGCAAGTGAAAAGAACATGCTAGAATCGAGTGACGAGACTGAACAGCCGCCGCCGCTGAAGGGGATCGTAGTCGCTAACGGCATCGGCTAGAATTCAGTGCTAGATCAAATTACGGATTGGGTATCGTTCATACCCGATCAAGGATACCCCACATTTCTAGAACATGAGGTTCGTCGTGTAGAAGGTGGTTTGTGAGCGAATTGTTATGATGCCTATTAGTATTAGGATGGCGATATTTTTAAGTGGGTAGATGTCAAATTGCGTTTTATAAATCGGTAAACCCCCATTTAAACGGTGCACAGCCAATACTCGAATCGTGCAACCCGCACACACATTGTACTTGACACAATGCGTCAGCGATCACACCTACTTTGACTAATGAAATCAATAAACTGCACACGTTCCCTTGGTTTTCTGGTCTGGTCTGATTTTTGTAGACCTCTTTGGCGGCTTGAAGGTGGGACAATGGGTAGGAAGCAGACTAGTCTATAAAGCTCTATTGAAGATCAAGCCTTGCAGTTATCGGCTAAGGACTAACAAAGCGTGGCTCTTCAATGCCAGCGTCGAAAGGGCAAAGTCCATAGGTCAGCAGCTGAGAAGGTGCATTACCTAAAAGGGAGATTGTTCATCTTGGTACTGTATAGAGGTCAAGGGCTAATCCAACGATAGCTTGTGTAAAACCCGTGTTAAATTATCACGATAAACCCTATATTAAACAAAAATCAAGCAGCCATGAGAGCGCCATAATATAGCAGATCAATAGCAATATTTGTATGCAAGTATAGGCCATAAATTAAATCAAATATTTATTCAGCAGTTTATACGGCAGTGTGTGCACTAGAACGCGTGGCATCTGGCCCATTTAGTCTGGGCTGTGTACGAAGCGCGGCGACAAAGTCTCTCAATATCGTCGGCATACTGTGCGGTATTGGACGTGTCGCGAATGGTTCGCGAACGGGACTACGGGACGAGCACAGAGTCGTGGGGCACTCCGGCCGTGACGGTTGTGGACTCTGACAACGCTGTTTTTCTGACAATACCATTGGCTTTTATCTCTACTGCGGGCACGGCCAGCGTGCAAAAAGTCGCATACCTCCATTATATCGTACACGCTGCGCTTGAAAATGACAAAGTGGAACTGCGCCGGGGCTCGAGTATCTGCGCGCTGGATGACGAGATAATCGCGGGCTCGTACAGACTGACGCATCCTGTTGCAAGCGACATTTTATTCCGCCCTGGTCCACAGGGCAAATCGGCCTCTAAGAATATGTCCGCAACATCCTCCGAATCGACTGTGAGCCGGTCGTCTAGAAGCTCAGTAGGGCAAAACGAGTTTCGGCTTAAAGTACTCGGGCGCGATAGCCTTGGATGCTTGGTCTCCCATGACAGGGATCCGATTCCACTGGAGGCCTGCCATATTGTGCCATACAGCCTGGGACAGGTGTTTTTGGATCGCTTAACTGATTTCGCGAATACAGGAGCGAGCGTTGGGCTGTACAGTCCGAGGAACGGGCTGACGCTAAACAAAAGCTTACACGCCATGTTTGATCGGTATCAGTTTGGTATCTGGGTTGAGGACGGGGTATACTATGTGCACTCGTTTTATATGGGCGGGGGCAAGTACCACGGCGAGCGGCTCCGGTGGTTCGTAGACGTCACTGATTCTGAAAAGCCTGATCCCTGCTTACTGGAATGGCACTACAAGCAGTGTACCATGGCACGGTTCCGGGGATTCAAGGTGCCAATGACAGAGTACGATACCCGCTAACGCTCCCTCGCTGACTGTGTGTACAAGGGCACGCTGACCTGATGACATACGGCTCTGATATACTCTTGTATGGGCACACCGTAGAATTGGTCTTGCTTGTTTAGCAGTAGGCAAACCATTTATCCAGAGTCAAGCTTTTCTTGTATACTTATCCACCTCGATTTGACGCTACAAGAAATTGCCTGGCACTATTAAGCTGGACTAATATTATAATCGTCAAATGGGCATGAGTCTAGACCGCCAGCTGTGGCTTTGCTAGCAATGCGGCAGCAGGCGGAGATCGTGGATTGGTCGGTTTTGTTCATTCGTGATTTGCTGATATTGTCTCGTTTTTCATATGGATCAGGATCATGGTACAAGATCTTACAAATTCTTTGGAAAAGTCTGAAGACGGAAAGTGCAGTCGTTTGCACTCATGGGCAAGGCAAGGCCATTGTCAGCAATGGCAGACCGTTACCACAGTCAAACGAGGCAGTTTACATTGTAAAAGAGGTCTGTAAAGGCAAGTCTTGGCCAGTCTTACTGGCAAGGCTCCCTTTGCTCTCGAGTATGAGGTCGAATTGTACGATGAAGAGTCGAGACTGGTTTCGCGGGAGAGCCAGACTCTGCAGTCTACGAGCGTTAATGTCTGCCTCGTCACTGTGGGCCTGGGCAAAGCAAGATCTATACCTCCAAGCCAGGGACTTTTTGTTACCAGCTCACTGCTCTATCAAGTGCCTTTACAGGACTGGCTCTTTTGACGCTAGGCATAGAGGCGAAATTGAAACTGACGCTAGTCTTGTCAGCACTACAGTGTCAGATTATTTGCTGGTACGATGTACAACACAGAGCCCGAGAGGAGGCTCGATTAGTACGCTGCCGAATAAGCTAATGCGCGAATTGCGTTACTGTCTTGAATGGTACCAGATTGGATTAAACGTGCATGTTTTTACAGTTACTCTACATATACATAGACATAATTTTAATAGTACAGCATTATAAATAGACAAAAAATCATATTTGAATTATAAAGTGATTGTTCAGGTCCCCCTGACTAACCCTGGCACTTGACAGCGCTCTTAAACCCTCAAATGCCAAGCAGCAATAAGGTGTATTATGGTATAATTTGATTACATTTACTGTACATTTTTTGTCACATATTGTATGTTTATACGTATCTTGACCGCCTCAATATGTCCAGTCAATTATAGCTATAATATTCTTATTATATTATTGACTATTTGTATTTAAAGTGCGCAAAATAAAATCACAGAACGCGATTAGTGCTATTACTTGTTTGGAACACAGAGAACGAAAACGTGCCTTAATACATTAGACTGACCAATCACATACGGCCCTAAAATTGATATATCGGCCAAACAGGTCGATCGTCACGAAAACAGGATCTGCCTCAATTTCGAGTGTCGGCACCGACGATTATGAACACGAAAACAGGACCAGCGTGACTCATTTATGAACTTTTACACGTTTTCGAAACAAATAGTGGGGTAATGAAAGGGGTAATGAAACGTTTCTGTGATCAAAGTCGAATTTTTTGGATCATTTTACGCGTTTTCGTGATTGAAATTGAGGGAATTAGAACGTTTCTGTGATCAAAGTCGGATTTTTGGAGAATTTCGTCCGTTTTCGTGATTGAAATTGAGGGAATTAGAACGTTTCTGTGATCAAAGTCGAATTTTTGGAGAATCTTATCCGTTTTCGTAACCATAATTGAGAACGTTTTTGTGATTGCTAATTTGCCAAGGGCCTCATGGCCAGGGTATAAAGCCAGGTGGTTTCGCTCCCTTAGTTCTCCATCCTTCAGGATCCCGAGGTCCGGACGCTATTTCCCGCACTTGTTTGTCACCTGGTAAATCACCTTTAGCCGGGGTACGGACTCTGTCCGCTCAAACTTGTGGTTTCAGGGCTTGTTTTCCGCTCGGTAATGGGTGTTCGATACCGGCGTGCCTTTCCTCCCTTTTTTTGGAGTCTTTCCAGGTTTTTCGGTGATTTTTTGGCCCTGCATTGACTTTGGAGACGGCACGTTCGGGGCCCCTCTATGTCTCAGGTCCGGACAAGGACTACCGCTATCGCCGACTGTGGCTTTAGGACTGGGCAGATTTCCGCTAGGCATAGAGGGGTGGCTTTGGGCTAGTTGATTTGGCATGTGGCAGTTGTATTGCGTTGGAACACGGTTTTCCATGCATTGGCCTAATTTCCATTCCGCTTGTACGGCAAGATCGGGCTTCATCAGTTTCTGTGCTGTATAGCCAGCTGGGGGGTGCTCTCAAGCATTGATCTTGTTTGTATTGAGCTGGAGCACTATGGATTTGAAAGTTGATCTTGGAGGGACACCGCTGGCCTAGTGCTCACAGCAGGACCTTACCGCTGGTGACCCACTCTTATTGTTCTGATTGCTATTTGCACCGTTGTGTGTATTCGTTCAATAATAGAGTCACAACGTCCACCGGCGCATATAACCCGTCAGTGCCTTAGAGATCCCTCTGACCGACACCTCTTATACTGACACGCGGTGAATCTAATTCATCAGTGTCACATGAGATGTGCCGGTGAGTATTGAGGTCTTTTTTATGTAGATTTCCATAGGTTTCTAGCGCAATAATAAACTGGTTTGAACATCAAAATCATCTACACGGCTAATTTATTTGCTTCAACATGTCTGGTTCGTTATACATTCTTCTCTTGTTGAAAACTCTTGGAGCCTTCTTTTATTTGGCTTCTAATCTCATGCTACTGATAAATTACAGACGGTCAAGATGAAAAAAACGAATACAGCACTCGTGATATGGGAAGTACTGGAGCCCTTAGCGTCAGGATTGGTCGCGTCACTAATGTGAAGCTTGCAATGAGCCCTGCCGCGTCGAATTATGTTCATGTTTCATTCTGCAACTACACTATACAGCATACAAACCTCTCTAATCTGGCCTCAAAATAGTCTTGAAACATTCATTTAAAAATTGAACATTGCTTATTCATAAATTAACTATCATACAACCAAAACTTTGGACATTTTTTCCCGATTGGCGCCCATCACGAACCGCCAATATTAACCTCTGGAACTTCGTTGTCTGCATTCTTTGGCACAACAATTTGTAACGTGACACCTGTCTGTGACGCCTGCACGATAATATTTATATTCCCCGTGCTCACAGTTATCGGTGGTGGAGCATTAGTGCCCCTTGACCCCTCTTCGTCATGCTCCTGGGGCTCAACTCGGACCCCATTTACCTTGCCAATACGCTTCCCATTGTTATCGCGAATAATATTGTCTGCTTTACCACCCTTTTCCTTCTCCTTGCCGGCCTGGCCTGCCTCGATACCTTCGGCTCCGCCAAACACAGAGCCCACAAGATCATCTGCGGTTCCAACTTTATTTCCATCGGGATCACGGACGACTCCCTCATCGTCAATAGACATATTTTTGAACTCTGACAGCGCTCCAGGCGCCTCCCCCAAATCTTTACCATCGCGATCAATGACATGTCCCTTGTCGTCGATAGAAAGTCCATTCAGGCCGCCGGGTTGACGTGCTTTCTCCATCAACTTACGGCCTACATCAGAGTTTTTGGCATAATGTTGGGCAATTCCCATATAACCTTTTGCACCGGTGCTCGCTTGTGAAGCCAGGCTCTTTAAAGACCCGCCAATACGTCCAAACCCAAACCCTCCTCCTCCGCTCTGTGCCTTGTCGGTCGTTTCTGCAGCTTTGCCTTTAGCATCTGAAGCAGAATCAGCGACTTTGCCCTTCACATCGCCAAGAGCACCACCAGCAGTGTCCTCGGAATCACTTTCCTCTTGCTCAGAGCCTTCAGACTCGGACTCAGACTCGTCATCTTGTTCGTTGTGGCCATTGGTCTTTTCACTATTCCCAAACAGCGAAGGAGCAGCGTTTCTCACCTGCTCGGGTAAAGATGCACCTCGGCCATAAGCTCGAGCACGTTCAAGAGCGTCTTTCCTTGTCTTTTCCACGTTCTGTTGTACTTCCTCGGGCAGTTTCCCACCGGCTTGCTTGGCCTTTCCAGCAATATCGTCTCCGCCAGCTCCTCCTGCCACGTCAGAGATTTTGTCTTTGGCTCCACCAGCTGCTCCAGCAGCAGTATCCTTGGCTCCACCGGCCACTCCAGCAGCAGTATCCTTTGCTCCACCAGCTGCTCCGGCAACTTTATCTTTGGCTCCGCTGGCCAAATCGCCAACACCGCCCAACTTACCGGTTAATCCTCCTACTGCGTCCCCACCAGCATCAGATTTTGAGCTCTTCTTCTTCTTGCCAGAGCTGCTGGCCGGTGTAGTTCCATTATGATGCTTCTTCTTTTTCGTTCCCGAGCTCACTTTGCTCGGGGTTTCTTCCGCTCCCTCTGCATCGCCGGCCTTGGGCGTTTTTGGCGTTTTTGGCGTTTTAACTTTGCCGCTCTTTGCCGAGCGATGATGGTGGTGGTGGCCCTCTTCAGCCTCACCGTTTTTCTTTGGCGATTCGTCCTCCGCTGGTGCCATTACGACCTTGTGAAAAGCAAAAGCAACTGGGTACGCTAGTGTATGAGCTGTTGCACGAAGGCACCAGATATAGCCGTGCACAAGAGCGACTGGGACAGACGCTCCCAGTGAAAAGGCCTGTGCTACGTAAGACGGCTGCTGCGATTGGGGAGGCTCTCTCCGCGCCCTTAAGGGTGACGAGAAATCTGGATCAGAGTACGACCTGTCGGACCGTCTGTCGGGACCTTGTTGCCGAGATTCAGGCTCCGCTGACTCTGCTCGTTTCAACTTGTCTGCGCCAGTAAGAGCAGTGTTGCGTGTACCACTACTGCCGCTGACTGTATGATTGTCAGGACTCTGGACGGCTCTGCTTCCGCTACTGTCGTCTGCCCCACTAATATATGCGGGTGAGGCGGCTGATGTCATTGCTCTGATGTCATATATGGAGATATTACGCGTGCGCGCGACCGCGTTTATATGCACCGATCTCCACAAAAGTAGCCTTTTGCTTGTATTACCGCCTCTTCCGTATGCGGAAGGCAAGAGAAACTGTAATAATTGGTGCACTATATCTACAATTCGTCAGAAACAGTAACCTGCACGGTAAAACGCGCCGCTGCTGGTATCAAAAGTAAGATAACGTTTCATATTAGTCTAACAAATCATGTTAGTCTACGAATCATATTAATCTAACAAATCATATTAATCTAACGGATACTTTTGCTACAACGAATAATGTAATATTATTTTCCTCACCAGCGCTCACTATACACACAGCGAAAATTTGTCTTTCTCTAATCTTATTTTCCAGATCATCGATCGAATATTCCTAATTTTAATTTGATTACTTCATTTCTACTGGTCGACAGATTAGGAACTAGCCACCTTTTTCAGTCAGTGTCGCATTAATTTATTTCAGCTTTGCGAATACAATGCCAATGATGTCATGCATCTCAAGGTATAACTGAGCCGTGGCATCTTCGCACTAGCCATTCTTGTTTGTTTTAGTTCGTCAGTAAACCGACTGCAGATATGGCAAATGCAGAGGAAACTCGTCCGGCACGCAAGAAGGGCTCGAAAAAGACCCGCACAAAACAAAAACAAAAACCCGGATCCGATGTCAGTCCCATCGCAAATCAGTCTCCGCGAGAAGAGAAGCAAATGATGGCCCAACGGGACCGGCTTGCCGAGAATCATGCGCAGCAAAACGGACGGCAGGACGAGGACGATAATGCGGAAGAAGAAGAAGAGGACGATGACGATGACGATGGCGGCAAGCAGCCATTGCGTTTACGGCTCGATCTAAATATAGAAGCCGAAGTTCAGCTTAAAGCTAAACTTCACGGTGATGTGACTCTTAGTATGCTGTGAGTGGTTTTGCCTGTTGTATCCCACACTGACAGTTTTAGTGGATGAATCGCTTGCACAAATCTACGATCGGATAATGAGCAGTATCTATTGTAACGAATATTTAATTACGATAATATTTAATTCATAAAAGTAGACAATTGTAGAGCATTCAGGTTTGATAAAAATTTGATTCCTAAAGTGACATTGTAAAGACGATTTAATTACGATGATATTTGATTTTAAAAAGATACATTAAAGAATACTAGAGCGATTATCGCCAATTTAATCATTTCAATGTCATTAAAATACAGCACTAGATAGGTCTAGTCGATCGTTTTCAGGAGCAGGGCTACACTTCACCGCAGAGATATACATCATCGCCTAGGCACTTTATAAGTAAGCTGATGCGAAATCAAATAGTAAACAGTAAAAACTTACAGAAGTGACAGCGTTACATCACCATGCAACTTTGCTTTAAGCTCAACTTGAACGTCCAGGTTCAAATCGAGACGGAGTGACAAAGGACTGTCGTTCCCTTGCTTTTTCGGCTTGCGTTTTCCGCCCACAGCTTTGCCTGCCGTGTTTGATACAGTATCTGTTGCCCCACGGACAGTTTCTTTCCCTTGTTTAACGGCACCATCAGCAAGCTGTTTGCCTTGGTTTGCCGTGCTTTCCACTTGCTTGGGCGCACTTTGCACTAATTGCCCAACTGTATCTTCATCCTCTCCTTCTTCTTGTTCCTCCTCTTCGTCGTCGTCATCGTCCTCCTCTTCGTCATCTTCTTCTTCTTCGTCGTCGTCATCTTCGTCGTCTTCTTCCTCACTTTCGTCATCCTCCTCCTCCTCCTCTTCGTCAGAGTTCTCTAGTCCACTATCAGGCTCCGGCTGCTGTGCATTTTTCCCATTTTTTGGTTTTGGCTTTGTCGCCTGTTGTGCGTGCTTGGGTCGTGAGGGCGATGGCTTTGTTGCAGTTTCTGCCATGATTGTTTATTGCGGGAGCTGTCACTCGTCCAGATTCGTGCGCCTGTTATATATTCGTGTCCTTAATATAGACTTTTGCGCAACTGACAT
Source organism: Novakomyces olei (assembly GCA_016906335.1). Lineage (NCBI taxonomy): Eukaryota > Fungi > Ascomycota > Novakomycetes > Novakomycetales > Novakomycetaceae > Novakomyces > Novakomyces olei. The sequence goes on from JADEYG010000015.1 coordinate 69,386, forward strand.
TTTCTCCTGACATTTTTTCGGGAACTCTTTGCTGTTGATTAACCCAAACAGGATTGAGGCTCATTTGAGTCTGAGTATTATGTCATAGCCCACTTTGTAATAATTTCCGCGGTCATCGACATCTCTCTTCTATTACTTTTAAACATTTCACACCCGGAAAGGGTTTAGGAAGTTGTTTGCTGCACCCGTGTATCTATTGGTATGTAAATTTGTATTATGAAATAAAGGCTTTGGTTAAATTTAGCGATTAGTGTAAAGCGGGTCTCAGGTTTAGTGAATGAACGGGGTGGAGCGTGCGATCTCTGCTGCATGCGGATCCAATTGACTATGTTTTTATGTTTTACAGTGTAGTGTTTCGCTAAAGATACTTGGCGGTAGTTAATGTACTCACGTCATTTCGTAATACCAGCCAGCAATATAGCCGTGAAGGGAAGAGCGCGTGACTTGGTACTTATTCATTTGGTACTCTATACGAATGTCCCACACAGTGAATGTCCATTACCAGATACAGTCTGTTGCTCACAGCTCATACTGCTCACAAACTATATTCGTATCCAGCGGTAAGAGTAGATGCGTTGTATACAACTATCGGCATCTATGTTTCAGACTTACTGTCCTCGCATTTTGTCGATTGTGCTCTGAAACGGCAATGTACTCCCTTGATTGTGCCTATTTCAAAGCGGCAATATACTTTTACAGACACTGCCTCGCCAGTCTGCTGTCGCAACTCCCTATTAATTTTGTACGTACCCAAAAAAGCCGGGGAGCTTCTCTAATATCAGTCCCGTCCGTATCAGGAAATGATCAAACATTCGAAAAAGAAAAATAACGTCACTGATCGCGCCCGCGCAATAATCGACACGATAGCATATTAACAAGAAATATGAATAAACAAGAAATGAATAAACAAAAAATAATAAAAGATGTGTGGAGACGTCTTGATGAAGACGTCATTGCTAAGCCGTAAACGTCAGAGGTTCGTTACACTTGTGTATAAGAAGAGGCGTCCTGAAACCGAGTTTGGGGTTGTATTGATTTGAAAAGAGCAAAAGTCAACAAAAGGCTTTTATTTCTTTCATATAGTACTTTTGAGCAGGGCGAATAATACACACGACAATTCCGAATGGTTCGAGAGCACCACGGCAGTGAGACGTCACCGTCAGCGGCTAAAGCTGCTGGCGAAGCGGGAACGCCTACTCGGCAAGGCGGAGCCAAGGCTCAAGAACAATTAAACGGCAAGAAGAATGTGGAAGACGTTGCCGAAAACGAGAGTGACTTGAACGGACAAGAACAGCCTGGGGAAGAAGAAGAATCTGGAGAAGAAGAATCTGGTGACGAAGAATCTGGAGAAGAAGAGTCTGGAGACGAAGAGTCTGGAGAAGAAGAGTCTGGAGACGAAGAGTCTGGCGACGAAGAGTCTGAAGGCTCTGAGGAAGAATCTGGCGAGTCTGGAGACGAAACTGAACAAGACGAACAGGATCCAGAAAAGACTGCTCAAGAGGCGACAGAGGGCAAGGCCAACAAGAAAGGCCTTCTTGGATCAGTTGGTGATGTGGCTTCAAAGGGTGGAGACCTTGTCCAAGGAGCTAAAGGCGTCGCTGGAGGGCTCAACGGAAAGGCTGATGGAAACGAGGGAGATCAAGACGGCAATGTGCTGCAAGACACTGTTGGCAAAGCTGGAGACGCCGTGAATGATGTCACCGGCACTGCAACATCGGCAGTTGGATCAGTCACAGATTTGGTGGGCAAAAAGATCGGCAAAGACGGCAATGTCCTGGACGACGCCGGCAATGTTATCGGCCGTCTTTCCGACGGAGATCTTAAACGTGCAGTCGGCAAGACGATCGATGACAATGGCAATGTTTTGGACAAGAAGGGCAAAGTAATTGCCAGCGTGGAAGCTGTCTCTGGTGACCTTTTCTCCCAAATTGTGGGCCGTAAGGCATCAAAAGACGGAAAGATTTACGACGACGAAGGAAACGCCATTGCTCGAGTTACTGGTGTCGATCCAAAACGTGTGGCTGGCAAAAAAGTCGACGAGGACGGTGACGTTGTTGATAAAAATGGCGAAAAACTTGGATCTGTCGAGCTGCTCCCACAAATCCCGGAAGAATTACGTAGCCAGGTAGCCGGTGTAGTTGATGAAAGCAATGGAGCCATTCTCGACAGCCGGGGCAACGAAATTGGTAAAGTCAAAGAGGAGGATATTAAGAAGTTTGCTGGTAAATTTGCAACTCCAGATGGATCGATCATTGACACGAACGGTCTGCCATTGGGCCAGGCTTTGGAATTGAATGGTCGCAATTTGGTTGAAGAGGCGAACAAGAAAATTCACGCTCTAGCGGGTAAGGAGATCGAAGAAGACGGAACGATTTTGGGTAAGAAGGGAGAGGTAATTGGCCGAGTGAGTGAAGGCGAGTTGGATGAACTTGTCGGCAAAAAGGTATCTGAAGACGGAACAATAAAGGACGACAAGGGCAATGTCCTTGGATCGGTTGAAAAGGTTTCGCCTGCTGCACTTAAAGATACTCTTAAAAACCGTATAAACAAGAAAGGCCAAGTGGTGGATGAAGGCGGAAACGTTATCGGCGAGTTGGTGGAAGGAGAAGCGCGTAAGCTTAAACTGAAATTGGTAGATGATGATGGAAATGTGGTTGATGAGGATGGCACTATTCTTGGAGCTGCGCGATACTACGAAGACGAAACGGAGGAAGAAAAAGCAGAGAAGCTCAAAAAGAAAGAGGAGCAAGATTCCTTGGAACACGATCGCAAGATTGCAGTGCAGATGGCGGAGATTATTGATGCATCCTTGGAGAAGGTCAAACCTATTCTGAACAAAATAACGGAAAATTTGAAGGAGGCTGATTCTCAAGGTGAAGACTGCGATCAAAAGAAACTCGTGCAAAACGTGAAGCCCCTGATCGAACAAGGTGGTCAAATCTTGCAGGAGACCAACGGTGCAATCCGGGCTCTTGATCCTCAGGGCCGGGTTACTCAGGCTGCTCGTTCCCGAGCCAAGTCGCGTAGTGCTACTAGTGAAGAATATTATTTGGCCGATCTGCTCAAGGAGCTAACAGAGAACGTGCAAAAGACCATTGACGATGCTAAGGTTAAGCTGGAAAATTTACCTGAGGCCAAACGTGACCTCGGTCCGCTTTTGAATTTGTTATCTGATCCGTTGTTCCAGATTCTTGCTGCCGTTGGTCTGCTTTTGAGCGGTGTACTGGGTCTTGTTGGCAATCTGTTGAACGGACTCGGACTTGGCGGGATTGTGCGCAGTGTTTTGGGAAGCTTGGGACTTTCTGATGTGCTTGAAAATCTCGGAATTGACAAGATCTTGGGTTGATTTACATGTTTATTTGCGATGTACTATGTACTGCAACTGTGCAACCCAAAAGACGGGAAGAATCCAACGGCGAAAAAAGAAAACTTCTTATATGATGAAAGATTTAATGTTTAGTTGTTGTTCTATTTTTGTATCTAGTAATGACTTATGAACTGAAGTTGAGTATTTGAAGCCATTCCTCTGAGCAAATAGAGTTGTCTTAACATTCTGTACTATAATCCTATACTCATAATGCGGTAATTTAATCTTAATTAAACCAAATTATTATCGTCAATAGTCTCTTTGAGCTCTAAGCTTTCCGTGGCAACTCTTCTTTTTTCTCCATACCCCTGCCTCTATCATCTATCGTCTTTAAATATGTACTCATTAGTCGGCTGCTGCATCAAAGCTTAGCCCGTGATTCTTCAGAAATATAAGCCGCGTGAAGTGCCCGACCGACATGTGAAGGCCATTCGGAAACGGGACGACGAGTATGCGGATCAACAAACACGTGAACATATTGTCCTACAGCCGCGAGGTTCTCATGTTCGTCTTGTCATATTAGCTCGGGTTGCAGAATTGACAGTATCAGTGGAAAGGCAAAGAAAAATTAAATACAATATTATTATATTATTATTATCAAATTAGAACCAAAGCCATTTGCAGGATGAGTTTGACTTTGGTGTACAGAGGAAAACAGTTAAAGGCTCAAAGCACTTACCAAATATGCCTGTGAGATAATTGACGGAGCTGTTGCCAATCTTTGTAACCGCGAGGCCAAGATGAGCTACGTCCGGAAACTCGAGCGACCTGTAGTAATCACACCTCATCTGTGCCGCGAGACTGATAAGCGTCGATCGAGACGCGGGTTCAATGCGGCACCGTTTGACGAGGAACGTATTTATCAAAGTATCAAAAAGCTCGAGATATTTTGCATTATTCACGTGGCCATATCTGAGATATTAGATGGAACAATAAAAGGAAAAAACATCCAAAAAACGAGGTCTAAAGAGCATTTTAAAAGGTAAAAAACCGTTTCTTACTGATCGTTGTCAGCCCAGCGTAATTGCAATTGCATACGATAAGGCAGCTCTCGGAGCTTGAGCGCCGGCGCCCTCATCCTGTCAAAGGCTTGCCGCTAATATTTTCGCGTTTATTTACCGGTTTAGTTTAATCCGAGCCTTTGAAACAAACCAATTAATATTGGGTCTATCGGTGTCACGTGCGTTTACAATCAATTTTATAAATTTATTACACGCAAAATTTATAGCTTTTTATCGCCTTTTTTACAAGCAATACTACGTCCCATCAAACCCCTAAAATGCCATATATTAAATGCAGTGGCTATTCGACTTGTTATCCTTTATTATCTATATTTTTCTTTTATCTATTTATTTATTAATTGGTAAATTACACGTTCTTATTATTCAACATTTATTGACATTTACCAAAATTTAGCCACACTTGTTTTAGAACGTATGTTTGTTGCGCTGATGTGCCGGAAGAGCTTGGCGCACCTTTGGCAGCACGTAGCGACCATAATCGATGGCGTCATTAAGATTATCGTACCCCCGAATAGAAATCAACTCGGCCCCAATATCAACGTAGTCTAACAGCGAAGCAGTAATGGTCTCTGGAGAGCCGACAAGAGCGGTAGAAGCTCCTCTGGCATTCGTAGCAGTTACGGTCGGATACCACAAAGCCCGGTCGTGTACTTCCCCACGCGCTGCAATCTCCAAAAGTCTTTGGGAGCCCACGTTTTGCGGGGGCGGAGCATTGGCCGGCACTTTATCCTGTCCAATAGCACGATGGTGCTGCAACAGTTCGAGTGTGCGATGAGCCTTTTGCCACGCCAGCTCGTCCGTCTCGGCAACTATTGGCCGGAAAGTGACCCAAATACGGGGCCGGTCGGTTCGGCCTGCCCTTTTTGCTTCTGCAAAAACTTGGTCAATCTGCGCACGTGTTTCCTTCAAAGGTTCCCCCCACAATCCAAAGATATCGGCTAATGCCCCACCAATGCGGTACGCATCGGCAGAAGACCCGCCCACGGATACGGGAATACGAGTGCCATTGATGGGCCTTACTCGATTGCTAAACTGCTTGAACTGATAATATTTGCCCTCCCAATCAAAGGGCTCTGGAGACTTCCAAGCGCGTTTCAGTATACGAATGTACTCCTCCAGGCGCTCGTATCTTTCTTCCTTTGTCAGAAAGTCACCCTCTTTTGCCTGCTCTGCATCACTCCCACCAGCTATGAAATGTACGACTGCCCGTCCACGGCTGAGCTGGTCTAGTGTGGCCAGAGCCTTTGCTGCGACTGTGGGGTAAAGCGTGTTTGGACGCAGGGCAATTATAATTTTAAGGTTGCGAGTGGCTGCGGCGATTGTAGCCCCTACAGTAAAGGGGTCAAAGGAGGAAGAGTCGTAAGGAACAAGGGTATAATTGAACTCGAAATCGTCCAGCGACCGAGCGTACCTCTCGAGATAATCGGGGTCGATCCCGGCGCCGGGTATCGGGCTGATTTCCGTTGAAGCGTTGGGGAAAGTAAGGCTGATAAATTCAACCGGCATCCTCGGCGATCTGTCAAATAATTGCCTCTTTGCTTTGCTCGTTGCGAGCCACATTGACGGCGGCTTTTATACTGCCCCAAGGACGCCGCCCACGTAAGGGCCCCACATAACGTAGGGCTATCACGCGAGGTGACGAATAAATCACAAAACAATATTATATTAATATAATATCTTATATATATGTTGCAATATGAATCTTGTTGATACGAATCTTGTTGATACGAATCTTGTTGAAATATGAATCTAATATTCCTTCAATAAAACTAGTCAATTATTCAGTTCCTGATTCAGATACGTATCTTGTGTGGGCTTATTCTGAATTTGCTCTACTGGATTTCTGTTTAATACGGAGCAATATAGTTCAAATGATCCTTAAACCTTTGAGGTTTCAGCTAAAGGTAAAGTCCGGCTTATTTAATTATTCTACCTTAAGAACTCTGCCTCAATATAAAGGTACAACAAATCTGTTATTCCCTCATATGACCTTTCTATACTCTCCTCGTAATTCAGATACATCTATCTTGCGTGCCAGTTCTTGACTATAGTTTTACTCAATCTCCTCTGATAATTATAGTCTAATTCAAACATTCGAACACAAGAACATTTTCTGGACTATATTTCCAACAATATAGTAGTGGCGAAGTCGTATAGGAATGTGTATGCCATAGATCATGTTTCTAATGGCGGATGTATTATGTACTTAAGTGGTATATTCTGCGATTTATCATGCATGTGTCAGACTACTAGAATGTAAGTCAGAGTGGTAGAATTGTTACACAGTTAAGCAAAAGAATATATTCTGTTGTCGAGAGAACAAATGATACGTCTGTAGTGTATAAACATCTCATATTTAAGTCCAATATTTGACAAAATTGTGTTTTGAGCCGAATTGTTTCCTTGACCTCCACAAATGCTCAGGCATCTTGTTTATTTCTACTTTCTCGACTGCTAAAAAATCTAAACTTGAACTGGTGCGTGTTGATTAGAAGCTTAAGAGGCACGATGCTATGGCTCAACAGTATCACCAAACGTTTGTGCCATCCCTGCTTCAGGGTACCGGGTACCCACAATATTCGCATTCTCCGCAAACTGCCGTAACTCTTCAAGTTCCTGATCAGATAACTTTATAAAAGCCGACTCGATATTCTCTTGCACGCGTGCAGGTTTAATACTGCCGGGAATCGGCACTGCGCCCTGGGCCATAACCCAAGCAAGAGCGGTTTGGCCCGGGGTAATACCCCGTCTTTCCGCAATGGCACTGACTTTATTTACCAGCTCGAGATTCTTACTGAAATTCTCCGGCTGAAAACGCGGCGCACGACGACGGAAATCGTCTGCCGGAAAATCTTGGGGAGACCTGTATTGGCCCGTAAGGAATCCACGGCCCAGAGGCGAGTAAGCCACAAGAGTTATTCCGAGCTCCCGGCAGGTATCAAGGACACCTTTGCTCTCAATATCCAATGTCATTAGAGAGTATTCCATTTGTACAGCGCTGACAGGATGAACCTTGTGTGCTCTGCGGATAGTTTCAGCACTGCACTCGGAAAGGCCATAGTGGCGAATTTTACCCTCTTCAATCAGCTGCTTCATAGCCTGAGCGCTGTGCTCAATAGGTACTGCCTTCTCTATGCGATGCATATAATACAAATCAATCGTATCGATGCCTAATCGCTCCAAGCTTCCCTGGCAGCATTTATGGATATACTCGGGACGGTTATCTGCTGTAAAGTCCATTTTGGCTCCACATTTAGTAGCGAGAAAAATCTCTTTACGTCGACCCGTCTCCCGGAACCATTTTCCAATCAGCTGTTCGTTTGTATGAGGACCGTACAGGTCACTAGTGTCCCAAAATGTACAGCCTAGATCAGCTACATGCGATAGCGTTTTCAGATTGGCTGTATGCCGGTCAGTTTTGTTCAAACAGAACTTCTTCGTTTCTTTTTTCTTTTTATTTTTATTTTTTTATTTTTTTCAATTTGTTTAATTTAGTCCCATATTCTCTTGTCTTACCCTCATCGTCTCCTCGGCCGCTGTAGAACGCCGACATGCCCATAGCACCGTACCCGATAGCAGTAATACGAGCATGAGAGGGCGAGTTGCCCAGTTCTACCGTTGGAAAAACTGTATTGACAAGCATTTTGTTTGCCGGTTGGTCGATATATCTCGATGTATATTTGCTGAGTCGTCTCCTGCCGCTAAGAAGGATGGAGCTTTAGTGCCTTTTATAAGCGTTCTTGCTGTGACGTTCCGGCCAACTTATATATTACGTACCCCGTATTCCTACAGTGTTACTTGAAATAATTATCGCCGATTGAGTTTCGGCTCGGAGATTGCGCGTGCTATTAATAATATTGGGAAGGCATTTTTATCTAACGAGGCAGTTTCATCATTTCGCGAATGCTCGAGGAGAGAACCTTAACCTTTCGTCTTCTTACCGTTGTAGCCACTCCTATAATTCAGAATATTCGGCATTCAACCACCAGTCTTCGTCTTTGATTTTTCATGTGCAATTTTATTATGCAATTTCATTCAAATCACTATTGGCCCGCTAGACTTAATTGGACAAACAGGCTGTAGACCCAAAGACTGACTAGTTATACTTTTACCGAGTTCTCTTGGGAATCCATCCTTGCTTTGAGGCATGCGTTATCAGTGATGCTTTTATTGTTTATCTATTTTTAAAAATTTTAATTTTTACGAATTAAAACGGAGATAAAACCAAAAAACAACACGACAAACAAACTGGCAGATGTACGGCACGCAAACAATCTATCGGCACAGTTTTCACTGCAAAGCGATACATAAAACTTTATTTATATTATAAAATATAACATTTGTTTTCTATGCGTATCTACGCAATCATCGACGTTGCATTCCTTAAAAGTTGATCGCCTATAGAAAACATTAGTATGAAAACAATATGTAAAGATTTTACCTTTCCGTGCGCAGCCATGGCGGCCTCCTTGACAGCTTCGCTTAGAGTCGGGTGAGCGTGAGTGGTACGAGACACATCCTCAGAAGAGGCACCGTACTCCATTGCCAAAACGCCCTCACCAATCAGCTCTCCAGCACCAGCACCGACGATGTGAATACCAAGGATACGATCAGTCTCCTTGTCTGTGATAAACTTCACAAATCCATCAGTGTCATTGTTTGTCTTGGCTCGCGAATTAGCAGAGAAAGGGAATTGGCCCACGTTGTAAGGGCGGCCAGATTCTTTTACTTGCTGTTCATTCTGACCGACCCAGGCGACTTCTGGGTGAGTATACATAACGGATGGAATAGCATGGTAATTCACATGGCCATAGCCATTAGCAATGTATTCAACGGCTGCAATTCCTTCGTCCTCCGCCTTGTGAGCCAGCATTGCACCAAACGTTACGTCACCAACTACACGGATATGAGGGTACTTTGTACGGTACTCGGAATCAATAATAACTCGGCCCTTTTCGTCTTTCTCCAGTCCAATCTTCTCCAGGCCCAGACCTTCAGTGTAAGGCCGGCGGCCAATGGCCACAAGGCAGTTGTCGGCCTCGATGGTCTCAGTCTTGTTGGTCTTTGTGTTTTCAACCTCTAATACAACCTTGTCGCCCTCGACTTTGCCACTCAGGACTTTGGTATTGGTCTTGAGCTTGAGCCCTTGCTTGGAAATGATACGAGAAAATTGTTTAGCAACTTCCGCGTCCATTCCAGCACCGATGTTGGGGAGAAATTCCACAACAGTAACCTCAGACCCAAGACGCGACCATACAGACCCAAGTTCTAAACCGATGATACCACCGCCAATCACCACCAATTTCTCGGGGACTTTTTCAAAGTCAAGAGCACCAGTGGAACTAACAAACTTGTCTTCGTCAATAGTAATGCCCGGGAAAGGTGTAACTTCGCTGCCAGTAGCAATGATGATGTTTTTTGCCTTCACTATCGCATCAGGGTTTCCCTCGATTCCTTTAACCTCGATAGTGTTTGGGTCAACAAACTTGCCTTCACCTTTGAGGTAGTCTACGCCATTGTTTTTGTAAAGGTACTCAATGCCTCCTGTCAATGACTTGACAGCATCTACTTTTTGCTTCAACATCGTCGCAAGGTTTAGTTTGACATCCTGGACTTTGAACGTTAGTATAGTTTAAATAAAGACAGAATCGATCAGGGAAAATGCATGCGCAGAGAAATAAATCTAATAATAAAAATAACATTAATATCAACATTAATATTTAGATAAATATTGACATTTATATTGACATAAATTTTAATGTTAAATAAACGTATTTCAAATATTAGAGACTGAAAATAGGACTGATGCATTTGACAAAGAAAAAAAAACAATAGCATGCAAACGACGGGTAATCCAATTCTTACCCTCAATCCCGCGCTTCTTCGTGTTGTGCAAGACTTCGTGAAACAGGTAAGAATTGTTCAACATGGCCTTGGAAGGAATGCACCCCACGTTTAAACAGGTACCGCCCAAACGGCCACGCTTCTCGATACTCACGGTCTTTAAACCAAGCTGTGCGGCTTTGACTGTTGCGTGTCAGGTACCGAAACTCAAATACATCAACTTACTAGCTGCCTGTAGCACACCTGGTTAGCGTCTGATATAAAATAAAATTAAATCGAAATTATAAAATTGAACTTACAACGTAACCTCCGGGGCCTGCGCCAATAACGGCAACTTTTTCCGTGTTAGCAGTACTCCATATATTTGAAGCAAATGATAAAGAGAAAGCTGTGGGGCCGAATGGACTCGCAACTCCTCGTAGATCTAAGCATACCATCATACTCGGCTACGATAAAAAGGTTAGTCCGACAAATCACAATATCAGATACAACAAACCCGTTTCCGATGCGTATCCGCGACGCGCCGCACTAAACGAAGCAGGCGTGTATGCGCGCGGCAGAGAGAACTGCGGGCCACGACGAAGAGCCCGGCTCAACATGGTGCAACGCGATGAAATTGGATTAGGTACACCACAAAAAAAACCAAAAAAAAATCCGGAAATTCAAAGGTTGGTGCGTTTTGACCTCTTTAGCGTATAATCAATCTATGAGCTCGGCCTGTTGTATTTTTTCGTATCCCATTGGATTACGAAAGAGAAAACCCTATTTGGCAGCTGCATAACTTGTTGGCTCATAGATTGTTGGATATTATATTACAGTGATCACGCAGAGAAATACACAAGTAGCACGCTTAATATATGTTCAACGAAAACTAGCTCGGTTTGGCCTCCATGCGTGTTGTAATCTGTGGCCTGAAACCTGGTATTATTAGGTAGCGACAATATAGCGACAATAGCGCGTGACGTTTATGTATGTTCTAAGCAATGAGTAAACCACACAAGCCCGTTATGCTTCTTACTCAGGCTTTTTGTCCAAACTTTTTGTCCAAACTTTTTGTCCATTTGCCGAACAACCATTGCATTGTATGCAATATTATAATAAATTAACAAAAGTAATCTGAATGTGTACACCACTGCGTCTTAAGACGTCTCACGAGCTATGAAATGTTTGAGAAACAATGAATCCCCGAAAATGAAGTAGATGGAAAATAAAACAAAACTACTTAGAAGCAATGTCAAACCTTAACCATTTTGTTGGGACTTCACTAAAAGTTTAGCTTATACTGATACACAGCTAACAGATGGTCCAAAATAGTATATGACGTACACGCCTCTTGTACTGCGCTTGCATGTGACAGAAGATGGTGCACAACGCGGGTTCTTGGATCGTACATCTAAAAAGAAATGCTACTACAGCTAATGAGACAATTGCAATTCGAACCAATTCTGCGCGGCACTTGCAAAGTAGTAGACACTTCGTGCGGATAGTGAATCGTTCCTTTTCGTGTTGATCAATACCACATGACTGCTTCAATAAACGGCTCGTTTACCAAAACCACCAAAATACGATAAACTGTATTGTTTCGAAAGCTACACGTGGCCAAATAGAGATGCAATTCCCTTATTGCTGCCGTCAGCAACAAGGCAACAAGCGGCCGAGCCCGACGTGCTCGCAGCACGCAATGAATATAATGTCCACATATAACTTGTAAAAATTACTGAATCTCTGTATGTTTCAAGCCTTCTTAAGAATACATGAAGATAAATAACGTACGTTAATTTCTATTTATTTCAAATTGAAGATTTATATACGGCTCTGTACATTACATTGAGCAATTGAACGAGCAGTATCCAGAAAAATCCTCACTCATTACTCGGCTTTGCGTTGTGTAAATTAAACCGCATTATTATACGTTATTATGTGCTACATCAACATCATTTTAATGTAAGGGCACTTACTACCGAGATAAACCGCTTACCCGTTTCGGTTTATCGTGCGTCTAAATTGTTCTTTTCATCATCTCCACAACATTAACCGACAGCATCGGGTTCTGGCCAATAAGCGTCGAGCATACGCAGTGCTATAGTAAGTAACTCTGGCCGACGCTTATCTACATGTTCTTTTTTGGATTCACGTAATGAATGGTACAACGGATCTTTGATATATATACGCGCACACAGACGAATGGTGCATAACGAAAAGAGGAGCCTTTGCCATTCCGATCGCGTGTGCCAATCAATTGAAAGAATATGGAGATCGATAAATCGCTGACAGAAACGCAAAACAGCGACGACGTTTTGCTTGCTTCTTTAGGGTACAAGCCAGAGCTCCGTCGTAATTTCTCTGTCTTGGAGACCTTTGGACTCGTTTTCAGTATTACGGGTCTTGTGCCCAGTATTGGTAGTGTGCTCTCATACTCGCTGCCCGCTGGTGCCGTCGGCCTGACATGGGGATGGCTGATTCCTTCTTTGTTCATTTTCTGCATTGGCGCAGCAATGGCAGAACTGGCCTCGGCCATGCCAACGTCTGGAGGTCTCTATTTCTGGTCTTTTCGTCTTTCTTCCCCAGCGTGGCGGAAAGTGACGTGCTTTGTTGTGGGGTACTCGAATACTCTGGGTAAGAAGGAAATTAGGTTTTCGTTTGGTTTAGTCTACATTTGAATTAAAAGATTTTTTTTTAAAGACTTTTTTCTTAAAAGAATTTTTTTTAAGAGGCTTTTTTCTGACAAGCTTCTTTATGGTATCGTTGCCGGTATATTTCATATTATCCATATTTCATTTACCCTTCCGAATATACTGATTACAGGTATGATATCCGCCATTGCTTCCATCAATTATGGTGGCGCACAAATGCTATTGTCTTGCATCACCGTATCTCGTAACGGCGACTATGCTCCTTCGCGAGGTGTAGTCTTTGGCGTCTATTGTGCTATTACCTTGTTGCATTGTATATTGGCTAGTATCGCTACGCGGCCAATGGCGCGATTACAGTCGTTTTTTATTTTTTTGAATATTGCATTCATCATTGCTCTCGTTGTAGCCCTGCCGGCAACCACACCGCGAGACCAGTTTAACTCTGGTGCATTTATCTTTGGAGATATAGAAGCTGTTGAAAGCACTTGGTCAAAGGGGTTCACTTTTATTCTTGCATGGCTTGCACCGGTTTGGACTATTTGCTGCTTTGATGCGGCTGTACAGTATGCTGACGCCTATTTTAATACTATTTATTAAAATATATTATACTGTATAATTGGTTTTCTCTTATTTGATTTGATTTAATTCTTTATTATTTGCTTTCTCTACATATATTCTTCCTTTGTGCACGACTAAAATCTAGCGTTGCGGAGGAGGCAGAAAATGCCGCTAAAACTGTACCAAATGCGATCGTCCTTACCTGCGCTAGCGCAGGCCTGCTTGGATTCCTGGTAAATTGCATTATAGCTTTGTGCATGCCTAGGGATATAGAGGCACTTTTGGATACGAACCTTAGTCTTGGTCTCATTCAAATTTTCTATGACCGCTTTGGAAAAGCAGGTACACTCGCAGCTACTGCCATGATGTTTGTTATTCAATTTTTTATGGGTCTTTCTGTCATGGTTGCAAGCTCGCGACAACTATGGGCCTTTTCCAGGGATGGAGGACTGCCTTTCTCTAAATACATGAGGCCTCTAAGTATGTGTAATGTCCTGTTTATTTCCTTATTAATAACTTGGTATTTATTTATTTATTTAAATATTTATTTATTATTATTTATTATTTATATTTAGTTTCATTCTTATCTCATTGCTGCTGTATATCAGATCAAATCGATCATAATCTTTTATACTAATTCTAGATCTAAGCACTGGTACTCCGGTAAATACAGTATGGGCTTCCGGATTTTTGAGTGTACTTCTCGGGCTCTTGACCCTAATTAATGATGCAGCAGCAGAAGCAATCTTTTCCGTATCTGTGATTGGGCTTTATCCCGCGTATGGGCTGCCCATGATTTCTCGTCTTATCTGGGGAGATCAGTATTTCCGACGAGGCCAATGGCACCTCGGCCGGTTTTCCAAACCTGTACATTTTATCGCTGTAGTTTTCATGATCTTTATCATTATTGTCTTTTGTTTCCCCTCTTACGGACCTGACCCAACCCCGGACGTCATGAATTATGCTTGTGTTGTTGAAGTGTTTGTTTTTGCTGGATGCCTCATTTATTATTATTTACCAAAGTACGGAGCACGGTATTGGTTCAATGGACCCATTTCTACGATTGAGTCTAGTGAGCCTATGGGGTTTGTTACTGCCTCCGAGTTTCTTGTGAATGCCAATGAAAAGGACATTGGAAAGATTTGATGTGAATAGATATGTTCATTGGCGAATTCGAAATAAATAAAAAAATCAGGATTTGGGGAAATTATTACGTCTGCAATTGCCGTCATAGCTGCCAAATAATTAAACGTAGCCCGGTATGAATTAAAGCACAAGTGTTTGCTCAATAGTATTATAATGAGAGCAAAATTAAGTCTAATTGAGTATGGTTACAAAATTGATTTACAAGCACAAACGTTTGAGAAACGAGATTGGGGCAAATCAAGGGCAAAACTTCAACAGATCGACAGATAAGATTATTTGGAATAATTTGTGAATATAATTTCGTTTTTACCACTCGCGTCTCAAAGCCATAACCCTTTTGTTGCCAAAATGAATTTGCAAACCTAACGTTTAATCGCATTACTTTATAAAGTGCAGGAGGCGGCTTTGAAGGAAGCAGCAAACCAGCTAGACAAGTTTTTGTTTCTTGAAAAAGCCCTATGCATGTTAACGCGATATTTTTTGCAGAAGTATGTAAAGACATATCTTACCTGTAAATGGCTCAACTGCCACGAGCAAGTTGCCAGTAAAACAGCCAGCTGAATAATAGTCCATTTGACCACTCGAGAATTCGTGCTCTCGCTCTGATCGCGAAACTCGGCCTCCCTTTCTCTTTGCGAGAGCTGCTCACGCCGGATATCTTGCAGTCGGCTATTAAGCTCGCGCACCGTTTTCACCAAATCTACAATCTTAGTACGCGCATCTTGAGCATTGTATGCTACCGTTCACTTTTTCCGTTGCCCCAGAATCCAAAGGTAGGGATTCACCAATGGCGATATCCAGGAAAAGTTTTACACGACTCGTTGAAAGCCAACCATTTTTCCGACTAGATGAAAAGCATAAAGTATGCTCTCCGGACTCGGCCGCAGTGAACATAAATCGACCGGCGGAACGCGTGCGCTGGTTCACAACACGATGGTTTCTGTCGAATTTTTCCTATAACTGATTTAGAAAAGGACCATGGTAAAGACGAATAGCGAGGAGGAAAAGTTGGAAACAATTCAAAAAAAAAAAAATAGAATAAAATAAAAAATAAAAAATAAAAATCCTTGAAAATAAACATCACCGAGACAATTTACCTCTACCGTAATCTTGACTTCAAGATCGGGATCCGGTTTCCACGCGTCATTATCCAATACTTGCGTGGAAAACTCTCCCGAAACAACAGTATCACGTGGCAAAACCTCAACAAAACACTTTGGCGAGTCTCCTTCAAGGAAAAAATAGAGAGCCTGCACACGCGATTGTATTAAAAAGAGACACAGCAAAACCACTAAAGATCTCATCTTGCGAGCCGCTGATTGTATCGTGTTCGTGCGAGAATAAGGTCATTTACGCAGCAAATTAATAGCAATGCTATTATTATATATAGAGGTGCGTTAGTACGAGCACAAGGGAAAACAATATTGCAATATTATTTATATACTACTTTTATATCCGTATTCTATTAAATTAATAAAATTAATTGCCTGCTGGTCGGATATGGCCAATATATGGTGGAGGAAGCCAAGAGTCGTGCCGCACGTGGCTCACGGACAGTGTAAATCTACGATTCAGTCTACTCTGCTAAAATCAATATTGAAACGATGCCCATTTAAAACATTTTGTAAATCCATAAATACCGAGCTCATAACCATACTAAGCAGCCTTGTACCCCACAAGACTAATAAAAAAGGGCCCCAAAAATGGATTTATGTCGCACGGCACTTGTGATAGAACGCTATAGAGTCAGAAGAAACCTTGAGTATGCGACCGTCACAAAACTTACGCAGTCCACAGCCGAGGCCGATAAGAATATACAATAGGAATAAGCACACGAGTGTGAATAAAATCATCATTCGTATATTTTTCCACCACATACGTCTCCGTAACGCTGTAGACCGTTTTCGAAATTGGAAAGCCGTTTGATTCATGTTGTCCGTTTTGTCAACGAGCAGGTGTATACGCTCCCCGCGATCCAGCACTCGCTCGATATTCTGAACCATATCTAACAAGCGATTAATGCCTGCTTTGTTCATTCACTACCTACCGTCTTTGACAGAATCAATCTCGCGCCGTACTTGTCCCGCCTTCGATCCGGAGGCAGCCGCGCCACGTGGAGACGACGGGCCGGCGGGATCTTCTTCGCTCATTTTTGTCTGTGGTGGAGTATCGGCACGCGGTATTAGTGACTCGGGGCCAATGTGATTTGATCGATATTTATCGGCTATACAGCGTTTTATGATTTAAATTAAACTATCGATAGAAGGTAAATGTAATTAGTATTAGACCGATCCTCTGTATATTTCGTTGATATTATACACTTTGTTTCTCTTGATATGAAGCCTATACAATGATTAATATAATATTCAATATAATATTCAGTATTCAATTTTACAATATTCAATAAAATAGTATTTATTTATAATATTCTATCAGGCTGTGGGCAAAGCTCCATTTGCTTTCTAATAATTTGTTTTTAATTCGGGTATCTACGGGCATGCTTCGCTTTAGTATTGGTATGCTGGCGGTTGGACTTCGCAACTGAGTCTGGCCATATACAATTTTGGGCACTCCTCGCATTAAGTATTGGACAATTAACAATATCCAATGAAGGAGGCAAAGCCAAGACCATTTAAAGTAGAAACGTAGACCCCAGCATGTGGAAAAGAAAGATAGCCAGAAGCGTCGATAATGAAGGCTTTTACCAGATCTGCCATGGTCTAGGATTTGAAATTAAACTGGTACCTATATTGAATTAAGACACTAAAGATTCAGGATAGAAACAATTTTGGCAAAATACTTTCTTCGAGATAGGAATGAAATAAAGTTTAGCAAGGGGAAATGGACACATTGGCGGAATGCTGAAAAAGAAATGGAAACTGAGCTTAATCTTATGGAAACTAATGAATATATAAATAAAAAACAAACGAGAAAGAAATTGTCCGCAAAGAAGATTGATAAATCCAATAGAGAACAAGACTTAGCGAAGTGAGAACCCCTTCTTCTTGGTGCTCCTTTCCTGCTCTACTGGTCGTAATTGCTCTAGTTGAAGTTTCTCCTTCTTTTCTCGGAGCTCTACCGCCTGGCGGTTCAATGTATCCTTCATTTCACGATGCCGCTCGTACAGTTCTTCCTCCGACTGCTTCAATTTTTGTTCCTTTTCCTGAACTTTTTGCGTAAAAACATTCTTCATTTCGTTCTCGAGCTTCAACAATCTCTGCTCATGCGCTTGACGCTGCTCAGCAATCTTAGCAGCGGGGTTCATTGAGCGGAAGGCTGCATTGTCTTGAGTAAAGCCTTGCCGGATCATACGATCTGTGCGATACTGTTCATACAAGACATCTGAGGTATGCTCCTTCAGATCTTCCATATGAGTGCGTATTAAAAGCTGTTTCAAGACAGGGAAATCACTGTGTTCCGGATTATCGACTTCCAAAATTCCCCACGGATATTGACGGCCACGTACAGTTCTTCCGTCCGGAAGCTTGACGACTCCATTGCAGCCGACGATTGCAAACGGCATACGCGATTTTATTTCCGCGTTTTCTGCCACCGTTTCCTCATCGTCGTCCTGGTGCGATTCGATCTGGTACGTGAATATATGGCTCTGTTGAATATCACCGAGAATCTATGCGGGTTAATAAATTTTGCTTCTGCTTTAAACGAGTTTGATTGTGCCTACCCGTTGTTTGAAAGCGGTCAGTTCCTCGTCCGTAAGAGTATCTGATTTCGCCACCACTGGGATCAAATTCACACGTCTGTGCAAACGTTTCATAACCTCGATATCGATGGCAGAAAGCGAATGGCCAGTTGGTTCGATGAAATAAAGAACTGCGTGGATACGCTCGTCCTTTATTTTCAGACGGTGCGTGGTCGTTTCAGCAGTGAGGTATTCATCGTAACGTCGCTCAATATCTGCCAGAATTGGCTGCCAGCTGGGGGAGTCAGTACATTAATACTAGAAATGTGTTTATCGGCTATTCCTTTATAGCTCTCAATGAATAAATATGAAATCAATCAACGCGTAAACTAACCATTGATCGTTGTTTATATGATCTCCGAATCCCGGGGTGTCGACAATGTTAAGGCGCAGGGAAACTCCGCCCTCAGAAATATCGAGGCTCTTTGTCTCGATCGATACTGTAGCGCGTACAGGATCGAGGGCTTCAAAAGGCGACGGCTCTTGAGACTCTGCTGCACTGGCCGCGCCTGCATTGAACAGAGTCTTTATAAGCGTAGTCTTTCCCAGCCCAGACGCACCCACACACATTAGATTGAAATCAAAGCCGTACTGTAACGACCGCCGATGATACTGTGTAGGCAGATTCGAGAACCCTACAAACCCCATAAGTTTCCGGATTACCACATTTTCTTCGTGCGAAGCAGCCTTTCACTCATTAGCGCCAATCCAATAAGAAAATCAATCAATCAATCAATCAATCAATCAATCAATCAATCAATCAATCAATCAATCAATCAATCAATCAATCAATCAATCAATCAATCAATCAATCAATCAATCAATCAATCAATCAATCAATCAATCAATCAATCAATCAATCAATCAATCAATCAATCAATCAATCAATCAATCAATCAATCAATCAATCAATCAATCAATCAATCAATCAATCAATCAATCAATTGATTGATTGATTAATAATTAGAATACCTGGGTAGACGGGACAGAAGAATCTTGCAGGGAATTGCTTTCGCTCATTCCTGCGGTCGACTCGCCCTGGTACGATTCATAGTCATTCTCAAGGGGAGCTGCCACCTCGGCTGTTTCAGTAACGTCCTCAGCGACGCCGTTGATCTCTGTTTGTTCTATCAGTCAGCACAATGGCCGTACAGAGGCACAGAGCAGGCGAGCGAGGGAGCGCATTAGACCCAAATGCCCATTTCCTTACCAAAAGACATGGTGTCTAGCCCCAAACTCTGCGAGCCGGAGACGAATATTTTCGCGTTTACACGCGTAGGGTGCTGGCTGCTAGTGCAATCTCGGCTCACGCCTGACAATGGCAGAGTATAAAGCGGCCTGAAACTCGGCAACACGAGACTGTTACGGTCGCGGTCTATATTCCTGCGAATACCCTTTTCCCTTTTTATTATAAATTTCACAGTGAGGCGCGTCCCATACGCATAATATTCGTACTATACACGATACCGACTACTGTCCAAAAGTTTGTGCTCAAATGGCCGCGCGCTACTTTTAAGCAACGCACTGTGCCACCGTGCTTATATATGAACACAGTATTGCCTATGTTTTAAAGTAATCTCGACGTATTAATTAATAATTAGAATAATTGAATAATTGAATAATTAGAATAATTAGAATAATTGAATAATTGAATAATTGAATAATTATAATAATTAGAATAATTAGAATAATTAGAATAATTAGAATAATTAGAATAATTAGAATAATTGAATAATTGAATAATTAGAATAATTAGAATAATAATAATAATTAGAATAATAATAATAATAATAATAATAATAATAATTGGTTGAATAATATAATTCAGAATAATTAGCCGAATAATCATTGATTGAAATATTCACCAAATTCAACGGTTAATTGAATCATTCTAGTTGATTATTAGAAGATTAATGATAAATTTAATTCCAACTATAATTCAATATATTACAAATTAAACATATTGATATTGAATCAACCTTTTCAACAAATAATAAAAGAACAGCAAGAAAGGCAGAGAGATGTAAGACTGATCATGCCAGATTCGCCGCAGTATGCGCCCGCGCACACTCCTCCGCCAGCTTCGGCTTCGGCTTCGGCGTCGGCTTCAACTTCTACTTCAGCTTCAGCTTCAGCATCGGCTTTTGCAGAAAAGATCTGCTGCCCAGTGTGTGGAGAGGATATGGTCGCTCTGGGCCAGTTGAACCAGCACCTTGACGACGCACACGGCGACGAGCTGCGCGCTGACCCCGTCCGCAGCCGCAGCGTGCAGGTTTGGTTTGCGCGGCAGTTTGTGCCGGCTCTTCAGCAGCCGGGCCGAGCGATCTTGTCGCACTTGGGCTATGAGCCCTTCCAGCGCAATGCGGACAGTGTCGACGATGGATCTACACGCGTCGGAATCGACGCGGCCAAAGTCACAGACACACGCGTTACGCAATCTCATTGGCAGTCTAACGCGTCGTGTCCGCTCTGTGGAAATGGACACGGGGCCCGTGTCAATTGCCGACACTGTGGCCGTATGTTTTGCGAGCGGCACACGCTCTACCAGATGCGGCTCTCCGCTCTCGCCCAGCACGATCCGGCCGAGGGGGTTTGGTGCCGCGTGTGTGCGACGTGTTACGCGTCGCGTGACGGGTACGCGAGTGACGCTAATGCTTCACGTGACTTGACTGGCGAGTTTACGCGTCTGCGTAAGCCGTTCGCAGAGACGCGTGCTTTAACGCGTCAGCGGATGGAGGGACGGGTATCGCGGCTGCTGCTCCTCCGCAGCCAATCACATGCGGAAGCGGAAGCGGATGCTCGGCACTCGGACCAGCAGGTTGTTGCTTGGCAGCCGGACAGTAGCGCTACAAAGTGTGCAGTCTGTGGATTAGGGTTTGGCGTTTTTGGCCGCAAACACCACTGCCGCGTTTGCGGACGCGTCGTTTGTGGACGCGCATGTTTACGGAACGTGGCGCTACGCGTTTGCCAGAATAACGAGGATAAAGGCGATGCTAAACCATTAAATACCAAGGCTTTAAATACCAAGGCATTGAATACCCGTGCCGGTAAGGCGTTAGGCCCTAGAGTTTCTGGTGGGGGTCTTTTCGGTGGGGGCCAGTCCGGTGGGGGCCAGTCGGGATTGCCTGTGCGCGCCTCACAGAGTCTGGGCGAAACTTGGATTCCAATGTGCCGTGACTGCTGTCATATACTGTTTGGGGCTGACGAGTTGGAGGCCGCTTCTGCCGTACCGCCTGTGTACCTGGAACAGTATGCAAAATTGAAAAAAATACACGATGAGATTTCGCAAATTGTCCCAGACTTTGAAGCAATGATAATAGATCTCCGCACAAAACAAAAATCGGCAATTGATGCGGCTGATATTACACAGGCACGTAAAATGAGAGAACGAGTGCTCGATTCTTTTTCCCAGTTTGATGCCTGTTTAAAGCAGTTTTCTCGACTGGATTTGCAAGGTCGGGATTTGCAAAGGCTATGCCGGACGATTGTGGCATGGGGGAAATCCTTTCTACAACGTAATATGCTCCCCTTACAGACACTGCCACAAGCATTAAAAGGCGGGGATAGCCGTGCACACGAAGAGCAAAAGGCAGCACGGGCAGAATTGGAAGCGCAGAGGATGCGAGACCGTGATGAAATAGAGTTGAGAGAGAGGATTATCGTACTTGAAGAACAGTCTTACTTGGTCGAGGAGATGATCCGCCAGGCTGATCGGCGGAGAAAGTACGAGGATGCAAAGTCTCTGCGAGAAAGTTTAGTGCCCTTGAAAAGGGAGATTGAAGAGTTGAATACTGCGTTTGAAAAGCTGTGATTAGGCTATCGTAGGATTTGTATAGATTATGAATAAAGTTTTAGATATTGGTTCAAGACTAGCCTTGTCCTAGATTTAGTATATTGACAAGATTAACAGGGATAGTTGATCAGTTCAAAATACATGCCGTACTTTATTTTTTGTCCCTATGGCTTTTTACCTTTACGAGACTAACGGTCTATTCTTTATTTCACGTAGTATATTTATACAGCTTTCCATATATTTCAAACTGGACTTATATATCCAAACCAAAGTGTTGTCAACTGCCACTTGTATCACGCACTAATCACGACTTTTCGTCCCCAGCTTATTGGCCTCTTGAAAAAAATAAAAACATAAAATACTAATCCATTGCGGTATTACGCTTCAGCTTTTTCGGAACTGCTGTGTGATCGATTGGGAGCAACAGAAATGTCCAATCTGCTCTTTTCCTTTTCGGAGGAAACACCGAAAATTTCGTTTGTCTTATATCCCTTCTCGATCAAAAATTCACGGAAATGTTGGTTCTCCGCTTCAATACAGTCTTGATTCAGGACGGGCACAAAAAAGACGGCCAAAACGATGGAAAGGCAATTAAGCCCAGCAGAAATGTAAAAAATACAGTTGACCTTGTCTCCCGAGGTCAAATTTTGATAGGCATAAATGCCGCAAAAAGCCCCGACCCTGCCAAAAGCAGCAGCAATGCCGTAGAAGATACCACGGAACCCGGAAGGAGTTGATTTGCTGGCAATAAGTCCCATACAATTGCCCACAAATTCACCAAAAGCCAGATAAAACCCGTAAACTACACAAAACCCGGCAATGTTGTTGGAGAGATTCGAATAGAATCCGCCCATAAAGAACCCAAAAATAGCTTGGATAGCCAGGCCCAGGACCAAAGTATATCGGGGCCCAATATAATCCACAAGAAAGGCACCTACAATTGTGCCCGGGATATAAAAGGCATTTATCAGTACGCTCCAACCAAAGGAAATTGTCAGTGATGTGTCGTCACCAATAATGCTATCGACAATAGTAGAACTGTAGATAGAGCCTCCGTAAGCTGCCAAGTCATAGATGGCCCATATAAGGCTAATAGAAGCGAGTCTGACTCCGTATTTGCGTAAGATCAAAAGAACAGGAGTATTGCGTATACTCATCGCATTCTTGCGATATTCTTTTGGCTCGTGGATGCGGGTACGGAAAAAGAAGAGAATAAGGGGAACAATAACGCCAAACCCCAGAGTCAGACGCCATACAATGCGCAGGTGGCGAGGTGAAAAAATGGCTGTTAAAATGTAGGGGACAAGAGCACCTCCAACGAATCCGAAATCGATTGCTGTATTAGTTACAAGCACAAAAAGACCGTGACGACGGCCTTGACGTGTCTCGCTCGTTGCTTCTGACGCCGCAGAAGAACCGGTGGGATACTCGGCCCCAATACCAATACCTTTTTGTTAGGAAATGAAAACCAAATGAATAATTGAATTAATTAAAATAGATTTAATGAACATAGAAAGAGTACAAACATCAAACTTACCAACACACAACCGCCAAACGGTGAGGGCAGTAATCATGCCGTGCACGCTCGTGCCATACGAGCCAGCACAGAGAGCCGTAAAAACAATAAGAATGCCATTAGCAAGGAGCATTCCCATTTTGCGACCGAGACCATAGTCGGAAAGGACACCAAAGGAAAGCGTTCCCACAATAGTACCAACAAAGGCCATTGCAGATACATTAGCAAGAGCCTGGTTGCCCGCAGTTTCCTCGGGGTAAAGTGTGCGGATCATAGTGATAACAGTTCCAATGGAAGACGCGACATACCTAAAAGTCAGTTTGGAATAAACTAGAAAAAGGAAAAAGGATAAAAAGGCAAAAAAGGGAAAAAGGAAAAAAGAAAAAAAGGAAAAAAGGAAAAAAGAAAAAAAGGAAAAAAGAAAAAAAGGAAGGGAAAAAAAAAGAAGAAAAAAGGAAAAAGAAAAAAGCCATACCCATCGCTAAAAAGCGCGACACCGCACACGATTACGGTCCATATACGCTTTGCCTCTGACCTTGTATCGACCTCCGGCTCTTCGGCTTCAGAGGCATTGCGGTCAATTACATTTTCTCCGTCGAGAGCGTCGCCTCTTGTCTCCAAGACGGGTGCGCCCATTGCAAAGTTTGCGATAGATATTCTTCCGTGGCGATTTTTTGTGAATTTATATTCGCAGCAAAATAGCGATATAAAACGTGGACAATTGCGCGGGCCGATGGCGTTGTCCTACTCGCGAGACGCTTGAGCACGTGTCTGCAAGACGCTTGAGCACGTGTCTGCAAAAGCGACTATTACTACGTTTGCCGCCTTTAATGTTAAATATATAGTGTTGAGCGAGTATAGTGTGGAGTGTACAATTACAAAAGGGAGGAGAAAGTGGTACAAATTAAGCGACGGAAATTATCCATGTGCTCGTTTTGATTGGCCGATAAAAAATGGTTGCTTAAATTTGTTGCGTCACGGCGGCGGACGATAAGTGATAGCGATTGATAAGTGCGCGTGTGCCGAATAATGGAAGATTACTTTTGCAGTAGGTCACTCGTCCTTTTCACTTGTTATCGGAACTTTAACATGTTATCGGAAACGCGCTGCCTTGTACACTTGCCCGCTCCAACTGCCGACGATAAGACACGCAGGTTTGGTGGGTTCAACGTTTAATTTGCCTACGTCATGGCTGTTATCTCGCCGTAAGTGTTTATCTGCCTGCCTCACGGCCAGTGTTGTCGGTGCGCCTGCGCTGTAGAGGTATTGTAATATATTTTACGTATATAAAAGTCTAATCTACGTCTTGCCAAGTCTAAGTTTTGCGCAAAGCGTGTTAGAGATAGCAGCCGCTTTTTGTATTATCTTTCTCAGTGTGCGACGTTATACATGTAATGCGCATAGGCAGAAAGTATTAATACCTATGTAGTACGTGTATCTACGTACTACATATACCTATGCAGTTACCTATGCAGTACGTATACCTACGCAGTACGTATACCTACGTAGTGGTATACTACGTAAAAGCGCTACAAAGAGCAGCCGACAAGGCTACAACAACAGCCCTAACGGCCAGACAGTATCGGAGACACATCCCAAGCTAAGAAGGATTGCTTGTGTGCACAATTGTATTTTCTAGACGATGAGTGCAGGAAGCTGGTTACAAGTAATTTAGAACACGGCGCTGTTGCGGTCCAACGTTCCACATAGTCCGCATCCTTTTGCGCAAGTAATGCAGCCGCATTCGTTCAAGCAGTACAGCCGCATTCGTCAAGCTGGATCTGCTCAAGTAATACAGCCGTTAGTCGCTTTGGCCAAATTTGTGTCTGTCCAATACGTCCAATACTGCTCGCTCTATCGCTTACTTGTGCGGCGAGTGTCAGTCGATTCGCAGCGGACAGTATGTGGTCATAGTATAATGAACCAAGACTAAAATGTCTTGTCTTACCCGTGTCCACGTGTAATCTGCTATTTTTACACGCAAATGTGCTCAGACCATTGCTCGATGCAGCAAGCATTGGAACATTGGAACCTCTGACAAACTAAACCTTTAAAATGTTTAAGATTTATGGAATAGTGTACAAATTTAGAGCACCGGTGAAATTTCCATGCGTAAAAGTCATTGTTAGAGACGTTTTGTGTCAGCGTGTATCAACTTGATACAACATGCTACAATCACCTAAAAAATGATCACAACGCTTTACAGCGCTTTACGAAGGCTTTAAAAATTTTTACAAATACTTTAGTCTAAGGGAAAAGCGTAGTTGGCACCGCTCGAATGCTAATATACACTGTCTCATCTCAAATAGAACAGTTCTCAAGGACAGACGCACTTGTAATAAAGTACGACGTACATATATAATAGTACAATGAAGCGCGAATATATTAGTACAGAGAATATCCAGGGTTTTGGTAAAAGAATGACCCTACACAGTAGATAGTTGACTTTGTACAGTATATATCTAACCCTAATTTAATAACCCTAATTCAATAGCCCTTTTTTAACAGCCCTACTTTAACAACACTTTATAACACTTAACAACCCTAACTAACCCTAACCCTAACAAATTTTCCTCGCCGGTATACGATGTGGTGTTGTAAGGTAGGGAGGGTATCGTGAGCGGACAGTATATATATTTGCTGCTGTATGAGAACGTGGTATAGACAGCCTGGAGATGGAGAGCGGGCAAGATGCCGCGCCGACCTCTTTGGCGCAAGAGCAGCCACGTGCAATTGACGTGGATTCCGAGCATCAATTGCGGGCCGACGAGGTTTCGGCAGAGACTGATCCGTCCGCAGCAGAAGGAGACGCGGAGGCTGCGCCGCACACGAGCAAAACGGCCCCGTCTACGGCCGAAGAGGCCCCGCAGATCGGCCTGGCCGGCATTGCGTCTGCCAGTGGACCAACAGAAAACCCGGACTGTGAGCCTGGGCGGCAAGGAGTAGACGATTCTGCTCCGGCAGAGACGCGACACAATGGTACTGGTGACGCGACCAAAAATGCTAATCCGGCCGACGAGGATCCGGCCATAGAGGAGGCGAATAGTGCAGCCGAGGCTGGTGGATCTGAGCCAGACTCGGGTCTGGTTCAGCCTGACGAGCCTGAGGCAGCAAAAGGGACAGAGGGAGCTGGAGAGGCCGATAAGGCTGATGGTAAAGGTGAAAAAGAGGCAGAGCCAAAAGAGGCAGAGCCAGTAGAGGCAGAGCCAAAAGAGGCAGAGCCAAAAGAGGCAGCAAGACCGGCAGAGCCAGCTGGTCAATTGAGCCAGAAGAGTCCCAGCCAGAGCCAAGAAGGCGGCAGCAGCGGCCGTGAAATGGCAGCAGACAGTGGACAAGAAAATTCGGCTACTGAAGCCTCTGCCACGTTTGATAATGTAAGCGTGAGCGACGAGAATCGCCATGAAATTGCGTCAGTAGCGTCCAGTTGGCGCAAAGAGCAGCAGAATTCGATGGTGTTTGTGACGCAGGCGTTAGACTCG
This sequence comes from Novakomyces olei, assembly GCA_016906335.1. Classification (NCBI taxonomy): domain Eukaryota; kingdom Fungi; phylum Ascomycota; class Novakomycetes; order Novakomycetales; family Novakomycetaceae; genus Novakomyces; species Novakomyces olei. The sequence goes on from JADEYG010000015.1 coordinate 96,444, forward strand.
TTGCTGGCGACAAAGCAGGGGAAGCGTGGGCAGTTAAAGGACGCGTTAGAGAGGGCTATGAGTAAGTGCTTTACAGATTAAAAAAAATAAAATTAAAAAATAAATTTATTCCATGTTGCTAATTGTGCAAAGACGCGATCAAGTCGGACGGGGACGTGTCCCCGAAATCGATCCTGGAGCCTCTCAAATTGGCATGTGTTTCGGGAAACACAGGCCTGATTATAACGGGTCTGGACTGTATAGGAAAGCTTGTTTCGTACTCGTTTTTCATTGACCCCGAGAGTAAGAGTGGGGCGGATATTCCGATAATGGAGGATGTGGTTGATACGATATGCAACTGCTTCCAAGGCGAGGGCACAGATGAGCGAGTGCAGCTACAGATTGTAAAAGCGCTGCTGAGTGCAGTCTTGAATGAAACCCCACAAGCGGCTATTCACAATGGAGCACTGCTTAAATCCATACGGTCTACGTACAATATATTCCTTTTGAGCAGGAGCACTGCAAACCAGGCTGTTGCTCAGATTACACTGGCGCAGATGGTACACGCTGTCTTTGACAGGATCCGTCCAGAGGCGATAGCATTGAATGAAAAGTTTCGATCAGAGAGGGACGTGTCCACTGCCGGCCAAGCCAAGTCCAAGGACTCTGCGAGTGCAGGCGAGCTGAGTGCGTCTGCTTCAGTCACCGATCTCGGCCAGCACGGCAACGAGTCGGGACCGCACTCAGCAACTAATGCCACTAGTTCGGCTCCAGTATCAGAGACAAAGCTTACTCTGCAAGCTCTAGAGCAGCGGCAGACGTTTGACCCGGTCAAGGACGAGCGGACGGAGGAGGATGACGAGATGGAGGAGCAGGATGTATACATAAAGGACGCCTTTCTCGTCTTTCGATCGCTGTGCAAGCTCTCTATCAAACCCGTGTCTATTGAACATGCGGTAGACCTTCGATCGGAGCAGATGAGGTCGAAGCTGATGACGCTGTACCTTGTCTTTATAATCCTGAACAAGCACATGGACGTCTTTACAAACGAAAGTGTACGGCTTCGGTCTGCTCGGCAGAGAGAGGGAACACAGTTTTGTGAAGCTTGCAAGCAGTACATCTGCCTCAGCTTGAGCCGCAACAGTCTGAGCCCGACAGTGGAGGTCTTTGAGATCAGCTGCGAGATCTTTTGGAAGATTCTAAGCAATCTGCGTACAATGTTCAAGCGTGAGATTGAAGTGTTCTTTATCGAGATCTTTTTCCCCATCCTGGAGATGCGTAATTCCTCGTACCAGCAAAAGCAGATCCTGCTCAATGTCCTGGCACGGCTGTGCAATGAGCCCAAGGCCATAGTTGAGCTGTACCTCAACTATGACTGCGACCGCAATTTCGACAATGTGTACGAGCGGCTGCTAAACATCTTGTCCCGAATGGCCTCGTTTACATCTGAAGTTGGAGAGGACGTGGTCAGTGCGGCAGTGCCGATAGCAGCCAAGTCTATGGAGGATATGACTCTGCCTCCTCCACTGACAACGGCAGCTCTCTCCTCAACGAGCCACGAGCACCCGCCAGAGCCTGTGATGGAGTACCAGCTGAAGCGCCGGGCGCTGGAGTGTATGGTGGCCATCCTAACGACCCTGTCCAACTGGTCCAGCCAGGGTATTAGGGCAGCAACGGCCTCGCAGATCGACGAGACCTACCCGGACTCTGGCTCCTCTGTGGCAACGGCCGGCGACGAGAGCGTAAAGGCCTCTGGCGTCAACTCGCCTCGCGTGGCGTCCTCGGCGTCGCTGGACACGGCAAACCTGCCGGCCGGCAATAGTACGGCAGGCAAACTGCCCTCGCCAGGGTTAGGGTTAGGGTCAACGTCAGCTTTAGGGTTAGGGTCAGGGTCATCTTCAGGGTTAGGGTCAGCCTCGATGGACGACCCGTCGCAGTTTGAGGCGCTCAAGCAGCGCAAGACGCTTCTGCAGGAAGGTATTCGGCTGTTCAACACCAAACCGAAACGCGGCCTGGCGTACCTGCAGGACCATGGCTTTATAAGGTCCTTGGAGGACGGCAAGGAGGTGGCTCTTTTCCTGCTGCGCACAGACGGGATCAGCAAATCAGCGCTGGGCGAGTTCCTGGGCGAAGGTGAGGAAAAAAACGTGGAAATAATGCATGCCTTTGTGGACCAGCTGAGCTTTGACGGGATGAAGTTTACAGAGGCCCTTCGACGGTTCCTTCAAGCCTTCCGGCTGCCAGGCGAGTCGCAAAAGATCGACAGGTTCATGCTCAAGTTTGCTGAGCGGTACATCCGAGGCAATCCTGGTGCCTTTGCCAATGCGGACACAGCCTACGTCCTCGCCTACTCTGTAATAATGCTCAACACGGACCAGCACAATCCGCAAGTGCGGAGGCGGATGAGCAAGCAAGAGTTTATTGCCAACAACCGTGGCATCGACGACGGCCACGATATACCGGACGCGTACCTTGCTGCCGTCTATGACGAGATTGCAGACAACGAGATTGTCATGAAGGACGAGCACGGACAGGCGGCTATGATGGGAATGGGCACTGTTGTTAGAGGCAGTAGTGGTGGTATTACCGGCAATATCTCGAGCGCTCTTGCCACCGTCGGCCGCGATCTGCAGAGGGAAGCGTACATGGCCGCCTCGGAGGAGATGGCGCAAAAGACAGAGACGATCCTGAAACAGCTGCTCCGCTCTCAGAGACGTGGGCTCTCGACTAATAGCAGTTATAGCAATAACAGTGGCAGTTACAGCAATAACAGTGGCAATAACAGTGGCAATAACAGTGGCAGTTTGAGTACAACTGCAGCAGCAGCAGCTTCTGCAGCAGCTTCTGCAGCAGCTTCTGCTCGGTCAAACGTGTTTTATATAGCTCGGCACTTTGAGCATGTCGGCCCCATGTTTGACGTAGTCTGGATGCCCTTCCTTGCAGCTCTGTCAGGTCCGCTGCAGGAGAGCGATGACGCGTCCGTTGTGGCCACGTGCCTTGCCGGGTTCAAAGACGCAATCAGGATTGCGTGCCTGTTTGACTTGGAGCTGGCGCGTAACGCGTTTGTAAGTACATTGGGCCACTTTACAATGCTCGACAATCTGCCTTCGATTAGAGGCAAGAGTGTCCTCGTTATCCATACGCTCCTCGACGTGGCCTGTGCCGATGGCAATGGCCTCCGTGGATCGTGGAAGGATGTACTGACTCGTGTCAGCCAGCTCGAAAGGCTACAGCTGCTCAGTGAAGGAGTTGACGAGAGCCTTGTTCCAGACGTTGCCCGGGCCAGAATAAGCACTGGCCCGAGCGTTAATGGCTCAAGCCAAGTTGGCTCTAGCCAAGTTGGCTCAGGCCTTGTCAGTGCAAATTCTGGCAGTCAGAGTTTGAACGGATATAATAGTAGCGGCCGTCTGTCTGTAGACTCGAGTGTTAGCCGCTCGTCCTTCCAGGCAGCCCGGCACTCCTCTCGGCGGCCATTGGGCCCTCAGCACTTGTCTCGAGAGGCGGTAGAGGCGTGTACGAGTGCCGAGACGGTGAGGCAGATGGACCGGCTGTTTACACAGAGCGCCCACCTGTCCGGTTTGGCGATTGTCGATTTCGTAAAGGCACTTTGTGCAGTGTCGCTGGAGGAGATTCAGTCCTCTGCAACGGCAGAGCAGCCGCGGCTGTACAGTCTGCAAAAGCTGGTAGAGATTTCGTACTACAATATGGGCCGTATTCGGATGGAGTGGACGAGTATTTGGGCCGTTTTAGGAGAGCATTTCAACCGTATTATAGCCCTAAATGCCTCACACAGTGTCTCTTTTACTGCTCTCGATTCGCTGCGGCAGTTGGCGATGCGGTTCATGGACCTCGAAGAGCTGCCGCACTTTATGTTCCAAAAGGATTTCTTACGGCCGTTTGAGTACGTTATGAACAGCCGTGCGCCAGTAGCGGCAAAGGAGATGACTCTCCGCTGCATTTTGCAGATGGTACAGGCAAAATCGGGACGTATCCGCTCCGGCTGGCGGACAATGTTCAACATCCTTGCCGCTGGCGCCCGTAGCGAGAACGAGAGCATAAACACACTCGCCTTTAATACGTGCAAAAACATTATCCGCAACAGCCTCGACGACGTTATCCTGCAGGGCAGTTTTGCTGACGTCACTGTCAGCCTCTCTGAGTTTGCAAAGAACAAACGGTTCCAGAAATCAGCATTGCAAGCTGTCGAGACGCTGAGGGGGCTCATTGCCGTCGTCCTACGCAACGAGCACTGCCCTCTAAGCGAGCAGTATGCCGCCCGCCAGTCTGAGAATAAAAATAATAAAAACGATAATAACAATGACATTGTTAATAACAATAATGACATTGTTAATAACAATAATGATAATGATATTGTTAATAACAATGATATTGTTAATAACAATGATATTGTTAATAACAATAACAATGATAGTATTGTTGATAATAACAATATTATTAATGATAATAATAATAATAATAATGATGTCGATCCAGAGCAGGACACGTTGCTCAAGTACTGGTACCCGATGCTGTTTGCGTTCCACGATATAACGATGAACGGGGACGACTTGGAAGTCCGCTCTCGAGCTCTGTCGTACCTCTTTTCTGCGCTGGAAAAGTACGGAGCCTCGTACCCCTCAGAGTTCTGGGACGTTGTGTGCCGACAGCTCCTTTTCCCAATGTTTACGATGCTGAAATCCAACACGGAGAGCACACGCTTTGGCAGCACTGACGATCTCAACATGTGGCTCTCGACGACGATGGTACAGGCGCTGAGGGATATGGTGCGGCTGTTTACGTACTACTTTGACCTGCTCGAGCGCATGTTTGACGGTATGCTCGACCTGATTATCACCTGCTTTTGCCAGGAAAGCGATGCTCTGGCCAAGATTGGTGCCAGCTGCCTGCAGACGTTTATCGTGCAAAACGCGGCCAAGTTTTCGCCCGCTCATTGGAAGAGGCTCGTTGGCACTTTTGCACGGCTCTTTGCCGATACTACTGCCATACAGCTGTTTGACTACCGCTCCGTCAAGGCTGCAGACCAAAAGTATGGCCACTCTAATGGCAGGGAGGCCTCTACTGGTACTGGTACTGGTACTGGTACTGGTACTGGTACTGGTACAGAGCCACGGGAGAGTAAACCGGCTGGCCGGCACGAGCCAGGGACCCGGCGCCGTGATTTCCAGCCTCTGATTGTAAAATGCGTTCTGCAGCTGCTGCTCCTCGACTCTGTCAACGATATCTTTAAAAGCGACCAGGTTTTCCAGTGTATTCCTCACGAACACCTCGTGACGCTCATGGAGACTGTCCGCCATTCGTGGTCGTTTGCCAAACGATTCAACGACGATATCGAGCTGCGCACGAATTTGTGGAACCTCGGTAGGTTGCGGTTAAGAAAAATAAATTAAGACAAGAATAATTTTATTATTATTATTTTTTTTAAACAAGGAATATTTGCAATTTTATTAATGCCTCTCTTCACTGCTAACATCCAGGGTTCATGAAACAGCTCCCAAACTTGCTGCGGCAAGAGACAGTGGCGGCATCGACTTATACAACAATTCTTTTCAGAGTATACAATACTCCGTCTTTGAAGGCAATTGACAAGACTGCTATAGAGGAGAAACTTGTTCCGTATGTTTTCTATATACCTGCGTCTTCATTATTTACTAATTACAGTGCGTGTCAACAAGTCGTACGGTCGTACGCGGACTTGGACCAGGAAACTCAAAACAGGAATATTCTTTCCTGGCGCCCAGTGATAAATCTGATCATCGAGTGCTATACGCAGCTACAAAACGAAGATGTATGCGCAAAGTCATTTATACATGCTTGATTCTAGTTCTCTCTTTTTTATTGTTTGTTTGTTTTGTTTGTGCTACCGATTTCTGTTTCATTATAAATACATTCCTGCTTTGTATCGTCTCGTTTCATTGTCTACTCGTTCTATTCTAACATTACAGTTTCTGAGAAACATTGCTTCGTTTTACGAATTGGCAATAATCCTGTTGCGCTGCGAAGGGATTGACGTCGGCACTCGACGGCTGCTGGCCGACTTTTTTGAGAAAAGTGGCGAGCTGAAATTAAAACTAAAAAATACTGTCAAGAATTAGGATTTTGTAGTGTATATTTATCTGACGCGACGACACAAGTTTTGGAATTGTCTCGGCGGTTTGGTTTTTGGTCGTAATTGAAAATGAATACATTGATGAAGCAGTATAATATATCTCCAAAGTAGGCAAATAACTAAACACTTTAACCCAACCCAAGTCTAATATGCTCAAGCCAGATACGTAAAGTAAAGTCTCATAGGAATGACGCGTGCCCCTTTTGTTCTGCTTTAATATACGTGACGGAAAAAGTTGTACAATTTGGTTTTCGATATACCTTATAGACTTGTAAATGCTGTGAATACAGTTGTGCCGCTTATATTTATCTGTATGCTATTCACATTTTCTGTATATTACTAATATCTATTAGCAAAAATATGTCGAGTATTATTATATAAAACAATAATATTATTTTATCAGTAAAATAAATTTAAATATCAAATTCAACAGTCTAATCGCGCATGAGGCATCATGTCAGACACGGAAACAAAAGGCCCTGTGCCGAATCAGGGTAACTCGAGTCAGATTTATCATAATTCTTACAGCCTAGAATTGCAACTGCAGTATAACAATTATAAAGCTACTTTACAAAGCCTCGCATCGAAAATTGGCGACCTTGAGACGGAGGCAGACGAATACAAGTACTACTGACCCAAAAGATTGTGGTAGAATTACTAACATGTTTAGGCTCGTAATTTCGACACTAGAACCGCTTGCGGGCGACAGAAAGTGTTTTCGCATGATTGGAGGCGTTTTGGTCGAACGTACAGTGCAAGACGTCCTGCCCACTTTGAAGACGAACCATGAAGGCGTAAGTTTATGCTCCTCTATGATTTTTTACATTTTCGTTGTATACCTTGATCTGGTCACATTTTAACTGGATAACGATAAATCGTTTACTTCATTTTAACCACTTTGACTGCGTCAAATATTTCTATCTTTTATTTAACTAATTAACTAATTAACTAATTAACTAATTAACTAATTAATTAATTAATTAATTAATTAATCAATCAATCGTTTTGTTTTGTTTTAATTATGTTCGTCTCTTGTTTTCTTTTAGATCTAATTTCTTATGTCTTGTTTTTGGGGTTTCTCCTGCCCTTCACCTATTGCGATTAAAATCTAATTTAAACAGATTCGAAACTTGATGGAGCAGTTATTAGAACGGTACCAAACGCAGGAAAAACAGTTTCAAAAGTGGCAGAAAGATAACAAGGTACAGATTGTTCGTCAGCCTTAATTGATATCCTCGATTTGAATAATACTCTATAATGTATAAAGTCCAGTCGTTGTAGGACTTTTTGTACATGGCCAATGCAGTGTAACACACGGGCGTTATCAAAAATCTGGAGTATATGTAACTCAAACGCTCTATATTTATGGAAATCTTCAACAATGTTGTTATAATCAGTGTGCGGATATATAGATTGCTCTATTGAATGTCGAACCTTTATCATTTCGATTCCATCATTTCTACTGCTTCAATTTGTACATGCCCCGGGAAACTTCCAACTTTTCGCTCTCCACCATTGCGAGCAAAAGAGTCTGTAATTCGTTAATTGATTTGGTGTAGGTATTGGGCGGAGGAACAAACATGCCCAGCATCATATGAATCCGGTTCAAATCCATGGGCCCGATATTCGTAATCATGCCGGTGACAAATGACCCAAAAATATTCATTTCCGAGTCCATTTCCACATCGACACCGGCAATTTCTTCCTCCACTGGAACAACAATATTACTTGCAGTTTGTTGCTCAGAGACTTGCTCAACCAGCACAAATCTTTCAGCCGAATCCTCGCGCAAAACTCCGTGTTTAACCCAAAAGGCAAGATCGCGTTTCGCTAGTGCCCGAGGCATTCTTAAGGTTTTTACAATTTCATCTAGGGTTAGGGTTATTGCAGTATTTGTTGAATCGTCTTCAAAGGCGTGTAATATCGTCGCCTGAGCCGGTGTTACAATCATGTCCAGCGTCCGATCTTGCAGCTCAATTTGTAGCTCGACTTGGCCCAAGGTAGGAACCCATAACAATGTCCGATTCTTTTGTATCTTTTCAAACATTTCCACATAGTTTTGCATACTTGTTTGGATGGCAGGTGGCGCACTAAATGTATCTTGCCGCAGTGAAGGCCAATACAGTTTAGACAAGACAGTAGCGTTAAAATGTTCGGCGTTGCCGGTATAGTTCTGACGCGTTTCCCCTTCAAATTGGTGATTAAAGCTCTCTGATCGCTCAAAATCTCGAAGCATTACCTCACACATGGCCAGATTGTTTTCACCAAACCGTAGCTTTAAGAGATTTAAATTTCTCAATTCTTGAGCAATATCGATCGCCTTGCTGGCCAGTAATCTGTCGCACAACAGAGTTTGAAGCTCCTTGATGAAGACCTCTTTGCTATCGTAAATAGAGACAAGACTGCCCACAATATCGAGTCTTTTTGATGGCTTTTTAAAATTAGGAGCAGCATCAATTGGGTCAGGAACCCAATCAACACTTGCTGCCTGTGTATCCTGCTCAGCGCTTATATTTTCAAGATTGAAATCATCGTCAATCAGCTCTGCATCTGACTCTAAATGCTTGCCACCCAGAATACTAATCATAATACATCTAATTGTATCCTCACGCAGCCTCAAACAGTCGCGAAAGGGGATTGAAACACGGTCTAAAAGAACTCCGGGTGGGTCCACAATCAACATGGCTTTAATCGTGTGAATGTATTTCGCAATAATGCTTACTGTATTCGCTCCAGAGTGAAGAAAGGTGGACTGACATATTGTGCGGAAAGTATTTACAAACTGAGCTCTCTGCCTCGTCGTATGCACACATTTTTTAAGGTCCAAAAGCGCAGGCTCCGACTCAGGGATTGCACTTACTATTCCCATTATATCTTTAGTCCGGACACGCGCCAGTTCTTCATCTGCGATATCTGTCAATTGCTTTTTAACGATACTCGGGTCAATTGCTCTCTGCCTCTCTGGGAATAGGGTTTGTAGTATTTGTATAGTGGTATTCACGAAATTTGTGAGCAAATCTCCATGAATAAGCGTGTAGCCGCTTTCGGACCACGAATTGCTGAATCTGTTTGCGATGAATAGTGAAGTAATGTCGCTTATACTAGAGGAAAATGCCTTTTCCAGCTCTAGACCGAAACCCAGATCACGACAGTGTGATAAAAAGGTCAATAAGGGCGCAAATGCGCTGTTGTACATTCCACTTGTTGGGCTTTCAATGAACAAACGGCCATCCCGCAGCGGTCGGGAAAGGTGACTTTGACAAACTTTATACAGGTCTGATTGTAAATCTTCGAATCTCCATAAAGACCGAGAAATAGCATTGAAAGCACGTACAAAGTCGGAAAGGTGTTGTCTGAATTAGTTAGAGCGGTGCCTCGTTGAAATACAGATGTAAGCCTCGTTGAAATACAGATGTAAGGTAGAAGAATATAAACCACGTGGACACGTAAAATAAATCCAGCAAATATATTCCGGGAGCTCCTTAATATTGCGTGACAAAGGCATAGACCTGAGGATATTATTTCAGTCACAACATTTCAGTCGCAGCAACGACAGAATTTTAATAGTTCTCTTGAAGCAACACAAGTTTCAACGGGTAAAGATTAAAAATTGGAAAAGAAGGAGATAATGTAGAGTGCTTCTGTCTTTTACAATAAGACAGGACCAGAGTCATAGACGAAATAGACGAACATTCTAGTCAAGAAATGTGAAGCTATTGCCACGCTGTACGCCTCGCGATATGATTGGAAATGCAAGAGAATAATATGAGCGATTAAAAGCGAAAGAAATAAAAGCACAATGTGTAAAATGCAGGAGAAAACTTACTCTAATCCAACTGCACACAGTCGCCGCACCATCTTCCTTTGCCCCGCATGAAGAGATTTAACTTTATCAATAAACCGAGATTCGTCAAAGTCTTCTGGCACGGTACCATCTTGCTCACTATCCAGTGTTTCGCGTTGCCGTCCAAACGTGGGCTTTATCAGAGTATCCTGAATCAAAAAAGCCTGGTACTCGACGATTGTGTGAATACCGCACAAGTGCTGAAGCTTCCGCACAATCTGGTTACCTCGACTTAAATGAATTGCGGTAAACTGCTCATTGCTCTCAAAGCTCAGGAAGGGACAAAGCTCACCGAATAACTCCCGCACTGTGTCTAAACGTCGTGCATCATAATGTACTGCCTTTTCGCCTCCTCCACTGTATAAAGCTGCCTCTTCTCCAAAGACAGAGTTCAAAATTTGCTGTGCCATTAAGGAGCATGAGCGATCAATGAAGCATCAGCCTAACCTGGAGCCATCGCGTAATGAGTTCTTGTGCCGTACCTGTTTATTTATGATTATTTATTTATGATTATTTATTTATGATTATTTATTTATGATTATTTATTTATGATTATTTATTTATAATATAATTATAATTATAATTATATTTATATTTACTATCTACAAATTTAAGTAAAGCTGCCCGCAGCATTACGCTCATAGCGTTGCCTGCGTGAATCACAAGATATGATGAAATTCACGAATACAGTTCCATTTTCCTCCTTATACGTCACACGAACTATTCATCCCTTTGACAAAAGCTACCGAGAGTCGTCCACGGCAACCTCAATTTCCTTCAATTATTAACTTTTGCTGCTGTCAATTTGGCAAAGATCGCTGCAACAAATGTCGTCTGCTGCTTCTTCAAGCAGACCCGGCGGAGCCAACGGTGCTGCGCGTGGTAGCAGCGGATCCTTGGGAAGCCGAGCACAGAAATTGATCCAGGTGGGTTGAGATCTCTCTTGTTCCATTGCCAAGGAAACTGACATTCAAGCAATCACAATTTGTCTGGTTCGTTGGCCATGCTGTGTTAATCCTCGCCTCCGTGTCGTTTGTCTTTACTCTGATTTTCGGACGACATTTTTCTTATTCCGCTTACCGTACTGTATTCATCGGAGCCCTTGTTTCATACTCTGTCGTGATTTATACCACGTTCAAGTCGAAAGTGAAGGTATGTAGAATTGAAGGCTTCAATTGCTGATCAGTCTAGAGAGAAGGATTTTCACGTGATCTTGCGCTACGGGTTTGGCTAGACGAGAACGTTCAGTATTTGTGTACGCCGCTCACTCTTGATTGCCTTATTCTTTTTGTGCTTTAAATTTTATTCTACTCGTTGGATTCCAATGTCTTGTCTGTATTCCGATTCAACGCCTTTTGCTTGCCGTTGCTCTTTGTCTCTCGTTTTATAGTCTTGTCTTTTTGTTACTATTTTCCTGACTACTTGATTAACTATTTCTCTTGCCATGATCAGGATACGCTTTTACTACATTATGCTTTATTGCAATTTGTTTTTATGATGAGGAATGTCATTTCATCCCTTTTGCCAAAACTAACTCGTAGTTCTGGCTCTTTTCTGGCTGGTCTCGCGCCCCGTGTCTATTGCCATTGTGCCCTTTGCGACTTACAGTCTATTCCATACTCTTACGTACCTTCGCAACCACATTATCCCCACTATAGTGCCAGCAGTCAAGGAGTCGACACCAGAGGCACAAAGTCATGTGGCAACAAAGGTCTCGTCAAAAATACAGAATTTTGTGAAATCAAATTACGAAGGGGCTATGCGGTATGTTAGTGTTTTCGAATCAACTGTTCTTCCTATTCGTCTCGTGCTAGGCCTCTTGCTGCGACAGAATTCTTTTGTCTCTATCATTATTTACATACATTTTGTCCGTTTCCGTTGGGCCACGAGTCGCTATACTCGCCTTGAGATCCGCAAAAGAACTCTTCAAATTGATTATCTTGTGGGCAATCCTAATGTTCCCGAGTTTGTCCGTTTAACTTGGAACTCCATCAAGCGTGCTGCTCAAGACAATTTGTCTCAACCTTTTACCTCATCCGTTGAAGAGGCGGATAGCAGGTCTGGCGGCGCAAGAAAAACTGAATAGGACTATATCAAAAAGCCTTGGCTTCTCTTTGTTATTGACTGAAGATTTGGCGACATTCTATCGTTGCAAATGAAAGCAGCCCTATGAAATCGCACAATTAAGATCGACAAAATAAAGAAGGGGCCATCCCATCACGTCCAGCCATTAATATTACAAGCGAAAACTCAAAGTTTCAAGTATTCTAGAAGATAATTGACAAATTGGAATCTCGTAAAAGGCTCGGTATAGTATGACATGTAGAATAAAAAAAGTAGATCACCGATGGCAGCCGTGTTATGTGATACTTGCAAGTTCAGAAAGCCAAAAAATTTATCAAAAAGACCTTTTTATTATTTTTGAGATTGCACATTTTGAGATTGCCAACTGTTGGATTACTCCTGACACTTTACGTGTATTAATTGTAGACTTATTTAATTATTGTATGGCACAGTTATTTTGTGTCGTTTGCGTAATATACAATATAGTGTGATATAATAAAATAAAACATGGAATTAAAGGCTTTTACATGTAAAAAACAGACGTACAATTTTATAGAAAAGCCAAAAGCTACGTACGTAAAACGGACAGAAAAAAAGATTTTTGAGCGCTAAATTGCTCGGAAAAGACGTCTGAACCGCGAATTCATCTGAGAAAATCCGGTTCACCAGCTCAGCAGCAACTTGAATAGTCCGGTCTTTGTTTTGTCAGTCGCAAGGTTCGATAACAGTAGAGTGCTTTTGTCGTTATTGTTCAGATCACGACTACAGCTGGCTCCTTACGTACCACAGTTCGTGAGGGGTTAACTGCCGTTGTCTTTCCTCTGAGAATTGCGTTATAGTCCAAAATGTCTTCATCGAACGGACTTAACTTTGGGCCTCAATGGTACGCTTACAAAGATTTTTCTCCTTTTTTCATTGTCAAGTTTTGTGTTTTGTTCACAGTTTGTTTGGAAATAGCATATTGTTTGGCTGCTTCTTTTATTACAGGGCTTCTTTTAATAATGAAGCCGACTACTAACCACAATATCTACAGGATGCGGACTTCTTTGTCCGGCTCACCCGTACTCAACCCCGATGCTACAAGTCCGGCGGTGGCTGCCTTTGACTACAATGGAGGTAGCGGGTACGAACGGTCGGCCTCCGCTGCCAATGATCCAATGTATCGGCAATTGAACACGGAGAATGAAGCAAGATCCAATGGTAATGATAAATACACTTGGAAACAGAGCACAAGATAATACAACGGAAGGAATGAAGAAGGATGTGCTAAATGGTCTTTCTTTCTTACATTTTCATTTTTAAAATAATTAAAATGAAAAAAGAAAAAACGAAATTTTTTTAAAATAAAAAACCAGAATTCAAAATAAAAATGGTTAGACTATGCTAACGCTATTTATAGACCGAGATTTTGAGGGTCGAATACCCGCTCCACAAGGCTCTTACTCCACCCGACTCGAACTGAATAGTCTACTGGAATCGTCGCGTCCAAAATTTGGGGCTGCTGCCGATTCGTTCAGTAACTCTCCAATTCTTGCAGGTGCCTCTGGAGTACTGAGGTCGTTTGCGGACACTGCAGGACCAAACGCGGCTGGACCGTTTGCCTCACAGTCTCCACTGGATTCACCAAGACTTGCTAGTGCCGCGGGTGCGCCATTATTATCGTCTCGTAGTACCTCACGTCTTGCCTCGTTGAAGGCCGTCAATCCGCCCACAGAAACTGGTGACGGGAGCAGTAATGTTAATAATATTAATAGCAGTTCGTTTCCCACTGGGGGACCTACTGCCGCCGCCGATTCCAGACTCGATGGTTCTGACTACGATATACTCCGCAATGTGGCCCATTTGACTCTGGATTCGGGCTCTACTGGAGCAGCAGCAGCAGATCCGGAAGAGTCCGGGACAGATTACGGCTCATTACGGGAAACACGGCCAAGCAGCACGAGTACCCCATTGTTTGGTGGCTCTGGAGACAAGCCGAACCCCATTCTTAGTCCTTTTGGAGACTTACCACCGATTCCTCCTCATACTACAAGGGTAATGATAATGCCGGACAAGCAGAAATGGTACTACCTCGACCCGCAGGGAATGACGCAGGGACCCTTCTCGGGTCTGGAGATGCATGACTGGTACAGAGCCGGCTATTTTCGACCGGAGCTGATGGTTTTGCGAGAGAATACAGCTGCCTTTGAGCCCTTGTCTGTTCTCGTACGCAGAATAGGGAACCAAAGGGAGCCTTTCTTAGTCCCTTTGCCGAGCCCAACTGAAGTTCAGAGCATTGAGTCTGCAGTCAAAGGCAGTTTCCCTACCGACTTGTCCTCTGATTCTTACAGGTTCGACGCCGCCAGACAGCAGCAGCAGCCGCCACAGCCGCAGCAGAGTCAAAGTCAGGCCCATCAGCCACAGCCTCCTCTGTCTCAAAGCTTCCCGAGCTATGGGACTACACTGACAGCAGATCAGCAAAATGCTTTAGAGAGAAGAAAACAGGAAAAGCAGTACTTGATGGTCCGTCAGCGCGAAATGATGATGCATCAGCAGCTGATTGCTCAACAAATGTCGGCACAGCACAGAATGGGTCAGCAGCAAAATAGCCTGTCACGCAGCCATTCGCCTGTTTCGCCCAATATCTCGCAGTCGAGTTTATTGTTTAATACAAGCAGCAATACGAACAATGGCCATATGAACAATAACAATATTGGTGGCAATATTGGCAATAACATTGGTACCAGTCAGGCGGCGGCCAATTTCTCTCCAAACATTGCTCCAGCTCAAGGCTTCAAATCCGAGTTGGAGAGCGGCGAAGGTTTAGGCGATACGGCTACGGCAGCAAAATTGCTGAATGAGAACTTTTACGATTTAATGAGGGCAGCTACACCTCCTTCTGCCTCTGCTCTAGTCGGCCCCGACGCGGGCAAAAGGCTTCATTCGGCAACACCTCAGGAAACTGCCTCAGCTCAGGAAACTGGACGGTATGGAGAGGCGGCAGCGCAAGCAGATACCGATTCGAGAGCTAGCAAAGAAGGGCAGAGTACAGACGGTGTTTATAATGGCAATAATACCGACAATAAAACTGGTAATAAGGCTGAGGATATAAAACAGTCTATTGCCCCGAGCAACAACAACCGTGCCACTCCCAAGGTCGACAAGACGGATAAAGTGTCAGGGACGCTTGATAATGAAGCGGCTACGAACCAGAAACCTCAGCCTTCTTCAACAGACAACGGTGAACGGGCTGACCATCCTTCAATCCCGGAAAAGCCAGCGGCAATTGCTCCCTGGGCGAATATTAAATCGACCCACTCGCCGTTAACGTTTAGAGAGATCCAAGAATTGGAAGCCAAACAGGCAGAAACGAGGCAGGAAGCAGAGAGCAAACGTGCTCTTGAGCAGCGGCTATTTGATATAAAACGGGCTCAGGCCGAGTCTGTCTCTGGTCTGCCATCCACTTCTAAATGGGCCGCTGCTGATCGTAGTGGACCTTGGTCTGGCGGAGAAAAGCCGGGGCCAGATGCCAGCCGGTCTTTGCTCGACATCCAGAGGGAGGAGGCCGCCGCTCAAAAGAGTAAACAGGCTTTGGCAAAGAAACAGCAGCAAGAAGCTCATTCGTATTCGCAGCTGGCTAAAGCATCAGTTTCTCATAATGATCTATCGAGACGTATGGGGGAAGCTGTAAGTGAACATTAAACTATTCAAAAAAAGAAAAAAAACAAAAACAAAAAAAACCCAGTGCGAAAAGAGAACCATTTTTTCAATTTCTTTTTAAGTGGATGCTCTATGGTTTCACGTCTTTTTCCTATTTTGTTTAGAATTTGAAAATACCTTAGGTTTTGTCCTTTGATTTTTTCTTATGACCATTTTTGCTAATGTCACAGCAAAAATCCAACACTAAACCTGCCAGTGGAGCCGATCCTGGATGGGCGACAGTCGGGGCCAATGGAAAAATTAAAGGCGGAGTTCCACTAAAAACAACTCCACCAGTTAAACCAAGTGTTTCACGGCCAGCAGTCTCTATTACACGTGCACAAGAGCCTACAAAGTCATCGGCTGTTGGCGCTCAGAATGAGCTTGCAATCTGGTGCAAGTCTACTCTAAAGGAACTGAACAAGGGAGTGAATTGTAAGTGAACAGAGCTACTTAAATAAATATAGTTTATTTTTTTCATTTTTGGTTATTTTATTTGAGTTTGTATATACTATTCTAATTTGCGCATTATAATTATCATTGTTATTATTATTATTATTATTATTATATCATCATTATTTCTTCTTTTATAAGTTTATTTGAAATCTCGACTCTAATTGAGCAGTCAATGAATTTCTGCAAATGCTTATGAGCTTCCCGGTCGATGATCCTGAAACAAAAGAAATTATTTCTGATTCTGTTTATGCAAATACGGCAACAGCGGATGGCAGACGGTTCGCCAATGAGTTTATAAGGAGACGGAAAGCCATTGTAAGCGAATTAAATTCTGCAACAAACGGAGCCAAAATGCCAAATTCATCCTGGTCAAATGTGACTAAAACTGTCCCGGTTCCGCCGTCTCCCGAATGGAACTCCGCGTTTACTGTTGTGTCGAGTAAAAAGAAAAACCGACGCACATGAAGTGGTAAAGATAATAAGAAATATCTCTAACTCACAATAAATTTATTCAAATAAAATATTTAAATGTGAGTGAAAACAGACGGCACGCGTCGGTCAAGATTACCAACTCATGCTTGGTGGCTTGTAATAATGTATTAATGATAGGATATATTATCACATATATGAACCAATAATATAACGATATTGACACTGTCAGTTTACAATTTTCGGGTACACTATAGTGATTCCTTCGCCGCAATAAATCGTCTGCTCAACCTTAAAATATTGCCATTTATTCGTGTTCCATGGCCTTAATTTCACTCGTGTTGCCGGTGTCAGTTGCATATGTTCACTATCGGCGTTTGCGGCCTTTTTGTTTTGCAATAAAGGAATGTACGAAGGCATTGACACGTTTGCCCGTTTGCGATTGCCCTGCTGATATTCTTTATTGTCGCCCCACAAGTAAACGTCATAGCCCCAAGCTTCAGGGACAGTTTCAAGCCTTTTATTGGATTTAACAGTCTTTTCCAACTCTGAAATATCAGTGTACCCGTCCAATACTGCGGCCGTATGACTCGAGGACACAGACATGTACTTTATCGCGATTGGGCTCAATTCCTCTTTGCCCTCATTGTACTCGAAAAGACCCGAAAGACTCTTGATCCGCAAGGGGGTACCTTGACAATTTGACCAGGACCCATTACCAATCTGCCCTGTAATCCCATTACCAGCAGCATATAGCTGCAGGGACTCATGGGTCGCTGAAGGTTCTTGTGTTAAAAAGTACGTCATATTGCCTCCGGCAAATACGTTTTGAACTAGGCCGCCGCCTCTTTGTGGAACCAGGACGGGCGACGATTGACGGGCATTTAGAGGCTGATACTCCAGGCCCAATTGGCCATGAGCATTGCTTCCCAGTGTGAACGCCCTACCCGAGTCAGTCAGAAGAACACTGTGATTTGAACCAGCAGCAATTTTAATAATTCTTTCATTAGCAATATCCTGAGCATTTTGCAGCGGCTGCCATTGGAACAAAGCTGATTGATCAAACTCAAAGTGTAAAGGGTCTAGCACTCCAAGTTGTCCATAATCAGCAGCTGATTCATGCAACCCGGCAGTGTAGACTTTGCCGGAGGCAGTTAGGCCCAACAAATGGTGATCTCCAGCTGCAATTGACTTAATTTGGATCCGTCCACTGCTTTTTACTGGACGGTAAGCAATACTTGCCCTTGACCGAGGCCAAAATGGGATCCATCCCCTTGATTCCCAGGGTTTTTCAGCTTCAATTTGCTGCCGGCTCTGTTCCAAGGGCAGAGCAAACACTTGACCAGAGGCGGACAGGGCCACCAAATAATCGGCACACAGACAAATGTCTGTAATGTTTTTACCTCTGAGCGTCAACTGGGGAGTATGAAGCTGCGGATTAAACCTCGAGCCCCATTGCAACACGTCTCCCTTTTCAGTGACGACTGCCGCTGAGCCAGATTTAGCATCGGCCACTACGGACCTCAAAGCAGTGCCATTAAAGTACGCCAAGGCCCGTGGCTCTTTGACACTTGTCTCTGCAGAGTCAGGGTCGGCCACGTGAGCTCGATTGCCTCCGACAAAAAGCGATTTCGGGTTCTGTAGGAAATCGAGCATCTGCATGACTCTGGCAGAAGGAGTACGGGGCTTTTGAAAGGCAGACGAGGCCCGTGAGAGTATTGGCGTCTGACCAGATCCAGTATTAATACTGTCCGTATACCCACTGTCAGCATTCAGGCTGTTTGTATGGTACAGGGCGAATACGCCTGTTGCTGTTGCTGTTGCTGCCACGGCGACAACAGAATAGTACCGTTTTGCTTTGGGAACGGCCCGCGCTCTGGAAACTGCTTTTGCCGTGCTAAACATGGTACATTAACCAAAAGTGATCGGGCCGAAGAGCGCAAACAGCGTAAGAAATAGCGAAAAATAGGCTCAAGAAACCTGTTTAGCCTCCTTTGGCAAATGAATACTTGCACAAATGAGGCAGATTTAATTGTGCCGGCAGCCGTGTAACAAATCGCTACTCTCCTGTGAAAAATAGTGGAAAGCTGAAAAGATTATAGTCAATTAAATTAAAAGGCTGTGGAGCCGTAACAGAAATGCCGTTTGCCGTTCGTTCGACCGATCTTGCTCCTTATGTCATCGGCGTGATTTTGATTTGTGGAGTTTGTATTTAACGATGCGACTGTGCACGCAAGATTGATTGTATAATATAATATAATATAATATAATATAATATAATATAATATAATATAATATAATATAATATAATATAATTCAATTTCATGATTTAATTTTTTGATTTGGATCAACAAGTACGGAATTCGCTCAATAGATCCATCAAACTATGAGTCAACCGTCAGAAACGATCTATATCCGGAATATAAAAGGACGAGTAAAAATTCCGGGTATGTTGTCTGTTCCAAAAAGCTTTTAGGGCTCATTGCACTTCGAGCTTAAAGCTTTCTATTGGCTAACATGCATGATCAGTTTTAAAACAGACATTACGCGATATCTTCAAGGAGTATGGGACTGTCCTCGATGTTGTGGCACATCGTAATATTCGGATGCGCGAACAGGCGTTCGTAGTTTTTGCTTCTAAAGAGGAAGCTGAAAGGGCTTTTATAGCCACTCAGGGACTTACTTTATTTAATTCTCCTGTTGAGGTTCAAATGGCCCGGAACCGATCAGACGCAATTGTTAAAAGGGATCAGCCGGACGAGTATGACGCTCACTTAACTGAGCGTAAAGCTAAAAGAGGTAGAATGAGTGGAGTCGTTTTGAAGTTTTTGTGTTTATCAGATGCATGCTTTTTCTTTCAACTGGCTCTATTAATTTTTAATCTTTTCTATACATTTAGTTTTGAATTTATTGTTTACACATTCATTTTGAATTTTCGTATTTAAGTTTTCAATAATGATTTCATCTCGACTAACAAACTAGCTGCGGTGGATAAGGAATGGAAGCAAAAATTAGGGGAAAAAGCCAAAGAACAGGAAGAGAAAAAGGCTGCTCAAAAAATACAACGGCCAGCTCCTGTTCCAGCACCAGCTCCGGTACCTGTATCGGCTGTCGATTCCATCATAATTCCCTACCATATCCTTTTTATTCAAAATTTACCAGAAGACATTACTATCGAGATTCTCAATGCCGTGTTTGGCCGATACAATGGATACCTCGAGTCCCGATTAGTGCCTGGACGAGCAGGGATTGCCTTTGTGGAATATGATACAGAAGAACAAGCGGGAGCTGCACGTACTGGTACTTTTGGTATGCGCTTAGGAGAGAACAAGGTTACCGTAAACTTTGCAAAGCGGACATAGTCGTGATGGCCACTGCATTCGCATTATTGCTTGCTCATACTGAGCTGAATTATAAAAATAATATTTTTAATTAAATTGTTTTATTACATTTGGTTTTTTGTTGCTCCTTTTGTGTGCAATAATGTAAAGTATTGTATTGTTTTATTGCCTTGGAATGAATAAAAAAAGATTCGTCAAATACGTAAAGAGCTGCTTTGGATAATATTAGAGTTAAATATTATCATCATTTGAGTCATTAACTTGTAAAACATAACTCGGCATTTTAATACAAATCTCAATATATAGACATATCTTTGAACATGTTAAACGGTCAAGCAAGCATTTGCATACGGGGATATACAGGAAATAGGATATCAAAACAAGAGTAGTACGATAGGAAAAAGGAAATCACCTCCTTCTTCGACGGCCCCCGTCCGACCTATCGGCACGACGGTAACTCCGGCGGTCATCGACTTCGGGCCGATGCTTATTTGCTAATTTTTCTTGCAGCTGCTTCACGACTAGTCTCATACGCGCGTAGCCTTGGTGCAGTTTGCCAATAAAATGATCGGCCAGACGACGATCGTTATCGAGTTTGCTTAATAACGCAGCACACACATCACAGACTTGCAGCTTTTGTACATTATTATTAGAAGAAGAAGAGCTAATGCCTTCAGCCGCTGCTGCCGCTGCACTTTTGATTTTACGTTCTTGTTCTAGCAGTTGAACTCCGAGTCTTTGTGCCTCGTAAAAGAGGACTACCGCATCGTATACATCACCATTGTCGACATAGGCCTCGATTTCATTGCAAATGGCTTCCATTTCGTCCTCGATACCCTTGAGTTCTTGCAGCTGAACGTTAATTTTACGAATACTCGATGAAATGCAACAGTGAAATTGTAGAAACCAGACTAGAAAAGCCATGATAGGGAGAAAAGCTTAAATAAAAACGTTTTGAAGGGAAAATTGTTTGGGAAAGGTGCTGTACTCTTGTGTTATTTGACAAGAAAGCCTTTAGCGTAGATAGAAATTCTATAAAAAGCGGTAATCAAAGATGTCAAAAACATAAAACAATAGTCGAAATCTGGGGAAACTGAAAGCCAAGCTTATAACATGATGGTACATTGAAATGTGCGAAAGCTTTAACAACGTGTATTGCAAACATTAAAAATGGCCAAGCAAAAAAAAACAGCAGGAATAGAGAACAATATAACATGAAAACACATAGTCAAAAAACTAAATCTAATAAAATTCAAACCGTACCATTGCAGTCTGCTTTTCTATTTCTTCAGGACTGCGCTCCAAGCGCTGATATGTAATTTCAATCCGCTTATCGCATTCGTCCACATATTTCGAAAGATCATCGAGCTGATCAAACTCAAACCCGACTGATTGTGTCGCACGCCAATGCTCATAGTCTGCTTTTAATTTGTCTGAATGAATTTTTGGACAGGGACCAAGGTCCATTTTCTAAATTGTCAATCATCATAAGGCGCTCGACTTACAGTGCCGTTAAATAGGTCGTGAGGACAGTCACCACATAGATACGAACGGCAGACCTTTGATTCTTTAAACGACATTTGGCCTTTGTTTGCTGAGCCCATAATTTCCGTGCCCATAAGTTGCTTTAAGTGTCAGTAACTTGCAAGTGAGATGAACAAATACCTCGAGCAGCTTACGCTGCTCGGACGCCATATTGCTCTAATGCTCAGGTGAGTCTAAATTGCAACGTTATTTTTATGTTTTTATACGCAGGCTTATCAAAACGACACTGTTTGCCAGTACAATATTTATTCTAATCAATAATAAAATTTAAAAAAATCGAAAATCAGGAAGGAAAAAAAAAAAATAAATAAATAAATAATAAAATTAAAAGTAGTATTACAATAAGCAAAATAATAATAATAAATTATTCTCTTAATGCCATTGAATTTTGGAGCATTTCGACTCTGCGGCGCAACATTTGCTCATGAGCCAGCATGGCCTTCGTGAAGCTAAAGATAATTTGCCTTTTACCAATGTATTATCCCATATTGAATACCGTCAGTTTGAGCCGAGTAAGCCTACCGTTTTGCTTTGTTTCCATGATTTATTCTTTCTTCTATTCTTCTTCTTTTTTAAATATAATTTGTGTTCTAATCGACTAGTGTTCGTATGGGTCGCTCGACTCCCCGCACGGTACTCGCGAGCATTGATTGATTTGATAAAAACGACGGATTTTTTTGGCGATTTAAAGGGCGTTTCGCATTTACGGCGGGTACGGAAATTGCACTATGAAAAAGGTGTGAAAGCCACAGGAGACTCTTTAATCGAGATTCTTTTGTGCCAATGCAATGCACAGTCTTTACCAGAGATCG
This sequence comes from Novakomyces olei, assembly GCA_016906335.1. Classification (NCBI taxonomy): domain Eukaryota; kingdom Fungi; phylum Ascomycota; class Novakomycetes; order Novakomycetales; family Novakomycetaceae; genus Novakomyces; species Novakomyces olei. The sequence continues at coordinate 118,719 of JADEYG010000015.1, forward strand.
AGCAATTTTTGAAGGCGCATTTGCCCCAAATGCCCTTGGCATATCACCAGCGTATTGCCAGCCAGTGTGTGGCAGTTACGATGGAACAAGCGCGGGCTTGGAGCGTTTACTGGCCGGTCGAGTTATTCTCAGATTCAACGCGGCGTAGACCCGTGACGGGGAAACAGATTGAAGTTTACCGATCACTGTTGGCAAAAGTCTCTGCTATTGCTTGCACTAGTGAGATTCCTATTGCTGCTCTCGCTTTTGATGAGCAAACCGATCGGGTAGTAGCCACGAGCGTGGATGCACGATGTAACGGGAATCCATTGGCTCACTGTGTATATTCGCTGGTGCACAAGGTCGCCGAACAGGAAAGAGCAGCCAGAGCAAATGGCCAGTCTGACGGGCAATACTTGTGCACAAATCTAACAATTGTAATGACCCACGAGCCTTGTGCTATGTGCGCCATGGCTCTCGTACATTCGCGAGTAAAACTCGTTGTTTTTGGTGCCGCGTGCCCAAAGACTGGAGCCTTTATATCGCACTATGGGTTGCATTGGCGTAAGGAGTTGAACCATCGATTCAGTGTCTACGGCTGCTGGGATGTTGAAATGCCACACATCGGCGAGGAGGTGTACGCGTAGAAATAGAGGTTCGTTAGAGGACTTGGATTGGATATAATTGTATTTTTAGACTTGGACGACAAGCGGGCTGCTGTTGCATATTTCCCTATCGAACGTTCTGTAGCTATTGCATTGCCATTACACCTCTAGTCTTGCGCTTGTACATATATAAATATTTATTTATTTGTTTATTTGTTTATTTGTTTCATTCCTTCATACAACGACAAAACTCGTACCGCACCCGCCTTGCACAAACTTGGCTCTGCCCTCAATCGCTACCTTGTGTACATAATCAACATCGGCAGTCGTCCCTGTCCCACAATTACCGTGCTCGTTCCAGCCCCAGGCGTAGCAGTTGCAATCGTGAGTTCCCAAGCAATGCTCACTGCCAGCGCTTAAAGAGTCAAGCGGAGGAAGATGGCTCGGAGCAAACTGGGCGTGATTATTACGGCCATAGGAGACGACTTTCCCATCACTGCACAAGATGTGTAATGTCCCCCAGCCTGTCTGAATGTCCACAAGACCAGACGCTGCCTTTATACTGCGAGGAAGTCCCCATTTCTCTCCGCCCAAAACGTAAGCCGTGTCCTGCACTGCGATAACAGTGGCGTCCGGTAGGCATTTGACCTGCCTTACAAAGGGACCCGTGGGCGTTGTAGAAAGGGAGACTTGTTGCAGTCCAAAATCCAGCCCTACAGGCGAAAAAACATGTTTTAAATGCGTTAGCGACTGGCCCAATTGGCCCTTGCGACAATTCCCACAGCCCCATACACTACCACCATCCTGAGCCACTGCTGCCCAATGGTTGAGGGAGCACGCTACAGAGCCAAAAGCTGGCATTTCGTGCTGAGAGAAAACCCTATGCAGACTTGTCCAGGTGGCAAACTGCCTTTCGGGCCCGAGAGAGCCCTTGTCGCAGTGTCCGCAGGCCCACAATTCGCCCGCTGTATCAAGGGCAAGAGACAAGTTCCATCCGGCAGCAATTGATTTGACGGTTATGTTTAGGGGCAAAATGCTCTCTGTAAACTGCTTTACAATCGGCTGTGGCCCCGTTCCACACTGGCCAGAGCTGTTTAGTCCACACGCGTAGACGCGACCATTGCCAGAGAGCAAAAGTGTATGATTTCCACCAGCCGCAATTGCTACAATTTCAGCGGGCGAACTTGGTACCGCGCTCGGGACGTGTACGTCGTCACACGTTCCTAACCCTAATTGCCAGTTTCCATTAGAGCCAAAGGCATACAGCATTATACTGCAAAAGATGGACGGCAGGACGCATCTTTTATTTCTACACTAAAACCGGGGAATGGCATATTAATTTTGTAAATAATACTGAGTTTGTTATATGTGTATATCTTTGTTTAGCAGTATATATATATTGAATTTTCTGTATATTTTATTTTCTTTACATTAATTTTTTTCATATATAATTTTTTGTACCATTGTCTTTGCTGCCTATTCCCAACTCAAGTAACCTTAGCTAAACAAATATGGTTTTAGCGTATCCGCATATCGGTTTAAGAGCAAGACACGCGTGCTGGTCAACCTTTACGCGCAGCGAAAGCCGCTGATCAAATTTCCCTTTTGAGTGACCATTGAAACTGCTCTCTGGAAAGTTTAGACAAACTGTCCTGTAACGGACATGTCGCAGGTTTTTTCTGGGTCTGAAGAGACGGGCCCGCTGAAATTTTGGATACCTTTGACGTACGGGGACCGGGCGCATTGCCTTCGCACTATCAGAGTAAGCAAAAGAAAACTAAAATATCAGGGTTGCTGATGCATTATGTGCTTTGTCTTATAAGGAACACGGTGGAGATGTTAGCAGAAGCGCAAAACAGCCAGGCGTAATTGCTATTGGAGAGCCAGGTCAGCAGGCGGTCGAGTATGACATAAAGTTTCTCTGGGACAGTATTGCAGCAGGCAAAGCTTTGCCCTTGGAACAATACAAAATTGATCCTTTAAGCCAGCAGGAGCTTATTGGTAAAGTTCCGTTTGGCTCCAGTCGCGGACTGTAAGTCTTGTTTTTTTATTATTTTATTATTTTTTTGATAGATTATTATTTTCTTATTGTTCAATAAGTCATTACGTTTCTTTATTGCTGTCGGCAATTTTGTTTATGTCTGTCGCTATGTTGTTTTGAAATAAATGAACTTTTGGGTTTTGCTTTGCGGTTTGATTATTTTACATTTAGATTTCATCTCGTTTCCCAAATACTTTTTCTCCACTTGTGCGATGGTCTTGTATATGATATTAATAGAATACAATTAACGCGGTCTAGTCGGTCAGAATTTACGTCAGAAGATGATCAAAAGATCGCTTTTGCCATTGAAAATATGTCTTTCCAAACAAATATGAGTGAACTTAGTCGCGAACTCGCTTCTAAAGTGCGTTGGGCCATATTTCACGTTTAATACTAATCCATAGTATCTTAATCACACTAAACAATCGTGGTACGAGCGTATAACTAAACGGTTCCGGGAGAAATATCTAGCTACTAAAGCGCGAAAGGGCCAAGAAGAAAACCATGATATCACTGAATTGAACAACAGATTAAATCATGAGCGACGAGCAAAAGCTGAGCTGCAGCAAAGGTATCATTACTAGAAAAAGGAGGAAATATAATAAAAATCAAAAACTAATAAACAAAGCTAATACGCATTTAAGTGTTAAAACCAATTATAACAATAACATATCTAGTAAATAGTTTTTTGACAACAAATACTCCTCAATTTCTCATCTTACTAACATCAAGACAACAACTGCTGCGGCAATTTACGGAAGCAGATCACCGCTATCTCAAAAGTTGGCTTTTGGATCAAATGAATAAAGAGGGCAAGAACGCCTTGGACAATATCCAATTATATGCGAAAATATCCTATCAAAGACCAATATACTCCGCCAGGGAATGGCAGATAGTTGCTCGGGCCAAACGGTACTATGGTCTTGCCGATGAGGACTCTGGAAATGAGCAGGAAAAGTATACAGGCTCGGTCGGAATTGCCTCTGAAGATGAAACAGATACAAGCGCTTCATCTCTCGGACAAACTGAAGCTCAAAATGCAATCCGTGAAAAAGATGAGAGCAGGGAAACCGTCCCTGATTCTCAGGGATACGATTTTAGCCAAGGTCAACGTTCCAGAATGAATTCCTCTGTATCACAGCAATCCTATGACGAGTTTGAGCAGTATTCTAATCACTTGAAAAGGACTGCATCTCAAGCTGAAGCTAAAGAAAAGGCCGAAGAAAAAGGTGACCTCGGCAAAACTGAACAATTGAAGTCAGTTGAGTCGAATAGTCAAAATTCCATATCCCCTTTAGCAGAGTCTGGGCAGTTTAAAACGCCCGGAAATAACGTAACAGTGCCGACAGGCAACGATTCCAGACCCAGTCCGATGAAAACAGCAGAGAGTCTACGCCATATTTCAGATGATCAGTACGTGCAGAGCAATTTGCATAAAAGATCAGCGCTAGAAATTGATACTCCCTCGAAAACTTTATCCCAGTCGGAGACACAGCCGGCCAGGAAAAGGGCAAAATATTCTCATTTTTCACTGGACAAAGTAAAGAACCTTGGTGAAGGGCAAAAAATTGCTTTTTCACAGTCAGAATCGCAGGAAGTGGGAACTGACAATAAAAGTGCTGACAATAAGATACAGGTTGGTAATACGAATACCGAAACCACAGAAAAGTCTGTGTCGCAATCGTCTGCTCGGGTAAATGAGGCAAATTTTGTTGCAAACGAAGATAGCCAGAATCAATCACCGACGGAAAATTTTAATCACAAGCACTCGTCTGCCTCTGTTCAACGAGAAGCTGCGGCCGTTGGGAATGGGACTAATGCTGTTTTAAACGATAATTCGATTATAAACAATAATGATACTTTAATCGACGAGGCGCACAAGTCTCTGGAAAGTCCTTTGTATCCTATTGATGTACAGTCGACTGTTACCACGCAAAAGCCGAAAAGAATACGTAATAGCAAATCTCCTAGATCAGAGGCTTCTTCCAGCAGGTTCTCAGCATATGTGCAGGATCTGATGAAGGCTTACAGCCTTTCACGCGCTCAAGTGCTTGAGTGTGTGGATATGGGAACAGGAATACATCAGTACACTAACGTTGCCTGTGCTCTAGTCTCAAAAGATTTGCGTAAGTCTTATTTATTTATTTATTTATTTATTTATTTATTTATTTATTTATTTATTTATTTATTTATTTGTTTGTTTATTTAGTTATTCTTCTAATTCACAGCTATACCCGACTTTATCCCCGGTCTATGGACAAAACAAGACGATATTGAAGTACTGCTTCCAGCTAGAGACCCAAGGCGCAGTCGTGTTGTAGCAAAACACGATCAAAATTTGGTAGACCAGCGATTGAATTATTTGAAATCTCGATTCGATCTTGAACAGGCGATAGAGTGAATGTGAAGCGAGATTGTTTATGCTCGATAATTGTTTGTGTGGCTAGCGTGAATTCTACACAATCAGTAATAGTTGCAACATATATATTGAAGACTGTGATTAACCCTAACCCTTCGTATATTGATAGCTAGCTGTAAGCACCAACTAACGGTGAGGCCTTGAGTGTTAAAATAAAGGAGACTGAAATATTGAGATTTTATTGTTATCGTTATCATGCCTGCTGTTTGAATTAATGCGTGTATGTAATTAGGTAAATACCAATTTGTTGGTATTTTAATTAATTTATTCTCAATTATTTCTTTAATTGTTTATTTAATTAATTAATTAATTATTTATTTATTTATTTATTTATTTATTTATTTATTTATTTATTTATTTCTTGCCATTATATGTACAAGCGGCTAGTGCCTCCGGCCACAATTCACTTATTATTAAAGCACATCACAGCAACGCATTCGACGACAAATCGGGCAGATCATCGCTATAATCAGTCGTATCACTGCCTTCACTTTTCTGGCTGCTTTCCTCGCAAGGCAGATCGTCTTCGTCAGATACGATCCGCCTTCTTCGACTCTGGTCGAGAGAACGAAATTTGCGTTTTTTTTGCCCATTAACTTTAACTCCTTCCGTATCAGAATTAACAGCCGAGTGTTGAGGTAAGTTCAACGGCCGATCGGCCAGAACTTTAGGCGACACAAAGCTCCATTCGTCTTTTGGTTGGTCCTTTGTGGGAAAATCAAGGTCGAGTCTTAAATATCGTTGAGGGTCCCATCTATCGATTGCTTTTGCAAGAGCGTGGATGGCCCTTGTCCGCCGTGAACAGGGAACAATAGTATGAGAGTTGCAAGGCAAATGAGATAAGCGTGATACTGAGGGCCCAAGTAGTCCAGCGTCAGGGCAGCCAAATCTCCGTAGCAATTGGGAGAATTGTTCGTCTGAAAGCAAACCAGAGTCTGTATTTTCAAAGCAGAGCGAATGTAAAAGCCGCAACTCTGTATTACCGTTAAAACCACCTCGGCTCGAATAAGAGGAATTGTTTTCCGTATCAGAATCGTCGTCAGAATCAATGTTAATTTTGGTTTTATTCGTCACTTTATTCTTTACTTTATTTTTATTTTTATTTCCCGCCTTTGGATGGCTCTGCACAAACAGAGTCAGGGCATTGTCCGGAGTGGACGGTTTCTCGATTGCGCGCATATCACACTCTGGCCGGATTCCATACGGAATAATCCGCTTTGACTCTGTCCGCGCCAATTCGATATTCTCCTCCGTCTCCAAATCCAACTGCAGAGCCTTGTAAGCGTCCAGAGCCTTTCGCAGTTTGAAACTTTCTTTGCCGGCCACACACAAGTTGAATATTTTACCGGCTCTTTTCCTCCCTGTTCTGCCAACTCGCTGACGGTTTCGAATCAAAGACGAGCTTTGATCATAGGAAATTACAACGTCTACTTCCCCAATATCCAATCCTTCTTCTCCGATACTCGTGGCCACCAGTATGTTTATGTCGCCGGCCTTAAACTGGTTTATTACCGCCTCCTGCTCCTGCCTTTTCATCCCGGGGATTCCATGGGCAGCAGTGGCACTCTGGCCTACAAACAGCCGAGGCTTGAACCTTTTGTCGCCCTGCTGCTGGATACACTCGACTATCTGCAACGCACTCTGCCGAATACTGGAAAAGATCATTACCCTCGTGTCAGCGTTATCGCCGTTATCGCCGTCGGTATCGCCGTTATCACCGACGGAGCACTCATCAAAATGGTCACGCAAGATTTGCAGAGTAATCTCCAGCTTTGGGTGCCCTACAAACTTTGGGTCACGTGTCCAGAGTTGTAGTCTACTGTGCATTGTTCGCCAGGCCGAGGACTGTACAATGTCATTGAGCAATTTGCCTCCTCCGCCAGACTGCCTTTTCGACTGCACATCAGCATCTATTTTGCTAATGCAGTCGTGAAACGTCCTCAGTCCATGGATTTGCAGGTAATCCATAGGCCCGGCCATGAGCGACAGAATGTGATAGTAAGGGTAGACCCAGGAAGTATTATTGTTGTTGCTATTAGAATTATTTGAACTATAACGATGGGCAGCAAAATGCTGTTTCGCCGTGCGCAATCCAAACAGCGTTAGCTTACTAGGCTCGTCAATTGTCGCCAGAGCCCCGGCGGCTTTCAGTTTCCTAAACACAGGAGCAATTGCTTGGGAAAACAGGTCAAGTGTCTCCATAATATCAAGTCCAGGCTGAACTTCAAACGTATCCTCCATCGCCGGCTGAACGTACTTGCGGATATCGGGAGATTCTCTCCGCCGAAAATGCACTCTCGCGATTTTTAAATTGCCTAGAACCTGATTAACCGCCTCACGAGTGACTCCCGGTGTAGCGGTGAGTGCGAGCACACGGACATGCTTGTTTCGTTTCCAGATAGTTGCTAGAGCTTGCACATAGGCATAGTTTCCAGTAGCCCTGTGGGCTTCATCAAACACGGCACAGACAACGTTTTTCCCGTCCAAAAGACCATTCCCCAAGGCAGCAACAACGACCTGCGGAGTAGCAAAAACAACCCGGCTCCGGGCCAACAAGTCTCGACGCTTCGCCAGTTGAACTGATCCGTCAATGTAGGCAGTTTCATGGTCATTGAGACCGTATATTGCTCTACAGGCTTCCTGCTGCTGCATCAAGAGGGGTTTTGTTGGGGCCATAAACAGGATTTTTGCACGTGGGCACCACCGATGCCAGTTTAGCATTACGACAGCAGCGATAAAGGTTTTGCCAAGGCCTGTGGGCAGAGCGACTAGGCAGTTTTTCATCAGCGCGGAACGGCAGATTTTGAGCTGGTAAGCTCTCACCTCCAAGTTTGTAGGGTAAATCCATGTTGCACAGGCTTCAACGTCGAGCGTATGGTGTGTCGGTGGCTCATTAGCGTCTCCCTCGTCCTCGGACAGCTCATCTTTATCTTTTGCTTCTGCTTCTGCTTCTTCTGCTTCTTCTGCTTCTTCTGCTTCTTCTGCTTCTGCGTATTGTTCATGATGGACGGTGGCACTCAGAGCTCCAGATGGAGAAAAGTAGAGGGTCGATTGTGTAAGGCTCGGCTGAGAATTAGATATGGCCCGTTTCGTATTTGCTGCAGGTTTACGGGCGGGTAAGGTGGCAGGCAGTTTGGGATATGGCAATTGTACATTTGACAGCAATTGTTCATTTGACAGCGAGTCTGAGCGTAAACTTGGCCGAGTCGAGTTTGGGGACGAAAAACTGGCGCTGGCGCTTAAATCGTGCTGCCGCTGGACACACGAGGCATTGCCCTTTTGCGTCTCTGTCGCGTCTAAAGCCGCCGCTGCCGCCGCGTCATCCCATCCACCGTCGTCGAAATCGGAAGAAGACCCATTTTCTGTCGTCATTCCGTCGCGTTAATAGTCTTTTCATTGGCCGAGCGCCGTTACATGGCCGCGTGATCAATGACGCGTCTGTCTGTTTTACACTTTGCGAGGCATTGGTCCTCGTTTATTATTATTAATTATTTATATATGGATTATTTACGCGCTGTATTTGTCTTGTCGCTGCCAACGATACTTGCAAACAGGCTTTTCACCCGTATACTATTGTAGCAAAATACTGTTGTCAATATTAATATTGTCAAAATGATCTCGTCAAATTAATATTTTAAAATAATATAAAATAATATTGTCAAAATATTTATATTGTCAAAATTAAATTATCGTCAAATTAATATTGTAAAATAATATTGTACTATTTTTCTAGTTCCTTTATTGACGTCTTCAGCAGTAAAAGAAAACCCTGATTGTAGGTTAAGAAAACCCTAGTACGGCTTTTTCAGGCCGGAAGCACAAAAACCCGGTTGGATCAAACAGACTCTTTCCCTATCTTTGCTCCATTGTCCTTTGGTTCTGTCGAGGCTCAATGGCTCTTTCACTCGCCTCGCGTCGTGTGCTTTTATCCGCTCCTGCGCTTTTGCGCGGTCGCGGAGCGGCCGTGGTCGGTCTGCGTATGAACTCTTCTACGCCTACACCGCCAACAACACGCGCTCAGCAGTTTTTAGACGCTCTCCCAGGCAACACGGCTCTGTCCAAAACGTCTATTCTGACATTGGGCACTGCTGCCTCAGCTTACGCTATCTCCAAGGAGCTCTATGTCATCAACGACGATAGTATTATGCTGTTGGCTTTTGTCGGTATTTGCACTCTGCTCGTGAACCAAGGTGGTTCTATCTACAAGGAATGGGCAGAGGGCCATATCAACCGGATGAGAAACGTTTTGAACAGCGCTCGCTCCGAACACACTCAGGCAGTCAAGGACCGTATTGCGTCTGTCGAGCAAATGAAGAACGTTGTGGACGTTACAAAGACTCTGTTTGCAATTTCAAAGGTGAGCTTATTTTCAGATCAAACCAGATTAAAGCGTTTCGCTTCCTGGTTTTGTCAAACTTCGTATTGTTTCAATTGCAGATTTGCTAATGGTTAGGAAACTGCTCAAATGGAGGCCAAGGCTTTTGAGCTGCAGCAAACTGTCGCTCTCGAGCAGGAGGCACGTACTGTCCTGGACTCGTGGGTGCGATATGAGACGAACAAGCGTCAAGCTGAACAAGCTGAACTGGCTAGCACTGTTGTATCGTCCGTCGAGCAGCAGCTTCGCACTGACAAGAAGCTTCAACAGCGGATTCTGGAGGCGGCCGTCGCGGACGTTGAAAAAATTGTTGCCAAGGCATAATTGTAGAATGCAACGAGTACCACCTCGCATACTATGGACACATGTTTGATGGGGCATTGCCATAGGATGGGCGTAGTCTTTGAATCATGTAGTAAAACGTCTATTCTCTAATATAAGCAAACGTAGAATAGCTATATCTATCACGGAATCCATACTTGCCCTTGGCAAACCTGAGGGAATTGTGCCCTATTTTCTTAAATTCCAAACTGTATTCTGCTCATTGCATTTGTCAGAGGCTCCAAGTACCTAACTTGTTTCTTGGAATGCTGATCGTGCTTGGATGTTTTCTTTAAGCAGCCTGCGCGGGGTATATTGCCATTTATCCTATACAATTGTTTATGTTTCTTTTTCTTTGTCTTTTTATTTTTCTTTTTTATTTTTTTTTTTATTTTTTTTTTTTTTTTTTTTTTTTTTTTTTTTTATTTTTTTTTTTTTTATTTTTTTTTTTTTTGAATCACCTGTTTCAGTGGTCGGTTAACATATGATAATGGAGAAACAGCAAGTTATTCTTAATAGTGCCATATTATTCTATAGTTGTCAAACGTTTTAATTAGTGTTATCGTGTAGTACTAAGCTCAACTATAATTACAAAAAACATTATAATTAAAAAATAAATAAAATAATCAATCGGTATAGTCACCGACAATTCAACTCATATGGGAGTCAGAGGCAAACTTGCGCTCGGCTTAGAGGGCTCTGCCAACAAGTTGGGTGTCGGTATTATTCTGCACGAGCCTGGGCGCCCTGCAATAGTCAAGTCTAATCTGCGGCACACGTATGTCACGGCTCCGGGACAAGGGTTTTTACCGCGCGATACTGCGCGACACCACAAGCTGCATATTTGTCGGCTGATACGCGAAGCAATGGCTGAAGCTGGTGTATCAGGGCGCGATCTTGATTGTATATGCTTTACAAAAGGTACCTCTTTTTTCCCTTGTTTAAATCAGTTCACTAACACTGAAAGGCCCTGGCATTGGTGCTCCATTGCAATCTGTCGCACTGGTTGCCCGTACAATTGCGCAGCTTTGGGATAAGCCTCTTGTTGGTGTAAATCATTGTGTGGGACGTAAGTTGGATGCAATAAAACGGAGACTATATTTTTAGTCACAGACTCGGTTCCTTTTATTTTCGCAGCCTTTTGATTCTTATTTCTGCTCGAATCTGTTTTTTTATTTTCTATTTATAATATTTTAATTTTTTATTCTAATTTCATTCGTGTTTTAATTTAATCTAACTTTGCAGACATCGAAATGGGCCGTGAAATTACAGGCGCGCAAAATCCAGTTGTACTATACGTTTCTGGGGGCAATACACAAGTAATCGCTTACTCTGAGCGAAGGTACCGTATCTTTGGCGAAACCCTGGATATTGCAATCGGCAATTGCCTGGACCGGTTTGCTCGTGCCCTCCGTATTTCAAACGATCCGAGTCCCGGGTATAATATTGAACTTTTGGCTCGGAAAGGCAATAATTTTATTGAACTGCCTTACACTGTTAAAGGCATGGATTGCTCATTTTCCGGGATTCTTACACAAGTTGAAGGGATAGTGCGTGAACTCGAGCTTCGCAATGGCAAAACCAGATACGCCCCCGACAAACAAATAAGTCCAGCAGACCTATGCTTTTCCCTACAGGAGACACTGTTTGCAATGCTTGTAGAAATCACGGAAAGAGCGATGGCTCATGTTGGTAGTAGTCAGGTCCTAATTGTAGGCGGTGTAGGATGCAATGAAAGGCTTCAAGAAATGATGGCGCTTATGGCTAGAGCTCGTGGGGGAGACGTTTATGCTACAGATGAGCGGTTTTGTATTGATAATGGCATTATGATTGCTCAAGCAGGGCTGTTAGCTTTTGAGACTGGAAGTGTTACGCCTATGGAGGACACAGAGTGCAGTCAGCGGTTCCGTACAGATGATGTGTATGTTTCATGGCGAAACTAATCAGAGGAAATGGAAAGAATAAAAATAAAAGAATAAAAATAAAAATAAGAATAATGGCAGAATGATGAAACAACCCTCTTTTATTTTTACTCGTACATGTTAGAATTTAGATAGAATTTAGGCGTTTGCATTCATTTATCTCTTCATACCCCAACTCTATCAACTCATTACCTTTTCCAAACCCTTCATCAATGCTTGTATGAATTAGGGTTATTGAACTTTTTCCATATAATAAACCTGTCGTCCACGGCTACCAGTCACGACAAAACCTTTTTGACATGATCCATATCCGTAATTTTCTCCCTTGGCTTGCCCAAACTTCGTCCAGCGTCATCTTCGTACTTTTCCAGCCGTTTCCAGTCCGTCCAGTATACAGGATCAAGGCCTGGACATTCTTCTTTTACTGCCTCCCAGCCTGCCTTTTCACTAGATCCCTTCAGCATAGATTTGCTCTCAATCCAGTCTTGCGTAATAACTTGCGCAGCTTCAAAGGCATCGTACATTGTGTTTGCAATAACGCCAGCAGCGTTTCTGTTCTTCACCCACCCGGTAGCATAAACGCCCGGGACGGGCCTTTGGCCATCACGCCCCACGACCCGTGACTCTTTTGTCCAGATATGCATTCGCGGATCAAACGGGATACCGGCCTCCTCCAATCCCAGCAGCGGTTCCGATTCGTACCCGATACTGCGGAAGCACAAGTCTGCTGGGACTTTTACGGTTTCGCCAGTGCCCACACTTTGCTCTTGCACAAGCCGATTTCGTTCAAAAACGATGTGTCCCAGTCGGGAACTTTCTGCGTCCTTGTCGGTACTGCTGGGATCAGTATTGTCTTGCCATCTATTCGTCCTGGCAACAAACTCTTTCGGAGACAGCAAAAACTTTAGATCCCACTGCTTTTCCGTCTGCGCCATTGGTTGAGGAGTAGCACTTTGTAAAAGTTTCATCATCCGCTTTTTTGCCCTTTCCAATTGCGATAAATCAGTGCCTGCCAGCAGACTTGGGCTCTCGCTATTTATAAAAGTTGCACTTTTCAGTGTTAACAATTCACGCAGCTCTTTTATAGTAAAAGCTGCCTGTAAAGGTCCTCTGCGACCTATGATTTGCACTCGACGCACACGACTTTTGCTCAGTTGCTCCAGGCAGCTTTCGGGTATATCTGTCTTCCTCAGGACATCAATGCCTGTAAGCAGGACCCGGGCTACATCGAGAGCCACATTGCCCTGCCCTACGATAACCGCCGTCTCGCTCTCGTCCAGCTTGAAATCTAAACAAGAGTGCGCAAAGGATCCATTGTACCAACCCACAAAATCACGTGCCGAATGGACGCCGGGCAGGGATTCACCGGGAATTCCGAGTTTGCGATCCCTGGAGGCTCCGTACGCTAATACAAGAGCATCATAATGCGGCATTAATGTTTTGAGAGGCAATTGCCGGCCGACTTGCACGTTGCCAACAAATATGAATCGCGGTGAAGACGCGACTTCGTCAAATTTATGTTGTACATTCTAACGGTTAAAGTTGAACTTGAGAAACGATAAAATCGCAGTACTAAAATCGTAAAATAAACCAATAGACTTGAAAGAGACGAATGGCCAAAATCTCATGGAAAATTGCTGCGATCATAATGAACACATACATCAAATATGATCCAAAACAATAGTATATTTAAGGTAAAGAAATACGGGAAAGACGAAGCAAGGTGCCAAACTTGTGAACTGGAACTAAGCGAATCTTTCACGGTATAATGCGCTCTTAAACCACCTGAAAATCATAAAACAAACTTTGCTGAAAAATCCGCCGAGCAAGACTAGAGCAAAGCAGGAAATATGTTCCTTATCAGACATGACTTTTAAAGAAGCCTTTTCCATCCTCGTAATAAACGAACTAAATCAGCAGTAAAAAACTGTAAGCCAGACGAATCAGCCTTTACCTTTACTTCAGGATGATCAGGTGCTACGCCAAAGCGCACGAGTCCAAAAGGCACCGGATCGCGTTCATACATATCGACTTTAGCGTAAGGTAAAGTTTCCATCACTTTAAAGGCCGTATAAAATGCTGCCGGACCCGATCCAATTATAGCCAAACGGAATGGATCTTGCACTGCGGCACGGAAACTAAAGTGCCTTGCGCCCAACATTGTGTGCTGAATTATTGCCCGGTTTCCCGTACTCTCATGCCACCAAGACTGTTTAGATATGACTCTAAATTATTTCATTATTTCATATCGCGTGCAATCTCTCTATACGGCCCTAAATATTACTGTCATAAACACTTTCATGTGATTCTTATAATAAAGCGTGCAGAAGTGCTAAGAAATAATAGTAATAATTATTGTCATTATAATAATTACACTAGAATTATGCTCTATAATTATACTAATTTATAATTATAGGACTGATGCTGCGTCATTGTTGATTCGAATGACTCTAGATGACACCGCAATCGACAATGCAATACATTCAGACTTTAATGAATTGGCAAAAGAGTATCCATCACTTGCTGTAATGTACGAATTTTGTATATTCTTTTTTCCTTAAACTCAGTTCTTTCTCCTATCGAAGTTTTCCCATCTTTGCAAACAATACTGACATAAACAGAAAACGAGATTTCAAAGACCAAAGGTTCCAATGGTAAATGGTCATGAATGCCTCTTCTAATCTGCGACTGAAGGACTTTATTGCAGTGTCTGCTAGACAAATATTTCAAGATTCGCATTGACATTACGCCACAAAACCTTTGTCCTGCTGTATACGCTCTTACAATTTATCGGCTGCAACTAACTCCGCACTTTAGCTACCAAACCGGTACTCGTTTTTCAACTTGTTGGGTCCTCTTTGCTGATCACAACTACCATTCAAATAGCATTGAATATGTCCGGTTTATTCGTAATTTGCTGAGCTCTAATCAGGGCAATGATCATTCTGGAAATAGAGTTATTGTCGATGTGTAAGCGCTCTTCATGTTTGCTTTGAATTATTTATGAGCCGTTTTTATTTATTCGCCTTGCTTAAACCTCTTTGGATCGCCTTCTCTTATCGATGTTTGATCGACTAGGTCTAGGATTAAGTCTATCGCTATTGTAATTCTCTTTTGCTAACGTCACAAGTGGGACGGGGCCAATTGCGGTGTACCCGCTTATAGGATCTCGTATTTTCCCAAAACAATTCCGGTTTGTTGGCACGGAAATCGATCCAGAGTCGCGTGCAAAGGCTCAACGTTGTATACTGCGAAACTGCCTGGAATCGACTGTGTCGATTATTCCTGCGACAGATACCGTCTTGCCAAAAGATATGATAAAAAGGTAAACTTGAAACCATAATAGAAAAATGAATATAAACAAGCCCAAACCCAAAAACAATGAATAAACAAAAAGAAAAAAATAAAAAAATAAAAAAATAAACATGAACTCATATGACTCGTTTATACTTTTTCACAGACAATCAGCGGAGAAGAAGCTAATTATGTAGAAGCGACTGTGCTTCTGTACTCTGTAATCCCCCTTTCTATTCATCGAGAGAGGAACGTGAAGCCTTAAAACGAGCAAAGTCTATTGAATCATTCTCCGTAAGTCTATAGAAAATCAATATAATCTAATTGAAAGGAGGCAGATGGCACAGACTCTGAGCTCTTCACCGCTGGCGGGGAAGAAACTTTTGTAATGAAAATGATCAAAGAAAGTATTGAGCTTGGTCGGGACGAAGTATGGTACACGAGCTTATTAGGGCGTCTTTCATCATTAAACAAGATCATTGAAGAACTTGTGGCTGCAAAAGTATGGCTCTTACAATTTGATTTTCTCTGTTATTTATTTATGGTTTTCTAAAATCATGCAAATGCCGATTACTGGAAAGATATGTTTTGTACTATTAAAAACTTTATATATTGTTGCTATATTTTGGCAGAGCAGGCTTATAAGCAGGTGGAAAATAGACTCGTGGCGGAAATTCGGCATGGTCGGACAAGGCGATGGATTATTGCATGGAATTTGGGCTCATGGCGCCCTCCCATTAAATGCTTCACAGAATTGAGCAGTTCTGTCGCACAGCTCAATTTGCCTCGGAAACCAGTCTTGAGCACCAAACGGTCTATACCACCAGACATCGTGAAAGAGCAGCTCGAGAAATTAAATCTGCCTTTTTCACAAAATAAAAGCCAAAATGGCCTCATTGTAACAATTCACGCCAATACCTGGTCTCGCATGTCGCGAAGAAAACTCCAAAGGGGGGAGCCTTTGGCCGAGGAAGATTCTGTATTCGCAATCGAGTTCAATGAGACTGTTCGCGTTGTTATTATTCGAGGATTAAATTACATTCTGCTGGAAAGTTTCGTTGGAATGTTGGATAGTTTGACTGACGAGGCATCTTGATGAAGATTATTAATATTAGGATTGGGTCTGTTCACTTGAATCAGCTTAAAATCTACCTGTCGAGCGTTTAATATTATGAATGTCAAGATCAGGATTAGTAGAGACTCCTTATAAGTCTGTATTGTTAAACCCTAACCCTAAATTATTGAAACTAAGCAATTATTCACCTCTGCTTTTCGACTACAAGGCTGGATCGTGTTAAATATTAAGTTTGATTGTATATTACTCTAAGCATCAATTTAACGAGCCGTTGCAATCTTGGCTAATCTCAGAATTAAATCTCCGATTATAAACAAAAGCACATTCGCGACATATACACCAAAATTTACCATACAAACAAACGAATATGCCGGAAAAAAATCGAAATCTCAATCCTCAATCTTCTCGTGAAGGCTGACGGTCTTCCCCTGGCGTCTCTGGTCTGAAATGATTTTGTACTGAATTTTGTACAGACGCTGCAAACCGGTTGAAAACCGTGCTCGACTTGGAAAAAGCATGAGTCAGTTGCTCCTTTGCATGGTTCATATCGCCAAAAATCTCATTTGAGAAAATCTCTCTCGGGAACGATTCCTTAGATTCTTCCTTGTTCATTTTTTCGCTCGATAGGGCCCTTGAAGAGTTCCCAAAAAATTCAGAAAGGTTCGGAGTTCTAAAGAACCTGGAAGAATTGCTACTGCTGCCCGGATCAGAGCCTGGAACACTGCCATTTTTTATTAACGGCTTGGCCGTGTACTGGTGCGTCTGTAGGTCTCTTGTTAATTTAATCAACGATTCAATCTCGCAATCCGGGTACCGCTGTAGCATTTTAATCGTATCCGCAAAGTTTGCCTGAGAAATTTGATCACGCAAGTTGATAACCATTGCACAGCAAAAGTCAAGTACGTAATCCAATTCAAAAGCCATTTGTGCCGGACCTTTGGAGCCAGAGGATTTATCTGTATTGTAATTATTACCTCCATTCGGCAGAGCGCGTTGAGCAGCATCGGCAAAACAAGAATCCCATAGCCTTATTAAATCAGGCAATGCAAATTCTTGGCTCAAGAGACACGTTAGCCAACGAAAAGCGAAATAAGCAGGTTCAACCTCCTTTTGCAATAAATTATCAGCCAAAGGCCCATCGTAATCGCCGAGTCGGCTCATGAATCTCCGAAGAATAGCGTCAGTGCCTCGAGAATCGTCATGGTCCAGCATTCTCTCGTACAAGTCACGAGCCCCCGACATTAAATGCGTAAAACACCAAAATGAATCTGCCTCAGCGTGTGCTCGAGCATGTACATCCTGATCGTTGGCAATTACGTAGTACAGTGGAGCAAGAATCTCATTCATGCCTTGAACATAGCCCACACCAGGATTAAGCTTAGCAAAGACGAACAGTATTCTCTCTAGGGCCTCCCAATGATAATCGTAAAGACCTGTATCACTATCAGCCTCATCAAAACTCGGCTTATCGTGACTGCTATTGCGGTTCAAGTGCTGGATTCTCCTGAATATTGCTCTCCGAGAAGCGATCCTCTTGACACTTGACCCGTTTTCCGATACGATATCGTCACTATGAAACCCAGAATCATCAGCCTCCGTAACAACCGGCGAAAGCGGGCAGAGATCGTTTCCAACAACTTGTTTTTGAAAGAACGCAATGTCGGGTAAAGTGCGCCGTACGTCTTTGTCTAACTGCTCTAAAGTCTGATTGTCCCGAAAATAAGCATTCCATTTGGAATCCTTGTCCTCCGATAAAGGCTGTTTTGTAAGAAAGGATGTCCCCATTAAAAGAATACCAACTAAATTAGACAAAACTAAAATGAACGAAAATGAAAATGAAAATGAGGAATAAACATAAAGGAGAAATGGAAATAGGACAGATATCAGAGCTAAACTTAAATTAAGATAAAACAAAATATAAATAATAAATGGCGATGTCAATGACAATGGTATTGCCAATGGCATTGCCAATGGCAATCAAAAGAAAAAACAACACCAATTCTATTTTTTCGCAATAAACATGAAAATCAACAATCTGAAACAAATTGCTCTATAGCCCATAAAGCATAGTTTAACGAATTTTCTGAGAAACAAGTGGCACGGTGCACTTACATGATCCGGATTTATACTCTCCTCGGCTTCTTTCCACGGCTCTACCAACAAATCTTCAACAAATTTCTGTCATTTAGACGGATATAATTCAAAAAGCGGCGTACGTAGTAAGTATTTCTCTTATCGCTCAGCACCGTGTCCCATTGCGCGATCTCCACCGGCGCGTATCCCAATAAAACCTTCCATACTTTAGGCCGAAGATTGCATTCGTCTGGAATCCCTTTTGACTTTAACAAACAGCCTTTCTTCACAATCCACTCAATTACCTGTCATGCAAAGCTGGCAGAGCTCCTCAAGGTCGATCTCTTTGCCCTCGATAGGGTTCACGGCCTGGTTTATGCGCTGTATCCTGACGATCAGATAATTGCAGAGATCTTTTGACTAACTTTGCAAGTAGAGACATTGAGATCTAACAAATCGCGCGCAACGGCCGTCGTGACCATCACAAGTCTCGTGAAGCGAATATCTAATTGTCGTACAGAGATCGACGGGTCTGTGCACCGTTTACTATATTGTAATTTTATTATTTTATTTTTGATCTGGTGCGTTTTTTATACGCTGCTTCATAATTGTACAAGCTTCATAAAAGATTCATACACACTGCTCCATATATTATTTGCCGTACTTTACTAGCCAATCCACGTCTCTTAAGCATTTACACAGAATGATTTACATTAAATTATACGTTTGCCATACAAAATAGCGTACTATAGAGCCAAAGTACGCTGTTTACATATCGAAGAGCCACAAATGTTTAGTATTCATATTAAAAGATGATACAGTATCAAAAGTAACATAGTCTTTGTAACAGAGGTCAACGTGGCCGAGGCCGTCGCGATGGCAGAATTTCGACGGACACTTGCACAATCAAAGTCTCACACCAATCTCAGACTCGTCAGCCAAATAATACAGCCTTGAAGCCAAAAAATCCCAAAATACTCGTACAAATGTGTGGAACCCCGTCACCAACAAGAATGGGTATAATCAAAGCTGTGCAATACTAGTACAACAAATTTGTATTTTAAACTCTTTTGCCTTTGATTTGTTCTGCTCCTTTACAGTAGAGTAAACCCGGTCCATACGACGGCCAGCGCGCCTAGAGCGAATTTAATCGTCGCCGCCGAGTCGCCAAAAGGATAAATTGCGTCCTTATTGGCGGCAGACGAGGGACTCGCTTCTGTAACGCTCCCAGTGACAGAGGAACTCGGCGCAGACGAGTCAGTGGTAGAAGGCAATGGTTCTGAAGATTGTGAATTTGAAGATTGTACTCCTGAAGATTGTGAACTTGATGATTGTACAGCTGATGTGGGCGTTGACGATACAGAGACAGATGGAGAGCTTGCGGGTACACTGCTTGTCGTGGTAATGCCCACAACGCTGTCATACTCGGCCCCGACATAAGAAGTGAGCAGGCCGAGGTCGCTGCTTCTGCCCAATTGCCTTAGACGGCTCTCAAACGAGACCAGCTCGGACGAGTCGAGCCTCGTTACAATCACATCGATCTGGGACACGTAGTTTCCGAAACCGGTAAAAGTTGCGAGTGAAGTAGCAGACGAGTTGCTCGAGACAGTTGGACTCGTTTCTAGTGCAGCGTATGTCGAGTTTGTAGAAGTCAAAGTCGCTGTTGATTGTGCAATTGCTGAGGGGAGACATAGGCTTGTCGCAATAAAAAAATACAATATTCTATTGCTCAAAAGCATTGTCGGGCTTTATGTATAAGAGACTGCGCATACGCTGCGCCGCTGCAATAAAAAAAATTAATCAATTCGGCCACTGATTCGGGGATTACAGGACCGCCCTTCGCTGTTGCCAATCCGTGAAAAATCTGTGAAAATTGTTTGAAAATCTGAGACACGTTCGAACGCCGATCCTGCTGGTGCGAAAATGGTACAGTCCTGACAAACAATTATAGTATTCCCCTCTGCAGCGCGCCTCGTAACCCTCTTTAAAGCTGTGCCGATTGTCTGCCTGTTTGCTCTATCGCGACTCCAAAGTCGCGATCGTTCGCTGCTTGGTACAGCGGCCGTTCGCTAAATTATGTCGTCACCGATAAATTATACCCTAATTAAAAGACACGGGCACAATAGTGGAACCGATAATACAATTTTATTGCTTGCGCGTTCCCTTTCTCTTTTTGTACAAATATTGATATTGGCACGTGTGTAATTAGCACAAAACATCATACTTCTCGGCATGGATCATTTAAAATAATAATAATGATGTGATTGTAGATTTATTATTTGTTTTACTTGCACTCCTCAGACTACCGTAGAATTAATCTGACTCGATTACGGAAAATTATGAGGCAAGCCTAGCGTGTATCCCACTTTAATAAAATAAAATAATATTATATAAAATAAATCAAATCAAATCTTACAGAATAGTTTCGAGTCTGGATCTACAATGTCTCCACATCGTACGGGAAAGTTTGACTTCAGGTATCAAATGCTTATGTATCACAAGGTTTTGCTCCAAGTTGAACGTATACAATGTTTATTCATTAGTTAAAGTATTCTAATACACATTTAAATGCTGCTTTTCCCCTATAGGTCATTTGCTATACAGTCTGCTCCTTGTAAACACTTTCCGAGCCCAAATTTTTATCCACTCACTCAATACTCTCTACGGCTGAGGGTACGGCTCCTTTGGTCGATGCTTTTTCACAACTTTTACCTTTTTCTTGCGTTTTACCACGGGAGCTTCAGCCAGCACAAGCTTCTCGCTCACCCCAGTCGTGGGTGTATCATTTTTAGCTATATTCTTTGAACTTTCATCATCGTCCACATTCGCGTTTGCTTCGTTTTGAAAAGACAAATTTTCTAGCGGGTTTTGCGCCTTGAAAATGTTAGCTTGTCGGCGCTGCTCAAGCTGGAACTTTTCCGCGTAAGCTGTTGCTGCTTCTGCGGCTTGAGTGCTTTTGCTTTGAGAATCGTTGCCTCCACCGACTCTTTGAGGCATTTCATCCTGCAAAATTTCTGCAGCCTCATGCTCACGTAAACTGCCTCGATTACGACGGCCAGTTGTAGCTGCAGCCGACTTTGGCAGTCGGCGCTTAACTACAGTATGGATATCGGCGGAAAGAGCTAAAGATTTTGTTGGCTGATCCTCGATTCCGTCAAGAGGCGATAGTGGAGGAGTTTGAGCAAGATTTCCAGGGAGCAGTTGCCCCTTTGCATCAACATTCCCATTATCATTTCCATTATTATTACTGTTTTTGTTATTATTGTTATTATTATTTGTCTCTTTGTCCATAATGTAGAAAGGATCGTCTTTGAGCCTTTCTCGGCGCTCGGCAATACGTTTTTCCCGAGCCTCATCCAATACTTTTTGCGACTGCAATTGTAACTGCGCATCGGCTTCTTCAAAGCCTGGCAAATTGCCCTCTAATACTGAAGTTTTGCCCGTAGATTCTGCGAAAGACTGCACTTGAGGAGATGGAGGAGGCGTATGGATCCATTTATCAATATCAACGCTTGTCTGCACGAGACTCTGTGCATTCGGCGCGACAGGATGCAGTTTTGGTCTTTCATATAAAGCGGAAAGGACGTTTAGTTCTGCAGGAAAGTGGGGATCAGCATCGTCATACTGGCTTTTGTCAAACTGGCCATTGCCGAACCGGCTTTCGTCGTGACTATCACCCTCGCCGTTTCTTTCGTCAGATGGACTGTCAGTCTTACCAATAGCTTCTTTAATGTACAAAATAATCTGCTGCAACTGACACGCACGGGTCTGAAGTTCTAATATAGGCGAAATTGCCCGCTCTTCACAGTACTCTGAAAGCCTCCGACACCACATTGACACATTCGTCCTTTTTTCCAAGGACCAGCCACGATCCTGACGCATCCAGACCCAAAAGATTTTAGGGACCGCTTGGAAAACTTCCATTTCAAAATTGGCCTTTTCATCTCCACTATCTTGTTCTCCTCCTTCGTTTCCGAGCGAAATATTAGCGGAGCCCATAAAGCGCCGGCTGTTTATGAGGCAGTCCAGCACCGTCCATGGGTCGGCAAGCAGCTCTGCATACTCTCCAAGGATCCACACAATAGTAGCGCAAGCTGCCCTATTTGCAAATTCAGAGGAAGACAGTAAGCTCGTATCCGTAATTACATTAGACAAAAGTCCAATTGCGTAGGGCTGAACTTGCCTAACCCTAACACAAACGTTCCGTATCTCAAACTCCAAAATTCGGGAGACATTTACGGTAGAAATCCGTAGTAAATCCACGAGGACGGCGATGTACCACTCGAAATTTGCCACTGCTCCATAATTATTCGCACTGGCCATTACTTGTATTTTGTACACAATATCAGATCTATATTGATCTGATAAGGCCAATGGAGATGCGGGGACTAATTGCAGCATTAGCTTGCGTACAATTTCCGGGAAATTCTCCCTGTTGGCCATTCCGACACACAGCTCGAGCGAACGCAGTCGGATCGATATGTCGGGGTCCGTTAAGCACTCGAGCACAACATGATCGAGCTGCGCAATCATGTCTGGATGGACCCGAACAATGCTGCCCATTGCAAGAAGCCCCACGTATTTTACTGGCAGTTAGAGATTAATATAAAATACGGAACAGAAATATTAATCGCACAATAGAATATTATTTTAAAATCAAAAGTAAAATAGAACAAAATTTGGAAAAATGGATATAACAATAGTCAATAAATTGAAAAAAAAAATAACGAATTGATAAATATATATTTATATTTACAACGAAAGAATAATCTCTGGTCAAGCTCCTGCAACGAGTTACCATGCAATACTTACAATTCTGATCGGTTTCTGTGAAGAATGAAGATAATTTACTCACGCACAACTGTGAGAGAACGTCCGCGCTACTGTGCCCCGTTAATAAGCCGCCACTAATCACACATTTAATGCACTCGTCCAGTAAACTTGTAGCCTGAGTCGTTTTGATTAGCGTCGTTAAGGGTGGAACTAGTTTGCGCTTCAAACGTGGTTCCAACGGTAAAAGATTCGTGAACAATTTGATCAATTTAATAAGCATCCAGTTGTTGGAAGATGTAGTAAGCAATTTAAACAAGGCCGGTGCAAGAGGCAAACAGCTGCTTGGAGACTTTCTGGCTAGTTCACATAGCACATTGACGGTAGCACAAACGACAGAGGCATCAGGATCATACAATTTGTCTTGCAATTTGCCCTGATACGCGCGTAAAGCTTCCGGGTACTGAAGCACAATCTTGTAGAGAGCCAGGACTGCTCGTTTCCGTATATACGGGCGTGAATGGTTCATCATTGGTAATACGTCATCACACAAATCTCGCGCAAGGCCGGGCGTTACAATATGAGCAAGACCATTAATAGCAAGAGCGACTTCTAGTGCATTTGCCGAGGCCAGATCCTGCGAATTAGAATATGAGCGCGTGATAATGGCAAAACATTCGCACTCGATAGGCCAGAAAAAGTAGGGAGAGACAGGTGTAGAAGGGAGAAACAGGTGTAGAAGGGAGAAACAGGTGTAGAAAAAAAAGACGGCAATTGTACAAACACGGCAAACATGTACAAATCGAGCCTGTCTCCACGTCATCAAATCCTACTTAAAAATACATTGAATAAATAAACCAAATAAATAAAAACATAAAAACATGTCAAACAAAGCAGAGACAAACACAGATTAATGAAGGAGTATACCTTTTTAATCAAGTTGGTAGTAAGCATCAGTATATCCGTATCCTGGCGAAAAGACTGTGTCGCGGCAAGGTACCCGATCGCCTTTTGAGAGAACCGTGGAGCAGCCATAACCTCGACGATATGGAAACTCGCCCATGAGAGATCAAAGCCAAACATTTCCAGCTAAATTTTAGTTGATATTAGCTGGTAAAATAGTAGACGAGACGCAAATGCATACATAGGTGAGCTTGAGAGTAGCCTGGGCTTTTATCTCCAAATCTTGCGATTTCACTTCCCGACGGCATTCTGTAATTGCTTGTGCAATATACCGCGCTTCCTGGTCCTTATTTGCGCGGAGACCGCGAATAAGGTCGTTTAGATTCTTTTCAAACATTTTTCACGTCGCTCGGAGGACCTGTCGGTCGCCTGCGTTTCTACAATCGGTACTCATGACCCAAACGTGGCATCGCGGCCGGCGTGGAAACTGTATGATATCGGTATAATAACGCTCTATTAATATTAATATTAAATATTGTTTAAGAATTGTATATAAAACTGTACGTTCTGCGAGAACCGACGATGCGACTTGCTCGCCAATTATTTTAATTTATCCTATATTCTATATTCTATTTTTTTTAATTTAATTTGTTTAGGGTTTATATTCAATCTGTTAGGGTTTATATTTATAAATTTCAGTCTTCCTTCATAAGGTATAATAAATACGTCCAATAAACGTACAACATTTAAATACGTACAAGAGATACAAATAAACTCGAACCCTCGACAATACCTATAAAAACCACATCTCCGACACTTCCGTCTGAGCCAATAGCAATGCCGGTGCCGTTCGAAGCACTTTTGCCGTTCGGCATCGTAGTCGTAATGTTTGCCGCCGGTGGAACATTGGCGTCTGCGATCAAACAGTACGAGCACGAGGGACAGGTGAGTATTGTCTGGTGTCTATTACTAACAAGCAGCCTCCTCGCAACCGATTGGATCGATGGGATCGTATGATGATGGCGCGGGATCAAAGGCTTAACGGCGGGCGGCTTAGAGCTCAAGTTGACAGCGCTGTAGCGCCGGAAGAGTTCAAGACGAACGGTAAACAGATCCTCGAAGAGCAGCCAGGATTGGCTTTTTTTTGAGATTACAAGTGTTTGAGTGCCATAAAGATCGGCGGCCGTTTCGTTTGATAAGCAGTTGACTATGCGATCAGTTGGCAATTAGTTGATCTGTTAATTCGTTAATCAATCAATCAATTAATTAATTAATTAATCGATCAATCGTCTGTCAACTAGTTCATTACATCTCAACGAGTGATGACCGTGTGGTTCGTATTACCTACCGATGGAGTGAGGCTTGGCGACTTTGCAGCTGATCAGATCATTGTGCTATTAGCGGATTGCGATTTCTAATTGATTGTATTCAAAAAAGTCAAACGCCTTTTAATATGTTGCTTTGGCATGGATAAATTCGATTTTTACTAGTGTTGTATACTGTACAATTTTACAGACTTTTACAGACATTTACAGACATTGCCGTCTTACTTATACCCAGTCTGCCTACACTGTCACCCATTAGAAATCATATCATAACAAAGCCATTAACTCTTCTAGTCCTGGAATCACAACGCGACAAAACGTGAATCATTCAAGCAAAACAATTTGGAAAATAAAAAACTGAAAATATTTAGGTAAAATAATCGATGAATAAATAATTAATTGATAAACACAAAAAAAAACTTACAACTGAAAATATTTCTTAGACCCGCAAAATCAAAAATGCTTGGAGCCTTGCCGTTTGATACACGGAAACCAAACAGAGTCGAGCCCAGTGAATTAAAGCTATAAAATAAATAAATAAAAATAAACTAATAAATTGATCGGTTAATCAATTAATAAAATATACAAGTAAAAACAAAATAATCCTTAAATCATCCACTCGACCCGCCCACAATCATATCACTCATTGCAAACAACAAATCGTCCTCCTCATTGATCGCGTTCCCAGTCACTGCCTGGCTATCACCGGCGTGGGCAGTTTCATCGTCCACGGCTGCTGTTGCAGTTTCAGCCTCTCGACTACTTTCACCGCCACCCTCATACAAGCCTGGTCCTGCCTCCGGCTGAGAGGCAACTGAAGAGCAGTTCGCGTTTCTTGCAAAGCCGTTTAAACTGCCAAGGTTTGCAGAATAAAGGCGGCGCGTACTTGATGCGTCTTCCATGGCAGTGCGAGGCCGTCTTACGCTTTCTCCATCGGCTCTTGATCCGGCAACTGCCGCATCATAAGCGTCTCGAGGACCGAGGTTGATTGATGAACGTATTTGCCTCTGTTCATGAGCCTGGATGTCGTCGCCAAAGGCCGTCTGACCGGGAACTGACAGGGAAACTGGTCGAGTCTGTCCGCGCCAAAGACCCATGGATTCTGTTTGGGACTGTTTGTGTTTTGGCACTGGCTCGTGCAGGTTTTGAGCCTTGGCTTGTTGGGAAAACAGGTCATTAATTCCCGCTTCAGTCCGCTGATTATTAGCAAAAAGAGCGTGTGGAATTAAAGCCATAGATTCACTTGTTAGCGGCCTATTTGCCAAAGCACTGTCAGGGTTGGCAGAGGTATTTGCAGAGGTATTTGCCGTTTGAATTGCTCCAGCACTCGTTGATCTGTTTATTGTATTATTGCCGAGTAGCGTATTGCTATTGTTCAGCAATGGATTAGTTTTGTTCATAGTGCCCATGGCAAGTAGAGGATTGGGCAGGGCACCGGTATTTCCGGTAGAACTTGCCGTATTCCCGGCCATTACGCTGGTCGATAGCTGCTCTCCCATCTCTGCATGAGCTTCTCTTAGCAGCTGGAACTTTTGCAGCCTTGCGTCCCACAGTGCTTTGCCGCCCTCAGCACTGCCGGCACTTGAATGCGACGGCAGCTGTACTGATTGTGCACCAAAGGACTCCTGTTTTACAGCCACGGGGCCCGTAGTTGTACCAGCCTTTCCAGAGTTGCCGCCAAACAATAAGTTTGGCTGTGTGTCCAGCATACGCATAAAATCGCCTACATCGTTATCCAGGCTGGAAGCGGACGGTGGCCGATTGTAAACACTGCCAGACCGGCCAGATGGACTGGCAGCAACAAAATTAGTCTCGTCCTCACTTGATCTGTGACTGGAGACACTTGCTCTAGCACGTAAAAGGTACTGGCCATCCCGGCGAGAGCCAAAAGAGGAAGAGTACCTCTTGAAAGAGGAAGCTCGAGGACTCGAGGCCGCTCCAGCAGCACCCACAGTGGCAGTTTGTCCTGTATTTTCAATTGGATTTCTTACAGCTGCACTTTCACCTCGAAGCGAGGCCAACGAAGCAGCAGAACCCGCACTCTCCGGCCTCAGTATCGGCCTTCCAGCTGCTCCTGCTCCACTAGAGCTCCGTCGGGCTTCAGCGATTGCCGATGAAGGCGAGGCTGACAGTGAGGGGGTCTTGAAAGGCTGAACAAATGTGACAGAAGGTCTTCTGCCCACAGGAATCCTGTCCTGAAACGATCCATTACTGCCCCGATCAAAGCTGCTCTTCGAGTTTTGGAATGAATCCAGGTTGTTTCGTTTCGATAATGAAGGTGCCCTTCTAGGCCCCGATAAAAGAGGACCCGAGTCAGGGTCTCCCCTTGGAATATTGGGAATCTCTTTGCCAGAGTAAGAATTGACGCCTCCGTCCTTTCCCGGGCTAGAATAGTTTTGAGGAGAACTGTACCGAAACTGACGCTGCTCTGCCGCCCGAACTCGACTATCCTGGTCCAGAAACTGAGAGCTAAGCAATTTATCTGAATCGTCCACATCAAAATCACAATTGTTTCGGTACACGACTTTAATAGTAAAATCATAATCGGGAAGTGCAATACGGGCAAACTCATACGACCCTGGTGTCGGTCCTAAATCTCGTTTGGGCAGAGACAAGGCCAGGCTTTCTGACTGCGATAGGACTCGGCAGTCTAAATGATGTAGCGACCCATTCAGTTTCGAAGTAGCCAGCCGCTTTCGAAACTTGTGAGCCGGTAACAAACCTGCTAGCGTATAAGCACTTTTGAAGACAGCAATAGCTTTCTTGTAAGCCGAGGGCAGTTCAATATTATCGTCCCCCCGACGAACCTGCTGTGGCACTGACTGTGGTTGCTGCAGTGGAGGCTTTTGCAGTCCGATAATCCACCGTTCAAGTACGACTCTGCCATTATTGTTGTTGTTATTTTTATTATTATTATTGTTATTGTTGCTGTTGTTATTATTGTTGCTGTTGCTATTGCTGTTGCTGTTGCTGTTGCTGTTGCTGCTGTTGTTGCTACTATTATCCTTATTATTACTGTTGTTATTAGCTTCATCCACACGTTCACGCCGGCCCGTCTGTGCGTTATAGAGAAAAACAGACTGGTTGGGTTTGAGGCGGGAGACGTCGAGGTACACCTCGATCACGAGTGGTGTATATTTTGCAAAATCAGTCTCAACGTCGAGTCCACGCCACAATCTAACATCGTCCTTGAACGCGTCCGTATCGTCGAGCTCAATATTGAACCAGCGATTCGTCTTTTTAACCGCTGAGCCTTTAATCAGCTTTGGTGGCAGCCGTAGCCGCGATTGCAGAATGATCAGCGCGAGTTTCCAGTGCAGATTCTGACGTTAGCAATGAGCATTCAGGTACAGCAAACATCAGTAAAATCAGAGGCTCTTTCTTACCTGCACAAGCTGGTTGATCTTGGAGGCCCGAGCGTCACTTACACGCGGCTCCGTCCGCTCCAAGGATTCTGATACGTAACTTTCCGAGGGCGCCAAGTCCGGAGCGAAATGGTTGAGCCGGTTCATTTACGCTGACACTGACTGCCCCTCCTCGCTTTGCCGTCCGACCGTCGTATTGTATATACGGGACACGAGATTATACAGTAGAGCCTTAATCAGCTGCCAGCCGCTTCCGGTCAGTCGCCATGTCACCCGACAAGCGTTGCGGGTGGTGAGAGCAGAACTGTGCGATTCGAAAAAGCACAGTCTGCGAGACGTACAGTGACGGATCCTCTCACGGCACTATTGGTTCGACCGGGCAAGACTGTTCTACGGACCGATAAGATCAAACGGTAATAGCAGTAGCAGTAGTAATAGTAATAGTAATAGCAGTAGTAATAGTAATAGTAATAAAGATAGGGGTAAAGGCTGCTTGCCAGGCTTTAGGAAATGGGTTGAACCAATCACAGAGCCCCGTTGCCCACGCTCACGGTGCGACAGGTGAATTTAGTATGAGCAGTTAGGCGCAGACCAGGGGTCGCAAGACTGATGGTGGATGATATAATTATACGTATAATGTACGGTGGACGGTTTGGGACGCGAGGATTTGAAATTCGCATTATACAAGCTAGATATTTAATCTTTACAATACTGGAGATTTAGTATGGAAGGTTATATGGAAGGTCGAATGGAAGGTTTAATATTGACGTTTTATATTGACGTTTAATATCGACGTCAGTATCGACGTTTTATATGGAAGGTTAAGTATAAGGCATTATTTAATATTAATAGGGCAATGTATTGATGATTTAATAATATGCTCGTCGATTTACGAGTCGCGGAGAAGAATTTTAAAATCAGTTTCCCTATCAGCGATCTGCTTCATTTCTCGTCGTATACTTTCCAAAGTTTCTTGTTAAACAACAAAGGATTTTTACTTGCTGTTGTAGAATGTTTAAGAGGAATGAATGGTGCTGGGTGTCGCGGGTTCATTTCTTTGCAGAGTTTTAAATACATTTTACCGTTATCGTCGTCCATTTTCCCCATTCATTTTTGCCTCCAAATGGATTTCATTTAGCAATCGTAAAACGTTTGCTTCACGCCTCAGACGGGCCATGATCGTCTTGATTATTACGTAATAAGAAATTACGTAATAGATATAATAAATAGACGGGGCCCGTCTATATATTGGGAACAGGCGCATGTTTCCACCTGCTGTTATTCTAATTTGGCTCGGGTCCGATCTGTTCGACACTTGTACCATCACATTATATTAGATGGCAAATACGTGACTAGCAGAACGGGTTTATGTGTTGTAGAGTATTATATTATTATGAGAGGGCACATTGAATTTTATTTCGCCCACAGGTTCCGATTACATGATGACTTCACCAACTACACCTCGTTTGATCTCTTTATGTGGCAAAACTATGCAATTCTGTAACCGTACTTCGTCGCCAATGATAACATCAGAAGCACAAACAGTAATGCTCTGTACTCTTGCTCCATTTCGCATAACCGTCATATTATGCTGAGTGGGAAGAGTAGGCGTGCCCTCAACTCGTGCCCAGGCTCCAACTTTACACTTTGATGCGATAATGGAGTGTAGGATGCAAGCATGGTCCTGTAGAGAGTTAGATACACATATGCAATTTTTGGCTAATTGTCTTGAAAATTTGTGAGAGTCAATGAATGAAAAAAAGGATAATATATATATATATATATATATATATATATGTATAAATCCTCAATATAAAAATCAGGACTAGTTTTCGTTCTCGACGTAATTCCAGTTTTTAATTTCACGTCATATGATTTTTCATTTCAATTTTTTTAATCTTAACTTACCTGAATCTGCGTTTCATCTAGCACAATTGAATCTTTAATGCGGACACCGTCTCCAATACGGGAATAGGCACCAATAGATACAAAAGGCCCCAGTTTAGCTGTAGGACTAACTTGAGCCGTTGGATGCACGTATACAGGCCCGACAATTTCTGGCCCAGCATTACTCGTCTGCAAGACATCGGGCTCGCCTCGTTGAAGAGCTTGCTGCAAGTACAGGCCGTTTGCTGGAACTGCACTGCCGGCGGTCTTTATTTGACGCCAAAATTCCGTAGTTTCATAGACGAAAAGCTTATGTTCTTGTTCTTGTGAAAGCAGAGCAATTACATCCTGCTCTAAACGAATCCTGTCATCCGCAGTAGCACCTGCTTCATATTGCTGCTGCTGTAATTGTTGTGCAGATTTCTTTGCACGCTGCTCCTTAATACAAGCAAAAATACTTGCCGGCTCAAACACGTAAACTCCGCAGGAAATGAGATCGGACACGTATGACTCTGGCTTTTCCACGTAATGAACAACAGCACTATCCTGATTGGCCACAATACATCCAAAATTGGGAGCTGCCTCACGTGACACTTTGGTGCCGAGAATAGTAGCAGCTGCGTGTTTCGTGTCATGTAGATCGCGCAATTGCCGTAGCGGGAACGAGCAGCATACGTCAGCATGCATTACAATAAGATGCTCCGGGTTCGATTTTAGTAGAGCGTCCCGAAAAAGGTAAAGGCCGCCGGCTGTTCCTAAGCTCTGGTACTCGCGCAGGTAGCTGAGCGTTAATACAGAATTAAAATAAAACAAAAAAATGTGATAAAAGTGATAAAAATAGCAAAATAACAAAATAATAAAATAAAATAGAGTTAAAGCATATATAGAATAAGTAGACAATTCTTGGGCAATAAATCGTCAATGCAAACGGCCAGTCGCAGCTTTGGCAAACAAAAATTATCGAACAAGCACAAATTAGAATCAGTCTAGGGCGTACCGAAAATGCATTGGCTGAAACTCGTCAGCTATGCTTTTCAAAAAGTCGCGAAACACATAGTCCTCGTAGAATCCGATAAGAAACACGTCACGCACGGAACCAAGTTCTTTGAGCGCACGAATTTGATGGTAAATCATTGGTTTCGCCGCGATCGGGAACAGGGGCTTTCTTTAGTAAAAATTGATCAATTCGAGTGCAAAAAGCGCGTACCTTTGGCATATCAAGGGACAGCGGACGGAACCGTGTACCACGAGACGGTCCGCCCACTAAAATAACAGCGCAGTCTGTGGAGGACATTGTTCTTGGATCAATTGGTTCGCGGTACACGTTAGTGAGTCGTGGCTGTTCGCGTCGTTTGTAACGGGTTTGACTATGATATTAGTATATATATATTTATTGTAAGAATTACGGCAGAGCGTGTAGTATTGCACGGCTACGCAGGAT
Organism: Novakomyces olei; assembly: GCA_016906335.1. Lineage (NCBI taxonomy): Eukaryota > Fungi > Ascomycota > Novakomycetes > Novakomycetales > Novakomycetaceae > Novakomyces > Novakomyces olei. The sequence continues at coordinate 150,514 of JADEYG010000015.1, forward strand.
TAACGTCGTATAATAAATATCGAGAGTTGCTTATTATACGATTTTTGAAAATAGTACTTTCTGTTTATCCAACGTGCTTATTTCACATGTAATATTGCAAGCTTTATCACGGATCAAGTAAGCAAGTAACGCTGATATTCTGAGAAGCTGTCGGTTGCGGAGCTTCAATCGGCTCTGACGACAGAGGCGCCTAAATATGCCTCCGTGGAAGAACGGAGATGCCTGTATTCCTTAAATTCAGTCACCGGTACCTTTGAATTGTACATTGACCGTTTATGGTTCTGTTCTTATCGTTTTTGCAGTCTTTGGCCGTTCAAGAAGCGCTTATCATTGCCACAAGGAAACGCTGGTCGATTGGGCGGACGCTCTTTCAAACGATCGAACCTCCGCGTTGAAGGAAACAGAAGGAAACATACGGAACTTGCATGACTCAGAAACTAAAATAACAATAACATTATCCTGCGACACTAACTCCCGTTGAGAAGACTCTCAAGACGCACTGCTCGTCTCTTTGTTTACCTTTTTATCTGTTTTGTTGATTTGTGGATCCGACGTGTCCATATAATCCTGCAGCCTGATTCCTCCATATAGTTTCTATTGCAGGCGTATGATACGGCCTTGATTTAACGGGAATATTATCGCTGCTGATACGCTCAATTTTGGGTTTCCAAGTCTACATTACGGCCACGGATATCCTATTTTAATAGCCAAGCAGCAGAATAAAAGGCAGAAGAGCAAAAGGCAGCAGATACACTGTGCGGACACGGCTTTGCCAATTTGCCCCAATGGCTTTGGCGCATATTTCTTCACTGTTTATTTCGGTGGCAGCTGTGGTTGTCTGTGGGATTATTATGGCTTTTGTGGCAGTCACGGCTTACATTGTGCTATACAACACAATTATACCCGCACCCTTGTGGCAGGCGCCGCTACTCTTTGACTTTGCCGCTGCCAATTTGCTTCCGACTGCTTCTGTGGCGATTGAGCAGCGGAGGTTAATGGCTGGTCAAGCGTATGATGTTTTGGTGAGACTAGTACTGCCTGCAACGGCTCAAAACTATGATCTCGGCAATTTCATGGTCCGTCTCGGCCTGGAAGCAGCCGATCACAAAACCATTAAAAGCGTGGCTGTGCCCACATGCCTCAAGTATTCTTCACAGATGCTTCAGACTGTTAGAACACTCATGGCCCTTCCATTCTATCTGCTGCGAGTATTTGATGAAACACAGGAACTCCAAGTGCAAATGTTACAGGGCTACAAAATAAGGAACCTTGCCACCGGCGTCCATGGGTTGACTATGCCGAGTTATGCGACAGTGGCACTTTCAGCGCCAAACATTATCGTGTACAGCGGTGAAATACGGTTTATTGCAAAACTGACAGGGTTCCGGTACTTTATGGTAGCATACAAGCTCACATCTTTTGTACTGTTTGCCTCTGTCTTTTGGGCTGCGGCCATGGGAGCATGCTTCTTTTTATTTGCAATTTCTTTTATTTTTTTCAGGCAAAAAAAGAAAGCAGCCCCACACTTGCGAGCTTTACCAGGTCCGTCACAGACGGGTAGTCGGAAACGGATTGAACAACCGCGGCGCAAGGTAATAGCAAACAGTAATGCAATTAAAAAGGAGTAGCAATAGCAAATTAAAGTCTTTTTAAAAAGCAGCCCGTAAAAACTAGCATTTACAGTAGAAAAGAAAAAGGGTTTCAGCCCTAGCGACTATCGTTTCAAGCGTCCTGTAGCTGTGATTGGCTTGTATCAGGCGCAGCTTCAGAATTAGCTGCCATCTGCCATGCAGGTATACCACCACCAGAATTCAAGTCGAACGCTAGCGACCGAGACCGCGGCGCAGGGTTTTCAGTCTTGAGGGTAGAATTTGTAGAATTGTCTTTACTGGTTCCAGGCTTGTCCTTATTATTCGCCGACGTTTCCACGTCCCTCGCGTCTGACTGCCGGGACGAAATCAGGGTTTTCAGCGATTTTAATTCTTCCTGCAAGTCTGACAGCACGCTGGTCTGGTCCGCCTTGTAGTCTTCCAGTGACCGCGGCAAAACGTCGAGGCGTAAACTCTCTACGTCCTTCGTCGCTCGCTGCAGGTCAATGTCTCGTTTTTCTGTATTTGCCTTTATTTCTTGGATCACCCCGTCGAGCCGCGAGACTACCGCCCCAACCTCGTCCGACTGCTTTTGCTGGTTTGCCTTTAATTCGTCTGTTTCGCTAGATATTTGCTCCAGCAGAGCCTTTGCTTTGGATATTTCCTCTGCCAACTCGGCCTTGTCCCGTTCTAACGCGCCTGGCGTCGGCGGTACTAACAGAGGCAGTATATACCTCTATATCCTTTAGTCGCGGCAACAACAAATATACAGATAAAAGCATAAAGCATAAAGATAAAAGCATAAAGCATAAAGATAAAAGCATAAAGCATAAAGATAAAAGCATAAAGCATAAAGATAAAAGCATAAAAGTAGCACGTACCTTTCCCAAAGAATAGACCGCGTAAGAAAAGCCGCCACTGACGACTGCCATAATAAACCAATCCCGCCAATCGCGTTCTGGAACCGGCGGAGCCGTTTGATGGCCATAAGCATAGGATATATGCTGAGGCTCTGCCGTTCGTTCAGGCAATGGGCCTATTGCTTCGGCATCCGCAAGAGCCTTTTGTACCTCGGCACTTGTTAAGCCTTTAGACTGTAGAAACGAAACCTTCTTGTCCAGCGGCGCATCTTTGACAGACGGATCGCGGAGAAACGTTACGGCCGAAGCGATCAAGTTTTGTCGTACTGCATCCGACATTGCAGATGCTACGGGCGCGATTGGGGTATATAATGCGTATTATATTAAGTGCATATTAATATATACTCTGGAGTATATGGGCACGGGGCCCGTCTGTATTTCCGTTTGGGTAGGTGAAAGAAGAGTAGAAGAAATGGGTCGAGATCCATTGATTGACAAGAGCAATGTGCGCCGCCTTTTGTGCCTGTACTACAGCTACCAGTCGACTATTCTATGATTTATTCATCAAATTATACTCGATTTGCTCATCGAGTTGTTTATCGATATATTCTACGATTTATTCTGTGATTTATCATCGATTAATTATCGATTAATCATCGATTTATCATCGATTTGTCAACAAGTTGATATTCTTGATCAAACCCGTATGGAGTTGATCTATTAGCCAAGCTTTAAACTATGCATAAACACCTAATATATCACCGAGATGTTGGGTGAGCGTGTACAAAACTCAAGCTTACTTGCGCTTCTTTTTACTCTTGCCATTTGAAGTCTTGCCATTTGAAGTCCGTACGGAGGATTTGGATGATTTGGAAGCGGAAACGTCTCCACTGCTTTTGGCCGATGATCCACTGCTCCGTGCAGAACCATTCCCGCCACTGCCATTGTCCCCATCGTTGGGCGTAACGTGATCTGCTTCGACTACAATTTTTCGTACTCCATCACGGAAGGTAACCGTCTCCTGAATCGAGCCAATACGGAAATGCCGGGGCCTGTTCTCGCCGTCCTCTTCTACTTCTTCTTCGCCGTCTCCCCCAGCTTTATCCGGCCCGTCTTTGTGTCCAGCACCTTCGCTCGTATCCCGACTATTCAAATGCGACCGAGTGGCTTCATTGGCGGCTAAAGCGCTTGCCTCGTCCGCATGAACATCGACCAGTAGAGGCTCACTCGGCTCTCCGTCCGGTGCCTCATTATGCCCAGCAGAGTGATTGTGAGCAGCAGCGGGTTCCGTGCCCGGTTTTTGAGGCGCGTTCTTGATTTTTACTTTAGCACTACTCAAAGTAACAGGGTGAGCAGCCTGGTTCCTCGGGTTCAGGATAGGTGCACGAATAAGAGGCGTAGACTCGTCTGCGGCAGAAGCTGAAACTGCTGCGCCACTCGCACCTTCATGTCCGGCAGAGCCAACTGCCTTCCGCTTCCATGTACTGTAAGAGTTCTTTCTCGTCGGCTGAGCACGAGCATTGTGAGGGATCCGTTTCCACCCAAAAGGTGTCGGGTTTAGTCGGCGAAGTCCCTTGTGGACGTCGATAAAAACATCAGTTTCGTCAATAATCTCCTCTCCGATCAGCTCTTCAATAACGTCTTCCAGTGTGACTACACCAATTGCGCCATGATCTTCTCCCGGGCACGTGCTAACAAGCACCATATGGCTTTTGCCCTGCTGGAAAAAATTGAGAATATCCAAGCAGGAAACGTCCGGGCTCGTTTCCGGCAGTGTTGCGAGTGAGAAATTACTTACTGGCTCATCGTCCTCCGGATCATACGTAATCAGCATCTTCACCAACAGCATGCCAACAAAATCGTGGGGCCTTCCCGGTTGATGGATCGGAATCCGGGAATAGCCTTCCGACATTATTTCGTTCATTGCCGCCTCATCCAGTTTTTGGTCGAGCGACATTGTGTACACATCCTCAATTGGGGTCATGATAGACGCAACGCTTTTCTCCTTTAAATCAAGCACTGCTGATATAATAGTTACCTCGTCCTTGTCCAGCTTGTCTGCTCCAATTTCATGGTGCAATGCGACCAGCGTCTTGAGCCCCGTCCGCTTATACACAGTGCCCTCGTCGTGGCCGAGGACCCAGTCGAGAAGCAGAGCAGTTGGGTAAGCGACAGGGTACAGGGCATACATTAGCGCGAGAACAACAGGCGAAAGTCTAGCTCCGATAGCCAGCCCGTAACGGACGCACGTTGCCTGTGGAATAATCTCACCAAATATTACAATAGCAACCGATGAAATGACAATTGCCGGCCAACCGCCACCGAGTAGGGAATCAAAGACGATAGGCAGAGTCTCGTTTACAATAACATTGCTAATAAGTAGCGTTATAAGCAGCCAATGCTTCCCACGCTGAAGCAGTCGCAGTACCTGAGAAGCATACATTCGCTCCTTGGCATCGCCCGACTGAGCAAGGACCTGTAAAAAAATTTGGTCCTGTCCCATAAGGCCAATAGTCAGTCCCGCACACAGACCTCCAGATAAAATGAGCAGAGCCGAGATTGCCAACTTCCACCAAAAAACGGGAGACTGAGGCGGCTCAGCGAGCTCGAGCGGGTAAAGGACGGCTGTGCCTGTGCCCGTGCTCGCTCCCAATATTGGCGAAGTAGGATCGAGATCAGGGAACTGCTGCGTGTATGATCTCACCGAGACCGGTAACGAACGGACCAGTCTGATAAGGCCGCTAAGCGCAACAAACAGCAACTTGTACTGTCCCACATATTGCCGCCGACCGGTTGTGCTCTCCGGCAACGCGCGCATAAACAATCCGCTTTTGCCGTGATTCCTGTGCTTTGCTCGGTGCAAGCTCTCTACTATATAGAAAATTAGGAAAATATTGTAGGTTATTTCCCAAGAATGATCGTCCAGCGTGGAAAATCGTCGGATTGGCTTCACGATTACTTAGTAGCGTGCAGTTATCCCCACGCTGTCAAAAACGAGCTGCGCTAGATCTGATAAGTGATTGGTTAGATAGTCAAGTAACGTAAACTTTAAGCTATCCGAACCTCTGCCATCCAAACCTCTGTGCCAATGAGTATATATATGAAGAAGAAAAATGTGTGTGGATAAAGTACAAAGTCTGAATCTTGCAAGTCTAGCACTGCAAGTTTAGCATGCTGGCTGACCCTAAAGCTTGGATATTGGCAATTTGAGCAGTCTATCATAATTCATTATTAGCATAATATCAACTATAAAATACATCCTTAAATCCCACGACTAGTATAATGCATTCTCCTCCGCAAAACAAATATTGTGAAAATCAGCCCGCTCATTCCTATCACTTAAAGCTGCAATAAAATGATCAAATGCACACCATCCATCTTCACGAGTTACGCACTCGTCATACGACAAGTGCAGAGGCAAAGTTCGATCGTTCAAAGTCATGTGCACGTACTTGCCTTCGCCCTCACATTCAATAATCTCTGTCACTAATCGCGCAGCAAAAGGAACGACATTGGACGTGCGAAAAGCCCGGCTTTCACTTGCAATGCTGTCAGAGCCCATTTCGCTACGAAACTGCTGAAGATTAAGAGCTGTGGTATTTAGCAAACAATTGTTACATGAGAAAAACAGAGGAAAAGAGAGAATGAGCAAATAGTGTTATTATATTAAAATAAGCACAAAAACAGAGGAAAAGAGAGAATGAGCAAAAAGTGTTATTATATTAAAATAAGCACCATAAAACTCAACTTACCAGATAAAACTGCGGTAATAGTCGTATCGTGAGTGAAATCAAGATAGAGCGACTGGTCGAGCGGAAACAAGATAGGATTCGTGTCCAAAGTCGCTGCTTGTTAGATTTAAATAAGAACTCGAAAATTCGCAAAAGACGGTATAAAAGCAAATACAATTTTGTCGAAAGTAAAGTAAAACAAGGACTATTCTTGATTGATCTTGTTGCTCATAAATAGATAACAAAACAATATAGTTAAGACAAAACAGTAAAATAAGATAGTTGCATAAAGCAACCACAGTATATACATAGCCAATCTCACCATTTTCTGAGGTTTGTGTTGCATAGTCAAAAGGCGTCCGCTGTATACGCCGCATCAGCTCATTAACGTATCCCATCCCCAGAGCAGGACCAAACGGAGCGCCGAAACTGCTGTCGTAGTAAAAAGTCAAGTCAGACGCGTACTCGAACCCGATCCATTCTTCAGCAGTAAACAAGGGACAAAACGCAGAGTAACCCAACGCGTTTTGTTCATAAGGGCACAAAGATTGGGCAATATACGCGTCTGCCGCAGTCCAGTTATGGTCTGGGCTTAACTGCGTAAGCCGTTTGGCCGCGTTGGACAAGTAACGCTCAACCCATTCGCCTCTGCGTCCGTCTGGTCCGCCTTTGAAGGAATTAGGGCAAGTATAAAAAGGCTCTAGCGTATTATTGAACCCAGCGCTTTCCACAATGACCTCCAAGTGCACATGATCGAGAAATTCGAGTCCGAAAAACCCGGCAAGAAAGTACTTTGCCGAGTTTAGCATACGTGACTGGCTCGTTGTCCGGGCAACAATACGTTTACCCCTTTCTCCTGGTAAAAGCCCCCCGTGTCGGTAATAAGCAGCTACACCAGAATCAAAGAGCTGTTCATTCCCCACCGGAGTCAAAATATCCCCACCTAATTCGGTATAATTCCATCCCGCGTTCAAGAACGCGAGTGGTCCCTGAAAACTCTGGAGACTAATTGCTCCAGCAATTCGGTCCCACAGAGCACGTGAGAGGTGAGAGCCCGACGTAGGATACCGAGCGCCATGTCGGTGTAGATAGTGCGCCTGTCCCACTTTGCACGTGGGCGGGAGCGAGTACTCCTTTGCTCCCCAGCCGCCAGCAGCTGGAGCGTAAGGCTTTACATTTGCCCAGAAATCGATAGGATGGAAACCCGTACCCGTACTGTTCGTACTGTTGGCTATAGGGAATACTGTTTCAGCCGGGTTCGGGAGCGCCAGAGTCGCTGACGGCGCTCCAATACCAGTCTGGCCAGGCACTGGATCTGTCGCGCGTAAAAAGGGAGTATTACCAGTTTGTGTAGGGCCCAGGTACCCCACGCTTGTAGGGAAAAGGCCGGTATTGTACGCTGCTGGATCAGTTGCGTTCCCGTCTGGCCCGTGCTTGGGTGCCAGTAAGCAGTAGACTAGCGAAACAATGGTGTTAAATACTGCAGCCAACGGGTTTTCGCTCATAATTAGGACTGCACCATTAACCTGTGCCAGGTGGCAGTTGCCTGTCGCATTAAGTGCCATTGCCAGTCAGAACTGGGCTTTTGCTTGTTTCTTTCAAGCAGCTTTGGCGCGCTAGCAACTGATAAAAGGAAAGGAAAACTCTGTTGCTTTAACATTCAAGAGAGCGGTCGCGTTGCATTGAGATCAATAAGCTCGTATTTCACGGACGAGGGCACGCGAATATTGAATAATGATTTATTGAATAATATATTGAATAATAATATAGAAATATTATTAATTGGTTCAAGTATTCTGGAGTCAATTAAATTTAAAACTATTTATTTTTATTTTATTTGATTTTATTTTGTGCCGTAAACGGCAAGTCGTCTTCAAAATTTGCTTCTTCCCTATAAGCTTCTTCCCTATAACCTACAAAGCACACTCTCTTGCAGACCAATATATTTGCATAATCTATCACGTGCATCGGGCTTCTATGTAACGCTGTGAGTCAGATTTCTAATAATAAAAACGGTTCTAATAATAAAAACGAGCGATCTCGCTATATGTCATGAGCGGGATAAGCACAAAACGTGGGGTAGTTGAGTCAAATTACCAAAAGACATTGTAAAAGTCTCGCATACCACGACAATAAACTATGGCTGTTCCAGCCGATACACCTCTAACGTTTGCTCTATCTCTACTGGAAAAGGCACGTCAAGAAATTCAGGTGTCAAGCGCCGCTCGAGAAGCAGTGGATGAAGCGTGCCGTTTGCTGGAAGGCTTAGACCCGTATCTCAGTCAGCATTCGACACCGCCGACAACCGAATTGGCTGAGCTTTGTCGCATTACAAGCGACTTTGATTGGGCTGCGTTCAATGATGAGAACAACAGAAAGGTAGGAGGACGATAATGCTATGTGTCACGGCTACTAACAAAACTCTTCTTTATATTTATCCATAATTCTACGCTGACCGATGCTTTCTTCTCAATTGCCAAATTTTGTTTGTGGTTCATCCCGCCGCACTTGTTTTGTATTTTTTTATTCATCAAATTTATACCATTCGTAGTTAATTATTTCTAATCAAGACAGATCACGTACGCTCCAGGACTAAGCGCGGGCGAGTTTGAAGGCTCGCTCGTCGCTCATTTTGCCTCTATTACTCAAGCCAAAAGCGCCTTAGAAATCGGAATGTTCACTGCGACAACGACGCTAGCATTATTGCAGCAATTGGGTCCTATCGGTGGTCACGTGCACACGATCGATATTGACGAGTCATTGGGCAAGTTGGCGCGGAAAAACTTGGAAACTCTCGTTCCGCAGTACGCTGATAAGGCTCATATCCATATCGGGCAGGGCTTGCAAATTCTAGACCAATTGGCTTCAGAAAAGTTCGAGTTTGATTTAATCTTTATTGATGCCGATAAGCCTGGATACCTCGATTATTACAAGGCAATTATGAGCAAAGGCTTGCTCTCACGACGAGGTGTGATTCTAGCGGACAATACTCTTTATAAAGGCGCAGTGTACACAAATGTTTCCGCCGCCAACCGCTCAAATGCAGAGGCCATTAAAGCTTTTAATGAGTACGTCGTTAAGGACAAGAGCGTGCGAAGCTCGCTTCTGCCAGTTCGTGATGGAGTTACTCTGATTTCTCATGCAGAATGAGTACTCAAATAAGGTCATTGTCCTTGTCTTGTTTTGGGGCCATTGAGAGTAAGCTCTTGTTGATTCAATTAGTTAGCATCTAAGTCTCTTTTATGTCTGTTTGTCTAGTTGTCTGTTTTTTTCGCTTTTGCTTTCGTATTTGTCATCTACTGTTGTTCTGCTGTTGCCAATTAAATCCGTCTCAAATACGATTCATGATCAAACACCAATAGGGCAATGTTACTTTGATTGGTTGTAATGTAAATCTTATATCTTATCAAGAAGAACATTACAATACTTCAAATAGAGTACTGAGTAGTCCCAACAGAGATTAAAGTGGATGCTTCAAGTCTTTGATGACAATTATGCTCGGCTTTGTATCATTCAAATAACCAAGAAAAATCTAAGTTCAAGTGTAATCTAATCACTACAAAGTGCTACGCAGGTAAAGAATACCGTATATACTAATCAGCTAATTTAATGTATGATGCCATGTCTTTGCTTTTCAGGACAGCATGGTGCATTACTTGTAGGTACGTGAACTACTTGTAGGTACGTGCACTACTTGTAGGTACAGCGCCGCCAATTAACGCTAATCATCAGAAAAATAGCAGTAATCTTACTTGTAAAAGATTCCCATCAGTACCGAATAGTACCAATTTTCGCATGTATTATAGGACAATGTGGCTATTTCGACCGATGAGCTTGGTTACTTTCCCACAAGGAATAAAATACAATAAAGGCATAAAGTATAAAAAACCTTGGCACACGTACCAATAAACACGGCAGCTTTGGGTACAGAGTGCGAGTTGGGCAGAGAGCGCTACTGAGCATGTCGAACAAGGACTATGTATGACGACAGAACTGCAGATCGTTTACTTACTTGACAGTACGGTGGTAATGGAGGCGGCGGCCAGCCCGCTTATCCTCAACAAGCGTACGGTGGCGGCGATGGTGATCGAGGCTTCATGGGCGGTCACCAGGGCGGTTACGCCCCACCTCAGGGGTATCCAGGTGGGGGTGGGGGTGGGGGTTACCAACAGCCACCCCAGCAATATTACGGTGGGGGTCCTCCGCAAGGCGGATACTATGGTGGACCTCCACAGCAGTACCAAGGGCAGCAGCCATATGGGCAGCAGCCCATGTATGTCCAGCAACAGCAGCCAAACAATTCCGGGTCGAACGCCTGCTTAGGCTGTTGTGCTGCTCTTCTCTGCTGCTGTGCGGCAGACGAGCTTTGCAATTTGTGTTTTATGTTTTAAATTATTTTCTCCATACTCGACGGTATGGCGTTGCTGACCCCTGAGCTGCTGCTTGGAGATTTGCGTACAGTGTACTTTCAGCTAATTTATGCGCCTGTAATACTCACAGAGCTATACTCTGGAAAAGCCTTTGCTGTACTCTTCTCATTACCCTCGTTGTATACACAATTTGGCTCTCTGCACGGCTCGAGTGCTGCTAAACGCATGGCACATTGTTTCTTTCCTCACAAGCTTTTGTTATTGTTGAATTTGCCAAAATTTGCTCCCTGCTATATACGTGTTAGATTCGATGCCGGTACGGTCTCAGTGATGGTCGGGGATTTGTTTTAGCGCATCTAGTCGAGAATCAAGCGTTGCTTTTACCTGTATAGATTAAACCGTGTCGCTCCTTTGTATTCGATCATTTGGTGATACACACTCGATAATATTATCTAGAGAATAATTTATTGTCGCTGCGTTGATTAGCCCGAGCATTGTCCTCCCTTTGTCTTACACCGCCTTTGGCACTTTAGTTTTGGGCACTTAAAAGTGCCTTTAGTTAACCCTAACTAACCCTAATACTGTTAAAAGTTCGATTGACAGTATTGTATCCCGAGGCAATAATAAATATATCCCCAAGGTAATAATATATACATTCATTACATGTTGGCGCAGTACTCTAAATCTAAATTATTACATAATTCTGTAGCAGTGTAGTGCTACCACGAATGATCTCATCCCCCACTGCCCACAAACCTCGTCATGTTTGCCGCAAAACGTATGATGTCCACCGCTTCGGCGGCAGGACGCGCTCTCGCATTCACGGGCTACGGTGCGCCTGAGCAAGTTTTAAAGTATGCTCTCTTGTAACTTTGAAATTCGACAACTAATCAAAACGCAAGAGTCGTAGAGTACGATCCATCGGTGCTTAAAGGCCCTGTCAGCGTACGGTTCTTGGCTTCACCCATAAATCCGGCCGATTTGAACCAAATCGAAGGCGTCTACCCTTCGCGTCCCCACTTTGATCGCAGTCTGGGACTGAGCGAGGATCTGGCGGTTGGAGGCAATGAAGGTGTAGTGGAAATCTTATCGGCAGAACCAGGAACTGGGTTCGAGAAGGGCGACTGGGCCGTTATGAGCCGGCCTTCGTTTGGAACATGGAGAACTCACGCAGCGGCCAATGCGAATGAACTAGTCAAAATCCCAAACACGTCGATAAATCCACTACAAGCCGCGACTCTGTCTATCAACCCATCTACCGCTTATCGCATGCTATCGGACAAGGTTAAGCTGGAAGCTGGCGACTGGTTCATTCAAAATGCAGCGAATTCTGCAGTAGGAACGGCCGCTATTCAATTCGGGAAAGTATGGGGTTATAGATCAATAAATATTATTCGGAATCGGCCCAATGTGGAAGAGCTGAAGGAGGAATTAACACGCCTTGGAGCCGATTTGGTTATTACGGACGAGGAGCTAATGGACCGAAATGCTGCAAAGGAACTTATTGCAGAAACGACCCGCAATGAGCCAATAAAATTGGGCTTGAACGCTGTATGTGGAAAGCTTACTAGCGAAATGCTTCGCCACATTGGGTATTTATTAAATAATTAGTATCTTTTTTACTAATCCTCAGGCACAATGGCCATGTTGTCACGTACGGAGCCATGTCAAAATCTCCATTGACCATTCCTGCTGGCCTCTTAATTTTTAAAAATATTTCGTTTTCCGGATTTTGGGTTTCGCAGTGGAATAAAATCCATCCGGATCAGCAGCAAAAGATGCTGTCAGATATTGTCCATATGATCGATGAAGGTGTATTTAAAACGGCACAAGTCAATCCAATCAATTTCACGGGGAGTGCTGACGATCTTGTTGCAAACACTTTTGGAAAATCCGCCGGGTTTAGCACAAAGAGTGTATTTGTCATGAGAGAATAGGGGAACACAAGACTAAATTAAACCTCAAGAGGCAAGATACTAATGTCCGAAATCGCTCGGTTCCTAGCACGAAACTAAACCAACGAGTTAAAATTTTATATTATATTTAGAAAGAAGCAAATGAATGACAGTCTCTTTTGTTTGAAGATACATTTTGAATATGTTTTCTCTTTGATACTTTGGTGTGAAATACGAATAATCTTATTTAAATTGACGGAGCAAGTCAAACCCGCTGTTTTTGAGCAGTAGAGCCGCAGAAACGCCTACTGCAATAATGCCGATTATATTCTCAACATGCCATTCACCGTCTACTAACAAATGACACACTGCGATTAAAATGGAAAAGACAGTTTCGTAGATTTTCATAGACGTAGGCGAGTTTGACTAGTAATTTGAATTAGATTTGAATAACAGCACAAATATATCGTTATATATATATATATATATTTTTTTTTTTTCTCTTTTTTCTCTTGTAATTCTCTTCTAATGCTGCCAGATCTTACCACGAGCCAATAAGAGAGCGACACTTTGTCTGTCCAGAACATTATTGTAAACCAAAACAAGGTTGTCCAGAACCGGAAAAGGCTCAAGTAGATAAAATGCTGGAACACGCGTCGAACACCCTGAACGGCTAAATCAAAAGGAAGAATGGTCGCCCAAGAAACCCACGCCAAAAACCGTAAGCTCCCACTTGCCCATGTTAGCTTTGTACGATTTAAGTCAATATTGAAAAAATCTGATGGAAATTGAGTAAAATCGAATAAAATAAAATGATAATCTTTTATTACTTTGGAGAAGCTTTGATGTATTCTTTCCATTTCACCCAAGCTAATGCCTCCAGTACGATATGAAGCACTTCAAAAGCGAAACCTTTGCAAGCATAAACTGCAAGATTACGGCTTAATGTGGATAAAAGTGCACCAACCACAAGGCCACCGGCCAATTGGTAAAATATTAAATCCCGTTTTTGTTGTTTAAACAGCCATTCAAAACCAAGAGCAGCTACTGGCGTAAGAAACAGACCACATCGGTATTTTGTTGTTGCAGGCTCGTAACTAGATGTGTAAGTTGTCAAATAGAAGGAAAGGTAGCTTGCAAATAAAAACTTTTTGAGAAAATATATAAATTAATTAATTATTGATTGAACAATTTTTCAACAGACACTTACTATAAAGCCAAGAAACGAAATATCTGAGAAAGACTCCACGGAACAGCAGCAGGCCATATCATGTAAAAGCCATTACGTACTTCATCGGCCCATTTTACCTGCCTATAAACAATTCCCGGCGGCTTTACCAAAAATCGCATAAGAAGATCGGCTATTACTTTTCCCAAGGAAAAGTTAATTGCACCAAGGGCAATATAGATCTGTAACAGTGTGATGGGGAACGGAAACTTGTAACGAAAATCAAACATCATATAATGATCAAGAGCCCGGCTGAGTGCAGAGGCAGAAAGACATATAAATATAGAGAGGCCCGTAATAAGCTGCTGAAATCGACGACCTTGAGGGGGGAACCAGGCCCGCCATGCCAGAATTTGCAATATGCCGACCATTGTAAACTTGGTCTCTTGAAAATTGGCGGAGCCATTTGGTTAAGCTCATGGTTCCCATGACAGATGAGTATGAGCTTGTGAAATCCGGGGTAGATTAATGACACGGCAGGAGATATATACAGCGTATAAAAATATAGGAGATAATTACAGTTCATAAATACATTATATATAAATACATTATATATGAATACATTATACACAATTATATTCATTATTTATAGTATGTAATCGTTCTATGGGAGCTGCGGTTAATAAAAATATTGTTCCATATATTGTAGGAAGGGTAGATAAATAAATACCAGTGTCGATCTGGTGAATAAATTTTAATTTTTGAACATATCACACCGTTAATTTTTAGAAATAAAGTGCAAGTGGTTAACCATCTGTGGTTAATGATTAAACTACGATAGATGACATCACAATCTGTATAATTTTAAATGAGAAAAATGCCACTGAAAACGGAGAAATTGGATAGGCTGTTCACGCCGTAGAATAGGGCGATGATAATACTGCTAGTAATTTGCCTTACGCCCGTATCCTTAAGCTCTCTTGCGTTAAAGTAGTCGGAGTAAAGTATGACAAGTCACAATAAACTAAACGCATAAACAACTTTTCCATATTATTAGTATAAAAATACTGGTTTGCCTGCTATCTATGCGTCAAGTATGGGCGTAGGCGAAGACGCAATTTCAAACTCCAAATTTCCCATTATCTATCACGAAAACGGTGGTCCCTGTTCCAGTGGAGCAGATCCCACGAATTAGTAAATAATACTGTAAATCTCCACTGGCGACCAAGCAATACACTAAATTTTAATAACTTTACGGCAAAATGGGCGGAAATTCACTAATATAATACTAAAGTAATTGCATATGACATCACACCTATGTTTTGTAAAGCAGCATAGTATCCGCAAAGCATTGAAATCGGTAAAGCGCTAAAACTACAAATTTCTTGGCGGTTTGCGTATCAAATCTGCACATTACAAACATATCGTTTGCACGCTAAATTCGCTCGAAATTACATATGCCTCTGCTCATGTTCGGCAATATAGTCTAGTTTTTCAGTAGCCGATTTTTTCAAAATTATTTTTATCCCCGAGCCCGCTGATAGGTATTACCCGAAATGGACCAGTCCTTATCTATACTTCTACCCCTGCCAGCACGCTCTCCTATTGGCTAGACGGTCATTCGGTACTTGCGAAAAGAACGTTGCGTGGGCGATCTGGGGACGTGTATAAATCCGCGGTCTCTAGCACATTAAAACTTTTTCAATTGTTCCATTTTCAATTGCTGCTGTGCTACTGCCCAAACTGTATACAAAATGCAGTATCCTAGTGTCCTTCCTCAGGGTGCGGGCTATGGCGTCTGCATCGGAATGGGTTCGTTTTAATTGACGTGAAGGACAGGAGGCTAATACTGTTCAGGCTTGTTTTTCGCCTTATTAATGATTGTGCTTTCTTTCCTACAATCGTACGTGAGAAGCAACGCGCACCACCGTTACTTACTATCAGGCGCTATACCAAACTGCATTTGGGAAACACGGAAGAGTTCAATACGGCTCAACGATCGATTAAGCCAGGGCTCGTTAGTTCTGCGATTGTTTCAGCATGGACTTGGGTAAGCCATAAAAATTAAACACTTGACACGGCCTAAAAAGCGGGGCGTGTAAAAACAAAATTTAAAACCGATACAAGAAATGAAATACAGTCGCGTAAAATACAGCATTGTCCTTATTTCCCATTGAATAGTTCTAATCTACAGGCGGCCACACTCCTTGTATCAACGCAACAAGTATACATGAATGGAACGAGTGGCGGTTTCTGGTACGCTGCAGGAGCCTGTATTCAGATCTTTTGCTTTTCCGTTTTAGCAGTGAAATTAAAGCAAAACGCGCCCCGGTGCCATACATTTCTCGAGGTTATTTATTACCGTTATGGCCGAACAGCACACATCCTGTTTCTGTTCTTTGCAATGGCTACAAATCTACTTGTAAGCAGTCAGCTGCTCTTGGGTGGCAGTGCCGTGGTGCAAGCCATAACCGGAATGAACGTTTATGCTGCCAATTGGTTAATTCCATTTGGCGTTGTGCTTTACGTTGTAATCGGTGGTCTGCGGGCCACTTTTGCCTGTGATTATACTCACACATTTGCAATTATGATTATTATCCTTGTTTTCGGATTTAACGCTTATGCCGTTAGCGACAAGATTGGATCTCCTGGACGGATGTGGGATCTTGTACGTGAGGCCGCTTCTAAAACTCCCGTTGCCGGAAACGCTCATGGTCAGTACACGACTATGAAGTCTAACAATGCGCTTGTTTTTGCCGTTACTAACGTGTGTGCAAACATGGCCACAGTCGGGTTGGATCAGGTATGTCGTGAATGTTTTTATCAAACTTAAAATTATTAAATCATTTTCATGTTTTTTTTTGGTCGTTCTAACGTTAGGCATACTGGCAACGCGCAATTGCTAGCCAGAGCGCAACAGCATCCCGCGCGTACATTCTAGGTGGGATAGCATGGTTTGTGATTCCCTTCTTTTTCAGCACCACTTTGGGCCTTTCAGCACTTGCTCTACGTGATAATCCCTCGTATCCCACGTACCCTGATTACCTCACAGAGAGTCAAGTCTCTTCTGGGTTGGCCGCGTGTGCGGGAGCACAAGCACTGCTTGGAAAAGGAGGTAGTGTGGCAATTCTTATCATAATTTTTATGGCTGTAACTTCCGCCACCTCGGCCGAGTTGGTGGCCACTTCTTCGCTCTTGACTTTTGACGTTTTTAAAACGTACATAAAGCCAACAGCCTCGCCTAAACAGTTACTGTTTGTATCCCACACAATGATCTGTGTGTGGGCTGTGGTTACAGCATTCTTTTCCTGTATCTGGCACGTGATTGGTGTCGATCTCGGTTGGATGTATACCTTTATGGGTATCATCATCGCCGGGGCGGTTGGACCTTGTGTATTGACTTTTACTTGTAAAACACAGCCCCGAATCGCGGCTATTATTGGTCCGATTGTAGGATTGGCCTCGGGAATTATTGCTTGGATCGTTTGTGCTTCACAATACTATGGGGAACTTACGGTTGTGAGCACGGGCAGCCCTTACTCCACACTGGCCGGCAATTTAGCGAGCCTTTTAATGGGCGCATTGACAGCCGGAATAATAACTCTTATCGCCCCTGATAAGAAGTTTACATGGGATGTCACTCGGAAAATCAATTTTCCCCTGCATTCCGTACAGGGCGTTGCGAATGGATCGAACGGGATGGAGAAGCCCACGGGACAGAAGGAGAACTGGGATCAGAATCTGGAGCCAGAAAAGACGGGTGAACAAGACGTCGAGAAGTCGGAGCTGGAGCAGCAGCAAAGCCAGAATCAATACTCGCCGAATTCACATGCTCATCACAATCATCATTTGCACATGTCAATGCCCGAGACAATGGCGGCCGAGGATAACAAGGAGCAGACTGCAGAAGATTTGGAGGATATTCAGCAGATGCTGGCAACAGAAGATCCACGTGCAATGCAACGGACGCTTCGCGTTGCCATTCCACTCAGTCTTTCTATAACTTTTATTATTATTTTCCTGATCCCGATCCCCATGTTTCTCTCACATTATGTTTATTCTCGCAACTTTTTCCTCGGGTACATAATTATCGGATTTATTTGGACCTTTGTGTCTGCTTTCATCACGTGTATATTGCCAATTTACGAGTCACGAGGCGCTCTTTTCTCTGTGATTCGTGGTATCGCAAAGGATTTTGGATTGACGAAAATTATCAAATGAAGTCTTGGGAGCAGAAGCTGAATATAGGACTTCATCCTTTCCCGCGTGTATTGACTGCGATTTTTTATTGAACGCTAAAATTGATTTGTTTAGCTGATTTGCTTTCTTGTTTTATCTTTGTACAGATTAGAATCTTGTGACTCAAGATAAGAAAATGGTTTTGTGCCGTGTAACATTACCAAATCATCAATGATAAATAAAACGATTGAAAATCTATCCTTTTCCATAAGTAAAATCATAAAAATAATAATGCCATTATTACCGATATGTACACATATTCAAAGGAATATTTTCTGCGATTGCAATTTTTGTTTCTACCATATTCGCTTAGATACCATGGAGAATCGTTCGATGGACCATAGAGAAGACTTTGATTTCTCGGTCTTTGGCAGCTCGTCCCGTTTGTCGTTCAGGTAAGCACGAACAGAGTCGTCAATATGCTTTGCATTTTAGCACATCATCAATGATATTACAAAATAAAGACAAAAGAAAATAAATCGAAATGGACAATAGCAATGACTAAAACAAAGTTCAAGGACGTGGAAAACTTTTTCAAATATAGGCAAGACATATCATCTTGAAAGTAGACAGATAGCCTTATGGAATATCAACAAACGAGCTACTTACAACCTGACCCGGACCTTGGAACTTTGCATTTCCAATTGTCCAGTGCTCATCATTCATATCGCCAGAAACCAAATTCGCATACTTTTGATGTGCAAATCCGGATATCCAAACGCCAAGAACAAGTTTTAGCAGCAAAAGCCTAGAATCAGAAGCCGTTCCAAATGGCAATATGAATTTGCACTTACGCAAGCATAAAAAAAAGAAACAAAGACGCTGCCACCACTGTTCCAAAGATAAATCCCAAGTGGAACATGTTGAATATTGTTAACCAAATTCCATTGGTTACTTGAGCGCTTGAGTCAATCCGTGGTTGAACATCGTTCACAGACTGCCACATATAAAAAGCCTGTGCGAGCGCTCTGATAGTGACACAAACCAGAGGCAAAACCGGTAGACCGAGCCTTCGTGCCACAGACGGTGACTGATCTACAAAAGGCTTTGACGGGTTAAAAATCTCTTATAAAACTGAGGTATTAAATAAATAAATAATTGTCTTACATGAACACTGTTATTCCCCGATATGACATAATCACGGCAGAGTATGTCCACAAATTTTGGGTATATTGTTGCCCTAATCCCGTTGAATTTTGTTACAAACGCGTGTTTAAGCCAGTCGACGATCATTTCACTGCTAAAAATCACAAACACTGGAGTGATAAGCTGTATCAGAGCTGAAGCCGAAATGAAAGGCGAGCGTCCTGCTAGAACTTCAACGGTATTCCGTGAAATTATAATGACCAGCATTATAAAGATTTGAAACCGCTCCACCATATCTAGCATTAGCTATATACTGGAAGGTATACTTATACCTGCGCATGTAATTTGGAACAAGTTTTCCTTTTCAAACTTTTTGAACACGGCACCTTTCACTTCGACGATTTGATTGCTCATCAGCAGCGTGAGCAATGCGTTTCCGTGAGAATTAACGGTGACATTCAGCGTCACTGCTTGATAGAAAATGATTCCTGCGTGTAGCACTGCGGGTCAGTAGCTATTCATAAAGTCCGGAAAACAAGGGTAAAAAAAATAATGATATAACAGCTGGCCATGCTTGTGGAAGCCTTTCGAATCAAGTCGGCAGCTCCACAGGCAAAAGTTGATACTGAAATCTCAACTATTCAAACAACAATAAAACTAAACAATAAAACAACGACAAAACACTCACAAAGATACACAAGCGAAAGTACGTAGTACTTGAAAGCATTCAGCCTTGAGTTCAGACCATGGGCAAATGTGCTCTTGCTGAACAAGCAGTCGAGAATATCCTGTCCGATTGCTGCGCATAGTCGATCAGCAATTTCCAGCACATTAAACAGGACATAAAGCTTTATAGTCGACTGTCCTCGGATACTATGGTACACACGGCTAGCGTCGACATTGTGCAAAATGATAATAGCATTTATAAGCAACGTGCACTTTAGCAGGTCTACTATTTGGCTAGATTTGATGCGTCTGCGGGTTAGCCCTTTCCCCGAATAAGCAGCTAAATGTAAACAAAACCCAACAATAAACCTTCAGACAAGCGTGATTACTGAGCCATAAAAATACCTTTGGGAGCCGTATCCCCAATGAGACAGGCCTGCTTCTGCAGCAATACGCATTGATTTTGCAAATCTCAATGGAAGAATAGTGAAGCAGTACAAAAAACTGTCAAAACAAACGATCCATCCAAAAGACAAAGCGGCCTCCAAGTAAATAGGAATTCTCAAAAAATTCTCCACTCTTTCCTTCTTCAAGTCCTGCGGGTGCCTTGAGTCGGAGGACGACAGCTCGATTACGAGATAATCCCACAATGATGCAAACGTGAATATCGGTCTCCACGGCAAAGCCTCCCTCCGTCCAATCTCTGCGTCGAGCCAGGGCTCGTCCGGGTTTCTAAACTTGTCAAATTGCCTTCTTGCTCCACTCCCATCAGCGGCATTTCCGGTCCTGCGTCTCGCTGGTGAAGAATTCGAGCGGAAAAGCCGTGTCGGGTACCGCATTCGTACACGAACTCGAGGACTGGACGGCAGTTTATCATTCAGCCTTGGCTCAGGCTCCTTTTTGCCAGACCTTTTGTCGAGCTTCGTACCTGCAATCGCTCCATTAATTTCCGTGGGTTCGCCTGTAAGGGACGTTCCGCCGTCCTTTCCACTCCTGTCCGAGCCGCAGGAGACTTGTGGCTCTAAACTGTCCAACACGCTATCCTCACTGTTGACTGAACGCTGTGGCTCAGAATTAAAGCCTTCGTGAGCCCGACTGTTTTGCATTATACGCTTGCGCGAGCACAAGCATAAATTGCCAATTTTATAAAGGTTTGCGACTTACGTGGCCCAGCGTTGCGACACAAGACGTATCGGCCACCCCGATAATTATCCTGAGCGTATAATAATTCCATAACACCAACCGCTTCTGTAGTATTGTAATATAATAATACATGACGCTGTATGTCATATCAATACATTGATTATGGTGAGTATTGTGCACATAAAGGGGCGATAAATTGTATCCTCTTAGTATATATGATATGATATTTTTGATATTTAATATATGCAAAAGATATATATATAAGAACAATACGCTGGGCTTCTCTACTTGAACACGGCAAAGATGAAAGGCTTTCGTGTTTGTGCAAAGCCAGTCCAAAGCGTCGGCCTGCTCCGTTTTGGAGTCGGCCGTTGGCAAACTGTTGCAGCAAAACGGCTGTTTGCGAGCGCTAACAATGATACTAATATTGCGCCTGAAGTGTCGGTGCCTTTAGTGGAAGAAGAGCCTGACTTGAACAACGGAAGCCCAAAGGGTGTCGACTGGTCTACATCGTTCCATGGGCTTAGTCAGCAACCTTTTCCGCGCGAAACTGCCGACGTTCTTTTAGCGCCAATGGTACTGGACGATATTGAAGTCAAACCAGGTATGCCTTGTTGGATCGTACCGTGAGTCTAACAAGCTTAGATGGTATAATCTTCCTTCCAGAGATCAAGTATAGACGCATTTTGAATCGTGCATTTGGTCCAGGTGGCTGGGGAATGGCTCCACGTGGAGATTTTATTATTACAGAACGTTCGGTCTCGAGAGAGTACGCTTTGATTTGCCATGGAAGGTAATAATCACCAATACGAGAAAGGATCGGGTCTATGAGACTACCGGAAAAAGAGAAAACAGAGTCGTTGAAAAAAAAAAATAATTAAAAATCTAATTAATTTATTAATCGATTAATTAATTGATTAAAATAAAAATGGACCTATTTGAGCTTACATAAAACGAATCAACAAATCAACAAAATCAAACATGAAAAGAAATTGCTTTGCTAACAAGTTTTAGGCTTGTTAGCGTAGCCCGTGGCGAGCAAGAGTACTTTGATCCACATGGTGTTTCGACAGCCATGGAAGGGTGCAAATCTAATGCTTTAATGCGTAATTGCAAGGATCTAGGTGTCGCTTCCGAGCTTTGGGATCCGCGTTTTATTCGTAAATTCAAGTCTGAGAAATGTGTTGAAGTATGGGGAGAACATTTAACTACAAAGAAAAAGCGAAAGCTTTGGCGACGCCGTGACGATCCGCCTCTGAGTTATCCCTACAAAGAATCGGGTGGGTTTTAGCAGGCTGATCAGACTAAGAATGGCTCGAATGAGAATATGATTAATACATTGTGCGTTATTATGGGGTTCATGCAATCCTGGAAATTACCATGAATTCTGCGTATTTGCGAGAACAGATGTTCTACCATTGAGATGTAAAAACGTAATTTTCAGTAACAAGGGACGCTTTCGAATTAGCCTAAAATTAGTATATAGTCTTTGCGGAATTTTGATGATCAGCTGCAAGCATCGTCAGAGTCTAAAGGTCTAACCATTAAATGAGTCTTGAAGACTAATCGAAAATTTTGACAAATACATCATTCGACACTTACGCTGTCATCATAGAAAAATAATGATGGTAATAAAGAAAAAACGAAATCCATACCTGTGTATTCCAGGTCAAAATGCATAAGCATCCTATTAAATGACATTTTTGTGTCTCAGTTCATATAGCTGATTAAAGAATGTTCTGGCTTGGTCTAGTGAAGACTAGATCATTCATTTGGAACTATTTTATACAGCAACTGTACTGAATAATACGGCTAAAGCTCGTCCCGGCCATCCAAGACACCAGAAAGCGGGTCATCAGACCGCGAGCTTCCCAGGCCAATCATGGACATATAGCCATTTATGACTTTGGCACCCTCCTCAAAAAATATGTCAAACCTAAATCGTTAGAAGCTGACAAAAGCAACAAAAAAAATTGAGATTAAAAACTAAAACAAAAAAGAGGATTAAAATATAATTTTATACTGCTAAATACACAAATAAATCAAATATAGATAAACCTGTCTCAAACGAAAAATTTCAAGCCCTTACCTTGCACCAAAATACCAAGCTACTCCCATCATAATCAACAAAATGCCTATCCATATCAACACAACAAACAAAACAATCAGGAACAGCTCCTTGTTAGCGCCAAAACTGTTTGCAGACTCCGACTCCCGCACAGAACTTGCGGCACCCTGTGTAGTTGCAGCATTGCCACCAGTAGCTGCCTCTCTCTGGCGTCTTCTTTCTGCCATTGCAGGTGTAATTCGACCTTCCTTTTCCGCCAAAAATTCTTCGTACAGTCGTGTAGGATACAAAGTCTCACAAAACTGCTCAACCTTTGCGCAAGCAACAGAGATAGCCATAAAATTGGGGTCACGAGGATCGTTCTTCTGATGGATCTGGCGAACATGTTCAATAAATATATCGCAGACAATTTTAGGGTTAGTTGCCTGCCACATCAGCCGAAGAGCAAGGCCCTTGCGAAGCTTAACGTTTTCATGATAGATCTTAGGGTTACGGAATATTAAAGCCAGGGATGCGATAGCCATTACTTGAGGGATGGCACAAAAATTGAACACGCTCTGGTCCTTAAGGACAGACAAGTAAGCCAGAGAATCGGTAGCGTGTTGAAGCGCATTAAGTACCATATCGGAGCTACAATTAAGCGCTGCATCTTTGTTTGCTGGGTCCTGTAAATCCTTGATATCTGTACAATATTTGCCCCAAATCTCTTTTGGCCAAAAGCAACGACCGTCCCCAAGATCCTCTGCATAATCACGGATAATATTCGTTTTTTGCAGAAAAAGTCCCATAGAATTTGACAGCTTTACAGCGTGCTTAAGTCGCTTGTCCTCCAAGCCACTATCAGAGAAAAGAGCAGACAGGCCAATTCCCACGAGTCCAGCCACGTAATGGCAATAGTTATCATAGTCGGCATTTGTCGATGCTGAAAAGCCTTTTTCTGCGTTTTGAGAGCAGAATTCGGCCATTCCTTCACCCATTTTTTTGGCAACATCAGCTATGGCAGCTTGATATTCGGGTTTTAGCAGCAAAAACTCGTGAATAACGACATCAAAACCTTTCAAAAGAGGTGCATCCTTTTCATTCGGGCCTGAGCCATCAAAAGTCCATCCACGCTGGTAAATTGTTTTATGGAAATTCTTCAAAAGCGGAAGCTTTACGTCCAATGGCAACGTCATGTCGTCCTCAATTGTATCCAGTCCACGGAGAACAAGGTAAAAAATGACCACCTGTCATTAACAACAATTCGAAAATGAAAACAGCAAAGCAAAATGTGAATCCCGCTGGAAAGAAAAGAGTAATAAAATAATGGCAAAACAAAATAATAAATAATAAATAACCAATATTGATATAAATCAGCAAGGTACTGCCTACCGCTTCACGAAGACCATGATTCAGTTCCTGAATCACAAAACTAAAAGACCGTGAAGTCAGATTTAGGAACTCATAGCAAGCCTGAAGCTCCTTTGACTCCTTTTCTGGTTCGCGCGTATGCACTGGATCGCGCCATATCTTCCATTGCACGACCGCCCGAATGTCCTGGAAAAAGATGTTAGAGTCGCGTTATATTAATATTGCCACTTGCACAGCGTCAAACAGACTTACCGAGGGATGAAAAACAAAATCAATCCACCCCATTGCTGTTGACGCGTCCTGCTGCTCAACAACCCCTCATGAAAATATTGTTTATACACGAAGCTATGCCCTTTATCACTATATGAATAAAAGCAGCGCCATGGTTACTTGCAGTCTTTGCAAGTCACACTACTTCTGAGCTGCATTATAACTATGTAATATTATCAGCAAAATAAATTATGTATAATTTGTGTTAGCCAGCATTAAAAATTACTGTATAAGAATTGCAAAAGAATAAATTGGTCTCTGCACTGCGACTGTTGGCAATTCAGGTATTGATTGATTCACTCGTCCAGCTTTCGCCACGAATGTTTGACACGAATTAAATGGTATGACCGATCATTCTGCGTCATGGTCGCTTTTTCGGCGTACTGAAAAGTCGTTCAAACAAGCCAAAAATTTAAACAAACTGCCTCCGTATGTCGATTTCAGCGACCCAGAAAGCGATTATTGTCGCGAAAAGGGATTGCGACAGCTTTCGCCAAACAAGTGGGTAATTGACAGTGCGCCTGGCCTTATTATCGTACCTTTTGCAATTTCTGCTCAGGAAACTTTGGAGATAATGAATGAAGTTTGCCAAAACTACTTGTGCAATGCCAAAATTAAATCAAACCTTCTGCCTCACTATGATCTCCCTTACGGCGGCGATGGCGAAGCCGACACTCTATGGAAATTGTACCGTGAAAGGGGCGATACATATATAGTACCCAGCATTAGTCATTTAAAACCGGCGTCCTTGAGCCGCCTGCTGGATCGCAAGCTGCGCTGGATAACCCTTGGCGAACAGTACAATTGGTCAAAGAAAGAGGTAAGTCGTTGTTTAGCGTACAGCGTATAATCCTAGAAGCACAGCCATGAGCATGCTTGCTTCCGCCTCAAAATAACTAATATATTGTCGATATCAAAATTTGTTGTTCTTTTTGTTTTATTCTCTCCAGTTTTCGTTTTATTCTGATAGCCGTTTACTTTTCTACTTTATGAGCTATCTAATCAAAGTACCCCGATGATTTCAGGCACAGTCCTAAAGTACCGCGGCGATTGGCATTTCTTTGCAATCGAATAGCGGTAGAGGCTCTCGGGCCGGGGAATGAGTTCGAGACACAGAGCGCGATTGTCAATTTTTATTGCCCTGGAGATACGCTTACAGCGCACGTGGACGTATCGGAAAAGGATCCGACTTTACCGCTTATTTCATTATCTTTTGGTCTGGATTGTATATACCTGATGGGCGGACTAGACCCGGAAGACCCAGTTACTGCTTTAAGGCTCCCGTCCGGCAGCGCCATTATAATGACAGGGCAAAGCCGTCTGTCTTATCACGGTACGTCTATGTATTTATTATTCTTCTTGTACTAATCGAGCTAATGGCAGGCGTACCGTTAGTATTTCCGGAGAGTATTCCTGAGTTTTTAAGAAAAGAGGCAGAACACGATGAGTCTGTGGCATTTTTCACAAAAGGCCGTGGTAGGCGGTTAAACATAAACGTTCGTACGGTGCGTGAAACGTACCCGAACCTGTCTGATTAATTGCGACACTGCCCTACGTTATAATCGGCATCTAAAGTAATGATACTGCTTATGCATATAACAATTTGCTTTTCGTATCTGATTAGTCTTTAGTCTACATGAAATATTTGTAATATTGATGTTTAATTTGCTGCAGCTGTAAATTTATCTATACAATACTGTCATTCAGGTGATAGTTGCAATCAAACTGAGCCTTGAGCCTTCACTTTATATCTCGAAATAAAGAATACTGAATATTATCTTAAGTTGAATAAATCACGAATCAGGTAGTATACAAACTATTCATTGAGAAACGGTCGTCTGAGCCCATGAAACCCACAAGCTGCTTGTCATAATCAGCCGTCTTGTGAACCGACCAGCTCACAATCCTCTAGCTCTGTCCAGGAAAGTTCAAGCTCACAGAGTTGACGCAATGCCGTTCGTCCGTTGGAGTAGGAAACCCTTCGCCCTTGAATACGTGGCCCAAATGGCCTCCACAATTAGCACACGTAATCTCAATTCGTGGCGTTCCAAACAGGGACCGATCTTCGTGACGGTTTATAGCGCCCGGGATGGCATCATAAAATGCAGGCCATCCACAGCCAGAATCAAACTTAGTCTTTGCTTCATAGAGCGGCGTTCCACATCCTGCACAGTTGTATGCGCCTTGTTTAGGGTAATGCTTGTTATATTTGCCCGTGCCAGGCGCTTCTGTTGCCTGCTGTCGCAAAACTCGAAACTGCTCAGGCGAAAGAATAGCGCGCCATTCTTTGTCTGTCTTGGAAGACATGCTTCTAGCGATACTTGCTGCCTGTCGCGTGAGACTCTTGACGGGAAGGTTTGATCGGAACATAGTACGGAGCATCGTGTGCCATTTATACCTTACTCGATTCTAGTAACGCCGGGCCGACTCTGTGCCTAGAATCTATGTCATTATTTTACACGCACAAATACCGCCTCTATTCCCCATATTTCCCATATTAAATTTGTAATCGTAATATTAATTAATGACAGGTGAATAATTATTAATCATTGACATCATCATCGCTGGGAGGAAAAAGCTAAGCCCATCCATCAGAAGTGTTGAATATAGTAGGTTGGAATTTGTTCTTAAGGTAGATTAAATGAATTAGAAACTCTCGATTGCTTTAGCTGAATCCCCCAAAGGGTTTGAGGGTTCGCTTGAGCTATATATATGTAACTATGTGTTTGTTGAGTGATATTCTGTAAGGCTAAAGTTAAACAACTGACACTCATGATAGAGTTGTCTTAGCCGGTCAGTGAATCGGCAAGTGTATTGTTATAGGGGAATAATAGATTCATATTTCGACAAGAAGGATTGCTTTTTTTTATTATCAGTCTGCTATACGTTTGTCCGCGCTATTATCAGTTGGAGATTACAAAATTTTATGAACAAATTACAAATACGATATCCTTTATCAATTTATGAGCAGAGTATCGAATAGAGTATACTAGAAATACATTTATAATATTTGAGAATTAATATATTTATCTTCATAATGTTTGAGAAATACGAATTGGGCCAATGTCCGTTTTCGCAAAGATTATGCCAAACTGTACAAAGATCTCTTTTATATACACATTTTAACAAAAATAATTTATCAGCAGATTAACAAATAATTTATTAGCAGACTATCGTATAAAAAATCATACTAAAATAATATTATCCTAAAAATTGCGATTCGTTATCAGCGAGCCGGCTATTTGGTATTATATTTAATATTAACATTTTAATAGACTATTGGGAACAAGTCATATTCCGGCGATATTATACTATGTCATAGCCTCGTGATCAAACATCTATCATTGCCCAATCTAGTAGCCTCCGCTATATATATTAACAGCCGTTTTGCTTTTCCCGGATGCTAACGGCAAAAGGCGGCTCGTGGAAGCAAGCAACTAAACTGTTCACAGCAAATAGCCAAATTCTTTCAGCACGGCCTACAATGGCGGGAACACCGCGATTCTTGACTCGATTCCCGGAGGAGGTTAGATCCACACTTGACGTTTATTTTATTAGATATTATAAAGTGACGTGCTAATCGCTCGGCAAGGTGAACAATTATTACGCTGGGTCCCGTATAAACCGGTTCTCTTTCCTGCGAACGGACAATGATTTTTTGTCAAAGTACTTGATGCATCCATTGAGCCGATTTGTGGCTTTTTACAATTTGAATCCGCTTGCCGATGCAATTACCGGCCAATTGCATCCTCTACCTTTCAAATCTGTAGAGGCCTCTATCGGCGTCAACCCTTTCTCCGTTTCCGAAAAGGCGTGGCTGCACGAGCACGCAGAGCACGCACACGAGGACACGGTTATTATTTTTCTCGGCTGTGACGAATCCGTTCCTGCGCCTGCGGACGAATTAGACTGGCGTGGGGCTCCTGTCTGGGCTATCGATCTGTCCCCTTCGGTCGAAGGGGTTCAACATTTGTATAAGGAGGAACTGGCGGAGCAATTGATCTCGGATCCATTGCTTACTTTCCGCGAAGCGCGCTTGGGAGTTCGATTTGGAAATGGTGAAGGTACGCTATAGCGTTGTCTTTTTATTCCACAACAAATCAAATATCAATTTTAACTTTTTTTTTCTTTTAGCGTGTTTTTATTTTATTATTATTTTTTTCTCTTCTTTCATTACTGATTCGTAGACGGTCTCGTGGCTTACGCCCGCTCGCTCCTCGACTGGCACGGTCGAAATAAGGTACATTTTAATACTTTGGCTGTCTTTACTCTTCAAATAGAGACCTAATTGACTAGTTTTGTCCCTCGTGCGGACTGCCTACTATCAGCGTATGGGCCGGACATAAACGTGTGTGTCCTCCCACGCCGGAGGTGAAAGAGAACGCATCCCTTGCACCGCAAAAACGGCCCAAGTGTGTGACTAACAAAGGAGTCCACAATTTTCAATACCCACGTACTGATCCCACGGTAATAATGGGCATTGTCTCGGCAGATGGAGAGTCTATTCTATTGGGCCGCAATAAGCGCTACAAGGGCAATATATACTCGTGCTTGGCGGGATTTTTGGAGCCAGGCGAGTCATTGGAGGACGCGGTACGTCGTGAAACGTGGGAGGAATCGGGAGTTGGTGTGAGCCGCGTTATTTACCATTCTTCACAGCCCTGGCCGTTCCCGGCAAGCCTTATGCTGGGAATGATTGGCGTGGCTGTTCCCGGAGCTACTATCAATCTGGGCAATGATCCCGAACTAGCCGATGCCCGTTTTTTCACGCGTGCAGAGCTGCGTGAGGCTATAGACAGGCAAGAAGTTCAGGGCTTTGATCTGGACAAGGCCCGTGAAGTTCTGGATGGTCCTGTTGTAATACCGCCAAGAGACGCTATTGCTCGCAGAATTATTGAAACTTTTGTTTACGATCAGTGGGCTATACCAGCGGGTAATTAAAGTTTGCTCGGAATTAGAGAAATAAAAATTGCACGAAACTGGTCCGGTTATGAATTGTTGGAAGGGGTTGTATTTTGAATGTAAAGTCCGTGGAAAGGTAGTCTTGTTTTACCAAAAAACCGGAAAGTTTGCTGTATGACTACTTGCCCTTCATGAGTGAAAAATCTACGAAATAATTGTGTGTTATAGTGTGCTCAATAGGAAATATCAGTTGCTCTTTATGTTTATCAAGAGTATTTAAGAATAGTGTTTAAAGAAATCTAAAACAAAGTAAGCCTGTTATGCTTGCAAGAAGCATAGTCGATCAAATTGACGATAAACGTAAAGATACGAAACGTATATTAATAAATGTTGCTGTTACAATCACTAGCGAGAGCACATGTAAGGTTCTATCAAATTTTAGTGTTTAGTATGGTACTCTTCATCTTTGTATAGTATTTATGATCTTAGTGTTTAGTATGGTACTCTTCATCTTTGTATAGTATTTATGATCTAATAGACCTAAAGCCAATTTGGCACATATACCGCATTAGCTTTGAGTTTAGAGTCACAATGCGCAGCAAAGAGCTGCCTGTGGCACCGCTACATGATACCGGCACCCAGCAAGCTTCTATATATTATATTAGAAATTAATAAAAACTCGGTAAAATGTCTAAAAGCCTGGTGTTTACCTCTATACTACAAGATTTACCAACTATTTTATAAGATTACCGTCTATATTACAATATATATTCGTTATGCAAGTGTACTACTATATTCACTATACTCAATGTTTGTATGTATGTCGTTGTTACATTACGTGCCGCCGCCGTACTATTCTACAGCAACCATTCTACTGTGATTATTATGCGTGTCCACAACGCTATCTGTTTTATTTGTATACACGACATTTCAGTCGCGTTACGAGTAAATATTTATTATTTATTGTAAATTTATTGGCAACAAGCATACAATGGAAATATTATTCCGTCAGTCACATACGCACAAATACGACAAAACAGCAAACACTCACAATCGGCACTTTTGGTCTACGAAGCAAAAGGATGCACAATCACGATCCAAGGACTCAGTTAAGTTGACGGGCTGTCAGCTTCTTTCAAGGGGGGACCATTGGGCTGTTTGATTTTGTTTTTCTTGTTCTTTCTTTCCTTTAGTCGGTTGTTTTACGTTTTTCTCTGCGTGCAGGACGCCGAGATGGCGATGATGGTCCATCGCTCTGATCAAGAGTCAGCGCCGCTTTTACTGCCGCCGCTCTCCCAATCAAATCATACAGCGGCAGCGGGAAACAGCGGCCAACCGCTTGAAAAACGCGGTGAGGAGATTGGGGTCAAAAGTGGCAATGAAACGCAAAAGGCACCGGATACTCCAAGCGTAACGTTTCCCAAGGAAAAGCCAGGGCACCAGTCGCAGAGACAGGCAGCTGCACGGACACCTTCAAAGACGCGTCATACAACGCTGGACAATTCACTGCTCCAAAACTCGGACGGATCTCAGCCTGCTCGACGGCTCCAGTTCCGAACAGCCGAGTCGCGGACCGTTTCAACCGTGCGGCAGTCTACCTATGAGGCATCAAAGGCTCGTCACGCCGAGTGGCAGAGGCAGTATAGACGTGCTTTTCCCCTGTTTCATTTCTATTTTGATCACGTGGATGAACTTACAAAGCGGAAAGTTACGCGTAGTATTTCATCCTTGGGAGGAGTAAGTGCAGTCGTATATTTATTAGTTTGGATTGATTTTTTTGAAACTGTTCTATTTAAATGCTTCTATTCGAAATGAGTCTATTAAAATGATTCTATTAGAATGATTCTATCAAAATGATTCTATCAAAAAGATTTCTATTTTACAAGATGCTCTTTTATGGCGGATTGGAGAAGGGATTTGTAGCTTTTATCTGTCTCTTGTTTTACCCTTCTATCAAGTTTGGCGCTGTGTGCTATCTCTCTTGTTTTTTTGTACCACCATTCTCGAACTTCTTAATCTAACGCATACAGCATGTCGAATCTTTCTTTTCTTCCGCCGTGACGCACGTTGTAACAACGCGAGAGCTTCCGGACCCAAGTCGTGTGAGCGAAAAACCGTCTGCTGGTGGTGATGAGCCTCTTTCTTCGGCTGTACCTTACTTATCACGCTCTCGTCACGTGTCAGCAACGGGTCAGAAGAATGAAGAGGCGTTAGCAAAAGCTGATGTTTTGTATAGAGCACAGCAGCTGAAAATGAAGATTTGGTCTTTAGAAAGTAAGGCGTTTACCTATATTAATTTTAGCATTTCAGTCTATGTGTTTATTTTTTATTTTTTTTCTGTTTTCCTTCACATCTGTTTAATATTATTCAATGTACTCGTCAGTGGCACAGCTCTACTTTGCTTCTTTCATTAGGGCTATTCTCATCAGACATTTGCTATTTTCCTGTTCCTGCCTCATCTTCCTTCTGCTGACTGACTTTTAGAACTCGTGGACAAAATCCTTGGCAACCTTATTACGGGTACGGGTGCCTCTTCTGTGCAGCAAAAAGATAACCTGCACGACCTGTCCAATTTACTGCGCGATGAAAAAGTATATGGGACCCGAGAGCGAGACCCAAAAGCGGCCAGAGCCGATGTAGTCTATTTCAAAGGCCCATACATTCATGTGCGTGACCTTTATGGCCATTATCGTTCAATAATGATGCGAGAGTTTCCGAAATCCTTCCCCACTGGCCGAGAGCCTTGGCCTACATTTAGACAGTCTGGACCAGGGCGGTGTCCGTTCGTAATTGACCGGCACCGTGAGCGTCAATTAGCGGAAAGGTCTCGTGCAGGATCGCAGGAGAATGAAGGAATCAACTCGCCGGAAAACACGAACAATCTGAAAGAACAAAAAATGTTAAACACAAATGAAACATTAAATAAGCCTGCTGTTACTACGGCTGCAATGAAACGGCTTCATACACAGGTTGAGGATAAACCAGCGCTTAGAGTGCTTACAGACTCTACAAATCGGCGCGTAAACTTGGAAACAGCTGCCCGAGCTGCTTCTCTAAGGCACAGGCAGGATGATACTCCCAACACAGTCAAACAGCCCTCCCTGCTAAACTCAAGGTCAGCCGCCTCTCTGGCAATTTACCGCCGGCCTCAGCAGGAAGCAAATGCATCAGGAATCGTACAGTCAAGCGTAACGTCGGCTGTACGCTCAATGGCTCCTCTTTCACGATCAACTGCTATAAATACAACATCTGGTGGAGTGAACACTTTTTCTAAAAGTTATTCAAAGGGCTTAAATATGATGCAACAACGGGTTGTTCACCAAAAGGCAACAATAAATGCGGCAGCGAGACGCACAAACGTTCAGTCGGCAGAACAAAAGTCACGGCCTAAACCCCAGAAAGCAGGATTCTGTGAAAATTGCCGGGAAAAATATGATAATTTTGATTTGGTAAGATATCTGAATATAAATAAATAAAAAAACAATTATTTATTTATTGTTGTACTCTTTGTGTTTTCTGAAAAGCTTCTTTTGATAATGACCGGTTTGCCTTTACCTGCTTTTTATTTAACTTTGTGCCTATTCAATACGACAAGATAAATAGTTTTCGGTTATCCCCAGTTGCCGCATCTATTTTGGCCATTTTTAGATCAGGTAACTAATTGCCAGCATGTTCGTTCACGCTGTCATCGACGGTTTGCCGACGACGAATCTAATTTTGAGCAATTGGATGAGTTTCTCATGGGTTTGGAGAGACCGCTTCGAGGTAATACGTATCTCTCTGGTGAGGGCGAGTACGATTTGAAAGGCTCAGACGATAGCAAAAGCTCGGACGCTATTGATAGCGTGCACTAAAGTAGCGAGGCGTTTATATTTTATTTGTTCAAACATATCAAGGCGAGAGTATGCAGGCTAAATTATTTTGCATCAGCATTTATTATTCGCGTCAGCTATACAACTAGCAAATGATATTTTATTATACACTGGCATCTGTTGCTCCTTCAATTTGAATGTCAGTCTATATCTAATGGCATTTATTATTAGATCTTTTATGACCAGGTCAAAGACTAGACAGTCGTAGCACTCAATCAAAGGCACAGGTTTTGCATTATGCGTATATATTAGTATACACTGTGAAATGTAAAATACGACTGTAAATATATTTTTGAATATTTGTCATCATACAATAACCATTCAAATTAAAATCATTTAAATAAATATATATATATATATATATATATGTATTAAAAAATTTAAATAATTAATATATACGCATCGCAAAAAATATCGAGTAGGAAATATTCAACACGCATACAAACCGCTCAGACTATATTAACCGAACGCCGTTGTACAATTAAAATTATTATTCTCCTGCTATTATTTGGCCTACATAACCTTCAGTTCCTGTACATATATTAAGTCTTTTATTCCAGGCACTTCCAACAAGAGGTCTCGGTGCAATTGGCCGTGCATTGAGCTATCAATTGTCTCGGTCAATACTGTTGCAGAGTGTTTGCGTAATTGGTTCGGGTCCGTTACTAATACGGTGCCAAATTAACGCTTTCCAAGAAGGTCGTTTGCATAAATTGAGCGTGGCCAGTACCGGTACCGGCCCTCTTCGATATCAGCCTTACAACCCTTTTTCTTTGGTTTTTTTTTCCCATAAACATCCTCAAAAGTCGTTTTAATTTATTTTAATTCATCACAATGGCCGACAATGCGAATCTAGCTTCGTCGGATTTGGTGACGGATCCAGTTGGAAATTTTGTTCCACCCTCCGTTCTCTTGCAACGTCAGCATTTAGAAGGTTCAGCGGCCGGTGAAGGTGGGAGCACAAGCAGTGAAAAAGCAAATGGCAAAAAGACGGGAAACGGAAGGAATATAGATGATTTGCTGCCTTCGCTTGATCAACTGTCTTCGTCGATTCCAATTTCAAGCAATGGAAGGAGCCATGCGGCTTCAATCCGCTCGGAAACAATTACTTCATCTTTTAGCATTGAAAATGCACAACTTCAATCGCGGCGGGAATTGGGAAGCCGCACGTCTTTGCCCGACGTTCTTCGCCAAATTATGGATGTGACAAAGACGCGTATCAATATGTCGTCGTCAAAGACTAAGGGATTGACCACTTTTCTCATCTCGGGGAAGCCTGACGCCGTTACAAGGGCTCGGCGTGAACTACTCCGAGCCGTTTCGCCCACGGTGAGTTTAATCATGCATTTTTCTATACACGCTAGGTTTTAGTTTGAGGTTTTTACATTTAAATTTACATTTACATTTACATTTACATTTACATTTACATTTACATTTACATTTACATTTACATTTACATTTACATTTACATTTACATTTACATTTACATTTACATTTACATTTACATTTACATTTACATTTACATTTACATTTGTATTTATTATTTTTATTTTTTTATTTTTCTTTATAAATGTCTAATGGCAGGTCCATGTCAGAGTACCCATCCCTCAGTCCGTCCGAGCATTTGTCATTGGTGCCAAAGGCAGGACACTGAATGCAATTATGGAACGAACTGGAACACGTATCAATATACCTAAACGCGTTGCCGACGAAGGCGAAATTGGTTCGACTTTCCCTGGAGCATCAGCAAATTCTGAACTGGAGGACGAGCTTGTTGATGTTGATATTGAAGGTGACGTTGAGGGAACGGCAATTGCCAAAGCAGAGATTGAGCAGATTGTAATCGATCGTACTTCTCAAACAACGATCCGTGTCTCGGGCTTAGAGCCGAATATTTTCCCGCTTCTTCTACCCTCTGCTACTGCTCTGGCAGCCGAGTATGGAGCAGCAGGAGAAGGAGACCAAAGGAGCATCAAAGTCAATTTTCCTCAGGGCCCAAACTATGGAGAAGATAGTTACATCCTGGTCAAAGGCGACAAGGAACAGGCTAAAGATTTCAAGGCTAAAATTGAAAGTCTACATGATGAACTCGTCCGCTCTACTATCGAAACGCAAATTTCAGTGCCGAAACGGCAGCATCGCTTTATCGTAGGCGAAAAAAGAAGGGGTCTGGACGAGATTCTGGCCGCTAGCCAATGTACCATTGGCGTGCCACCCGCGGATAGCGATTCAACAAGCATTACTATCAGAGGCCATCCCACAAAGATTGGAGAGGCTATCCGATTGGCCATGGAGAGGGCTAACCAGGTAGCCCTGGACACGCTAAATGTTTTGCCTGCCCACGCAAGAACTGCCGAGGACCCTGTCCGGCATGCACGGGATATGATCCGTTATCTGCAACAAAAACGGGAATTCGCCCGCATTGAATCCCAGTTTGGTGTTTCAATTTTTCCACCCCGCAAGGAGGCGCTTTGGAATGCAAATGCGGAGGAAATGGTGGTTGAAATTACTGGCGAGTCACGTGACGCAGTACAAAAAGCAAGGCAGGAGCTTATCAATAGCTTTAATTTGCTTTACCCCCCGCGTTTCTCCTACACGCAAATTGATCCGCTCCTTCATCAGCACGTGATCGGAGCCAAAGGCCGATCGGTGCAGAAGATCCGTGACTTGTTTAAAGTGGAGCTTTTATTTGCCGATGAGTCAGCTCAGGATCCGATTGTGGGATTGGTTTATGATGAATTGCCTTTGCCTTCGATCCAGCAAGTGCAGCAGACTCTGGCTCTGGTGGATGAAGAGTTGCAGACAACAGCGAGCCATGCAGCGTCCCTCATCACTGAAGAATTGAGTGTTCCCAGCAAGTATCATCGGCATATAATTGGCCCACAGGGCACTACATTGAACGCTATTATAGGCGACGCTAAAAGCAGTGTTCACGTTCGGCTCGGCCACTCAAGCAATGCTGCCGATGCCGATCGTAAAGGGTCAGAAGACTCCGTTATTGTACGTGGCCAAAAGCCCGAAGTTGACCGGGTAATTAAGGAAATTCAGGCACTTGTCAAGGAGGCAGCCGAGCACGATTCCCTTCATGGACACGAGGCTTCTCACACTTTTGATACTAAATTTTCCAAAAACATTATCGGCCGCGGAGGAGCAAACATTGGCCGTATCCGTGAGGAATTTGGAGTACAAATTGACGTGGGCGATGGAGTGATAAAAGTCAAAGGAATCAAGAAAAACGTGGAGGCAGCCATAAAGCAGATAAAGGAGCAATTACGTCGATTGGCAGACGATACGATTGAGCGGCTGAGCATCCCACATTCTTTCCATGCTGCTCTTATCGGACAAAACGGAAAATTTGTGCGAAAACTGGAGGACAAGTATGACGTAAGGATCCATTTTTTCAAAGAGCAGACTGCGGAAAGTGGTGAGCAGCCGGATTTCCCTGATCGTCCTACAAACCCGGACGACGTAATCATCCACGGACCGAAAAAAGGAGTCGCTGCAGCAAAGGCAGAACTGGTGGATCTGTGGAAGTATGAACGTGAAAATAGCAATACAGTCACGGTATCCGTGCCTCAGAGTACAATCCCGTCAATCGTGGGACGTGGCGGGTCTGTTATTGAAACGATACGTCAGGATTACGGGGTTCAAGTTGACGTGGGTGATGCCGTAAAGAGCGGAGATGGTATTGGCAGCAATGACGAAAAAGCCAATGAGTCTATTGTCAACGTGACGCTTCGCGGTACAAAGCAAGGCGTAAGTGAAGCTAAAGCCGCCATTGACCAAATTGCGGCACAGGCAGAACGCGTAAGAACGCGTACCGTGCCCATCCCTCATTCCTTCCACCGCAATCTTATCGGATCAAGGGGTGCTAATCTTCGGGATATCGTGATCAGTGCGGGCGGCCCGGAAGATCCGACCCTGATTCACAGGATCGTCCGGTTTCCTCCGAGCGGCAGTGAGAGCGATGACGTATTGTTACGCGGAGACGGAGAGCTGATTGATGCGATTGCGCAACAGTTTGAACGGCTGTACGCAGAGCACGAAAGCCGGGTCACGTGTAGTGTGAACATTCCGGTTTCGCGGTTCGGCGCTTTGATTGGTCGAGGCGGGTCTGGACTTCGGCAGCTGATGGACAAGTACAATGTTAGCATTGAAGTGCCGAGATCAGCAAGTAATAAAAAGAGTGGGCCGGACGGTAATATTGAGGAGCCCGTTTTGGTAAAAGGTGCGCGGGAGGATTGTGAAGCTGCGTGTGCCGAGATTGCAAAGGTGGGCCGTGCGGGATCAGAAACGGTAATTACAATCCCACGCAACCGGCACCATGCCTTAACCGCGCGTATTAATCGAGACTTTAGGAATGACGTCAGAGTGGGCATTGAAGGAGAGCCGCCAAAGAAGCCGGTGCTGCGTGAAGTGAGTGGGGCCCAGCAAGCAAATGGGGGCGGTGAAGCAGGCGAAATTGCCCCGTCCCGTATTGACGAAAGCATTGATGATTCTTCCAGTGGCTGGCAGTTGAGTAAACTTGAATCGCCTGAAGAAGGCGATCTGGTCTGGACTCTGCGGGGCAATGATACTAGTGTGCAAAAGGCCAAAGATCTAATAAGCTCGTTGCTGCAGCAACCACAGGAGCCTGTTTACACCGGGTTTCTCTCTGTCCCGAGGGAAAAGCATCGTTACGTCATTGGAACAGGCGGCAATTCGATCAAGTCTATAAGGCAGAAGACGGGCTGTGATATTAATGTGCCCAAGACTCCGGGCGACGATGTTATCGTGGTTACCGGTTCAAGGGAGGGAGTTGAAAAGGCACGTGACCTGATTATCGCTGCAGCTAGTCCTCCTTGAGGGGTAATTTAAAATAAATACGAGACAAGACAAGAATTAAATAAAGGAAAAAGAAGGAAAGAAAAAGAAAGCAAAGCAGCAAAGGCCTCTGCTTAAAGTCATCGTTGGATGAGTAATCTTACGTCAGATCGAAAAAGTAATCAATATAAAAATTCTGCAGTCAAAGGAAAACTGCCTTTGAGTTTAGACTGAGTAATTGGAAAAATAATTTTTAAATAAAATACTCAAAACAAAAACGATGAATGAATAAATAAATAAATCGTGGAAAAAAATAGAGCAATGACCTGTTGGCTCTGTTTTTTTGAATAGAAAGAGTCTGTCTGGTACCGTCATGGTCATTAAATACTGCGATTTTACACTCCTCAAATATCAAATATAATTTTTCAAGAAAAATGTCTCTTTTGAGACTTTGTTTAATCAAATAATTTAAAGCCTAAAAAATTTTAACAGTATCTGTAGTTGTATGCTAATAAAATCCTACTACTCTTCGCATTAGAATACCATTGATATATGGAAAAGCCAAAATTAGCCTTCAATTTATGGGCGCCAACCTTGTTTTAGCACGAGAAATCGAACTCGATCTCTAGGTGGATAAATGAATTAATATAGAATTGAACTGTACCAATAGTGGGAGATAAAAAATATTTAGAAAAATGCTAATTTAAAAACAATAAAAGAAAAATAATAATAGAAACGTAATAAAATGAAGAAAAAAGAAGAGGAAAAGAAAAATCAACATGCATGTACACAAAAAAGACCCCAAATGCTGTAATTATAATGATGCTGGAAACAATGTGCATAATTAGTCAGTTACCCCTTCATTCCATAAACCTTTCCCAGAGACAAACAAATAATATTTAGCTTCAACAGTAAATAAGGCGAGTTTACACCAAACCAAATGCAATCCAGCGTGAACCCCGTTTTAAATATGTAAACATAAAATAAACTAAACTAAACTAAATTTAAAAAGATAACCCACGCCTTAGCGGGCGACTTCAATGAGTGTATGATTATCGCCAGAAGGTGCGGCCAGCCCGCATTCGCCAATTTCTGGTGCAGTATAAAGCCTCGACCAACCAGTAATCGTAATGTCAGATAGCGCAAGTTCGTCTTCACTCATTGTATCAGAGTTGTAAGGCAGTAAAGCCTTTGGCTCTACCGGCCAATTTTCGTTACGCGACGCGTGTAACCTTTCAATTGACGATTGGCACAAGTCACGGTAGACCCGATCTAGTGGGAGTCGGCACCCATTTCTGTCCACAACCGCATTCATGTACCATACGTGTTCCGGATGCCTTTGCAAGTAATCAATCAGTAATGCCGATGGGCCCCGTCCCGACTGCTGTGCGGGCGGGGCCCGATGTATTTTGCTGTGCTGAAAGCTCAGCGGCGGTAGCTTGAAAAGATCGGCCCGATCTCGGAATTGCCGAACCCGTTCGGCAAGTAGCACTTGGCCTGCATTTGCCGAGCCCGCTTGATCGGCATTAGCGGCGGGCGCTGAGAATGATGGCTCACGTGCTCTGGACTCGGCCCGTCCGCCGTGCAGACTGTCCGACGGTAATCCCGATCGGCCCGAAAAAGTTCGGCCCGGGCCGGAAGCGTTCGCACTCGAGTCGGCGCTGTGATTCGGCTGCAAACTTGTGCCCGTCAAATCTTCAGCAGCGGCGGCAAAAGAGTCTACGTGCATAGAATCCGTCCCGTCCTCATCTGCCTGGGCTCTGGCTTCGTCACGGGTAAAGGAAAGACGGAACCCGTAATCTTGTACGGTCCCGAGCTCCTCAATCTGGCTTATCAGATCTGAAAAAGAACGAGCACGAGAGTCACGGGGGTTTAGTATGGCAGTCGTGTCCTCCGATGCCTCCATTGCCTGTGGATCGGCGTCCTGTAAGAACGGTGCTTCAATCGGGTCGAAGACGCGATGAAAAGAAGCCGCCTCACCGCTTTCGTTGCTCGCCATTTCTGTAAAGGATTGCAAATTTAGCTGTGAAAGAAGCGACCGTGTCCCGTTTGTGTCGGGTGTCATGTGCCACCGCGACACGGGCATTGGATTCGCACTCGATTAATTATTTGTATTCACCAATTCTAATTTATGGATAATTAAAGCTTTATCTTGTTTTGCTGGCATTATAATTTCTGACAGAATCTGTGGGGTAAATTTTGGGTTACAAGTAATCACGGAGAATGGATAGGAGAATCTTTATATATATATTGATTTATATTTTTTTATTTTTATATATGAGCAACTTTAATCGATGGCTGTAATTAACTTGTTACTAGTTGATACTTTTGCGATAATTACCTATATACTATATACTTATTAATTATTAATTATTTATTATTTATTATTTTCAAATTTGAGTTTTCAATTTTATTCTACCAACGATGCCTTTTGTTTCCGATCTTTTATGGTTAAATACAGCTAAAATCGTACCGTAATATCACCAATAGTAGTGTACTTTACTCCACGGTAGGGTTTCGCATCCAGAGCGGTAGCAATCCTTAAATTCTCCACATGCAACCCAGAAGGCAGCTTGCCATTGGCCGTGAATTTGACCTTTAAATGCTCTAATTGCGGGTACTCCTTGGTTGTCTCTTCCATAGCGTCCGCGATATGCGTAGGCGGCGATTGCCGTAGGGAAACATTGCCCTTCAACACCACACTGCCACTGTCAAGATCCAATTTTCGTATACTCCAGTGCAGTACCCCGTACATGGTTTCGCTTTGCTCAAGGTTAAAGGAGCCCCCACTCTGGTACACGTCGACACTGGACACGGCCCGCGGAATCGGAATCGTAATCAGCACGTTATCAAGTCTCTGCCGTATATTGTCCAGTCGAACTTCGAATTGGCCTCTAGCCGATATATTTTGGCACTGGACACGTAGCGGAGGACTGTAGCCTTGAGGAAAACCGACCTGGTAGCTTGCCAGTTGAAAACGGCTATCGGGCGGAACAAAACTGAACGTGCCAGGTGAGGCCTTGAGCCGTGCTGCTCTTACACAAGGATGGCAGGCTAATCGAGATTTCAACTGAGCTGCAGGCTGCAAGCTCAGCGTCAGGTCAGGGACCCCCGACAACTGAGACAGGCAGTTCACGTTGCCCTTGGCAACTGCGTGCAGGGTTCGGCCTGCCTTGCAAACAGCAGAGACAGTCTCTACAACGTCCACGTAAAACTCGTTTGATCCATGCTTGACATTGGCCCGGCGCCAAGGAATTGTAGACAGTCTTCCACCGCCAGCATTGCCGGAATTACTAACAGTATTTCCTCTATTACTGCCCGCGTTTCCTGCAGCATTGTTGTAGTTGTGCGTGTTTATCAGATTATTATTTATATTGATGCCGGTGGAATTGAGAAATTTGTCAATCAGCGTGGGCTGCAGCACAATATCCTGCAGCTCGTTTGGCTCTGTAGTCACCGTGTACCCGGCATCGACCATTTCTGCCACCAATTGAGCGATTAAATGAGGCGAGGCCTCTATAGAGGAAGCTCGAGTTGCCGCTTGTTCGCCATAATAAGCGCGTAAAACATCAGTCAGTCTCTTGAGAAAATCTACCATGAAAAGCGGACTGGCTTCGTCGCACGTGGTGGCCACAAAAATCAGCTCGTGGAAGCGATAACGATATATGCGCGTTGTACCGTCCAACGAAACGACGGGTCGTGGTTGCTGCCGCTCGAATATTGACTCTACAGACTTTAAATGCGCCGCCGTGGGCCTTTTTCCGTTACATTCCTGTTGGAACAGGACACGGCCTTTCCCGTCGAGGATATACACCGCCTCGATACGGTCCATAAGCGCCGCCGCCGCCACAACATAGACAGGAAATTAGGGCAAATTGGGGAAATTGAATGGTAATTTGTATTGCTAAATCCTTTTATTATATATCGCTCAATGTGAGCTGTGACGCACTGCTTCTATTACTATTATTACTATTATTATTATTATTATTATTTTATTTTATTTTATTTTATTTTATTTTATTTTATTTTATTTTATTTTATTTTATTTTATTTATTTTACTTGTTACTTTTCTTTTACTTGTTACTTTTCTTGAATATACTTATTGTTCGATATTCAGTATTTTATAATGCAATCCCAATGAGCCATATAAAAGTCTAGACTTTGTCTCCCATACAATCGCAAGACATCAAGAAAACCCTGACACTGCCACTAAAATAGCAGACCACAATTCGGACAGAATCGCTGTAGACGCGTCGAGGCAAAGAAGAATCGCGCTGCGCTGAATATCAATCGTCATACATCCATTTCTTACTGACCAATTTGCGCCATGTCAGTTATTACGGTGGATCATCAACGGTACGTTTAAATTCGGTCGAACGCTGATATACTTTTCATTTTCTGTCGAATAAACTTTGAAACTAACGCAGACAGCGATCAGGACTTTTCCAATGCTCTGCACGGTAAAAATGTGACAAAGCGCACTGGATTCCAAGCAATGTTGAAGAAAGACCGCAATGCTCAACGCGAACATTCAAAGCAATATTTTGATCTTTGGGAGAATGGCGATGGTACGTTGTGGGTATTTTCACCTATTAATTTTAGATACTGCTGCGTCCCAGGAGCGCGTCGACTTTTACAAGAAACTGACAAACTCTTATTATAACTTGGTATGATTGTGCAGAATCGCTGGTTACATGATTTGTTTTTTTTAATATTTTGGTTTATCCCTTTTGATTGCTAAATGTTCATTCATTGTTCATTCATTGTGCTTTTTCAGTATAATCCTTATTTCTTTTCTTCCAACGTTTCGTACAGCCATCATTCTAATTCTGCTTAGGCTACCGATTTGTATGAGTACGGCTGGGGCCAATCATTCCATTTCTGCCGATATTACGCCGGCGAAGGCTTTTACCAGGCGCTCGCTCGTCATGAGCATTACTTGGCCCTGCGTATGAACATCCCACCTGGAGCACGAGTTCTCGATGTCGGCTGTGGTGTTGGCGGCCCTGCTCGGGAAATTGGTCAGTTCACTGGTGCCAGGATCACCGGAATCAACAACAACGACTATCAAATTGAGCGCGCTCGGCATTATACGGAGAAACGCAATCTCTCCAACTCGATTGATTATGTAAAAGGTGACTTTATGCATCTGCCCTTTGAAGATAATACGTTTGATATGGTTTATGCCATTGAGGCTACAGTACATGCTCCAAATTTGGAAGCCGTTTACAAGGAAATTTCTCGGGTGCTCAAGCCAGGAGGCACTTTTGGTATGTACGAATGGGTAATGACTGAAAAGTACGATAATTCCAATGCCGCACATCGCGAAATTAAGCGCAAGATCGAGATTGGTGATGGAATTGCCGAAATGCAACCTATTTCTGTTGCCAATGATGCTCTCAAGGCTGCTGGATTCGATATCCAGTATGCTGAGGATTTGGCAGAGA
Organism: Novakomyces olei; assembly: GCA_016906335.1. Taxonomy (NCBI): domain Eukaryota; kingdom Fungi; phylum Ascomycota; class Novakomycetes; order Novakomycetales; family Novakomycetaceae; genus Novakomyces; species Novakomyces olei. The sequence continues at coordinate 193,974 of JADEYG010000015.1, forward strand.
CGGATACCTCTGATTTTCCTTGGTATTATCCCATTGAAGGCGATTTACGCAACTGCCAGACACTGTGGGACATGTTCACCTGCTTTAGAATGACAAAACTGGGCAGATTTTTCACTCAGTCTTCCATTGGCATGCTGGAAAAAATTGGCCTCGCTGGCGAGGGAACAAAAAAGGTCGGCCAGAGTTTGGCCGATGCTGCAGACGCGCTTGTTGCTGGCGGCAAGCAAAAACTGTTCACGCCTATGTACATGGTCATCTCCAAGAAGCCAGTTGCATAGTTTGGGTATTAATGCGTTAAAGCTAATTTATAATAGAAGCGCGGGTTTGAAAGATACAGGCGGCATAATCTTCGTTTAATAAACCCTGTTGTCCGACGTTTGAACAAATAAATAATATCATAATTACTATAATTATATATATTTCGTGTGCAGAGTTGTCGTAAAATTAAAGTGGGGGCGATATACAATATTTGCTATAGATAAAGATCATATAGATAAATACTAAATAGATAAATTATTATACAGAAAAAATATTATCTGAAGAAAATAATAAATGTAAAATGCACATATTTAGAGAATTAATTATAAAAAATTGGTTATTGCTATTGTGAACGAGAATTCCACATAGATCAATCTGAAAATTAGCGTAATTTTTTATCTTAATATTTATTGTAATATTTATCATAATTTTTAAACACAAAGCATTGGCTGTCAAAGTCGCCGACAAGGGCAGATTTGATCGTGGCGGAGCGCCTCACGTGAACCGGGCGCTCATTGTTGTTCTTTGGCTGATCAATTTGTCCTCCTGGCTTAAAAGCTCTACGATCTAGCCATTCTTCTTCAATTTTTTTAACGGGTTAAAACGTCACACAGGGCACAGCTTGCTTACAGCAACACTCATTCAGAATGTCGGCAAACTCTATAAAGATCTTTACAGGTAAATTTTTGTTCTTGCTGCACCTCAGCTGACAAGTGTCTCAGGCAACAGCCATCCGAAACTAGCGGAAATGGTCGCAAAACGGTAAATACTAAAAGCTTTCCTTTCCGTATTTGTGGAAGCTGAGGTTAACCCGTTCCAGGATTGGTTTAGAGATATCAAAGGTTTCCGTGATGAAGTTTTCCAATCAGGAAACATCGATAACTATCGGAGAGTCTGTCCGCGACGAAGATGTCTTTATTATTCAGACTGGATGCGGTTCCATAAACGATCATTTGATGGAACTGCTAATTATGATTAACGCTTGTAAAACTGCCAGCGCTCGAAGGGTACGCAATTGGGTCTTGAAGTCGGCTACCTCAACACCCGTTTTATCAGTCGTGGATGCTACTATTTTATTTTGTTTTTTTTAGACTGTTTATTTCGTCGGTCGTTGGGTCACTTTATTTCCTATAGTGTCCTATTTTTTTCATCTTTGTTATTTATTTTGTATTTTACTCATTATCATGATGTTGCTAACTGTATAGATAACCGCAGTTATACCCTGCTTTCCCTACGCCCGACAAGACAAAAAGGACAAATCCCGTGCTCCTATAACCGCCCGTCTTGTGGCAAATATGTTACAAACAGCTGGATGTGATCATGTTATTGTATGGCTCAATACAAGCATTGGAATTTTTTATTTTTATTCTTTTTCATTTTATTTTTATTTTTTATTTTTTATTTTATTGTTTATTTCGGTGTTCAGGCAATTCGTTTCTTGATCTGCTTTTTCCATAATCAATTGAGGCTTTGTTAAGCTATATTGCCCTAATTCAATCTTTTTTGGCTCTTTTTTTGCTATGATTAATTTTGGCTAATATCATTTCTCTTCTCTTACTAACAATTTTTAGACTATGGATCTCCATGCTAGTCAAATTCAAGGTTTCTTCAATGTACCCGTGGATAATCTGTATGCTGAGCCTACAATGCTTCAATATATCAGGGAAAACTTTAAATTAGAAGGTCGTGGTGCTGTTATTGTTTCTCCCGATGCCGGTGGTGCTAAACGGTATGGCTTTTCATATACTTCCAACTAGATAATTTTTTATTAATAGACTTTTTTTTTGTGTTTAATTTGATTTTACAATTATATTCTATCCTTTCAATTATATTAATTTTCAGAGCTACAGCAATCGCGGATCGGTGTGACCTTGATTTTGCACTTATTCACAAAGAACGACAGAAAGCAAATGAGGTCTCCCGTATGGTACTGGTGGGCGATGTACGCGGCAAAATTGCACTTTTAGTAGACGATATGGCGGATACTTGCGGTACGTTAGGTCTTGCGGCAAAGACGTTAAAACAGAATGGGGCTGCTAAAGTAGTTGCTATTGTGACTCACGGAATTCTTTCCGGGAAGGCTATAGATGTCCTCAATAACTCTGACTTGGAGCAAGTTGTTGTTACAAATACCGTCCCACATGAGGACAAGAAGGCTCTTTGTAAAAAGATTGAAACTCTCGATATTTCGCCTGTACTGGCTGAATGTATCCGAAGAATACATCACGGCGAAAGTGTTTCTGTCTTGTTTAGTCACGCGCCTTCATAACCTTTCGCCTCCCTTCTTTTGGAAGGATCATGTTATTTTCCCACTTTAGAATTTGATGTTTTAGTGTCAGAAAGTTTTATAAATAAATAACATTATTAGCTAATGCTGTCTCTAGATTCTCATAGGTTTAAACACAAATTAATGTGACGACCGTATATTACATCACGCATAAGACTGTTAATGAATTCGAACACTTCCTGCAAAATAGGTGTCATATTTTCAAGTGAATATATTCTAACTTTCGCCGGGGATATTATTTTATTTCAACGCTTATCTTGAATTCATTCAAAAGGATCATATTCTCCAGTAAAGACATGCAATATACCAGGACGAAGGCCTCGGTTATCGAGAGCCGTTTGCAAATCCACCGCCCGAGCGAGATTGACGTCGATAATTCCGCGTTTGTAAATATAGCAAGAAATTGTATTGGACATTGTTGCAGCACGATACTCGAAGACACACGATCGATCTGGTAAAATTTCCGTATGATTATAGAGATCAGATTCCGGACCCGAATGATCTCTGCCTTCTTTTAAGATTGCACCGTTTTTATCCCCCTTCCTCTGCGTATTGTCCGTCGAAATTGCATGCAAATATCTGTGCCCTTCTACATTGTCAACGGCATCGATGCCCATTTGCTCTATTATTCGTTTGCGCTTCAAAACGTCATTCAGTTGGACTTTTAACCTTCCGCGCTCTTTGAAAAGAGCGTTTACTGACGTCTTTTTGAGAGCTCTTTTGTCTTGCGAATCACAAGGTCTCTTCAAACACGTTTGCGTATGAGCTGGGTCAGCGTTTTCTGGTACTGCTTTTGCAAAATAGACTCCAGTTTTGTCTCTGGATTTACTGTGTCCCGTCTTGTTAGCTGCTCCAGGGTCGATGTTCTTCTGCACCAAAGTCAGGGGCATATTTTCACCGTGCCTGACTCTAAAGTATCGAGGTCCAGTCTCGCCAGCGCTGCGAGGAGGTACCAGTCCACTAGTCGTATGATCAAATTCAAGTATTGTCTTCTTCGAAATCTGTCTGGGGGTTTCTGTAATCGAATTTGATAGTACACTTGGGTTTAATTCCATCGGTGGTTCTTTTGTAGAGCCGAGCAAAGTTCGGCCTTTGGTAGTGCCTCTTTCTTCTCCACTTGATTCTGTGTTTTTTTCCGCTAACTTCGGGGCCACCACACTGTCTTCATTATCGTTAATGACATCAACACCTTTATTGTCAGTAATTTTTAATATATTTCAAATCCATTTAACTAGTTTTTAATTGATAAACTAGTTAATTGATTCTTCTTTTTCTTCTTCTTTTTTTCCCTCTTGTCAATCTCGACATACCCGTACTTTTCCTTGAAGATTCTGTAATCTCATAGTTTTGCAAAACTTTACTCTCATTGTTGTTGCTTTTCTCCTTTTCTGTCGGCCCATTTATACTATCATTTCTCTTTGGCTCTTTTTGTACTTTTACAACCCTCTGTACGTATTCTTTCCGAGCAGCAGCTTTTTCATTTGACAGATTATCGCTCTCATCTTCGTTAATGATGATATTTTCCCTACTGTCTCGTTCTTTGGACCTCCCTGTAGTTTCGATGGCAATTCTTTCCAAGCTGCTCTTACTCCCTGTCGTTTCCGAATTCTCCTTGTAAACTGCCTCAAACAATTCTTCAACTGCCTGCAAAACTGCCTCTGTGTCCTCGAAAAAAACCATATCCTTTGCCGGTTCCACATTGGCATCATACGAGCCTTCTTCCGTCGTTAGAGACACATACACAAAAGGTCGCACACCAGCTAAAGGCGCAAACGACTGTTGAAATCGCCTCACTATAGCTTTTCCAAGCTCACGGCCAATAGTAATCGGCCGTGCATCCACACAAACGCACGACTCTTGCAAGGACGCAGTAGGCCAGTCCTTTGGCAGCAGAGTTTTACAGCTTGGTTTGGGTATAAAAGCTTTAATATATACATTATTGCTAGTATGCTGCTTCCAAAAGTGACTTGTACCAATAGCAGTTCCAAGGATTTGACAGAACCGGCTAGTCTCATCCTTGTTTGCCGGTATAGAAAGCTCAAGACGGCTGCCTTTTCCTGATTTGCAAGTCAAGGTGAACCTCGCATTATGTGATAGAGCATAAGATTGGATTAAAGACTTGACGCGCAAAGATATGCGATTTGCAGCTCGACGAAGAGCCTCGCGTCTAACTGGCAAACGCTCAAACGGTCCTGAAACCTGTACACTTGTTCCCTCTGGATGAGCTTCCGGCTTGCATCTAAAAAATTAGAAATGCTGGCAAAAAAATAATTTGAGAACAAAGAAATAAAATAAAATATTAAACAAAAACCAACGAAAACAAAATAAAAAAGGCATTAAATCAAGATTTTATTTCCAAATTTTCAAAACAAAACTTACGATATTAACGTACCTGCCGCGTCATAGACAGCAGTGTTTCCAATGGCATCGTCGTGTGTACGCGTTTCGACGCGTACACTCGCAGCAATTTCGCAAATACTCGCTAATGCTTCACCTCGAAATCCAAGAGTACGCACTGATTGCAGATCGCTAAATACACTAATTTTACTTGTACAATAACGCGAGCAGGCGCGCCAAAGGTCATCATGGCTAATGCCGCTCCCATTGTCCTTCACCGTGATTCCAGAAACGCCATTAGCATCCAGAATTACTTGAATATTCGTGGCGTTCGCGTCAAGGGCATTTTCCACAAGCTCTTTAACAATTGACACGGCATCTACAACGACTTGGCCCGATACAAGGGAGCGAACACACTCGGTATCAAGAACAGCAATCGGCATCTGATGTCACATTGAATAAATATTATTAATATTATTATTATTATTATTATTATTATTATTATTATTATTATTATTATTATTATTATTATTATTATTATTATTATTATTATTATTATTATTATTATTATTATTATTATTATATTATTATTATTATTATTATTATTATTATTATTATTATTATTATTATTATTATTATTATTATTATTATTATTATTATTATTATTATTATTATTATTATTATTATTATTATTATTATTATTATTATTATTATTATTATTATTATTATTATTATTATTATTATTATTATTATTATTATTATTATTATTATTATTATTATTATTATTATTATTTATTACATTTTTTATATTTATTCTCGTGGTCATAAATGCTATGTAGCTATTGATGCGAGCATCTGGCCTGTTTAGCCCACCGTTGCGTGTACCAATCAGTCATGCGCTCCGCAAGACAGCGTGTACATTGTCATTGTTGCAGTTACGCTTTAATTCTTACTCTAACCCCTTAATATATGCACTGTCGACAGCGCCTGGTAAGAGTGCACTCTCAGTATTCAGAGTCTCCGGTCCAGATGCGATAAAGGTTGGATGAATCATCGATATTTTACGACTTATTTCTTTCTTTTTATTTTAAAAAATGTTTTTTTTTTAATTTTTTTTTTTTTTTTGTCTATTGTTCGTGCTGATTCAACAGGTCTACGAGTTAATGTGCCCTGGGCAAAAACTGCCTCTTCCTCGAGTCGCAAATCTGCGCACAATAACGAACCCGGTCACTATGCAGATAATCGATCAAGGTCTCGTTTTCCGTTTTGCTGCTCCTCATTCTTTTACTGGGGAAGATATGCTTGAGTTTCAGGTTCATGGTGGAACTGCTGTTGCACGTGCAATGCTGCAAGGCTTCGCTGATACTGCAAAGGCAGGCGATTTGCCTTTACGAATGGCTGAGCCTGGCGAGTTTTCGTTCCGAGCAGTAGAAAATAACAAGCTAGGCCTTACACAGGCAGAAGGATTGGCTGATATCATAAATGCGCAAACGGAGTATCAGCGAGCGGCTGCTTATTCCCAATCTCAGGTGAGTATTTGGACTGTTTGCCATGGGAGCTATGCTTTCGTGTACCTTTTCACTATCATAAATGACAGTTTCTATTTAATTTTAATTTTAATTTTAATTTTAATTTTTTATTTGTTTCTCTTTTATTATTGTTGTTGCAAAATTAGTATACATTCAACCTTATTCTTGGAGTATATTACCATTCACACGTTTTCCATTCGAGAGTACTAATGGCCAGGGAGGTCTGCAAGCATTGTACACAGAATGGCGGCAGCAAATAATCCAAAGTCGTGGACTGGTGGAGGCGGTTATAGACTTTTCGGAGGAGGACCAAGTGGATGAAGGAATAATGCCACAGATTAAGGAGACCGTAGAGCGACTGAAAAACACGCTTTTAAAGCATATGCAATCTTCTTTGCGAGGAGAAATATTACGACAGGGAGTTCGTGTCGTTATTGTTGGACCGCCCAACGCTGGAAAATCGTCACTGCTAAACGCGCTAGTTCAACGGTCTGCTAGTATCGTTTCACCCCAGCCAGGTATGAAGTTTATTCTTGACTTTTTACCCTCGCGTCACACATGTCTTTTTATTAAAAAGCATTTATTCTAGACCTATTTTAATTATTTCAATTATTTTAATTATTTTAATTATTTTAATTATTTTAATTATTTCAATTGTTTTATTTGTTTTATTTGTATATTTCTTTATTTTAATACAATACCATATTCAAGAATCATAATCTCTTGATTAAAATTCCCCATGATCGGTTCTAACGGCAGGAACGACACGAGACGTGGTGCAAGTTTCCCTCGATATTGGAGGAATTCCCGTTGTATTGAGCGATACGGCAGGAATACGCAGTGGTGCTTTGGACGTGGTTGAGCAAGAAGGAATAAGGAGAGCACAGGATCAGATTGAGCAGGCTCACGTAATCCTGTTTCTTGTTCCTGTTGCGTATACAGACACTGATCTCGGCGTGATAGCAGAGACCAATGCTCGACTAGATGAGCAGAAGACTGTTGCAGTACTCAACAAAATTGATACTTTAACCGATAAAACCGCGGCTCAAGTTGCCCGTGAATTACGGCTAGAATTGCGGGAAAAGCTCGTGCAAATTACAGGAAATAATACGTTAAAAAATGAAGTGGTTGAAGCAAACTTCCCAGCGCTGTCGTGTACAACGCGTGAAAACTTGGACGCTTTCCTTTGTCAATTAGAAGGCATTATCAAATCTGTGGTCGGAAACGACTCGGGTCACATTAGTTTAGGAACAAATGCTCGGCATCGTCAACATACACAAGCGTGCATTGACGCACTAAACCGGTTTTCTGATGCAGTAGATTTTGATATCGTTGTTGCAGCGCAAGAATTACGATGTGCAAGCGATGAACTCGGCCGGGTTTGCGGCTATGTCGATATTGAAGATGTACTAGGCCAGATATTTTCCGATTTTTGTATCGGAAAATAAAGGCGCGTAGAAAATTTGGTATCGTTAGCGGAGTATAATGGCATAAATGGCCTTCTGGTCTGACTTTATAGTTGAAAGATCATACTGAGATCTAGTTTGGTTCAAAACCTAGTAATATGAGGTATAGACATGAGTGAGTGAAGCTGAGAAGTAATAATGATCAATTGGCCATCGTCGTCATTGTCATCGTCATCGTCAATTTTCTGTAATTAATTGGAATATCAAACGGCCGAGCTCCTTTCCAAATCCTTAACCGTCGCGAAATCCAAACAATAATAACTTAAACTTGGTCATGAAACTCTCTGTCGTCTCTGGGCGACTCTAAATCATTATCAGGAGGAATTGTTGCCTCCTCCTCTTCCAAACGGATCCGACCTTCTCTTTGCGGGAAAAACTCGCGCAACGGGATTCGACGGATTAACTGAGGCACTCGTTGGAAGGATCGACGAAAGGCAAATACTATAATACAAAATGCAATTGCTGAAAGCGCTAGCGTAAACCAACCCATAATCCTCGAGACTGTACCCATGTCGGCGGCGGTTCGGCGAGAGTGATTAGATAAATTATGTGGAGAAATGGCGATAATTAATTCTATCAAAGCTGGGAAATTTGCTTGTTTATATTTACAAGTATTATTATTATTATTATTATTATTATTATTATTATTATTATTATTATTATTATTATTATTATTATTATTATTATTATTATTATTATTATTATTATTATTATTATTATTATTATTATTATTATTATTATTATTATTATTATTATTATTATTATTATTATTATTATTATTATTATTATTATTATTATTATTATTATTATTATTATTATTATTATTATTATTATTATTATTATTATTATTATTATTATTATTATTATTGTTATTATTATTATTATTATTATTATATTCTACTATACACAGGCAAACTCCACATTGTCCCAATCCGCAATGGGTCGTGTACGCTCCAGCGCTAGCGAATACTCTAGATCCTTCTTCGCTTGCTCTCCGTACCCGAGTTCCTGATGAACTGTCCCCAAAAGCAGCCAGGCTTCTGCACAACTCCAGCCGTCCTGCCTTGTGGCAATATCCAGTAACTCATCGGCCCGATGAAGTGAAGCTGGTTCTGATGCCTTTGCCACTTCAATCAGCATGCCAGCGAGTGCTACTGCTACCGCACAGTTATCTGGCTCAAGAAAAAGCGCCCTCTCCAGCGTCTCAACAGCCTCATCGATTTTCCCAAGGGCGTAAAGAAAGCAGCTATAGGCAACGCTATAGTCACTCTCGTCCGGAAGCAGCTCACTGGCCTCTGCCAAGGCTTGAGCACACAGCTCTGTGTCTGCATTTTCCAATGTCACGGAGGCATAAGCCAGCCAGAGCGTCTGAATGGCTTTTTTCTGTCTATTCTCCGCCAGCTCGTTTGTATGAGAGAGCAATTGACCCGACTCGAGTGTCGACGGCCGCACTGACAAACTTGCTGCCTTTTCCCCACGCGACTTGAACCTGAACAGCTTACGCGAGTCTTGACGCGCAACTTTAGACTCGATTGCCTTGTCAGCGGAGGCTGCTGCACTCACGTTACTCGTTATTGATCTGGCATCACTAGTAGCGAGAGCAGACAGGTCAAAGGCGGCCTTGAGAGCTGCCTCTGCCGCTTCCGGGCCATTGATTACATTTTCCAGCTTTATCAGAGTAGCATGAACCCTTTGAATGGCAATATAATCATCAATAGCAAAGTACCAGGGCACATTGAGAGAAGTAGAGCGTTCAAACAGCTCAATTGCCACAATGCAAGTCTGGCGCGCCACTTGTAATTGGTGCGTTGCACTGTACAGTAAAGCCAGTAGATGGTAGGCCGAGTAATTGTCGGGTTTAAGCCTTAGCGATTTCTTCACAGATCCCATTGCCGCCGCCAAGTCTAGATTTTTCGCCTTTAAAAACCCTCTGTGGAACCATACTTGCCACTGCGTGTCGTCCAGGGCTAATGACTCGTCAAAATCGGATTCTGCCTGTGCCTGCAATGCACCACGTTCAACGTTATCCGCACTAAATGATTGAAGCGCAGTTATAAAGCCTCGAGCGTGTAGTATTTTAGGGGCAAGCTTAGCTGCCAAATTTTGCTGCTCTCGGCCTTTACTGGGGCCTTTATTGGGGTTTCCATCGTTCCTCAATTCTTTCTGCTTTCCTTGGCCACTCGGCTCTGCCGAGTCCATTTCGTTTCCTTCCTCTCCATCTACTTGCCCCTCTCCTTGCCCCTCTTCTCGCTCAATTTTTGTACATTTTTCATGCAGTCTAAACGACTCGGCAATGTACGCCCGTGCTCTACGCATCTCGCTATTCTGAGCAAGATAAATGGCCCCCTCGGCAAAAGCCTGGACGGCTACTGTTCCGTCTTCAGCCTCCTCCTCAGACTCTTCTGTTTCAATATGCGCAGTCTCGCGCATTGCCCTCTCTATTGTAGCCGCATCTGTTTCCTCGGCTTTAAGCACGACCATTCGGTAAGCGTCTAGAGCACGAATTGCCTCTGGCACCATGTGCAGGGTGCGGTAGCACTGGAAAAGGCCTCGTAGAACAACAGGCTGCTGGAAGGTTACAGTGGACGCCTCATACAGAAGGGGCACCAGCTGTGCGGCGGCCAGCGAGTCGCATCCACTCAGTTCCCAATGCGCCAGCATTAGCTGGAGCACTATAGCGGCCGACACGTTTTTGGCTCCTGCCTGAGGGAACGAGGACTGCATAACAATATCCCTGTGGCAGACTTCCAAGACCAATGCCAATTCAGACTGGAGCCTTTGGCACTGCTCGTCCTGCACGCGCTCAAGCACTGAAAGGCTCTCCGCCCGCCTTTGGTTTTCCTGCACTAACAGTCGGGCCAAGTGTAACAGATTTTGCGTCTCTTGCAAACTCGCTTTATGGGCGCCTTTTTGTAGTCGCACAGAACTGTACTTGGCATACTCGGCCCGCAGCCGAGTGAGGAGAGCGCTCGCCTCCTCTTGCGCGGCGTCATTGTAGGCCATTCGCCCTGGATTTGGAGGGTTTTAGTAAGGCCTCATTGCCAGAGTCGACTGCTTTTTGTATTAAATATTGAAATAATACACAAGAGACTACTAAATGTATGTATATATTATAATATATATTAAATAAATAAATAAATAATATAAATAATATAAATAATATAAATAATATAAATAATATAAATACTGTGGTTATTCTTATTTTCATTTTTATTATCGTTCTTCCAATAATTTCTAGCTGAAAACATATACAAATTTCCAGCCAATTATAAATCCGCTACGTGCACAGGAATCCATCAATTACATAAAAAGGTTTACAAACACGGTATATCTTTTGCACAAACTTAACCCAATTTTTTTTTATTTGATTCTCATTTATCAGATTTATCCATTTATCAGTTTTCATTTTTATTTTCATTTATCAGGTTTTATTTTCGATATTTTCAAGGCAGTCGGAACCTCTCGAGGCTTGGAAAGCTGGCGAATATGGCGTCCAGTAACGGCGACCTTGAGCCGTACAGTTTTTCGTGCCAAACTTGTGCCGTGATTTTCCGGTCGGCAGAGCAGCAGCGGCACCATTGGAAAAGCGACTGGCACCGCTACAATCTCAAGCGCAAGGTTGCACAGATGGCGCCAGTTACAGCACAAACTTTTGCTGAAAAAGTACTGGAGGCAGCTGAGCCTGAACCCGCACCCAGCGAGCACTATTGTTCTACCTGTCAAAAGGACTTTGCGACTGAAAATGCCTATGCCAATCATATTTCTTCAAAGAGGCACTCTATGGCGGTTCGGCAGGCGAAACGGAACGGAGAGGGTAAATTTAAGTCTGAACAAAACTTGAACGGACAAAACTCGGCCGAGTCGGAGACCGATTTGCGAAATGAAGAGGCAGTGCACAGTAAACCCAGCGGGCAGAATAAAATAAACGGAAAAGCTGCGAAAGCTGCAGAGGGAGAAGCAGACGGAACTGACTCTAAGGGAGAAGCTGCGACCACACTGGACGAGTACGATTGTCTGTTTTGTACGGAAAGGAGCGTGGACGTTGGAGCAAATGTAATACACATGTTTAGTCGGCATAACCTTTCTATCCCTGAGCAGGATTACCTTACGGATTTGCGTGGATTGTTGCTCTACCTCGCCCGCAAAATGAGTGAGGGGTCTACATGTATAGCGTGCAATAGGCAAGCAAGGTCGCTCGAAGGTGTCCGCCAACACATCCAGCAAAAAGGGCATTTCCGGATCGCGTATGACACGGAGGACGAAATGCTGGAGCTCGGTGACTACTATGATTTCCGGTCGTCTTACCCCGACGCTATAGACTCGGAAGCAAATAGGGTTAGGGTTAATGATGATTCTGAGTCACAAGACGGAGATGAATCGGAAGATGCGGAAATTATCAGAGCAAGCGACTTGGATTCTGAAGATATGCAGGATTGGGAGAGTGCAGAAAGCAGTGATAACGGCACTGATTCCGATTCTGATAGCATTGCTTCAGAAGATATTGGTGCGCTTGAAATAGATCCGGAAAGTTTAGAGATGACATTGCCTTCAGGCGCTCGGGTCGGCCACCGTTCTCTGTCGCGATACTTTAGGCAGCACCTGCGAGACCGAGGATTTCAGGAAAACGCTAGCAATAGACGATACACTTCAACTGCAACCGGTCTGAGTCGGAGGCAGCAAGCTTCAAACAGCGTCAAGGGCCTTTCAGCTGAGCAATTACAGTACGCCCAGGGCCGTAAATTACGGGTGGCCGAGCGCGCTCAGCAGGCTCAGCAGCGGTACGCTATGCGCATGGGCATGAAACACAATCATCAAAAGCATTACCGGGATCAGTTACTGCAGTAATGGTACCGATTTGCATGTTGGAAGAGACTGAGCGGGTGCACAGTACGATTATATGACGATTTTGTATGATTTTTTCTTTTTTTTTTTTCTTTTTTTTTTTTTATGTTTTTTCTTTTTCAACTTCAATTTTTTGTTTTTTTTTTAATTTTTTGTTTTTTTATTTTCTATTTTGTGTGTGTAGATTTATATCGAATTATTACATACAATAGAGTGAGTTATGAGGATAGATCAATGTCAGGACTGCGTGTACTAAAAAATCTGTTTTTAATTGCCTTTATATATTATGCGTGTTTGTGTAGTAATGTTGACCCTGACCCTAATATTACTGTTGTATTATAATTTAGTTGTATTTAAAAATGGGTGTTTTTCTAACGATAAATACTTGGCGTGAGCGTGTCACGCGAATCTTACTTGGCATAATAACCTATTCCAGCCACGCGTTTCCTAGAGATTGCACACGAGAACCCGCAAGGATTGGTGTCCTTGATTCGGGTTTAAAGAGCACTGCTTGTTTCCGAGTATACAATCAGCAGCTCAAAGCTGTATTATGTCTATCGGCCCAGACGCGTAAAACCAAGCTTAAAGCTTCGACAGAGACGCGGTCGTCGTCTATTGTTTTGAAGTAAACAAGTGAATCAGACGCGTCAAATCTTTTGCTTAGACTAGAAGATTTGAAAACAAGAGACTTGGCTCAGCTCATCTGCCTGGATTGCCGTTGAGTGCTTGATTTAGTATCTTTACTCTATCAGCCCTTTGTTTACTATTTCAATTCTGCTTCAATTCTGCCTGAATTCTGCCTTTATTCTGCTTTTCCAAAACGCATTTTGATCAGTCAAGGTCCAATGGGCTGTTGCAAAGCGTCACGGTGGCGCCGTGAACATATTCCAGACCACAAACTGCGGTACATTGATATTCATTCATACAGAAAAAAGACGTTTTCTAAAATTTTTGGGTACATCTTTGTTTATCTCGGAATCGGTCGTTCAGTGGCCATCTTGGGCTTTGATATCTGGACGTGTATCTGTCTGATCGCGCTGAACCAATGGACTTCATCTGTTTCTACGGGAATATCCTTCAAAGTCATCCGTTGGCTGTTTTCCGCTTGCATTTTTCTCAGTATCCTTTTGCTCTTGTGGGACTGGTACGTGGCACGACGCGTAATTCGGTCCGGCGATGTTGCCTGTATTTACACAAACCTGATTGCCAATCGCTGGTACTGTTTGAAAAATTATTCTTATTTTTGCTTTTTCGATTCTCTTTCCAATGGCCGTGATTGCACGGACACTGTGGCCTTTTGGACTTTTCTCTCCTACACCGGGTACAAAAGGCTCATTCTCAGTGAAGGGCCCAGGCAGGTTATCAACGGCTATTCCCTTTACAAACTGCTGCTCGACCACCATTTCTCAACCAATATAAACGACTATACGAATCCGCCCCTCCGTTTTGTCGCTATTTGCTTCATGTGCCTTTCCATCCTGCTATGGCTCTTTTCAGCAGCACGAATAGTTATTGCCAGCGTGTTTTATTTGCCCTTGTTGTGTGCAATTCAAGGCAGCCTGGAGGATTACGTCTACCATAAAATCGACAAGCGAGTTGAGGCTCTGGCGGAAAAGAAACGAAGGCAACGCAAAGCTAAATTTGAAAACAACAAGTTTGCCGCTTCTCCTCTATCAGCCGCTGATCAAAAGCCGTTTGCCACAGCTGTAGTTAAGCCAACACTGCCAAAGATTGATTTCAACGAGTACGAAAAGGAGGAATTGGAATACGAAAAACTTGCGTTGGCTAAAGACGTGCAAAGACCTGCACTTGCCACACAGCCTTCCTATGCTACACTGCCAGCGTATGAGCCCGTGCCTGCAATGGTCCAACCGGGTCTGCCTGTGCCTCCTTTGCCGAGCTATTCGTCCTCACAGAGGATGACTTCAAAGGCAATTGCCGAAGCACAAGCACCTAAATCTTATCGTGGAACTAGTGCTAAATATGGGCAAAATGACGCTCGTGATCGCGGCCGGGCGGTCGGCAACTACAGCAATTACCCGGACTCTTCAGGCCCAAGGTTTGAGAGAAATGCAGAAAGGCGTACAGGGGCACATGCGTTTAGCCAGGAAAACGATCCGGCAAGAAGGGCGGGAAATCTACCGCAAAATACGGTGGGCAATGCACAAAGGAGTACGGGACGTTTACCGACGCAGTCTCGCGGGTTCGAGTCTCGCCCGGTTCAACGGCAAGTGCAGAGAAAGTACCATGATTAGTAGAGGAGACAAGAGGGATAAACGGAAATGGAGGATAATAGGAAACAAGGAAAACAAAACTACAGAAGCGAAGCGTACGGCGGGCCGTGCACGCTTGATACCCAAGGTCGATTTTCTAAACATTTTTATTATACATATATCATACATCACATGTTGATCGCGTTCATATTTACTCTAGTGCAAGCCCCGCATTCCGGGTCGTTTAAACACTGGCAATAGTAACAATTCAGGACCCAATCAATTAACACTAAAATATATTACACAATGTCAAGACGGGCCTTGTAACAAGTTTGAAACATTCGGGCTTTTCCATTGATCCACTGGCAAACTTCTACCGGTCCACCAGGCAACCGTAATCGTAAACAAAAACAAAGCAGGCTTTTAATAACGGAAAACAAAAGGCTAAACATAAACCAAACATGGTTTCAGCAGCGTCACCGCTGCAGTAAAGATTTGAGCCATTTGTTCTCCATTTCCAGTTCCTTGATACGTCCCTCCAAATTAGCAGCCCGTTCAGCCATTTCCTTCACACTCCGCTCGAGCTCTTGCTCACGCAGCTTCTTTTTAATACGGAACCGTGCAGAGGCCAGAGTATTACGTCGCCGCTTATCCTCCTCTGGCGAAATGCCACTGTCTCCCGGAGTCAAGGGCGTAGCAGCAGCAGCTGGCTCTTCCGCCTTGCGCTTATTGCTTCCAGTCCTGGGCTGCTGCATTGCAATTGTCTTGAACGTGGCCACTGGCGTATTGCTTTGAGAAAATGCAGAAGACTGCTGAGCCGGAGTTGAAGCTGGAGCAGGCGGCATAAAAGCCAAAAAGGCATTGTCGTCAGAATTAGATGGGGGAGCGGCCCCAGTAGCATTCGCAGCTGTAGTCGAAGCCTTGAGCGGCTTTTCCGGTTCACTGAACTGAGAAAGGCCTTCGTCAGCATCAAAATTGAGAAAGTTTGAGTTTGTAAACATCCGAAGCTGCTCCGCCAGTTCAGCCGCGTCCATCTCGGGTTCACCCGCCTGTGGGTTGAAAAGCGCTGCGTCCAGCGTCCACTGGTTCGCCATTCCGCGTTTGCCGATGTGCGGAGAGTTTATGTCTATTTGCCGCTGATTTTTGTCGTTGTTTTTGAACAGAAACTGGGAGATTAGAAGGCCGACTGATTTCGACGAGGCTTCGAGGGATCTGTCCTTAAATTCCCAAGCGTAATGCGCCAATAGAGAATGCAAAATTTTATGAGGTCAGGGTGTTTTGGCTCTGCTAATATATGGAATTTGCTCATTATTACTAATTCACTCGGCACGATGCAAAGTAATCGATGGAGAAAGGATCGATTGAGCGTGTTTACATTAACGGATTCCCATGTAAGTAATGGTATGGGAGGGAAAACCCTTGGTGACGACAACGCACGGTACGCGTATTACTAATGCGGCTGCTTTCCCGCAAATTGACGAGTAGAGCTAAAACAACAAAAGCCTGATACATTACTTGCTACCCTCTTTGCTCTACCTGTTGCTCGCCACACTGCTACCGTATAATTAGTGTCTAATTATTGTATTATTTTGTATTATTTTGTATTATTTTTGTATTATTTTTGTATTATTTTTGTATTATTTTTGTATTATTTTTGTATTATTTTTGTATTACTTTTGTATTATTTTTGTATTACTTTTGTATTACTTTTAAACTATTTTTGTATTATTATTTGTGATACCCACTCGGCAGTTTTATTATGAAACATTACCAGCCATAGAACATAAACTGCTGGAAATATACGTCAAATTTTAATGGTATTATTCTGCGTTTACCGGGGATCGGCTAGTCAATTGCAACACCTGCGTTCTCCGCCCGAGTTTTTAGCATAAATGTCATTTGTTGAAACGATTGCTGTTTGTGAATTGCTTGTTTATCCCATAATATTCTCCTTGGATCGATTTCTTCCTTTACTTGTGGTAGTAGTGAAAGCGCGTTCCATTCCAATAAACACATTTATTTGCCCTATATTATTATCCTGTTTTCTTAATAGCTTAGGGTTATTCAGGGTTAATACGTCACGGGACTTTCCATAGACTACCTCGTTGCGGGACTAGAGCCAGCGGCGGCTCTGGGGAAAAGAAAGTTTGACGAATCAATTGAGTGTAGTAACTGCACTACTTTTGAAAGAGCGTTTCGCCATGCAGGCGCTAAAGATCAGCAAGAAGTATCCTCAGCTGCCTCAGCAGGAAGTGTTTTCCCTCTTGGAACAGTTTCAAAAGCTCGATGTCGATGGTAAGGGATACATTGATCAAGCAACGACGATCAAGGCTGGCGAAGAGCTTGAGCATGTTCCGTACGACGCTTCACGGGCCGCTTTAAAGCGTGTTGAGCTCGATTCCTCAGGCCGCGTGGAGCAGGAGGATTTCGTAGATGTAAGCACAGATCTATTTGACTTTGCAATGGCTAACGCTTACAGTTTTTCTCTAAACTACGTGAGGGCACAACACGAGCCGAAGCTGGCGAGGCAATTAAAGGCAAAATTACAATTCAAGGCAGTTCTGCGAGCGTGTCTCATACAATCAACGAGGAGGAGCGCCGCGAGTTTATTAAGCATGTCAACGCATCGCTTTTGGGCGATAAGGATCTTGGGAATCGTGTCCCCTTTGACACTGAATCTTTTCAGTTTTTTGACGAGTGTACGGACGGACTTGTGCTGTCCAAGCTGATCAATGACTCTGTCCCTGATGTATGCATTTGAATTGTTTATTTATTTGTTTATTTGTTTATTTGTTTATTTGTTTATTTATTTATTTATTTATTTATTTATTTATTTATTTATTTATTTGTTAATTCACTCGTCTGCTTCCTTTCTTCTTTTTCTAATCGCAGACAATCGACGAGCGAGTGTTGAACAAGCCCAAGGGCAAGAAAGCACTTTCGCCCTTCCAGATCACAGAGAACAACAATATCGTCATTAATTCCGCCAAATCTATCGGTCTCAGTGTCGTCAATATCGGAGCCCAAGACCTGGCAGAGGGCAATGAGATCCTTATCCTGGGTCTGCTTTGGCAGATCATTAGGCGAGGCCTTCTTTCCAAAATTGATATTAAACTGCATCCTGAGCTTTACCGGCTGCTTGAAGAAGACGAGACTCTAGACCAGTTTCTCCGTCTCCCTCCAGAGCAGATCCTTCTTCGTTGGTTCAACTATCATCTCAAGGCAGCCAATTGGCATAGACGTGTGGCCAATTTTTCAAAGGACGTTGCCGACGGGGAGAATTATACAATCCTGCTCAACCAGCTGGAGCCCCAGCTCTGCTCTCGAGCGCCCCTGCAGACTCATGATCTCCTGCAGAGGGCGGAGCAAGTACTGACGAACGCGGAAAAGCTGGACTGTCGCAAGTACTTGACGCCTACAGCAATGGTAGCAGGAAACCCTAAACTCAATTTGGCCTTTGTTGCCCATTTGTTCAATACTCACCCCGGTCTGGACCCGTTGGAGGAGGAGGAGAAGCCAGAGATTGACATCTTTGACGCGGAGGGTGAAAGAGAGGCCCGTGTCTTCACTCTGTGGCTAAACTCTTTGGATGTTGAGCCGGCAGTGACGAATTTCTTTGAGGATTTGAAGGATGGCTGTGTGATTTTGCAGGCTTTTGACAAGATCGACCCGGGAAGTGTCTCGTGGCGCAGTGTTAATAAGCCGCCCGCTGATGGAAGCGAAATGATGAAGTTTAAAGCGATTGCAAACACAAACTACGCTGTTGACCTCGGCCTCAAGTCAGGATTTTCTCTGGTGGGTATTCAAGGCGCGGATATTACGGACGGGAACCGTTTGCTTTCCCTCGCTCTCGTCTGGCAAATGATGCGCAGGCATATTACAGTCACACTTAAATCACTCGGCCAGGAAGGCAAAGAGCCCTCAGACCAGGATATGGTCAGATGGGCAAACGATACAGTCGCCCGCGGAGGGAAAAAGTCTCATATTCGAAGCTTCAAGGACGGCAATTTGCGGACGGGCGTCTTTGTGCTCGACGTGCTCCACGGCCTCAAGCCGGAATACGTCGATTACACCCTTGTTTCGCCTGGATCGACAGAGGACGATGCTACTGCTAATGCCCGTCTGGCTATTTCTATTGCTCGTAAACTGGGCGCTGTCATTTTCATTCTTCCCGACGATATTGTGCAGCTGAGATCGCGGCTTATTCTTACTTTTTTCGGGTCTTTAATGGCTCTGCACCTTTACTGATAAATGGAAATTATCAGTTGTTTTTCTGTTTGATTACTTTGATTATCCCTTTATTTTTTTTTTTTTTAAATTAATTTTTAAATATTTTAATTACTCCGAATTTACCAATTTGTTTTCTAGTGTGACTTGTTGATTTATTCCTAGCTTGAATAATTGTTAAAAGAAATCGATGCCCAACGCCAAAGTTGAATCAGTTTAAATCCATATTGAGTAGATATTGTACTATTCGAGCCGAATTTTTAATTTATCTCCTTTTTTGTCTTATTGTTTAATACTTTAGTTTTCTCACAAACTTCTTCCGATGCTATCGACTCTTTATTTCAAGCTAAAATGCGTGTGCAAGTGTCTGGAAGCGCTCCTGGCTAGGCCAGCATCTTTTACTGGTCTTTTACGCATGTGTACGACTGCGGGAGGTGAGGACTTTAGTTAATTAATAACAATAATTTATTTATAACTTAATATAACAATGATAAGTGCAATATAGAAATCATTAGCTTCTCAGTTAAGATTTAGACTATTAAGTGTATTTACGCTAATGGAATTAAATATAAATGCTTATATCCATTACATGTACCATCTAATTAAATGGGCTGAATGGGCAAATGCGTTTCAAAGTCATTTTGATCGAGGTCTTAATGAAAGTTATTACGTCTGTTGTACTCACTGAAAAACGGTGTAAATAAAACAGGATAGTTAACATTGGTTTCGTTATTTAGATTTTATCACAATTAAATTAATCTTTGTTTCATAACTTTTATGTTTCGTTCCATGCAAAGAGCTCCAAATGCCGCTCCAAATACCTTTAGATACTTTATATAGCTTTAAACTCGGGACTAAATAAAAACAATGCCCTAGCTAAGTCTGTACTATGATAATTTGAAAATAATAATGATACAGAATAAGCTCTCCCTCTATTTCCGGATTTAAAGGGAGGTATAATTAATTCAATTTGATCTTTATAGATATAGTTAATACAAATAATGTCTTGATCAATTCATTATTCACGTAAAGCTTGGGTGAGGATAGTTAAGTAGTTCAAAAGATCCCACAATTTCGTTTAAAATTTCCAAATAATTCTGGCCTTGGTTTCAATCTTTGGTTCTATATTAAAACTTGTTCTCATACATAACCTGCTTTTCCCGTAGTCTAGTCGAGTCTAGTCTAGTCTCCGAAAACGTCCATTTTGTTTTCTTTCCAGCCTGTACACTCGCAGGTAAACACCGTTTAATGGCTTTTGGGTAATATAGTTTGTTCTTTTCACTTCACGACCCGGATCCGCTAATTCCCAATCAAAAAACATCACCAGCAATCCCAGAATTATGCGCCATTCAAGCTCGGCGAATCCTCGGCCGATACACGCATGAGGGCCCCATATAAACGTACTCAGCGCGGCCAATTCGCATGTAGGCCCACAATTACCGCGATAGGACTCCCATCGTTCTGGATTAAATTCAGCTGCATCTGATCCCCATAGTTCCGGCAAAAGATTCAAACACTGCATATTTATATAAACATTCGTGCCCGAAGGCAATGTACAGCCTGAAGGCAGAACAATGTCTTTTTTCGGCATCCTTAAGGTTCCGGGAACAGGCGGCTCGAGTCTGGCCGTTTCCCAAATAACACGAGAAAGAAAATAGCACTTGTCCAAGTCGCGAATAAACATTTCAGTATCCAGATCAGAATCAAAAACACTATGGGTGCCAGCACACTGGAAAATTTCCTCTCGAAGCCTTCCCAAATGCCGAGGATTCCGTGCGAGATGGTAAACCGACCAGGAAAGGCCGTTCGATGTAGTCTCGTGGCCAGCGACAAGAAAACTCAGCAATTGCTCACAGATTTGCTTATCATCAAGACCGGCATTCGTTCTTGTCAGAAGGTTTAAAAGGTTGTTGCCGTTATTCTTGATTTTATTCTGATTATTGGGGTTTTTGTTATTCATTTTCTTATCATCTTTTGCCTGCCGAATCAAATCCATCACTTTCTGCTCAATTACGTGTCGAGACCGCCACCTTGTAAGTCTGAAATCCAGGGGCAAAAGAGAAAGTACTGGCGATATGAACGATGCCACATCCCACGCTCTAGAATAAAAAGAAAATTCATATAAGCCCTTGTAAGCAACTACCAACTCGTTCTTTTCGTTATGAAGACTGTCAAATTGGCAGCCAAATCCAGCTTCTCCTATAACGTCAAAAGCCGCACGATTCAACCAGCTTGTCGCTTCCACTACGTGTTTTTCTTTGGCTAATCCTTGCCAGCATTTAACGAGAACTTTGGCCTTGCTCAGGAATACTGGCGCCATGTTTCCAAGACTGGCTGAAGAAAAGGCAGTAGCTACCGCCTTCCGCAGCTTTTTATGATATTGGCCTTCTGCCACAACAAGGCCATCACCGACGAGAAACGAGAGGGGTACACGAATGATCTTTCTTATTAGAAATGAAACAAAACGAAAAGCGATTGTATAATGAATAATAAATTCGTAAAAAAAAAAAGATAAATAGAAACATTACTAAATGTTTAGAAACTTTCTAAATCAACAGCTAATTCGTATGAATAAGGCAACATAATATAATATATATATTAATTTAAATAAAATTCACACAATCGAAACAACCAAAATTAAATAAAATCAATAGCACGATCAGCTGGTACTATTATAGAGTTCAAATATGAATTCGGTCATAATCGTGTAGACCAACGGAGATGAAATTAAACCAATCGTAAAATCATCTTACATCAGGCTTAACAAAATCGTACGCATGTTTCACTAGAATAAATCTAGCATCGTTTTTGTCGGCCACCATGACGCGACGCTCACCAAGGGCAAAAAAATAGTTTATCGTACGGCCGTATTTGTGCACGTAATTGAGCCAGGTGTCGCGGTGCTATAAAGTCAATTTACATTACGATTATAGCTGGATTAAATAAGGAATATGTCAAAACAAAAAAGGCAAATGAATATTGGGCGAATTAAAACGAAAAATAGAATAAAGCAAATAAAACAAACGGGTTGGCTTACTTCATTAACCCGGAGAACCAAATCCAGATTCCCAAGCAAAAAAGAGGAAGGAGGTACAGTTGGCGAACTCCACCAAAGAGGTGCTCCATAGTATCGCCAAAATAAAGCCGTCAGATTGATGAGTAAAGTAAACCCAATCAGCGTAATGAAAACGGGCGTTTGCAACAAAACAACGAGAATTACTGCTGCAGCTATTGATGGTATCAAAAGAGGCAGAGCCAAACATGTTAGGAAAAGGCAAAAACTTGCCTTGAAGTGCAAGAACAAAAATGAGAAAACAAAAAGTCCGGCTGCACGATAAGCTGATTGTTTAATTGCCGTCGTTTCCAAGGCGTAAAAAACATGTCGCGAAGCCTCCATATACCATTCTCTCCAAGATTCTGAATTGAATTTTCTAGTCACAACCGCTGTGTAAAGTATATCCATCTCGAGAAAATGGCTTCAAGGATTTCTGCTAGTTACACACAATATAGAAAGATATCCGGGCAATTTATACCTTTTGAACTGGGTTCTTGGAGGGAAATGGTAAAGGTTTTCAAGCTCTAGCAATATAGTATAAGCATTTAAGCCCTTATTTTTCCCACAAATACGCTTGACGTGGCCAATCCGAGTACCGATTTGGCCGGCCACGAATGTGCGTTGACACGTACGCAATGTATAATTTAAAGTTCAAAGTTTCATGATCAGGCTTTGCATTGATGAAAACTGACATGAAGATATGAGAATCGATCAATTAAGTTTTTCCCTTAAGCTTCTTCGTGCGCGAATATTTGCTGCAGCATAAGCTTGTCTTGATCTCCGATACTCTGCCGCAAGTCTTAATATACGGTGCCGGAACTTGTCGCTTTTTGCTTTCGATCAACAAGGAGAAAAGATAGGCACTCGAAAAGAAACAAAAAGCGCTCGGCAGCACACAGTTTAAATCGCTTATTTTATCCCTTAACGATTGAAAAGATTTGCTATTCTTTCGTCATACAAAGGATCCGCGTCTCGCGTCTCACGTTTAGTGCATTTATTAATTAGTTTATTTATTAATTAATTGGTTCATTTATTCATTGGTTCATTGGTTCATTTTGGTATTCCTCAATTTATTCATATTTCTATTTTATTATTATTTTGTGAATTACCCAAACGGTAAACCCTTAACTCTATTTTATTTAGTATTAAGCTTCTCCAGAAAAGTCGCCGTCCGTAAGAATGGCCACTCGGGAAATACTTTCACTATATCGGCATTTATTGCGTGCTGCTCATGCCGCGTTTCACAGTAAGTTCTGTCAGTTTAGCTCTTTACCTTCAGCTTAGCTCTTATTCGGCTTTTGCCTGGTCTGTCGTGATTCTATACGATTTTTCCTTTTATTTTTTATTTTTTATTTTTTTTTATTTTCTGTTTTAGACTTTTGTAAAGCCGGCAATCCACCCTTTTCTTCATGCTTCAGCACGATTATCGTTGATCATCTCGGCTTCAAAGCCAAAACCTTCCGAGGCCAAACGTGCTTTTTCTCACATAGCACTTCCTTATTGATTCTCATACCTTTGCATTGCCATCAGCACGTGATTCTGTTGGTCTTATATTTGCTTCCTGTACTCACGCGCGTAGGCGATAAGGCCGCTGTCGAAGCAGCAAATCGAGAGCTAAAATCCCAATTTTCACAGCCTTTAGCAAAAGGCACGATTGCTGAACGTGTAGAGCATGGACGGGGTGTGCTTCACGTGCTGAGGCACAATCTCGTACAGGGCCGTTTAACGAACAAGGGCACATATAGTCTACGGTTCCACGAGGGTATTGAAATGGGTGATAATACTACCGTAAAAATGGGGAAAAACAAGACGGCTGAGCTATTACGCGAGACCCGCAAATGCAAATCATAATAAATGAATATATTAACGTCGTCACATTGGGAATTGCTTTTGTCTGCTAAATCTACACGCTCGGTCGTCTTGTTTCAAAATTTATTGTACCAAATTTTAGTACATTCCCGGATCTGAGAATGCCCTTATTACTGGGCCTCTTTTCTTCTTGTTCCAGCTTTGTTTTTGCGTCTATTCTAAACCTTAAACTACGTACAGCAATATTAAGATTTGGTTAAAACTTGAAGGGAATAATTATGTCATTAATGTATACTCTGTGTATTTACATGGCGTGCGTCTCTTTTTATCATTTTACAAGCAGAATCATCGAGTAGAAGGTTCAGCAACAGATAACAGGCATGAAGGCGTGCTTGTAAAGCGCCAGGCCGTAGGACAAACGTGTTTCCATCCGGTTTTTGAACAAAACTGTAACTATATTGCTACAGAAAAATGCATGTTTCCATAAACCCAACGAATCTTGTTATCTGCAGACTCGAAACCCCTTTGATTTTGAACAAATACGTCCGCAACAAGAGCCGTAGTAAGATTATTTTGTCCTGATAAGCCAGAGCACAATGAAATCAAAAACAAAAAGATCAACCAACCAGCCAACTAGTTCTTGTCGGCAGACAATTGTGATCTATATTTACGTGGCCCACCAGCACCCACGGGTAGAGGCACACTATCTGCCCCAGTAGACGAATATTTCCCATGGCCAGCAGGCATACTACGAGCTCCACCATCCTCATCGTCTCCAGCATCTTGAGCTCTGCTCTTTTTCGGTCGTTTCAAAGCAGAATGTGAGGCTCTAGCCAGCATGGCCACTTTAGCATTGGCAGCCTCGCTTGTTCCACCCAGCTGTCGAGGCTTCCCCCATTGAACTTTGAGAGGGCAGCCTTTTACCACGCATTCAGCAAGCGGACACGCCTGGGCAGCTGCCTCGGCGCTCTCTCGTTTCTGAAAATTCACAAAGGCACATCGCGCCCTGTGTGAACAAATCACAGATTTAATAGGTCCAAATTTGCCGAAATGTTCCTTGATTGCCCACTCTGGCAGATCATCTTCGACACCCAGCAAAAACAGGGAGCAAATACTCCGATCAGCGGGTGGAGTTAGATCGCTATTTACGACTACGCGTTTACGTTTGTGAGCAGAAGATGATGAGGCAGTTGAAGATCTGACCAGGTCCAAGATAGGTTTGACCCCGGAATCATCCTCGTCCTCGTCGGCCTGGACAGATCTTAGAATCTCTCTGGCTTCTC
Organism: Novakomyces olei; assembly: GCA_016906335.1. Taxonomy (NCBI): domain Eukaryota; kingdom Fungi; phylum Ascomycota; class Novakomycetes; order Novakomycetales; family Novakomycetaceae; genus Novakomyces; species Novakomyces olei. The sequence continues at coordinate 219,280 of JADEYG010000015.1, forward strand.
CGTCTGTAAACTCATCGTCCACCCCTCGTCTATAGTACGTTTCACTTTTAGCCAGTTTCTTCAAAAGCTGTCTCGCTGCTGACTCGGCTTTGCCCGCATCATAGGGCGTCTCTGCCCCCTTATAGTTTTCCCCTTCATTACGTGATTGATACTCACGGTTGAGCTCTGTCGTCGCGCCTCTCACCATATTCAACGCAGCATCACGGATAGGTAAGGGCAGCCCAAACTGAAGATCGAGCATACAGCTTTGACAGCAGTTTTTAAGGCGAGCACATGACTGACAGATCTCTGTACGTTTGGCCTTTACGCCTTTAGCAGGCTGCCACCGGTAGACTGTCGAGTTAGTATTGGATTCTTTGGGTTTGGTTTGGTCTTCATTTGCTTAAGCTTTGTTTTAAATACTTTTCTTTTTCTTTCCTTGTTTTCGTAGAAAATGCTCCTGTACTCACCGGTGAAGGGCCGTGTGCATATTTTACACTCTGCGCCAAACGGCTCTTTTGTCATGCGCACATACGGGTTCGGGCCAAGGCACGTTTCGCACACGCTCGGAAACTCGGTTTCCTCTGGCTGAATGGGTTAGTGAGAACGTTCAAACGTCAACGACTTGCCTTGTGATTTTGCATCATTGCTCAGGATTTTCGTGAATCAGGCATCAGCTTGATGTATTTTTATGATCTCTTATTAGGCAGACGGGGCCCGTCCGCATATTGTGGTTTGAGTATTTTTAATAATTTATTTTGTCTGCATTTTATATTGTTTGTATTTTATATTGTTTGAATTTTATATTGTTTGTAATTTATATTGTTTGTATATTATAATGCTTGTAATAATCCTTATAATTGTCCGTATAAATGTCTTTTAACCAATATGGAAAAGACGAACGTATAGGTGCTGAGCTTCATTATAATCATTTGCTCGTCTTGACTATCCGTTTGTATATTTTTCCCTTTGCCTTTTGGATGAAACGGAACCATAAGCGCCACAAATCCTGACTAATTCTACAAAATTAATGGCGGCAGTCTTACTGGCTTTGGTGTGTTATTTTACAAGGCTAATTCGTATACTAGTCTCGTATATACAACCCTGAGGCCAACGGGTATCATGACATGAGCATTTTTGTAGTCCAGGAAGCACTCAGTGTCCGCAAATCCGTATACATCTGGCCCGTCCCAACAAATACAACGGGCACTCCAGATACGTAAACCATACTGACAATTGTCCCCACGAGATCACCGACTGTATCGACCTTTGATATAATAAACCCATCGAGTTTTCGAGATCGGCCAAGTGCAGCTGAAAAATTACGGGCTTGTAGTATGGAATCTGTGCCCACTAGAGCCTCTGCAACCTGGAAAATCTTGTCCAGCGGTACCGTTTGTGCAAATCTCTCCAATGATCCCATTAGAGTCTTGTCATTATGACGTCTGCCAGCGGTATCGATAAGCACTACGTCAAATCCTTCTTTTTGTGCCTGTGAAATAGCATCGCGAGCTATGCCTGAAGCTTCTTTTCCATAGCCGCGTTCAAATAGGGCCACAGAATCTTCTCCGGCACCGGCTAAGGTCTTTAAATTACGTACATGGACCCTTAATTGCTCCACAGCTCCTGAACGAAAAGAATCGCAAGCTGCAATCATTACACGAAAATCATTGTTCAACAGAAAAAAGGCCAATTTGGAGAGAGAGGTAGATTTTCCCACGCCGTTTACTCCAACAAATGAAATTGTATACGGTCGGCCTTGAGCTGCTTTGGTTTTACGTACCGCATTAATGAGATCGAGTGACGTTGCTGGCGTAAGAATTTTCTGTAGTGATGATTCAACTGCTTTGTTGACGACACTTGATACGCCTAAAGGTTAGCAAATTTTTCGTTGATTAGTATGCGACCAATGCTTTTGAGGGCATTGTCCATTGCATAAACATTAAACTAGTCAATCACGAAATTCATGAATTTTTCAATGATTAAATAATCAAATCTCGAAAACCTTTTTATTTTTAATTTAGTTTTTCTTTTTATCAATCGTCCTCATGTTATATGTCCACTTACGTTCAAACGTCGAAGTCTTTGTACCCACGAGCGAATTTTCTACACTTTCGCACAAATGTATAACGACTTCGCGAGCCACATTTTTTGCTAGTAAATGCTCCTGCATTTTCGCCAGTACAGGTTCCAGATCGCCCTTTGTCAGAGCTTTACCGCCCACAATGTTTGAAAAATATGACATTGCTCCGGTAGCACGTTTTGTGTTAGCGGCAAGCATCTCGTCCATATCCTTTATAACTACAGCACCAGACTTTGTGTTTTCAAACGCGTTTTCCCCCACAAGCGAGTCAGCATCGACACGCGCATCCTCTGCTCGACCTCGGCTAAAATCCAACTGCTCTTTACCGTCTTGAGCACCGTATTCATTGTCCCATTTACGTCCAGACTTTTGTTTTTTCTGTGCAGAAACAGGCGAAGGAGAAGGAGAAGGCGAAGACTTCTTTCCCCTTCCACCTGATTTCCGCAGTTGTGCTAATCTATGAGCTGCCGCTGCTGCATCAAATTGTTCGCCCTTTTCCTCGTGTTTTTTCACCTCTGCCTCGCTCTTCTCGGAAGCATTCGTACTCTTCTTTATCTCTTCCTGATCAATTTCATCTCGGCTCCGGTTAGCTGCTTCTTCCTTCTCTGCCAAAGTTGGCGCAGATATTCCCTTTGACTTAGAGAAATGCATAGATTCAAGCTCACGGATTCGCTGGTCATAGTACGCATCAAACCCTCCAACTTTTTCGTAAATGTCCACCGAAGTTAGTGTTCCTGCGTACAAAGACACAAACAGCGTTTTAACGTCCCGCAGCAAAGCATTTACAAACGCCGAAGGAGTCTGCTGAGGGCAAACGACCTTTTGGTATTGTCAGTTAACCTAGTCAATTTTTAATTCAGATTTCATACCACGAAAACGAGTCCCTGCTCGTTTGCTAGAGTCCATTTTAGCAGATGAGCACCCTGTACAAAACTTTCTTCGGCCGCTCGCTCTTCTAAAAAGACATCGCTTATAAGCGCATTGACTACTGAGGGATAAACAGTCGTCTGTACACGCTTCCACAGGACGAGGCCGCCGCGTGTAAATGCATAAATTGCATCAATCATGGCGGAGGCTCTTGCTGCCGTGATTATAGTATTTAATATTTATTTAATAATTATATTTGTTCAACAATATTTATTTAACAATTGTTTATTCAACAATTATTTATTTAATAATTATTTATTTAATAATTATTTATTTAATAATTATTTATTTACATATACAATAGATAAAGGACGACGAGGAAGAGAAATTACCAGCGATGTTCAAAACGTCTCCCGCCAGTCATACTGTACCAATCGATCTTTTGGCGTCCAACATTTTAATTTTGTAATCAGAAACTGTGTGTGAAACTAGCGCTACAAAATTGCCTACAAGGTCGGTGATTATATAAATAAGATAAGTGGTATACTGATAGTATTTAATGTACGTATTTCACTATATCTCATTATTTATCGCTTTTATTTCGTAGACACGATCTTTGACAAGTCTACATGTCAGAGGACGAGACGCGAAAACGGAGGCGGGAATCGAAACCTGATGACGCGCCTCAAGCGGCGCCAGTACTCGGTGTCGCTTTTAACAATGAGACTCCAATTGACGATATAACATTCACAGTGACTGATATTGTATATAATCACCTTTTACGTTTAGGCGATCAGCCAGTTGAAGTAAAGACACCCTTTTGTGGAGATAATCTCTTTTCTTACGCGCGTCTAGATTGAAGCCAAATTGGGTACGCTCAAAGACCGGCAAGCAGGCACAAGGATCTTTGTCCCTGGAGCCACTACGGAAACGGGTACGATATGCTTCGTTGCCATGAATACTGATATAGAGTGTTTGATGCATCGTCTTATGGTGATGGCCGTGTATACTTTGAGAGCGATATGAGTAAAGAGTCTCATCGGCATTTCAATCAGATGCTGAATGCTGTCTTTGCCCGGTCACAAAAGGCGAACGAGGCTCGGGCGCAGGATACAAGGCCACAGCAAAAAATGATCTATAAGCATACGCGTGAAGTCGATGCATTTTACAGATCGCCAGCGGGAAATGTACGCGTAACACGCGATCAGAATACAAAGGAGACCGTTTCCTGTGTGATTAAGAAACGGCTAATCAACGTGGACGTTTACTGTCCACGTAGCCGATTTGACTGGCGAGTAAGTATCAATTTGGAGGTTCCGACAGACGAAGCACTTGCTACTGGATCACCAGAGTACACGCGCAACAAGGACCGTATCAGCTACCAAACCCAGTTCTACCAGGTAGATCTTACAATGGTTTCTAGGGCTCCAGGCCGAGAGTCTTATGAATTGGAAGTTGAACTGTTGCAGATGAAACGGTTACAAGAATATGCGGAGCGGAGTGCGCGTGGAGAGCCGAGCCATTTTCGCGTTGTCCTTCAGGGGTTTGTCTACAGTGTGAGAGCACTGCTCCGAAGCTGATCGTATTGGTTTTTTGGCTGCTTTTGTTTGGTGAGCGATTTGGTTCTGCTCATGTAATACTACGCTTACCCCGACATGTGGGGGTCATATGTGACCCCCACCTATTGATCATTCTGGACCTTACAAACATTGGTGCCGATCCTGATCCTTGCAATCATAGATTTGCCTGTAAATGATAACGAAGTTTTTTCCCTCTTTTTTCAAATTATTGCATACTGCCGTACTTGCATGGTACATTTAGGCTGATTTATGAGGCAGTCAAGACAGTATGGGCTTTTTGTCGGTAGACGTGGAGGACAGAGGACAAACATATATGTCGATTACAATATAATTATCACGAGGAGAGCCGACCGATCGATCTGCTATTCCGTACTATATACAATACCGCTGACGGCGAATCAATAGAAAATAAAATAAAGAAAATATAAATTGTCACAGCTACCGCCGCATACGATCTAGTCGCGCCTGCAAGTCGTCGTCTTCCGCCGCGGCGCCCACTGGTTGGGCTACACGATCAGGCGTTTCAGCTGTAGCGTCTGCACGGATAGTGCTGGGAGTCACACCAAGACTCTGAGCCAGGTCTACGCCCAATTCGTCCATTACTTGCTCAACAATCTCGTCAGTCTCCTCCTCATCATCCTCCATAGTCTCGTCAACAGCGTCATCCATCATTTCTTGACGTTGGTCCATGACATCATTCTCCCGTTCAAATTCCTGGGCAATACGCGTAAGAGCGGGAAGATTCATACGGCGATTCATGCCGCCTAAAAGTCTTGCGGCTCCCTTCATACTCTGCATCATTTGCTCGTTTGATCTCACAGTCTGAATGCGTAGAGAAACCGCTTGTAATTGAGTTTTCATACTGTAAAATTTGCGTATATGCTTGCGCGTACGCACAAGATCGCGTGCTTTGACTTTTGCTGCGCCTGTTTGGCCTTCTTTTGCACTTCGTTTAATTTCAGCAATAAGCCGCTTCTCTTGTTGCTCTAATTTTACCCGTTCCCTGTCTAACTCGCGCTGAGCTTTTTCCAATCCACGTTGATGCTGACGCAACCGTTCTTGAGGGGTTTTAGACCGGCCAAACGCCCATTCAAGGACGTTCATGGCGGATCAGGATGTGTGCTCTACCGTCCTGTAATAATCGTAAAATAAATGAAATGTAACTATGCGGTACTCTGTATATTTTTCATATTTATTGTTTTTATTATTATTTTTATTTATTAATTATATTTTCGCTATTATTATATTTTATTCATTTATTATAATATTTTTTATTAAATATATTGTTTAATAGACAGCGATTGATCTTGCTTCATATAAACGGCATGTATCAGCCAGGCCAGCCTGGCCAGCCTGGCCAGTACGGCCAATATGGCGGACCAGACTCTTCGCTTCCTTATGCTGGCTCTCCAGGACCAATTCTTCATCATCCACAGCCAACACATCCTATTCCGCCAATGAGATCTCCATCAGCGGGCGCCAACCAGCCACAGTACTCCCTGCCCCAGCAACAGCAATATGGCTTCTTTGGAATGGACACGGCCACGGCAAATATGGGATACCAAGTGGGCCGGCATGCTTTTACTGCTGGCCAAGAGTATATGGAGCAAAGCGTGGGGCGATGGCTTTCTATGCGGGTTTTACGGTACTACTTCAATGTGAGCAATCTGTACGTGGTCCAGAAACTGCGAATCATTCTATTTCCTTGGACTCATAAACCCTGGTCACGTGCAGTAAAGAGAAGCGAAATTAATGGTGCCGTTGAAGGGTTCAAGCCACCTCGCGAAGACGTCAATGCGCCTGATATGTATATACCACTAATGGCGTTTGTTACGTATATCTTACTATCTGCGCTGCTTGCCGGGTTGCGTGGTGAATTTGCCCCGGAAATGCTGGGACTCACTGCGTCTACTGCGTGTGGTGTTGTTGTGTTTGAGTTTTTGGCTATTAAACTGGGGTGCTACGTACTGGGGATTACCAGTGACTCGCAGTTGCTCGATCTACTGTCTTATAGCGGCTACAAGTTTGTTGGGTGAGTTTGCCACCGTTCTTGCTTCTGCATTTATAGTTTGATTTTTTTTTTTGGTGTTGCCTTGTGCTCATAGAATTTGCCATGAGCCTGTTGACTGTTTATTGAGTGTTGTATAATTAATTATTTCATACTTTATTATGTTTTGTATTCTGTTCTTATGTATCCCCCACCTTGCGTCTTCAATATACTAATTTGCTACAGAATCATCGTCACAATGTTGTCGAAACTATTTGCTCGCAATTGGATTTATTATGCTGCGTTTGCTTATACGTTTTTGGCTACAGCCTTTTTCTTGCTCCGTAGTTTGCGCTACGTCGTCATTCCTGATAGTGGTGCTGCAGCATCTGGAATGACAGCTTCTACGGGCTACACACGCAGCCGCAGCCTGCGCGTATATTTTCTTTTTGGCATCAGCGTATTCCAGATTGTGTTTATGTGGATGCTTTCGTAGACTATTAATCCACAAAAATGAACACATATAAATTGTGCTGCATACGCTTTTATGGCGTTTTAAACGTTTTCCTATTTTAGGAGGGTCTTGCAGAAATGCCAGTATGGTTTCATCAGTGCCGAGGATCAAACAGTCTTTCACAGTTGTTAAGATGTAATTACGCTAGTCTGTTAAATTTAAAAGTGTCATGTGATGTGTTGGATTAAATTACCGATATTCTGTTAAATCGGCGTGATATTCCCAAGTAGTGCTATTCAGCATTATACGGTATATATAAATATTAAATAACTATTTTATTCCAATATTCAGAGCGCTGATCTTTTCATACGTACCATATAATAATATTCATAATATTCATAATATTCATAATATTCATAATATTCATAATATTCATAATATTCATAATATTCATAATATTCATAATATTCATAATATTCATAATACTTTGCGACATCGCTTATTGTTATCGGCAGACTGTTGCGAATGCATCGTGGCCAACACGATGCGCATACTTAATACGTGGCGATTGAAAATAAATAACGAAACCACACAAGCTCGTGACTATTGCGGTGAGTTTTTAAAAGATTATTTTCTAATTTCCAGCGTTCGAGCGGACGTTTTTATCATGGATCAAGTTTGCGTTTTATTTAACAATGGCGGCCGCTGCTATTGTTCCTATCGGCGTTACTCCTGATCAATACAAACGGCATCACACCAATTTAACTCGGCCTCTTGCAATTTCCAGCTCTGTCTTACTGCTTGGTGCCTCGGCTGCAGCAATAGCCGCTGGTCTCTTGCAGTATGTTTACACCGTGCGAAAGCTCGATAATGGTCATGTCCACTTGCGTATTTCCCGTGTACAATATGGCGTTTGGGCGTTCTTAATTCTGCTCGTTATCGCCAGTTTTGTAAGTTCTTTATGACAATGGAACAATTATTAATTAGCTAATTGTAGATATTGGCTGTTGTGGCCGGTTGGCAACGTGTTACTCCCGGTTCAGTTGGAGGGTTCTACTAGGGTCTGAACTTGTCATGGGATTGCAGTTGCATTTGTTTACAATTGCATTTATTTTATCTAATTCGATTTTCGCCTGTTGTTTATATTATTAGGCGATTCCTTTAGCGTGGAGTTACAGTCTGTTTGTCAGTAATTAGGTGGAGAATGAAGAGCATATGTTTCAACAGGTTTTTTCCGTTTCCAATCTCAATTGTTCTGATTCAAGAGTACCACTGCATAATGATTACGTTTGTCAGTGGCGTAGTACGTGAAAAGAAAACAGTAATTATCAGTCGGCCGTACAACTGCAAGTCTGCTATTGTTTGTTTGTGACTAATTTGGCTCTTGTACTATATTACTCCTGTACTGGCCCTGTATTGTCATTTGTGAATACCGTTTTGTATGATGAATTTTCCTATATAATCTTGAACCGTCAACTCAAAGGCTATACTTCGCTATCCGTAGAAATCAAGGCATGATATCAAATCAAAAAAGAACAAGTAAAACCCAACCCATATAAACCATCTCTTTTGTTCTAATCTGCATCGTTGACAGGCTACTTTTGTGTTGACCACGTAATCTACAATTTCCAAATTCAACCCCAATAATTGTTCTCTGCCAGCCTCCAGGTTCTATTCTCTTTATATTCCGTTTGAGTGTACGCTATTACAATCCCTTACTATAAGACAGTGTTTGCAAATCAATTTTTAAATCAAGTGTCTAGCACTACATGGTCAGGCTCATAATCGTGTTTACAATATCGCCATTGTTCTCCTTGAGAGCTTTGATAGCCTTGTTACGCGAGACACTCGTCTGCTGCTGGACGAGTTCAATATCCTTTGCTTCAACGCCCGTAGCATCGACAGGCTCACCGTCATCCTCCTCAGCCTCTTTGCCCTTGGTGACAGCCTCACCCAAAGGTGCAGAGGGAGCAGAGCCGGCAGCGGCCTGTTGAGACTTGTCCGCGCCCTCTTGCTCTTCCTGAGCAGCGAGCTGCTGAGCAGCAGCAGCCTGCTGCTGCGTACCAAAGTCTCCCAAAGGTTCCGTCCGTACTTGACCAAAGATGACGTACGAGTCAGAGTGAGGGGACTTGTAAACCTCTGGGTTATTGATAGCAAACAAGCCTGCGCGAGTACGGCGGAAGGCAATTCGAGTAATTCCAGGTACCGGCTCGAGCTTCAGCTTGGAGATAAGCGAACGGGCCTTCTTTTCTGCCCGTGAATGGACAGCAATTGATGCTCCCGGTGGGATTTCACCACCTGCCTCAGCTTCCTCCTCATGTGCCTCATTCTCAGAGCCAGACGACTCGTGCTCGGCCGGCGCAGAGACGGCTGCTGCCTGCTCGTCGGTGAGCTCTTCGATCTTGTTTGACACTGCATCGTTAATGGGTAATGCTTAAACATCCACGCTTACTTTTCGATCACGTTTGCTTGCGGTTTGCAAGATCGTAATTACAATACAGGGTACGGTATACTAGCGAATACTATAAATACATAATTAAACATACGCAAATATTATTCAGTTTATTATTATGCAGATTATTATTCAGAGTATTTTCCAGATTATATTAATCAGATAATAGTTACAGTATAATACTATGTGGATTTAAACTGATTGATTGAAGCAAGGCAAATATTTGCCGGACTTTCAACTATTGCATGCGCCCATAGAGCATTTCTCTTCGTCTCCATACTGATAGACTTGAGGTCCTAATTGACGCTCACACCGTCAGGCAGGATGTCTCTGGTCATGTTGAGCACGTGTAGGGTAGGGTAGTGCCGTCACGTTTGTTTGTATATACTAAACAACTCTAGCTGCGATATAGAGCAGTAGGTTTAAGAAATATATATGTATATATCGTGAATTGTATGACGCACAGCTAGAACTGTTAATGTACTTTATATATGTAGTAAGTAGTCTTTTAGGATGAGCACGGATTTAAGTTACAAGTAACGGTACCGTCACCGGTGCAGACGCTTAATCCTACAGGATTATGCTGATGTCGGCCAGCAAGTATTATGTAATACAACCACGTGGCGATGACTGTGTAATTAAGGGCGCTCAGGTGTGCTGGCAAGTATGAATGATCGCGGGTACATGACGTCGTTCGGGCCAGGCCCTCGATTTAATGTTATATGATCAGTGCTTTTGTCTTCTATACTCGCAGTCATTGTTATGCATGAAGCGGATAACAAGTATGCTGTATCGGTGGAATACTCTTGTGCTTTTTGCTGTTTTATTTACAATTCAAAATTATCATAATGACACGGCAGCAATTCTGCAATTGTGATTCATTGTCAATATTATGTGCCGTAAAGGACGGTACAACCAAAGTTAGACATGTCAAATTCAATGTTGCCTACGTCATCAATGATCACAGAATAATAAATAGCGGTCAAATTTGGGTAAGATTTCTATGAATTTATCAATTTTATGTAGACGATATGACAAGCTTTAATTTGACAGCAATCTTTGGCCTCGATTCGCCAATAATTAGTAACTAAGATTCTTAGCCATTTGAGAATCTATTAATTCTACTGTACTTTTGTATTGATTTTATTATATTTTTTAATTCCCATTTTTTCTTCTTTTATTTTCGTCTGCCAGTATTCTTCAGCTTCTTTAGTGATCTCCACGTTTGGTCGACGCAACTTTCAAGCACTCTTTTCATGCTCATGACTGCGCTTCCATCGGTCCTTGGTTTAACTAAATAACTATTTAATTAATTGTTTATTTTGATAATCAGCTCGTTCATCCATTCAGATTCATCCGTTCAATTGGGTTACCGATAACGAAGGTGCTGTGAATGAGGAATGTAAACATCAAACCGACAGCAATAGAAAGAAACTGTAGAACTATAGAAGAAAAGCAATAGAAAAATTCGTTTAGCATCTCCCGCATACGGAGATATAAGCGAGGCAAAGTGAGCAGGCCCTGAGGCGCTCTAGGGACGAAAGACAAAGCAAGAAGCGCAGAAATAAACTATGCGCCAGTCAATTAAACGCAAATAGGAAGGGTCGCACAACATACTGTCCACTAATTTAATATCTCCAGTCAACAATTGCACGATTGCGTAGACTATACACCTTTAAATTGCCCGCGCCAAGTACTTCTCGCCTTATCTAGTGATAGTCCGGAACAATCGTCTGTTTCGAGCTCGAAACCTCGGACTGGTCAAAATCAAAGCGATGGATAATCCACCGCCGCGACCCGATTGAGTAGTAATCAAACGGTAATTAAACAGAAATAAAAATAAGATTAATGTTTAATTAGACTGCACTAAAATGGTCGAGTAATGTGTAGTGATAGCCGTATGTAATTTAAAAGTATGTAATTTAGGCATATGTAATATACAAATATGTAATTTATTTCCATGTAATTAAACAATTGCAATATACGGTATGATTGCAATTAGACGTAATAAAACACTAGAATGATATCACAACAATCTTCGCTAGTACCAAACTAGGCAGTGTTCCGCAAGATTAGCCAATCACATTGGGCCTGTCACTCACGGGCCTTGACCTGATTGGTCAGACAGCCCGTAATAGTCCGCAGCGCCGGAGCGAAAGCGCGTGCGAGCTCATTACGTATGATGTCACGTTATTTAACGATAATTTCAGCATTGTTCTACAGGGCAACAATTAGGCAAGGCGCCGGTGCCGGCCAACAATATAAATAATGGACGAGCAGCCACCGGAAGATCTTCATCCTCAACCTTGATACAACTCGGACATTAACATTTGAGTTTATCCTTTTACTTTATCCTTATACAATTAAACTATGTCGCAAGGAAAGTTTTTCACTTTGAACACTGGCGCCAAGATTCCGGCTGTTGGTATCGGCACTTACAAGTCAAAGCCCTCCGAGGTTAAAGAGGCTGTTGCGGTTGCCCTGGAAACAGGCTATCGTCATGTCGACTGCGCCTTCCGCTACATGAACGAGAAGGAAGCCGGTGAAGCTATCCAGGAATCAGGTGTGCCTCGCAACGAGCTCTTTGTGACTTCCAAGCTGTGGAACACTTACCACTCCCGCGTGGAGGAGGCACTCGACATGTCTCTGGAGAATTTGGGCTTGGAGTACCTCGACCTGTACTTGATGCACTACCCTGTACCCATGCAGCCAGGTGTCAATGACAAGGATTATCCCAAAGACGAGCGCGGTGAGATTCTGCACCAAAAGAACTGGAGCATCAACAACACGTGGGCCCAGATGGAGAAGCTTTTGGATACTGGTAAAGTCAAGGCCATTGGTGTCTCCAACTTTGACACAAAGCACTTGGAGCAATTGGCTTCTACTGCCCGTGTAACGCCTGCTGTCAACCAGGTCGAATTGCACCCACTGCTCTCTCAGGAACGGCTCAAGAACTATTGCGATGATCACAACATCCACTTGACAGCCTACTCCCCACTGGGATCTGCCTCGAGCTCATTGCACACTGAACCGATCATCCAGTCTATTGCCGACAAGAATGGGCTTTCTACCGCTCAGGTTATGGTCTCTTGGGGTATCGCCAAGGGCTGGTCTGTGCTGCCCAAGTCTGTAACGCCAGAGCGTATCCGCAGCAATTTCAAGACCGTCGATCTCTCTCCAGAGGACGTTGAGGCTATCGACGGCATTGGCAAGCGCGACCGTAAGCGATACCTTGACTACAAGCTTGGTGTAGAGTTGTTTGGCGACGACAAGCACTGGAAGCCGGTTGAAGCTTAAATGATTTATTGTACATAACGCACTCTTGAGAGGTTGGTTGGATTACTGGGGATATGACTTTTACACGATTTAGACACACGTTGCCGCTGAGGCAGTCGGGTTATGATTTTTTTGCATATGATAGATCTAGACTTTGAATCTAATTAGAATCAAATAATATACGCATTAACTAGACAAATTATCGATTCAAGTAAACTCGAATGCTTAAACATTTTATCATATTATATTATATTTTATTATATTTTATTATATTTTATTATATATATATATTTTAATTTTCTTTACAATTGTAAATGCTCTGTATTACGCGCAAGGAACCTATTTGCTCTAGCTGCCAATAATTTACCGGTTTGCAGTGGACTAAAGATACTGGCTAGAGTTGTCTAGAGACCGGACCATGCCACAATATTAACTTACTATTCAGGTTCTCAAAGAATCATATATTAATTACAAATGATTAGAGAAGAGTATGTACAAGCGCGCAAAAGACCGATATAAACCAGCTCGCGACTAGAAGCAGTTTAGAAGGCGAGACGAGTAGGGTACTCCTTTATTTACAAACAATGCTGGGCGGCTCACACGACTAGATAGTAAAGTACTGAGGCTAGCGCGCCAACAAGAAGCGTCTGACCAACCGGCCGCGTTGTCAGAAAAGCCCCGAACCCGATTGCTCTGTCTACAGCCACCATTTGCCAGGGCTGAGGCTCAGCGCAGTTACCGGCAGCCGTTGAGGCAACAGGCGACAGTGCAAGGTCCAAGTCAAATACAAGACTTACGGGCTTATGATCAGAGGAGTCAATGGCAGGGAGGGCAAAGTAGCCTCTGACTTGAATACCAGAATCCTTATGGAAAAGGATCCGATCACAGTAGCTCGGCGTCCTTTGCTGGTCCAATCGTAGCCCACTACCGAATAGGTATTTAAACGTAGGGGCGAACACAAATTCGCTCTCTGAGAATGAGGTGAAGGCTTGACCCTTTTCGCGTGTCAGCACCAGTTGATCATGGCGTTGCATCTCTGTAATTTCGCTGTCTGTAAACTGAGACGCTTCCAATTTATGCGGATTATCCATGGCCACACGGTAATTTAAATCTCCAAAAAACAATGCGCTGGATTCGAATTCGCGCTCGATCCTTTGAAAGTCCTTATTGCGCTGTGCAAAGTTGCCTGCGTGAGCCGTTAAATGAGCCGATACAAAGGTAAGCGTGTGCGCTCGTTTGCCTTCGTGGAGCACAGTCAGAGTACACGAAATAGCTCCCTTAACACCGGACCCAGCGACACCCAAAGGCAGGCACTGAAAGGCAATATCGACGACGATTCCTCCGTTTGCAAATATAAGAACCGCGTTTGTACCAAACCAATACTCGCCGGCCAGTCGGTACTCGCTGCCGTACGATGAAGAAAGCTTTGAAAAACTCTCAATGGCGGCATTTTTGTATTGGTTTTCGTTAAAGAGCAGAGCCTCTACATAAGGCGCATACTCTTGCAGCCCAACAATGAAAAGGTCGGGAGCGACCTCTGTACTTTTGTGGCCATCCCGCCAGACTGGAATCAACGAGTCTGGAACTGCAGCAGATCCGCAGTTAAATGTAAGAACGGCGACGCGCATATGCGTCAAACTGAAATAGCACTCAACGCCAGTGGATCAGCTTGCTGCTATCAATAGCCGTTCATCAGCAGTGCGCTTTATAATCCAAATAATAATTGACTAGAATAATTGGAAATAATTGAAAATAATTGGAAATTGTCAATTGATTATAATAATTGAGAATAACAATTTACTAAAATAATTGATTATAATAATTGATTATAATTGAGAATATTATTGACAATATCATTATGGGTGACGATGCACGTAATCTTCCATAGTATTAAGAATATAGAGTGTAATAGTCCCACGGTGGAAGTACGCATCAATGAGAAAATACCATTATAATACAGCGTAAATAACAAACAAATCTAGAGGGGCGTTCAAGCTGCGAGGGCTCAATACAAAATACGCCTGACAAAATGTCGAATTCCGCTCCCTACGATCCATACATTCCCGGTGAAAGTGCCGCGGATGGCTCTAATGCTGCCGGCGCGGGTCGCTCAGGCAATGCCCGCACGCAAGCGATACAGCAGCAGATTGATGATACAGTTGGGATCATGCGCGATAATATAAACAAAGTGTCCGAGCGTGGAGAGCGTCTCGACAACCTTCAGGACAAGACGGGTATCCTAGTGCTTACTTGATTTTGATTTTGATTTTGTTCTCTCAATATGTCTGCCCCCAGCGAAGGCTAACTACCAGATAATTTGGCTGTATCTGCTCAAGGCTTTCGCCGAGGTGCTAATCGTGTACGGAAACAAATGTGGTGGAAAGACATGCGTATGCGGATTTGCCTTTTTGTTGCAGTTATCATTTTGCTTGTCGTTATCATTGGTAAGAAACTCATTGCCGCGTGTTGCTCATGACTTGTAGTACCCGTTGTAATCAAAGCGCGACACTAGGCGTGGCCCGACTATACCTGTGGTTTGAGTTTTACAAATATCGAATTTTTGCCGTATAAGTTTGGCTTTGTCAATGGTTAAATGGTCTAGTAGGACAGAGATAGTCGTATGGGGTTATTGATTTAGTGTCCGTCCCAACTGCTATTGGCGGCCAAGTCCATTTGCTTCTCTTCTTTTACTCTATATTCCACGATTTTGTTTTGTTTAGTTGTAGCGCGCTTTGCTTGTGCGATCAAGTTATCGTTCTTTGTATTGAATCATTTTACTCTGGCAATGTAGTGTAATTACTAGGGGACGGGACAGTTCCCAAGTGTCAAAGCCAATATTGCACCTATGGCCTGTGATGCTTTGTAGACTTTTGAGAATTCGAGATGCTCTCATTCCTTTTTGACGTTTAGTTCAAAGCGAAACACCAATGCTTTAGCCCGTGAGCACTTTGCCGTGGAACTCTAAAGCGGGAAACGCAATTATTTGAAACTTGTATATATATATTAATTTATTGACTACTCTAGCACTTTCTCGTCTATAATGGTCGATTATGCGCAGCCGTTGTGGCGTAGTTGGCTAACGCGTGGCACTTGTACTACATGCAATGCCAAGATCGTCGGTTCGACTCCGATCAGCGGCATTGTTTTTTTGTCTGCTATTTTTTATTACTATGACTTATTGCTTATAAAGAAAAGAGACAATAAGAAGTAGCAATAAAGTTTCGTTTTCCAGAATTGACAATTAAATATGTTGTTTGTAAGAAGTCTATAGGTTCTAACTGTAGCAACTACAACCCTAAAAGATTTTTTGAGCAAAAGATACTTTAGGAACCGTAGAATCGGCCGCCCGTAAACTTTTTTGTTGTGAAAACTCAAATTACAAGCAATATTGTAAGCGTTGGAAACGCTCTTTAATGTTTCCTGAACTAAAGCGACGGGCTCCGAGGAACAAATGAAACTTATAAAACAAAGTTTACAATTCTTTGATGAGACATACAGAAAAGATTCAAAGAAATCTGAAATTATCCTACAAGACACGAGTATGAAAATGAGTGGTATGATACAATCTTCGCCTTCCCCAAAAATGCAAGCCAACTTTCAAGGCTAAAAATAAGCAACTATCAACACCTAGAGCACCTTTCCGCTTGGAATAATAAAAATATAGAGAAAAAGAGAAAAATCAAGAATTTAATAAGATAAAAACAACAGCAGAGATCATGAAATAAAACCAGACAATAATTTCATCACATGCAAATTTACATAATCACATCTAGAGCCTTTAACAATTGACTATGCTCTGCACGCCGGCTCCCACAGCCTTCACCTTGTCCAGCAGCGGCTTCAGATATTTTAGGGTCAGCAGCCACCATGGCAGAAACCGCTCGCCGCGTCTCTAAATTCGGCGTCCACAGCTGCAGGGCGCGATAATAAGCGCTGGTCTGCACAAAATGCTGAGCCAAGGAAATAACAATCCCCTCATACTTTGCGGCTTCTGCTGACCGGCGAGATAAAGGAACAGCGTTTAAAGCAAGGCAGGCTGCATCAAATCGGCCCCGTGACAACAACCAGCGGATAATTCCGAGTTCTTGCCCGGAAATAGCCGATGCAAACCATGAGCAAGAGATGTAGCGTTCCACAATATCATTACGGCCTTTGCGAACTGCCGATTTCAGCAGTAATCGACCACAGGCAATCACTGTCCTATTGAAATTGGCAGCCTTTTCATGCAAAAGCTGCAATGTCTGCAAATCTTGCAGGCCAATTTGCAAGCTACCCCGTCTAACGAGCGTATAATAAAACATGGAGACAATGCCTGGCGTGTTTAAAAGGCTAATCTGCGTAGAATTAGGCGATTCAGGCAGCCAATATGGCCTTAAACCCGTGTAAAAGGCCTCGAGTTGCGCATCCAGCGCAGGGGAGTGGCCACAATTGCTCTGAACTATTATTTGAAGTAACAAAGCAGCAGCGTTGCTCGCTAAAGCCGATCGGGAAAAGAGGCCGATAGACTCGGGAGAGATTCCGAGTTGAGTCTCGGCTGCCTGAAGTAGTTGCATTGCATCATCGACTGTTGCCACCGCGTTTGCAGATGGAGAAGAGTTTAAATTGGCTCTGGCTCTTGATTTGTCTGCAGTGCAAGAAAACTTTGCCGCCGAAGAAACGCGGCTGCGCTCCCCACTTGCAAGCTGAGCAGTAGCCCTGCCGACTTGGCCCCCACCTGGTCCCCCACCTGGTCCCCCACTCGTACCCCCACTCGTACTACTGACCCCCACTTTTCTTGTAGTTGCCTGTATTAACGGTGGAATTGCTTTTAAAACTGCGTGAGCATAACTCTGCTGGTACCTGTCCTTGTTCATTATACTCGCCAGCGTCTTCAAGGGCCGATCACTGCTGCGTATAGCTTCCAAATCCTTTTCTGCCTGATCAGCAGCAAAGCTGTGACCGAGTTTGCTGCCACTGCTCGTTCCATGGCCACTAGCATGCAGCGGGTTACTGTTGAGGGCAATATTGAAATGGTAGTTTATTGCTCGTGAAGCAGGAGCGTCTAAATGCCGCGAGAAAGATTTCTGTAAATCTTCCATTAGCTTTTGAGTTTGCTTGGTACGGAGCGGGAAATGCCTCGTCCACCCGGAAAAATGGGCTCGCATGGCCGTGCTGAACGAGCCCCGCCTGATCATCTGGGCTGATTGACCTAATTTACACAATACTCTGCGTTTCTTGCTTGTAGATTTATTAGTGTTTTATAGCGTTAATCATATATATACACAATTATATACAATTAATTATATACAATTAATTTCTGTTATTTGCCGCGTTTAAATTATTAATAGTATACAGGCTCAATGTTGCAGTATTACAATATTGAAGTTACTGGTTATTTATTTATTTATCAGCTATTTTCTTCTCGACTGAATTCAATAAGCGAATGGCCAATTCGATTGACGGTACAACCAGGATCGAGGAAAAAGCTTAAACACGAGGACAAACTATTCGTAAAAGACGGATTCAATTCAAGACCAGTTTGAGTTTTAAATAAATTAAAATAATTAAATCAGATTCTAATCCAAATTCAATTTAGATCGAATCAAAGCAAAAGCAATCGACAACAATTTACTGGCTGTAGCCCCAGCCGGTACCTGACCCATGCTGAGCACCCCCACGGCTCGCATAGTAAGGCGGCTGCCCACCGTAGCCTCCTCCAAAGCCATATGCCGGGTAGGCTCCGCCTCCTCCAGGAGCAGAACGGAACTGCGAAGTAGACGGAAAGGCTCCCGGAGTACTATTGCCTCCCTCACTAGACTGGCCGGGTGCTGTAGTCTCTTCCGCGGGCTGATAAGCCTTGTACTCCTCTGTAAAGGCGCTGTTCTCATTACCCTGAGGCATTTTTGTCTGTGAGTCTGGAGCATTAGCATTAGCACTTTGCTGGACCCTTTGATCCTGGGGAAACCTCTGATCCTGTTGAAACTGGTAGCCCCCTCCATACTGCCCTGCTCTGTGAGAATAGTCTCCAGCACGGCCAGAGTACTGCTGCTGGTGGTCAAAGGGCTGACCATAATTAGGTACGGAAGTCGGTACCGATGTCGGAAGCGAAGCCGGTGGAGCCTGCTGTGAGTAAGGGGATTTTTGTTGGCCGGTATAGCCACCGGAATAGCCTCCCGTGTACCCATACTGGCCCATATAATAAGCAGTATAGGGATTATAATACGGATGCATCGGGTAATTACCCGCACCGCCAGACTGCTGAGCAGTTTGAGCTGAGGGCTGTTGCGGTTGAGGACTGGGGCCGGAATGAATTCCGCCTTGATCGGATAAGTTTGCCGATGAATAGTCGGCTGCAGTATAATGTGTCGGCAAGCCTCCCGTGGTGTCCCCTGAAGCCAGCTGAGCATTGCCTGAAGGCTGAGCAGCCTGATGTTGCTGAGCGTCGATTGCAGAAGGCTGCTGGTAAGAAGCAGCGGCTCCAGGATCGTAATAGGTATGATGAGAATAAGATCCTGAGCGGGGCTGCTGCTGTTGCTGTTGCTGCTGCTGCTGTTGCTGCTGCTGACTATTATTATGATGAAGGTGATGCTGATCATAATATCCGGGGACATAAGAGTTTGCTGCGGGATCAAAGCTTGTCTGGTTGAATTGCTGTGGGTGAGTATAGTCTCCAACATTGGTATCATAAATACTGCCTCCTCCAGGGGCGTTAGAAGCCTTGCTTCCCGGCTGGCCTCGAGCAGCAATATGCTGTTGAGGTTGTTGAGGCTGTTGAGGAACAGCATGGATTGGAGGAGTACTGCTCATAATCGGTGGAGTATGAATATGAACCGGCTGTGCTCTAGCAGCAAACGGAGACGCTTCCGTTCCAACAGCCGGGGCTTCAATAGCAGAAGGCCTGGGAGCAATTGAAGAAGGAGCCTCGGAGATTGAAAGGCTACCAAATTTCAGATTTGCAGACTCAGCAGAAGCATTGCCGTTCCCTCCAGCCGGACGCTGATCGTACAGGCCAGTAGGGCCCTTGTAGATAGGGAACATTTGCGGTCGGTACTCGTGGTGATGATGGGAGGATGATACATTGTTAATTGCATCCAGATTATTCTCAGTCAGGGGGGCAGACTGGTCTTGCTGCCAGACAGAGGCATTAGCAGGCTCCACCGCCCGGAAATTATCCCTCCAAAACCCGGAGCCCGGTTGTTGAGTGGGCAGAGGAGAACTAGCGTTTGTAGAGGCGTTTGTATTAGTGTTTGTACTATTAGCATTGCCGCCTCGACGGGGAGCTGCCTCTTTATTTTCTCTAGCGACCATTGCCGCTGGACCCGTAGGAGGCGCAGGAGCAAAAGAAGTACCAGTGCCTTCATGCTTAGTTTCCGGTAGGGAGACTCTAGCCGCTGCTGGGCCAGACGGAACAGCAGCCGGTAACGCCTGTCTTCCTTGTCCTGATTGAGACTGAGACTGGCGTAAAGCAGCTGGCGCTGAGGGTACTTGAGCCGGCGTTGGCACTTCTGCCGGAGCTGCTGCCGGCTTTACAACATTGGCCCAAGACGCTTTTGTTCCCGGCGGGATAGTTTTGGAAATGTTTGGCCGAGCTCCCGAAATCTCGCTCGTCTGTGCACCAGGAAATGTATTGGGTTCGAATCCCGTGACGCTGCTTGCTTTTGTAGCCGCATCGGACCAGCCAGAGATGGATCGTGTCTCAATGTTGTTGCTTACACTCGTAGCGATTGTATGGCCATCAAATGAGTTTGTATCCATAAATTTTGATGTGCTGCTCGACGCAGCCTCAGTTGATTCGGGGACATTATTCGTATTTTGTCCTGCTGCTGCTGCTGCTGACCAGGAAGGTAAACCGGAACCTGCAAGCTGAGTGTGCTGAGTAGGGGCGGCTTCTGCTTTTCCGACTCTATTGTTCGCCCAAACGGAGTCTGTTCCTGCAGAGCCTGGGCCGGGCTCAGGTGCTAATGAGTCTTGCTCGGCAAGGCTGCCGTTAACAGCGGGCTGCTTACCGCCTTCCCGACGGTTTCGTGCAGGTTTTACTGCACTGCCACCCCGGGCCACATTCCGTGGGCCTTTGCTGCGTGTGTCTAATAGGTTAGCTCTGAAAACGTTGTATGCGCTTTGTAAAGGGAGAGGGAAGGCTAGAGGTGAAAATATAAGGTCAGATAAGCATAGACACGGCTTCCATATTGAACAATATGAGCGTGAAGAAGACACGAGAGACATTCCCTGTCGGATAAAACGCAGTATTAAAATCAAAGAAAACATGAGGCAATTGTGCAGAGTAGTGGAAAACTATGAATAGAAAGAAAGTTGAAATAAATGTCCAACTATAAATATGATTGCCGATCTATCATATGGCGTAAAATAATAAAATAAAAAACAATCTAGAGCGTCATTACCATTACGCGCCTTATTCCGTTCACCAGCAGTTTTGACCGAGCCACGAGAAACGTCCGTAGCAGGCGAAGCCGTGTCTGCTGTGGCTGCACCTGTCCCCTTTCCAGGTTCGCCCACCCGGGTCCTAGGCTTTCGCTTTACTTGACCCCATTGTGAAACATGTCCTATAATTCAGTCTTTGTTCCGTATAAACAATATAGAGCACGGCTGACAAAGAGCCAGATTTTCCGCCAAGAAGAAGAAAAAGAAGCAGCTATAAGACAGACAATGTAGAGCCAAGGAAAGGGAGCAAGATAGTGATACAGAAGGAATCGGCATTAACTAAAACAAAATAAACGAGACTAGAGCAAGGTCGTTTGAAAAAAAAAACATGTTCAAAGACAGCCAGCTCCAAAAGATTTTTCCAGTAATGACCAGCGAAAAAAAAAAGATGGAAATTTGGAGGACGCAATACCTTCCGTGATCCGTGTAATAGTCAGATCAAGATCACCCTGAGCTTCGCTAAGTGCCATCACCAAATCGTCACCTGCCCAGTCCGGAAATAATTCTCTCAGCGTACTGATCTGATCCGTCTTATTTTTTGCTTGATCGCGCAGCTCTGGCGACACGTCTGCCAATTGGTCTACAACGGCAAAAGAACCATGTTTTTGCTTGGCCTTTGACCCATTTTGATGATTGTGATTATGATTGTGATTGTGACTGTGATGGCTGTGCCCATTCGCCGTCACTGCTGCGCTATCAGAATTCGTTCGTAAATTTGATGCATTGTTAGAAGGCCCTGTACGGTGTCCGCCGCCGCCGCGTCCACGTCGCGGTTTTGAAGCGACGTCCGACATTGCCTGCTTGCTCTGCTGCACTAAACGAGGAAATTTTACACGTAGCCAGCCTCGTACTTGGTGCACTTCACACTTCAAGTAGGTCAATGTCTTGCGTCTAGTGCCTTGTAATTTTTAACTTTGAAGACGAATAAGCCAGTGTGTGTACTATTATGTACGCGCATAATATATTTCCATTTTTTTTACTGGCAAGTATAGCGTTATCAATACTTGAAATTGCAATAATACATACAATAATACGTACAATAATACGTAAATTAATACGTAAATTAATACACTATAGCACAGTTGGATGGAACAAGCAAAGGAATAAAAAATAATAAAACAAAAGAATTAAAATGAATTAAATTAAAATAGAATTTTCAATTTAAAACAGACAGGGCAAATCGTCTCGAGAATATTATAGCGTGAATATTTATCCAGTCCTTGTAACAAGTCTGCCTTGTGGATTAAAGTCAGCCTTTCAGACAGCAAGCCAATTACACTGTCGTGGTGGGGCCCTATTTTCGACAAAACGATTAAATACCTCTCTACTCGTCGATTATAACTTTTTAATAATCCGTGCATGATTAAAAGACTGTGATATGCTCAAATTAATCTACAAACCCAAAATCTCGCACAATCCAATGTCCAGTGCTATTGTGCAAAAACAAACCAGATCCAAAAATCTCGAAAACTAAAAGTTCCCTTCACCAAAACTCAAATTCTATTCGTAACCTATTTAATCTGTACTTATAAAATCTTCAGATGTTGGAAACCGTAGACGCCGCCGTTCCGGAGTCGAAATTATTGAAGTTTCCGATTGCCTTCCAGTCTCTTGCGAGCTAGTGAAAAGCCTCCGTGGTGGACAAGCGTCGAATATACCTTTTTCTTTTGGTGCTTTACGTCGAATTTTCTTGCCCCGGCTGCGGCTGTTAGTTGGCAATTCTTGAATTAAATTTATTTAAAAAAAATGAAACAAAGATAAATTTAAATAACAAGGAAAGTATCTTATGGGAGAGCAACTTACAAGGTATAGATAATCGTTCCGTCTGCGTCCGGTGCCACATTGCTTTTCACAGACTTTGTAGTTGCTGATTTTGTGGATGAAGGTTCGTCCTCGAGAAACGGATTCTCCCCTTCCGCAGGGAGTGAAGACACGTCTTGTGGATCATGGAATAATGACTGTGGCTCTTTTTTTGGCGTTTCATTAAGCAATTCGTATAGCATTCGGCTTTTAGGCGGCCTAGAAACTGTATTTCCCCGATCGTTTGAGACAATGTTTGACGCATTGGACGGGCTGCCTAAAAGTGCCTGTTCACGGCCATTTGATTGCTGCCGAAGCTCTTGTTTCTTTAAGCCAAGTTTATGATGTGGAGTTTTTACGGGCGTAATCGGCGCAAAAGACATTGGCCCAGAATGATGCTTTGCCGTCTCGGCTGATGCTGTCCGTTTCCCTGCTGAGATACCCTCATTGTACAATCTGTCTTCATTGTGATGCTTGTCAAGCTGCCGACGTTTTGTCCGCGGAGGACTATCAAAACGAGGGCCGTAGAGCGGCGTGGCGGGCGTTGGCGGCAGAGCGCTGCGTTTCGCTGGCGGCGTACGAGGCTCGTCCATTTCTGGCCGAGGAAGAGAAAGAGAATAGAAAAGCGATGTAGAAAAAGTCACAATTTAAGCACCAAACTTGACGTATTTGACTGCAACCGGTTTCGGGGCTTTTTAAGGATAAAATACGGAACGAGATATGCCTTGACAAGAGTCAGGAGAAGCAAAACTGGTACTTTGGCCTTTAGAACAAACAGTAGATCCGAGAAATAACAATGTGGGTTGAAAATAAACGCCGCTGAATGCGATAAGATACGATTGCCTTGGCCTCTTTTGCTAATTCAGCCTGACCGACTCTTTGCGAACGGTTTGCAACAGAGTCCCACTTGGCCCGTTACTGCCTCACTTTAGACGAAAACGTGCAAAAACACGATGAAAACTTTTGCAATTAGCTCCCTGGACTTTTAAACTTCGTTTCTTTGAGCTGTACTTGACGCTCGTTATTCAAGATTGGGCCGAGCAACAATTGCAGGCTTCTTTGAATGACTCGAGAGGATCAGCTCGAGACTTGTTCTGCAATGGCTGGTTAGATCTAACGCGTCGCGTTGCATTAAACAAGTAAGCTATCTGGCACGCGCGCCGAGAGATTGATATTCTTGCGCATTAAAATGCTTACTTTTGAATGTAAGCAATAGTAGATGCCCATAAACGGCTTAATAAATGCGCCAAGTCCGGTTTGTGATTTGTCCATTTCCAAGTAAAACTTATTACAGACACGGGGCCCGTCCACATAATGGCCAAGACCCCTATATTACATAATACGCAAGGTTTTATTAAATACAAAATTGCGATTCAAACCATGGGTGCGAGGAACGCGTAGCGTAGCGACAATAACAAATCAATCAGCTCGTTAAGTCTCTTTCGTTCGGCAATGGCCGAGCCAGCAGACGACTTGAGGCGGTTACGTTTAGACGATGAGAATGAAAATAAAAAAATTGACGACGAATTACACCGCGCTGCGCTTGAACGCGAACTCGTTGGTATCCGCGCTCTTAACGCGACAATTTCAAATATGACGGGGTCTCTGCGAGCAGGAGTCGACAATTTGCAGGTAGCTTCTCAAGATCGTCTGGCTTTATTCTTTTGATTATGCGTGGACCCTTCTAATATCCCCAAGGTACTTCATACATCTGTGCAAAATGCAGAAAAATTATTAGATCTATGGACCAAAGTACTTTCACAGTCCTATCATACACAGCGGCTTTTATTAGATCCGCGCTGGCACGGACAAACTAATGTAAGGCCAATTTGGTGTATGCGTCAAACTTTTGCGCACTAGTATCTCTGCTTTTACTGTTTTTTTCTCTGCTCTTTTGTCTTTGTTGAAAGAAGACGGTGCATGAATGTTTGTGGCCTCTGACAGCACTGCTATTTTAGTGCATTAATGCGTTTGATATAGTATTTTAATTATCTTTCATCACTCTGCGTTTTTCAGGTTTGGGGTTACTTTCATACAGTTGCAATATCTCTTTTATTGCCCTTTCACAATATCATTTGATCGCGGACCTTTATAGGTGTATATACCACTTTTAATTCTAACTTTCCAGGACGAGGAAGAGCAACAGCGTATACAACAAAAGGCTTTACAAGCAGCACAAGAGGCAGAAACCGCACGCTTGCGCCGAGAAGAAGAACTGGCTCTTCAAGAGAAGCGTCAAGCGACAGCAGCAGCAGCAAAAGCAGCAGCCAGCAGCACTGCCTCTACTACCCCATCGCGGCGTGGCATTTCTCGTCTCTCTCGGCCCGGCCACTCTATACGTGGAAGCACGAGGGGCAGTGGGTTAGTACGTGGAACAGTCCGTTCAATACCAGGTTCAAGTACTGAAAGAGGTCGTGCAACAACAGTACGACGCGTCGTGCGGAGAGTTCCGGCTGGAACTGCTCGAGGTGGTGTAATAAGAGGCGTTTCAAGGAATTCATAAGATTTTGGGTTTAGCTATTGCATTTTATAATTAAATGTTATTTTTCCTCCTTTTTTAAAATTTGCTTAATTCACGTTTTGCGGGCAATATCAAAGTCATTATTTTTGGCAGTCAATCTCTGGCAAGAGTTCGTTAGGCCAATATCAGGCCTTAAACAAACCAAATCATTTCTTATAAAGGCAAAAATCTGAGCAAATAATGGATCGAATGAACCGATCTATACAATCTCGTTTGGAGGTGATTATCATCACGCTTTAGTTGGAGTTCTACGCAATGATATACGGTGAAACAAACTCAAGCTTGAAGATATGAATTAACAAAGCAGTCCGAGCTCAGACGAAATCAGAAAAGAAAATGATCGGTATAAAGAGCCTTCAGGTGATGCGCCATCGAGTGCACAACGCTCCAAAGCCTTTGTGTTGATCGCGCAAAGAACCGGAATTCAATATTTAGGCGATAACGCTGCTATTAGTAAAAGAATAATAAAAATGATTGAAGCAAACACAAATTCTCAACTTACCATCCATAGTAAGGATGGGCGCGTTCAAGGTTGTTGCTCTGAGCGCCAGAGAAAAGGTCATCGGCCTTGTTGCCAGAGTCGGCGATGTTCTGTGCGATGGGCTGCATGATGATTGAGAAGAGAGAGTGTTTGGTGTTTAAAGACCGTTTGTGATTGAAGAATGTGGATGCTGTTTGAAGGTGCAGAGCTGCTGTTTATATAGACATTTCTCTGGGTGTGCGCATGATTGTATAAAGAGCCTTTGTCATTCACTAGCCATTCACAACGTAGCATAGTCTTTTCAAGGACTGGGTTTGCCTTGCACCTTGTATTTTGCCATTCAGAACCATTCACAGAACGTGCGCCGGTGAAAGACAGCCCATTCACACTTTGTAGTAAGGTTCTTATCGGATTACCTTTGCCCATTCACGAGCCATTCACGAATTCTAACGTGTTTTCATTCTGCGACCTTGGCCATTCACAAATTGCATTCACAAATTCTCTACTGTTCTTTTATTGCTTTCCCTTTTGCCATAAACAAAAAGACGTTTCTATTTTTCCTACATTGTTTTGAAGGCTTCCCTTCGAGTCCAAGTATCTTCCTTTGTATTTGTTAATCCAGCTGAAACACAAAGGCTTTTGTCATTGGCTGCAATATACAAATTGAAGTCTTTTCACCCACCCACCCATTCATTCATTCATTTATTCATTCATTCATTCATTGACGAATGATATAGCATTATTGCTTTATTTTGCGCGTTCACAAATGCTTCTCCATGATATCCACCTTATCTCTTTCTGTTTATTCATGTGATTTTTATTCGAAGACTATTCGGCAAACAGCTCGGCGCAATAAAAAGAATCACACTGGCTCCTTTCGCCTTGTATTATTACTGTTTGACTACTCTTCAAGCTAATAGGAGAATGAGCAAGTTGAATAGCAGAAATTTCATAATCACAACCTGGTAGGATGCCTTGCAATCAATACTCGTTGGGAATTGTGAGTATAAGAAAAGATATCTGTTACGAGGCATATATCGATGAAATGTAGATCTTTTGAATTGAAGTAGACCGAAAAGGTTTCCAGACGCATAAACAAATGGTTGTAAAAGCAAACGGCAATGTCTTTGATACAAGTTAAATTAGCCCATATCAGCTTTTCATAAATTCTGACGTTAGAAGGGCTGTCACACGATACATGTATATTGCGAATACTCAAAGCGCTATAATCAGTAGTCAATTTGGGTTTATTTCAAGGTGCGTCGATCACCTGAATAAATTTGGGCGTCATTGACCAATAGGTCGGACAAGACTCTAGTCTTGTTCAACGCCGATTATTGGATCGTTGATCCATTTCATTCAACGGCGGAGAAACACAGACTATTCATTAAAAAATAAGGCAAAATTCGGTTTAAATGAATTCTGCATGGAAAACAACAGCGGCAGCAGTTGCCACTGCTACTGCTTTTATTCTATGGCGTTCATATCTGGCTCCATTCAGTGCGACGGAGAAAAAACTGCTGCAAAATAATGGTGAGTCCGCAAAAGAAGGAGAAGAGAGAAAGGATAATTATTTAATGAAAAATATACATTTAATGAGCAGTTCGTTCGCGGCAATTTTATCACGTATAGTTACTGACTTTCAAAAGTAGAGTCCGAGTTTCTACGGAAGAATTCACGAAGGCTTATATTTGCGCTAGCCGATGTCGATGACAGCGGTACCTACGATGTACGCGTCTTTGCGCACAATGTGACGCGTCCAGTAACCGTTGTTTTCATACACGGGTTGGGCGGCAATGTGCAACAATGGGAGCCTCAATTACGCGCTTTCTGCGACCAAGGCTATGGCGTAGTAGCCATAGATCTACCGGGCCACGGTGCGTCAGCTTTTGCTCCCAAACAGTGGGCAAGCTATGAGAGCACACGGCTCGTACGTGTAATAGAACACTGTCTACATACTCTAGGGCTGGCAAACAAGATTGTTTTGGTAGGACATTCTATGGGGTGCCAGTTGGTGGGCAGACTGGCGTATCAGTCTGGCAAAACCAGCAAACAAGTCGCAGTTGACGGCAAACAGGTATTGAGCAATATTACTGGTGTAGCACTTCTCGCTGGCCGGGGCCCCGTGCCTGTAACCTCGGAGATGGCAGCCGTGCGAAGGATGGTTAATATACCGGATTTTTTGTTCAACGCGTTCCGTCGTCGCGATCGGGCGGAAGGTCCCGATTCTAAGAGCGTAAGGAGAATGGTATCAAGCACGGCTTCGCGGTCTGTACGCACGCAGCAACTCGTATGGAATTTGATGTCAAAGACTCCAGTATGGAAACGGACAGTGAGCGGTTTAAAGCCGGCTACTGCGGCTGAATGGCAGGAATTGCGAGTACCCGTGCTTGTAATTGCCGGTCAAGATGTAAGTTTATTTGCAATTACTTCTATAAAGGAGTGCCTGGACAAGTGTGGTCAACACAGCCCTGGTTTGTCCGGCTCTTGTGGTTTACACCTATCATTTGTATCCTTGTCGCGTCTCTTTAGTTGACACAACAGGACCGTGTTGCACCGCCTGAACAGTCCGAGCTAATAGCAAAGCTGGTCCCAAATTGTCGTGGATACGTTACAGTTCCCAACGCCGGACACAGTCTTATGCTCGAAGCACCAGAAAAGGTTTGTTTTGTAGATTTTTATTGTCTTGAGGCCTGTAGTCTACGTATCCAAAAGCGCGGTAACGCCATTCTATTCATTCTTCTCTCCTATGCTCTTAGTGTGTCTATACATTATTCTGGCGAGTTTGCTTTGATTGTTCACATTTTTTCATTTAAGCATATAAATTCAAATATTGTTTTACATTATATTTAATTATTATTATCGTCGCATTTAACATTTACTTGAATTTTACTTGTTTTTACACGTATTTTTAATTAATCTCTATTTTATTTCTATTTTATTTCCATTTTATTTCCATTTTATTTCTATTTTATTCCTATTTTATTTCTATTTCGCTTTTGTCCACCCGTATAGAATATATGCGCCTCGACAATTCTGCCTTGTGCGATGTCGGCGCAGCGCCTCCAAGCGTCTCTTTATTCCATTGGACAAAACTGACTTTCAGATCAATGAATTGCTACTCTCGTTCGTCGCGTCACTGTGAGCGAGTCAATTTGGCCTCGTCAATTGCAATGCGCTGAATGATAAATACGAGATTCGAGTGACGTCTTCACTGTAAAGCATCCATCAGTATGTGTGGTCCGCTCGAGGTGCTAACACTGGTGGTATTTCTATTGGTAATAAGACTGATTTAAAGAAAAAGATACAAGGTTACCAATAAACTAAAGGAAATTTGTTTCTTCTTATTTTTGATACTTTTTTTTTATATTTTATATTTTTGAATGACGATTCTAATCTCAAGTCCTCAGCGTTCACTGTAGCCCCTCTGCGATTCAAGGCTCCCGTGCCCATATTTTCTCAGGGCGAATGGACACGGAAAAAAGCGCGCTTACGTATTGACAAGGCGACAGCACCAGTAGCAGCAGTTTTATTATTATGGGCTGCTCAGGCTATCGACGCGCGGACAGTGAGACGGGGACTCGCTGGTACCGATGGAGTCGAGCCATATAGCATAATGCTGCTCTTCCTGTCGCTAGCTTACTTGGCCACGTCTCTGGATATGTCTGGAGCTTTACAGGCTACTGCACTATGGATTTGCGACCGGTACCACACAAGCGATGGGCGAGTAACTTTTACAGCCTTTTATGCAATGGTACTTTTGCTCGCTGCCGTTGTGGGGAATGACGCAGTTATTCTTACAAGCACGGTTTTTCTCATTTATTATACGCGTGTGGCCGAAGTTTCTTACTTGAGTTGGCTTTTCTCGGAATTTCTTGCGGGCAATACGGCATCTATGGTGCTTTTCACTGGCAATGTCACTAATTTAGTTGTGTGCCAGGCGTTTGATATTAATTACGCTGCTTTTACTGCATATTCTATTGTGCCTTTTATTGCTTGCTCTATCCTTGGGTTTGTTGCGTGTTTTCTCCAGTTCGCTCAACCGCGATATATCCCCCGGGCGGCTAATCGGCCGGGAATGGATCCAAGAAGCGTTCTGATTGATCCATTAGCGGCCGTTGTGGGATTTGCCACTATTATTGTGTGCCTGGCAGTGGTGATTGCTTTGTCTTTTAAGGGTAAGATATGGTCTCATGATTGAACACAATAATAAAAATAAATAAAAAAGAAGAGCACAAAAGAAGAAACTTCAAGTTTTGAATCAATTCAATGACGTAAAATTTGGAAATTTTGATATACAATTTCATCTACAATTGTTCAACATATACAAGAACGCGGCTTTGCATCAATGAAAGAATACTTTTGAAATAGAAAACAAAAGAGGAGAAACAGCTTTTATCTGCCAATTCAATACCTTTAGTACCACCATAAATCTATTTTCAACGACTAATACCTCAGATGTGCCTGTATATGTGATCAGTGTACCTTTTATGGTCGGAAAAATGCTTTTTGACATATTTCGTGACGAACAACGTCATCAGCCTCGAGCTACTTCTACAACGAGTACGAGTCAATTCTTCCTGTCCCTTATCGATAGGTACCCGACTTTTATGACTTCCACAAGGCGGCTTCCCTTTTCGTTGCTTCTTTTCGCATTTTGCCAATTTATTCTGGTCGAGGCTTTAGACAAACGCGGATGGATAGTCATTTTTTCCACTTGGCTCGCTCGCATTTCGGGCACGTCAACCTCTCTAAATATTATAGTTGCTCTTGTGGGGACAGTGATATTGTGCAATTTTGCTGGTACAAATATAGGCGCCACTATTTTATTTGTTCGAATGATCCAGGCAGATCCATGGCAAAATCAGCCTCATGTCACTCGCAACCTTCAGCTCAATGCTGGACTCGCAATCATGGTGGGAAGTAATATTGGAGCCGTTAATTTAGTAATTCCTGCTAGTCTTGCAGGTGAGCGAAACAATGTATTTAGTTCAATTTAGTTTGATTCTATTTGATTTAATTTAATTTAATTTAATTTAGTTTAATCTAATTTTTTTGATGAATTCTTTGAAACTAATTATTTGATTGTGTTTAGGTATCCTTTGGCACGATATTCTCATTCAAAAGCGGGTACACATCTCGGCTCTTGAATTTGCTCGGTGGAATATATTGCCATTGCTGGCAATGACTGGTGTAAGCATTGGCGTGCTTCTTGCAGAAGCCCGTGTTATTTCACACCTTGCACCATAGTTTTTAGTGCTAGTTTTATGAATAGTATACTGAGCGATTGTCACATGCTTGTAGGGCAGAAATCGTGATCATCAAACGCTCTTTTTTTATCGATACGCTTGTACCCGCATATGACGTATGAGGATTGTCGGAAAATAACATGTCCAAGCGACAGGAACGCAAGCAGGGTCATACGTGGGATAAGATAAACCACTAGATAGCAGAGTGGTTTAAGCCCCTGTCATGCATAAATGTGCACGTGCAATGTACAAACCGAATGCGGTAATTTTATTTACTACTTTAGTAAACAGCGTAAGCCAGTGTGTAATTTTTGATTGGTCAGTACGCGTCATGTAAGTACGTATTTAATTCATGTAGCGCGTCAGAGCTTAATCCGGACCAAAGCCAGGGGACGGTCTTGAACCAAGGGATGCAATGAGAAGTGAGAAAATTTTTCAATATCCAAATCTCGATCAGTGGAGGAGGGGAGGGAAGAGAGAAAGAATCGCGTTACAAATTTCGAAATAGCAGATCAATGATCTTTAGCCCTAAAAGTTGGGATCTCGATGTAAGCAAAGCGGAGAAGAATCGTTGATGGATGGGAAAGGCGTACAGGGACCCACAAGGGCTCAAGCCTTTTCGAGCGAAAATAGGAACTAAACTTTATAGCCAAGTGGCAAAGGGAGCCATGAATTTGAGAAGCGGCTAGCTACCTGGTTTGTATGAGCGGGGGCGGGGGTTTCCAAGTGCTTTCTCGTTACTTCGCCTCAGGGATTTTCAATCATGTGTGTGTGAGATTTATAATATGATGTCTTTTATAGCGCTACTCCTTTACATTCACTCTTCTATTTACACCGTTCGCTATACAAAATACTTCGCTCTATGTAATGCAACTGCAAGTATTTGTTCGCTGTACTAATAGGCTGTGCTTATAATTAATGCCAACCCTCCGTACTCGCCAACCCTAATTATATCGATTACTGCAAAATAAAGCTTTCTTGCCGAGGGTTTGAGGCATAGGTGAAATTAGTATTGCGGATGCGAACAAGCATTACTGCTACTTTTCATGTATACTATTTTCCTCCAACAAAGTCAAACTCTGCGGAAAGTTACTGTGTAAGACAACTGGATAAAGAGGTTAAATACACGTATCATTCATGTAATAACAATATACTCAAACTTGTTGATAACCACGAATTATTCAAAATGGTACAGTCGGCAGCCGAGCGCGAGCCAGCCTTCAAATATCAAATTGCGAAATTGGTATAGGTACGTATGCAAGTAAGAAAAAAAGAATAAACGAAAACTATAATTATAAGGTATTAATTAAAATCATTAAACACGATAAGAATAAAATTTATCCCATAACCCTGCTTTCCAACCACTTGATGTTTGAAGTAAACTAGAATCAATATTGAAAACAAAAACAATCAAATCAGAATAATGGCAAAAACAGGAAAACTACACAAACAAAAAAAACCCCAGATCCAATCCAAATCCACACTCTCCAAAGTCGCTATTTTTAAACGATGAGCAACCAACCAAAAAGCATGAATTAAAATTAAAATTAAAATAAAATAAAATAAAATAAAATAAAAAAAGGCAAGACCATTAACTAAAATTGTCCAATGTTCAATACACAAACTCCACCCACTTTTTCAACAAAAAAGCCATTTGCGATCGCCCCACTCCCCAAACTGGGCAATTAATTCAGGCAGCAAAAGACATTAAAAGCACTGTAATCGCTGAACCGGAGACCCCGGCACTTGAGGAGGAGCAGTCTGCTGTTCAAGAGGCAGCACATCGTCGTCGCTCGAGCGCTTCTTCGCCTGCGGCTCGCCAACAGACATGCCGAGTCCGACGCTGTGAATCTCTGAGGGCAGAGGGCAAACGGCACTGGGCAGCAGCCTTGGCGATCCATCAACACTGCCAAACCGACGAGCAATCGGCCTCGGCTGCTGTCGAGGGCAGTCGGCAGCCTCAACAGTGGCTCTGCCAGTTTTAAGCTCAAGTGCAAGCGTCTCTGCCTCTGCTTCTGCCTCTAATTCTGCCTCTCCTTCTCTTGTTGAAGGATCAGACGAAGACGAAGAGAATAGAGGTCTCATATGCTCATTATTACTGCACGGCTCTGCCTGCAAAAACTGCTGTTGGCCGCCGATTAAAGGCCGATCGCGGCCTCTGAGGCTACTGCCCTTGCCAGGAACTGGCGGCGGCGTCCTCGGCGGCCGTCCAATCAGAGCAGCCGTCTCCTCTACGGCTCCACGCTGACGGAACCTGTCTCCCGCACCAAACTTTGACCTTTTTTGGCACCCAAAACTGGGAGCAAACGGCACATTTGGCGGCTGAGTTAGTGGAGGCTCTGCCAGTGGCTCTGCCAAAGGCTCTGCCAAGGGCTCTTTGGCTTTTGTATCGGCCTCGTGCTTTAACCTTGCAGACTTGCAGTTGGGCGAGACTGGAGTCGCTGGACACTCCATTCGCCGGCGGCCGCGTTTGTTTGCCTGCCGCCTGTCAAATTGCTGTTGCTGTTGTTTTTGTAATTGTTTTTGTTGTTGTTGCGTCTGTTGCTGTTCTTGTTTCTGTTGTTTTTGTTGTATCCGTTCAGTGCTGTTTGTGTCTGGAGAGATAGGCAGAGCTCCAGAACTGCTCAATCCTGCTTCAAGAGCCAAACTCGAGCTGCAGCTCGAGTTTGAAAAGGACATTCTGTGCCTGTAAGCCATCCCTGGCGTTCCCGGAGTCGGCGGAGCAAACACGTCCGGCCGTGAATGTACAGGCTCTTCTTCCCTGCCGACAGAGAGCGGCTGTTTATAAACCTGATGGCCAACAAACCCGTGGGCCGTCGGGGCAGTAATGCCTTTTGTACCAGCCGTTGCTGTATCGTAATTGTAATTGTAATTGAAATTGTCATTGTTGTAATTGCCACTGTTGTAATTGTCATTTTTGTAATTGCCATTGTTGCTGTAATTACGATTACTGCCGTAATTACTGTCGTAATTACTATCGTAATTACTACGATTACTGCCGTCGGCAAACCTGTTTTTAGACTCTTGTCTCTGCACAGAAAGAGGCGGTGTATGAGGAAACTGAGCAGCGAGATCTGAGCTCTCTCCGCTCAGACTGCTCGCCAAGTTTTGCTCGTGGCGGCCGGCAAAGTCTTTGTCAAACACTATTGCCTCTTCATTCTCGTCATCCGCCAGCGACTCTGCTATCGATTGAGGGTCAGATTGAGGGTCAGATTGAAGGTCAGATTGAGGGTCAGATTGAGGACGCAGAGGCAGTTGCTTTTGCGGAGGAGAGGAGAGCCTTGGGCCGTCGGTAAAGCAGTTTTGTGAATACTTTGGGTCCTCACAAAACTGCCGACCAGTCTCGACGTCACCCTCCTCATACTCTGCTCCACTGCTGCCGCTAAAAGCCTCACAATCCTGATCGTGAGGCTCAAACGGCCGCTCAAAAGGCCGTTCAAACGGCCGTTCAAGTGTGTCTGGCGAGACGCGGGCAAAGCTCTGCTCAAATCCAGGCGCAGAGTCGACAAGAGGAGTCGGTGCTACTGTAAAACGAGGGCAGTGCAAGATAGCCCTCCGCAGTTCGGGAATAGAGATTCTTTCCGCCGGATTAAGCGTAAAAATGCGCTTCAAGACGGCCTCAAAGTCCCTTGTCAGAGGCAAAATAGAGCTTAAAAAATGCGGGTCACGGAGGTAAGCCTGAAACGTTTCGTCAGACTGAGGCGAAGCCCGTTTCCACGGATTCCTGCCGCACGTGAGATTGATGAGTACGACTCCCAATGACCATACGTCATTGGGAGCGGAGGCGTAACAAGGCGCCAGTCTCGGCGCCGGCTGTTGGCACTCTGGCGACATGTAAAACGAGGATCCACAGCCAAAATCAGAGTTGTAAGCGTCCGTAGTGGCCAATCCAAAATCTGCCAGTTTTACAACCATCCCTATTTCGCAAACGAGAATGTTTTCCGGCTTTAGATCTCGGTGAAAGATGCCGATAGAGTGGCAAAACTCTACCGCGTCAAGGATCTGGAGAAAGATGTGACGCGCCATTTCGTCATCGCCCACGTACCCTCCGTACTCTGTTATTATCGTGAAAAGATCGCCCTCTTGGCAGTACTCGAGGACGCAGTACACGCAGTCTGGCGCGTCGAGGATGGCCAATAGGGAGACGACATTTGGGTGGATCTGCGCTCGCGAGTGGA
Organism: Novakomyces olei; assembly: GCA_016906335.1. Classification (NCBI taxonomy): domain Eukaryota; kingdom Fungi; phylum Ascomycota; class Novakomycetes; order Novakomycetales; family Novakomycetaceae; genus Novakomyces; species Novakomyces olei. Next base: position 254,605 of record JADEYG010000015.1, read on the forward strand.
GAGCGAGTTCACGCGCCTGGAAACGGCGCTGCCGAGCGTCGAGGTTCGTTTTAGAGAGAGCCTTCACTGCGAACGGTGCTCCTGTGTGTATATCGTGAGCAGTATACACTACTCCGTACGCTCCCACGCCTAAAATGCCGTCGAGCTCGAGCTGCTCGTCGAGCACGAGCCCGAGACGGGATTCGGGCTCGATCATTGTTGCGAGCGGCGAGCGCCGATCAGAGGCGTTAAGCCAGAGAGTAGAGAGTTGGAGATTTAGAGATCCAAAGACTCAAAGAGATTCCGAGAGAATGCTGTTTGATAAAGGATTGATCGGATTGATCGGATTGATCGGTACTGATCAAGAGTAATACAGCCACTTTACTCTTGGCAACAAGGTTAGCAAGGGACGAGGCAAAAGATATCAGATGCAAAAGATATCAGACGCTGACTGACGGTAGAAGCAGACGACGAGTAGGACCAGCTAGAGTTCCTTGGAGTTCGCTGTATCGAGCGAGGTTTTTATCTGTCTGTGATAGCGCACAGGTCGGAAGTAGAGGCGCGCGTAAACGAACAAGCACACGTTTCACTATCCCGGCACACGCACAAAAGAGCAATGCGGCCCAAAGAGCAATGCGGCCGCGCACGGACGGTAAAGAAAGAGATCAGGTTTACGGCAGAGAGAGGATCAAAGACAGGTCGCAAAACCGCTGACGGAGAAACCCACCAAACCCAAATTGGCGCCAATGCGAGAGCGAGCGGCCTACAATGAGCACAGTAGTAGTGCGACAGTGAAGTCGGTTTGTACCACGAGGCAGACGAGAGCAGCGAGACGGAACCGATATCAATGCAGCCGCCCGTGTGACGTACGTAAAAGGCCGTACGAGAAAAATTAGCGTATAATCTGCCTATATTAAGTGTACACGTCTAGTACCTTGTGCTATTATTAATTTGCCCTTTATTTATTTAATCATATGGCTATCCTTAATTTACATGTACCGATTATATAATACTGCATATATTAATTAAAAGCTGCATCCTGGCCTCGCGCCTCCGCCCACCAAACAAAGGATTTGCTGCCGCTTAGTGTACTAGTAGCCAAAACCTGCAGCTGCCCTCACAGACAGACGGACGGCGGCAGGCGGCGGCACTAACTAATCTCCTATAGTTTTTTTTTCGTCAATTTGCCCATCCGCGCCGGCCCGTACCCGCACAGAGTTCGTCTATACCGGAAAAAGAGGTCTTGTCCTCAAGCCTAATATTCGATTCTGATCGAATCAAGGGACATCCCTACGATCCAGACGTACTAGTGGCAAGCGCGCCACGTGAATAAGCTCGTGTTCTTGATCAGCGCTTTATGCCCGTTTCATGTGTCTCAAAACACGCCTCTTTTAATTATTCGACCAGCGTGTTCTGCATGCGGAAATACGCCTGCCGTCGCCCTTACACAGTGTATTGCGCGCGCCGGATTCTTGCCGCAAAAGTGTGCTGTTCAAGTAGTGTTTCATGCAAACTTATTACTGGTTTATCCCACGCAATCCCATTGTGAGCGTGGGCTATGTTTTGATTTATTATTCCGGTGGTTTACCCGTTCAGGATGTATAGCTGAATTATTTATTATGCTCGCATTTTATTTATTTACGGTGCGGCGTGTATTTTGCGTACTTTTGGCATCGCATTAGATAATGAAACACTTGGCCTTCGTCATACCCAAGACAATATGGTGGGCAAAACAGTGTGCCATTTGAATATGCACACGGCGCAGCGAGCGTACTTGAAAACCATATATTTATTTGTATGTATATATATATATTTTTTTTTTTGAGTCTCCTGAAGGGCACTAGTCCAGACGAGCAGCGCGTCAAATTAGTGTGCAGTGTAGATTGAAGCGTTCTCGTTGGCATAATAATTTCCGTGGGAGGAATAGAAAGGATAGCGCTCTCCCAGATTGGATATTTTGTCAAGTAAACTAACTGGGGGCAGGGCCCTTGTGGGGGACTAGTGGGGGTTGGTGGGGGACTGGTGGGGGACTGGTGGGGGTCAATAGCGCGAGTATATCGCGGCTAGCGACGCACCTCTGTCCAGTCTTTTTGCCCACAATCTCACGGCATTGCCCAACCATTCGTCCAAGCATGTCGGATTTCAAAATCAATTCACTATTCAACATCTCGGGGCTTGTTGCCGTCGTCACCGGCGGCGGTACCGGCATCGGCTTGAGTATATAGTCTTTGACTAATTTTGTTCTAATGCGCAAAAGTGATTACAAGGGCACTTGTGGATAATGGGGCTACCGTCTACATTATTGGCCGTCGACTAGAGCGCCTTGAAGCCGCTGCAAGGCAGTACGGGGTAAGAACGGACTCCTAAACAAAGTATTAAAAGGAACAGAATCAATTTGCCATTTATCCCTATCTGAAGGCCAAGAAAATGACAAAGAAATAGAAATGCCAATAAAAGCAAGTTTGTTCAAATAGCGCTAATTCCAGGAGCGGGTAATTCCGCTAGTGGCGGATGTAACAAAAAAGTCCGACTTGGAAAAGGCAGCCAAAGCTGTTGGCAAGGCAAATGGCCATATTGATTTACTGGTAAACAACTCTGGAATAATGGGCCCAAGGCTGGATCAGGAGGCGCTCGGCGATCAGACCGACCCGGAAAAAGTGTACGATGCTCTGTGGGCGGCCGATGAGGATTCTTGGGACTCTGTTCTCCGTACAAATGCGACTTCTGTATATTTTACAAGTGTCGCCTTTTTGAAATTACTCGCAGCCGGCAGCAGACGTGCCGCCTCTCAAGGCTGCCAGCGCTCTTCTCAAATTGTTACTATTTCTTCCGTGGCCGCGCACATGCGGAGCGTCAAGTCGTCATTGTAAGTTTGAAATTAACCGGTGAATATAAGAATAAAATCAGGAAAAAAGGGAGAAAGAGACCCACAAAGCAAGCTTTAGCGCATTCGAGCAAATACTAAAAATCAAGCCAATACAACACGAGCAAAGCGGCCGCTCTTAGCATCACGAAAATGTTGGGTAACGTTTTCACCGAGCTCAATGTGCGGGCAAATACAATCTGCCCTGGAATATTTCCGTCAGAAATGGTACCGATTCAACTGAGTAAAACGAGAAATTTCCACAAATTAACCAAAAAATAGACGGGCGACTCTGCAGACGAAAAGGGCCGTTCGCGTTTAGAATTGCCGGAAAATGTTCGTCAAGGAATTCCCTCGCGCCGAGCAGGCGATGAGCGCGAGTTTGCAGAGCTGCTTCTTATGCTCGCCTCGAACGGGTTCATTAATGGTGCAGATATCCTTATAGATGGCGGTCGTCTGCATTACTTTCCCAGTACATAGAAGCAAACCTTTTGTCAAGCAAGAGCAGCACGCTTGATTGGGGAACGCAAGAGTTTTAGTTTATTAGAAATGGTGATAGAAGAATATAGTTATTTTAAGAGCAACGCGTAACTCAAATACTAGCCGGTTTAACAAAACAATATGCTTTATTCAAATAATATATGGGATGGCATTTGACGTATATTAAATACGTCTGTTTTGTTTTACCTTTTTTTTTCAGCTGCTTCAAATTAATCAGACACTATTGAATCGCTCAATGTTTGGTCATGTTTTACAAATTCAGTCTGAGCAATGTTCTCTATACTTTGGTTTGATAATAATTATTGTGAAACTTGATTCTAATCATATTTAAAACCGTTGGCGGCGCGCAAGAATATACAACAAGCCAATGTAATGAACAAAGTGCATTAGAGCTGCAGAAAAAGTCCCTCGTATGCGATTTAAAAAAAATGCTTAATAGCAATACAAAAAAAAAAGTGGGGGCCACGTATGAAACAGGACTGTAGTTTAGACAGAAACAGCCCAACCAGGCATCCATCCGGAAACGGTATAAAGTGAAACACTGGCCACAAGAGCGGCTATTCTACGAATAGCCGCGGCTCAACAAGAACCAAGCAGCCCTGTTACCGCACAATCCCAGTCCACCATGCCTCAAGCAAACCCGGTGCAATCAAAATTGCAAGAGATCTAGCTTACAGCACAATTGTACCAAACGCTGCTGCCGCAAACAGCAGCGCCCCCATGACGAACGAGACACCTCCTGCCCTGATGGAAGATGCAGTATAGTGAGCTGCACTGGTAGACGAAGACGAGCTCGAGGCGGCAGTAGCCGAACCCGAACCCGAACCCGAACCCGATGCCGATGCCGATGCCGAACCCGATGCCGAACCCGACGAAGAGGCAGAGGCAGACCCGCTAGAGCCGCCGCCGGTAGCAGTGGCAGCCTGTGAAGCTCCGCGACCAGACTCGGTCAAGGTGGCAGACATGACAAAAGTGCCAGCGCTCTGGCTCAGAGAAGCGCCGCCGCCCATATTGTAGTTGGACGGCCCGTCGTTGCCGAGCGGGCGGCCGGCTCCGTTTTGGATGTACGCCTCCGCTGCCTGCGGCATATCCGGCAGAGCCCAGATGATTGTGAAATCCGTCGTATTCTGCGGGCAGGTGGACGGCGATCCGTCGGCGGAGAAGCTCCCGTTACCGCTCGGGTTCGGAGTCTGAGCGTACATGTTCCGCAGAGTATCAAAGTCCGCAAGAGTCGTTACCTCGTCACCGTCGCCCTGAACGAGACCATAATTGTTGTCCTCCTGAGTAAACTCGTACACAAGTCCACCGGAAAAGACGCCCGTCATTTGAGTGCTGTAAATGGTCGCAATCTCGGTAAAAGGCCGATTGGGTCCATTGCTGCTACTGCCGCTGCCGCTGCCGGGAACGTCGTTGCAGCCAAACTCGGAAAAGAAGAGCGGAATAGAGAAATTGGAAAATTCTCGTACTCGCTGATCGTAACCCGACTGCTGAAAGGACGAATGACCGCACCATTCGTACTGATTGAAAGCGTAAAAATCGGCACGTTCGTCCGCCTCGTTTCCGCAGTTGAGGTACTCTGCCAGCAGAAGCCGATTCTCGGCTACATCGGCAGCGGAATACCCGACGGGAATCTGACGCGTCGACTGGGCGCGCAGGTACCGCTTCATATCACGTACAACTGCCTTTACATACGTCCCTGCGGGACTACTGTCCGCATCATTGACCACCTCGTTGCCGGCAAAGAAGCCGAGAACATTATCAAAGCCCTTAAACGCGTCAATAGTGGCAAACACGTGTTGCAGGTAAATCGCGTTGTACGAGTCTCCCGTGTTTGTACGCGTAAGCGAGTTTTGTGACGTGTTTACGTCCAACACGAGGTATATGCCGGCGTCAGCGAGCGCCTGCATACACTCTGTGTGGTCCTGCGAGTTGTCGATCTGATAAACGCGAATGACGTTGATCCCGAGCTGCCGCATATACGGGATATCCCGAAGGCACGTGCTGTTCCCGCCCAGCGGGTCCCGCATACTCGACGATCCGCCGGGCTGATAGTCTACGCCGCGGATGTACATCCGCTCGTGCGTAACACTGTCAAAGAAGGCATTGCCCTCGACAACGATATGGTTCGTTGCAGTAGCGGCAGTCGTGGGACCTGACGCAGTGGCCGACGAGCTGCCAGTCGTGCCTGACGCAGACTGAGCCGAGGCCGTTTGCCAGAGCGCGGCCGCTAGAAAGGCCGTTGACAATAGTCTCATGGCTGCAAACAAAGAAAAGAAGAAGAGTGGTCAAAGGAAAACAAAGAGACAATAGCAGTCAAAGAGGAAAGAGCTCTGAAAGAGCACTGAAAAGAGCACTGAAAGAGCAGTCACAGAACACTGAAAGAGAAAAGAGCTCTGAAAGAGGACAAAAAGACTGAAAGAGCACTGAAAGAACGGACTGGAACGAACGGACTTGGGCCAATTGGCCAGACGAATGGACGTGTGGGCTTTGTTTGTGGCTGGCGGCGGCTCGATAAATAAATAATAAATAATAGAGAGTAATAAATAGATAGTGATAAATAATAAAAAACTAATAGATGCATGAAAAATAGATGAATAATACATGTGTGACTTTGCTTTAATTTACATTGTACGTTTTTTTTTTGGCGTTTGTTTTTGTTTCTTGTCGGCTTCTCCGCCGCTCGCACGTATTTTTCTCTGGGATTTTTGGGATTCAGATAGGGTGAAAGGAGCAAGTATAAACGAGCTCGCTATATATAGAAAGCATGGAATTTACAAGTAACCGCGCGACAGGTTATTGGCTCACTATGCTTTCGCCGACACAGTGTAGATCTCTCGCGCTTCTCGTATTATAGTGAATTGATTGGCATTGTCAGTGAGAATTGCATTGCTGCCAGCGAATAGACGTGTGTGTATTAATTGCTGTCTATCTTTTTGCACACATTTTTTAAAGTTGCTGAATGAAAATAATTCAGTTCAGTATTGGATACTAATTGCTCCCATTGCCTCTCTCCTATTGGCTCAAGGCACTATTCAGGTACAGTGCGCTGCATAATACTTGCAGCTGGTCAGGTGAATGACCGGTCCAATTTTGGTATATACAGTACGCTGTTTAAAGTGCCGTTGAATGAATCTATTTTGGGGGTTTCAAATGGTGTATGTATATCGAAAATAACTGCTAGCACCGAGCGTTATTGATAGAACGGTGGGTGCATTCCTTCCTTTTATGCCTGCCTTTTTTTTCTGGCTACCAAATTTTTCCTGAATGAGCATCATATTATTATAACGTTTTTATTATCATTACATTTTTCTTATTATTACATTTTTCTTATTATTAAATTTTTATTATTATTACATTATTATTCATTCTTATTATTATTACATTTTTATTATTACATTATTATTCTTTCTTCCTAGATTAGCTTCCAATTATTGGGTAATAATTCATACGGCTGCAGATGAGGCAAACAACACAACGCGAATACTATATAATACATCGCCGTATAAACATTACGACAGATTACGCCCGCTGAGCACGGAGCATAAATACATCGTTACGGCCGCGCTGCAACGGTTCCTCCATCCCAATTCGACCCTTAAGCCCTTCAATAGCAGAAGTTCCTACACCCAATATTATATGGGCCACATCGGCCATAGGCGTTCCCTCACGCACGAGGTAGCATTCGCGGAACACTCCATCAGCCGTGTTGCCATGAGTAAAATTGTGGATATTTCGTACGGGAAAAACTGGAATCAAGCCAAGCATGGCACTGGCTGCTTGCAAAACTTGGACAACCCCAGTTGATCCGTAGCGCCAAAGAACCATATCGCGCAAGTTTTCTATTCGGGTCCTCAATTTTTCATCAAGAGGCCGAAGAGACTTGTCTTCCTCATGAGTAGTGACGTCCTCCGTCCCGGGCTGGTACCGTATATAACCTTGCTGGACCAGCCGACGTAGAAAAACTTCGGCAATAGCACTCGTCAGCACTACATTGGAATTACGTTTAGCTATTCTCGCAATGTTTATATCCGCATCAGCATGATCTATCTTGTTGAGCGCCACAACCATTGGGAACCGTACTCGACAAAAAGTGGCCACCATATGCGCTTTTTGCTCGTCCGTCCAGTCTTGCAGGGGATCAGAAATTGCTGCCTCCTCAACCGCTCTAGTTGTCACGGCCTGAGTGGCTCCGTACCCGGAGAATTGGGTTTGCAGGGCTTCTGCCACTGGGATCTTGTTGGCTACCGCTTTCCGCACCATTCCCTGCCATTTATTGCTCAAGTTTCCCAAGATCCAATAATGAATCTCGTCTCGTAGCCATTCCACATCTGCCGCTGGATTATATCCTCGGCAGGCTTTGCCTTTCTCGTCAGTCGTACCAGAGACATCAACCACGTGTACAAGCGCGTCCGCGTGCCTCAAATCATCGAGAAATTTGTTCCCCAGTCCGAGGCCTTCATGTGCGCCGGGGATAAGCCCGGCTACATCCATCAGCTGAATCGGAACGCTTCTCTGTCCGTCACGGCAGCTTGGAAAGATCAGAATTGGAACTAGAATAGACAAACAAAAACTAGTAGCATGAGATTTTAGATTTTTCATTTTAATTGAATTAAACCAGAATAAAAGTAAAAATAAGAATAAGAATAAAAATAAAAATAAAGCAGTATTAAACCAATTCATTCAACTCAAAATTAATCTAATCAAATTAAACACAAGTAGAAACCAGATCAATGAAACAAAAGCCAAGCAGACTGAAAACTCTAAACCAAGCCGAGCAGAAAGACAATTATATAGGTTACGCAAGATATTAATTGAGCAAACAAAAACTCCCGAAAAATAAATAAATTAAACAAAAACAATAATTAAAGTAGACATACCCCCCATAAAGCGGCCGGCACTGGGCTTGCTTCCCAAACCGCTGGCACGCACAGTCCACTTGTAAATATCCTACCGCATGATTCGGCTGTTTTATACGTCAGACTCAATGGCCGCATTTCAGCTTGTCACGTACCTCAATAGTGGTAAAAGGAAAAGCGCCAGTTTTGGCAGTGGCATCCGTTAAGCTGGCAGTTAGACGAGAACTGAAACCACCAAAATCCATACGCATTGAGTGTTGTCGACTTGCCCGACGACGGCTTTCCCACAAAGCCGATCAGCACGTCTCGCACCATACACCAAACCAGTTCCTGTGTGCCGTAGACAGTATAGTGACAAACATTTATAATGCAAATTTTATATAAAAGGTTGAAATTATTATAATTATTATGGACGTAATCCAAGTCTGTCGCGCACTATGGACATCTACTACTCTTCGCAGCTATATTGCTTGGTCTGATTTCGCACACAGTCAGACAGCAATTCGTTTCAAGTAACGATAATGCTCGTACATAAAAAAAAACACGTATCCCGTCGTCCCTCTAATTAAATTAAAGACGCGTTCGAACGCGTACTTTATTAATTCGTGTCGTCTTTATAATATGAACGGGCAGACTTGAACTGACCGCGCGATTGTTTCGTCAGAGTTGAAACCCTTCAAAGTTGAAGCGGCCAAACGTAGAGTACAATCTGCTCTGAACTGCCAGACGAGTACTCGGAAAACCCTAGACTGACGACTAGTCTTACACCAAACTGACTTGAATTGATCTCTGTCTGATCTCTTTTTTTTTTTTTGATCTCTTATTTTTTGATCTCTTTCCTTTTGATCTCATCTTTTCAGTTTTAGTCCTTTTTCAAAGCAGCCAACTCCCTCTGAATGGCCCCGTCCGTGTCTTCTACACCGCGTAGTGACGCGAATGCCAATATGCCGTCTGACGAGTCGCGTGTACGCGGGAGCAGTCCTCTCTTCTACCCTCCTTCGTCTTCTCCAGCGCCTTCGAGTGCCGCTACTCCCCGAGCACGGAATACTACTATGGACGTTGCTACACCTCAGCACCCTTCTTCATCCAGGCCAGGCGCAAGATCCGGGCTGGGCAGTAGTAGTATTAATGCTGCCAGCACACCACGCGGACCAGGGTCAGGAGCAGCGGCAATTTCGGCTTCCAGTCCGCTTTTCTTCCCGCCTTCTTCTCCCGCACTTTCGCGGGTAGGCGATCCCTTCCGGCAGCCCGTCCCGGTGACGCGTCTGAGCTCTGTCGACTCTGACGCGACTCTATTTGCAAACAGTCAGCAAAGCGGTGCTGGTCAAGCATCTACAACGACACGTGTAATTTGGGGAACAAATATCAATATTGTCGACGCAATGAACGCGTTTAAACAATTTTTACGTGGATTCAAGACGCGTTACCGACGGGAACTGGAGCGTCGGGAGCGGGAGGATTTGAATATTGCCAACACTTTCGAGACACAAGCTATCGGAGAACCCGACACACACGCTATCGGAGAACCCGACACGGCTCAACCCTACGTGGACCGCATCCGTGAAATGATCCAGGCACGGCTAACAATAATAAACGTGGACGCACGTGACCTGGAATCGTACCCGGCAACCCGCAAATTGTCGGCTCAGCTGCAGACCTATCCGTCGGAAATGATCCCACTGATGGATCAAGCGCTGAAGGATGTAGTGCTCGATATGCTGCCAGAGACGGTAGCGGAGGAGGATGTAGTGGCGGTAGAACGCAGTGTCTACAAAGTTCGGCCCTACAATTTACACGGGGCCACTGTCAATATGCGGGATTTGAACCCGGCCGATATTGACAAGCTTGTGAGTATCAAGGGACTTGTCATCCGAACATCGGCAATTATACCCGATATGAAACAGGCCTTTTTCCGGTGCAGTGTGTGCCGGCACACGGTAACGGTGGACGTTGACCGTGGCCGGATCAATGAGCCCCCACGTTGCCCTCGGCCCGAGTGTGATACGGCAAATTCTATGCAAATTGTTCATAATCGATGCCTTTTCTGTGACAAACAGGTCATTCGGCTGCAAGAGACACCGGACCACGTTCCCGCTGGACAGACGCCACACAGTGTAAGTCTTGTCTGCCACGATGAGCTGGTCGATGCAGTTCGAGCTGGTGATAGAATCTGTGTTACTGGAGTGTTTAAGGGCGATCCTGTACGTGTAAACCCTCGTCAGCGGACGATAAAGGCACTTTTCAAGACGAGTATTGATGTAGTGCACATCTTACGGACGGACAGCCGCCGGGTCGGCTTGGATCCGTCCACCCTTGACATGGATATAGCCGATCGGGACCAGGAACAGGCATCCCGATTATCTCCGGCTGAGGAGGCAGCAATTATCCAAGTATCCCAGCGGCCGGATCATTATGCCCTGCTGGCCAGGAGTCTAGCACCGAGTATCTACGAGATGGAGGACGTTAAAAAGGGAGTACTTTTGCAATTGTTTGGTGGGACAAACAAGACTATTACCCGAGGAGGCGCTCCAAGGTACCGTGGAGATATAAACGTTTTGCTGTGCGGAGACCCTTCAACGTCCAAGTCACAGATTCTGCAGTACGTTCACCATATCGCTCCACGCGGCATCTTCACTTCTGGCAAGGGATCCTCTGCCGTCGGCCTTACTGCCTACATTACCCGTGATCCCGATACGCGGCAGCTCGTGCTCGAGTCCGGAGCACTTGTGCTTTCCGACGGAGGCGTTTGCTGTATCGACGAGTTTGACAAAATGTCGGATGCGACCCGATCCATCTTGCACGAAGTCATGGAGCAGCAAACAGTTACTATTGCTAAAGCCGGGATAATAACAACGCTGAATGCTCGCACTTCTATCCTTGCTTCGGCTAACCCGATCGGATCTCGGTACGATCCGACGTTGCCGGTAACCCGCAACATTGATCTGCCGCCAACGCTGCTGTCTCGATTCGATCTAGTCTACTTGCTGCTGGATAAAGTGGACGAGGCAGCTGACAGAAGACTCGCTCGGCATATTGTAGGCATGTACGTGCAAGATGCTCCCTTGCATGCGAGCAGTAATAGCGATACAGAGTTTCTGCCTATCGAAATGCTGACGCAGTACATATCCTACGCCAGAGCCAATTGCCACCCAATTCTCTCCGAGGAGGCCTCGGAGACGCTGGTGCGGGAGTACGTGGCCATGCGGAAGCTGGGCGAGGATGTGCGTGCCTCAGACAGACGCATAACCGCCACTACTCGGCAGTTGGAGAGTATGATCCGCTTAGCCGAGGCGTATGCTCGTACACGGCTCTCGGAGCAGGTTACTGCCGACGATGTGAAGGAGGCGAGTCGGCTTATCCGAACGGCTATCAAGGAATACGCGACTGATCCGGTCACGGGCAAGATCTCTCTTGATCTTATCTACGTGGCAGACGCACCTCCCGCAGACAGTCTGGTCCGCGAGCTTTTGGCTCTCGTTTTCCAGCTGACTAGCGGAGAGAATGCTGTGCCAGAGAGTGCAGGCCGGGCAGTAGCAATCACTACACTTATTGCCCGGTTCCGTGAACAGAGCTCTGTGGCAGTTGCCGCCTCTACTATCGAGGATACGCTGAACCATTTGCAACGCGATGGACGTATCGCTGTTGTCGGCAGTGGGAATAGGAGAATGGTACGGCCGCTGGCGCGTCCTGTAGGTACTTAGGGTTGGTGGCTTGTTGTTGTTTGGTTTTATATAGTCTAATATGCTGTTTAGATTTCCAAATTCAAAGTGCCTTTAAGAGTAGATTGACCGGTAAACGCCATTCACTACAACCCCAGATTCTGTTTAGAATTCTGTATCGACTGTCAAGGCGCTTATCTGCAAGCATTTGTGGAGTATAAACCCTAACCCTGATATAGTGCTAACCCTAACCCTGATACATTACTAACCCTAACCCTGACAAGAGACCCTCAAATATTGTCCCGAGAAATTTTGTAATTTTGTAGACAAACCCACAAGGTCTTCTAATTGCGAAAACCCTTGCACGCTACAGCCACTATGCTGCGCTAATTCAGTACCAAAATCACAGCACCGATTATCGGTACGAGTGTCGTATAGCTCGAGCCGTATATTACTTGTCGCGAGTGATCTACTATGTAATGTGAGCTAGTATTAATCACATATTACTAATAATTTAGTACAGTATGTATATAAATGTACGTAATAATGTTAATTTTACTCAGAACCAACTGCAACGTGTCAAATCAAAATGGTGTCGTTGACAAAGCTGTCGCTGGCGGCAGTGGCGCTTTTCAGCTCTTGGCCACTTGCGCTCGCTGATGCAGAGGCTTCAGATGTGCTTGAACTCACATCTGATTCTTTTGACGAAATTGTGGCAAATACGCCTCTATTACTCGCAGAGTTTTTTGCTCCATGGTAAGTTTTTGTCTGGCTTCTTGCATTATTTATACTGGTTCTTGATCCGTCTCGGCATTTTTCAAAAGGTTGTTGAAATGCCCCCTTTTTCTTTGCCGTCTCTTCATTTCTCTCCTTCTCTCCAACCAATTCTTTACATTTTTCTCCTATTTTTTCTTGATCCTTATTTGATCTTATTTGATCTTTTTTGATCCTTCTTGATCTTTCCCCAATAAATGCTAATATCAGGTGCGGACACTGTAAAGCTATGGCTCCCGAGTACGAGGCAGCTGCAACTGAACTCAAATCCAAGGACATAACGCTCGGAAAAATCGACTGTACTAAAGAACTCGAGCTTTGTCAGGCACAAGAAATCGCGGGATTCCCGACACTCAAAGTATTCCGTCCTAACGAGCCTCCTGAGCCTTACACAGGCGGCCGCAAACGCGAGGACATTGTCAGTTTCATGACAAAGCAAAACAAACCCGCTGTTTCCACAGTTACTGCGGCCAATCTGACAGAGTTTTCTGAATCAGATCGCCTTGTTGTCCTCGGTGTCTTTGACGAGGCGAGTAAAGCAGGAGAGACTGCTTTTACAGCTGTAGCCAAAGAGCTGCGGTCGAGTTTTGTGTTTGGTGTAACCGATGGCAAAACTGCCGGGGCAGTTGGTGTTACACAAACTCCGGCTATCGTTATTTTCAAGACCTTTGATGATGGCAAAGAGATCCATACTGGCGGAGCGCTTGACGATGAGGCTTACATCGCCTCCCTTGTTCGGAATGCCAATATCCCCTTTGTTGATGAGCTTTCTCCGGCAAACTTTATGACCTATATCGATGCTAAAGTGCCGCTGGCTTACTTGTTCTACGAGTCTGAGGCGGATAAGCAATCTTTTGCTCAGCATTTATTACGGCTGGGCAAGGAGCTTAAAGGTCTTGTAAATTTCGTCACACTGGACGCTAAAATGTACGGGGGCCATGCGGCTAACGTAAATTTGCAGCCCAAATTTCCGGCTTTTGCCATCCAGGATATTGCGAATAACTTGAAATATGCCCATCCGCAGGAAGAAGGAGAGTTGACCGCTGATTCGCTGGAAACTCTGGTGCGCGATTTCGTCAAAGGTGGGCTGCAGCCCACTGTTAAATCACAGCCTCTGCCCACTCATCCTACGGAGAACGACGTCACCGTTATTGTTTCTCATAATTACAATGATATAGTAAATGACCCGGAGCGCGATGTTCTTGTCGAGTTTTATGCTCCGTGGTGCGGGCACTGCAAGAAACTGGCTCCCTTATATAGTGAGTTGGCTGCTCTGTACTCTCAGGATCCTGAGCTGGCGGCTAAAGTTGTTGTCGCTAAAGTAGACGCTACAGAGAACGATACGCCCGAGTCAATTGAAGGGTTTCCCACTATTAAACTGTTTCCGGCTGGGCAGAAATCAGAGCCTGTCGCCTATGCGGGTGACAGATCTATTGATTCTTTTGTTGAATTTATTAAACAGTCGGGAAGCCACAAGGCTGCTCCTGCAGATTCAGCTCTGGCTTCAGCCGCGGCTCAGCGCGAAGCCCAATTGGCTCAAGCAAAAGCTCAGGCTCAGGCTGCCCAAGACCAGGCAGCAGCGGCTTCTTCACAGAGCAAGACAGATGCTGACTCGTCTACTACCGTTGCCGATAAAGTAGCAGAGTTTTTGGACACTGCTCGCACTGTGGCCAGTAAATACTTTACTCAAGCTCAAAATGCTGCCGGAGCAGTTTACAAACGGTATATGGGAGGAGACGCGCATGATGAGCTCTAGTCACTTTAGGCCCGTATGTCAGTGCAGAAATAAAAGTCGTTCGAATAGTTGTTCCAGACATGTATGTGAATTAGGCCTTGTGTTTTCAGGCTGGAGAACATATATAGATTAGGGTTAGTATGGAGATACCGGAATAGACTAATAGCAAACGTAGAGTAATGAAAGACTTTTTTGCGTCATTAGGGTTTTGGGACCGAGCTGGTCTGTATTAAACACTTTATTTATATTAAATTCTTTTTCTCTTGCACAGTTCCGTATGTAATAATTTTTGATGGGTTTGACAGACCAAATCGTATAGGCGAATCGGGATTTTGCAAGATTAATATTAAAGTATTAAAGAACACTTCATCTTGCTATACCGTAACAACCCCTACTGAATTCTAGACAGACCGGTAATAGTGTGCCGTCGTCATTGCCAATGCCGATGGATCAATTTTATTCACTATATATAATACTCAAGCTAATGCCTCAATTGAAGAAATGCCCCTGACTGCGAGTTGCTACATGAATCTCGAGCTGCCTCGAGCGAATAATGATCTGTGTTCCTTGCACAAATGTTAAAAACAAAAGCCAGGCAAATTAAGCTCATCAAGTCACTGCCAAAGAGCATAAATTGTTTGACCTTGGCGAAAGAAGGATTCATGAAAGACCGATAACATGACAACCAGACACGGAAAACAGAGTCGATATGGATTAAAAAAGGAAAAAAAAAATATGAATCATAATTGGGAAAATAAAATGTTGGTTTAAGAGCAGTATATAAAATGTTGTTAAAGGGTACAACGACAACCAAAACAATAGACAATAGAATAAAACAAAAGTTGGTCAAAAAATGACAGCAATAAAGTGATGTATAAAGATGTCAATATTTTAATAATTATAATAAAATATAGAAAAGTAGCGATAATTTAACCGGTTTAAGAATTAAATCACAGCTCAGCAGCGCAGCCCCTTTAGATTGATGTGTCACATTCACGGTCGAATGCGACTAGGAAGCGGGAGCTGGTTTCCCGTCAATATTCAAATCGCTCAACTTGCTCAGTCCGCCGAAAAGCTGTTTCCCAGCGGCACTATTGCTTCGGCTTCGGCTACGGCTTCGGCTACGGCTACGGCTGCGGCTTCTGCGCAACTTTGCTTCAGCTTCACGAGCCATAATACTCCTGACTGCGTCCAAAACGTTGTTGAAAACATACTTGGCCGGGTACTTTTCCGAATTCTCAGCGTCTCGGAACACTCCTGTCTTTACGAGCACCGACTCCCACCCATGAGCATTGGCTCCACGAATATCGCTCTCGGGATTGTCCCCGACCATATAAATATGGGATGGTTCTCCACCAGGAGCATCAGCGGCAATGCCCTGATGCTCACGGCGCCACTGTGTAAGCACTGACGTGGCATAGTCATACGTACTGGCATAGGGCTTTCCCAGCTGAGTGCACTTTAAGGGTTTTCCGTTCGTGGCCTCCTCGTACAGTGTCTCGATACACTTTCTCAACGCTCCCATTCCGAAGCGTGGGAGGGAGTATGGAGTAGCCCACACGACATCGGGATTAGAGAAATAAATGGGCGGACCCTGATCAAAAGTTTTGCTTACTGTGCCCATAACGCCATCGACGGACGAGAGCAGCTCCAATATGATTTGCTGATCGCTCGCCCAGTCACGTGAATCGGCAAAAACGAAAATGGCTTCAATGTGTGTCTTTGAAAAATCACGTGGTCGAGAGTGCTTTAATTCCTCCGGGGTCAACTGCCGAAAGGGGGCCACGCTCGGCTCCCACGCAATAATATCCCCGGGGATAACAACGTCCTTGAAGCCATAGTTCTTCGCAATATGCCGGCAAGCGTCGCCCTCGCCACCGACAACGAGTACGGTATTGTACTCCTCCGCATAAGCACGCATTGGCGTATGTGATTGGATAAACTGGGACGTGGAGACAGGGATCCCGAGTTTGGAGGAGAGGTCTCGGCAACGGATCTCTTCCAGTTTACCACCACCATTAGTGAGGAAAATATAAGGCACTTTGACTCCGTCCGCGTTTGCACCGTTCAGGATACTCAGAGCAGTACGCGCCTCGGGGATAGGTGTTCCTCCACGTAAGAGGACGCCATCAATATCGAACGCAAACGCGTAGTCGACCGCGGTCATATCCTCATCTTCATCGTAATCCTCATCTTCTTCTGCCATTGTATCCAAATCACTCTCGTCCTCTTCACTAGAATGTGCTGGGTCACGTGCTTCATTCACGTCTACAGTACGACGCGCTTCTGCAATTTCTTCCGCAATCGACCGACGTGTAGATCGGCGACGGAGATGGTGACGAGGGTTTTCTGGTGCTGAAAGACCGGAGGGAGGTGTCCCTGCGGCAGTGTCCTCTGTCACGACGGCAGGCTTGCTCGCCGATTCAGCCGCGTCTGATTTAATGGTATCCGCCATTTTTGCAGTGTCTGGCTTTTATATAAATGAGGCCAACAAGGTAAAATTGAGTCGTAAAGTTTGAGTGTAAACTGAACTGGTCTGGTTCAATTTGAACTGTTGCTTCAAAATAATAAACCAAGCAATTAAATCTCAAAAAGGCCTTTTAATAATGCAATGTAGTTTTCTTGCGGAAAGTCCAGTTTGAGTTTTCACAGGTTTGCAGGGTCAGACCGCCTGTTCTTTGCCAAATTGTGTAGTGAGGAGGGGAGCAAACAGAGTATCTGCTTACGCAAGGTTAGTCACAGTCAAGGCACAATTGATGGATGTAATTTCCGCAAGCGTAGAGGCTGAGACCCGTTTGGCACAGTATTGATTGGGCTACAAACGTTTGATCGGGGAACGGCAAGAGCGGTCACTCGTCAGGATACTGTTTGTTTGTTTAGAACGAGAACATGAATATATTTCCGAAAATACTGAGAAAAGAAAAAGAAAAATTTTGTGGCAGGAACGGCAGAGACCAGAGAGGACAGCCTTACTCAAAGAATTAAACGCCAATCTCGCTGGCAGAAAGAGCAGAAAAAGCAATTCAACTTTGCTCTGCTGGGGCGTTGGACGGAGAAAACGTTGGCTCAAGTATCGGTCGCTTCCTAAATGACAGAGTACTGTGTGTGTAATAGATCAATTTCCCGGCAGCAGTATTACATGAATATTCTATTTGGCAGCAACGTTACTTTGATGTTTTTTGTTTGTTTGTTTAAGGTACACTGTGTGGTGATTTACGATCGGGGACAGGAATCGTATAACGCTGCCTATTGAATCGTGGTGAGAAGCGGACCAAAAAATTAAACAAAAGGATGTATGAAATGGAATAAAATAGAGTCAGAATCAAACTGGACTAGAATAAATTGAACAAACTAATCTTGTAATTTGGTTCATATACACACAAATGAAGGATGGCATTAGGATAGATCAGCAGCTCAGATGGCTGTAAGCTAGAAATGGATGGATAAACGCCTCACTGTAAGAGGTAGACGTTGCAAAGTACGGAGTATAAAGAAAACAAAGTTTCGTCTTGTTCTAAAACACACTCAAGAGGCAATGAAAGGCAGACGCGTAAATTATTGCCCAACGATATGCGTCAGACATGGCAGAAATGATCTGTACGAGCGGTGAAAAGGCAAACATAATTGAAACAAGCGTCAAATTAGCATCAGTGGCGTTATAGCAACTCGGCTTTGACCCGCGTCACCCCACTTTCTAAGCAATTAATACTTATAATTGATACTACACGACTTGCATACTATTTGGTGCTTGAATTTAAAAGAACTGGATTTCTTTCCTCTCCCTGACCGAGAACAGTTTGGCGTTTACTGACTACACTGTTCTCTTCCCCTCTATTGCCTATTTAATGCTCCGTCGTCATTTTCGCCATGTGCAGTACGGTTATTAGAGTTTAGTGCGTCCATTGGTCTATGAAACAGTGGGCAATAAGAAAAGCGCATTAAACCATAACGAAAACTTGTACAATGAAAAATACGCCATCTCTATATATTATTCTCCGCCGCGTCGCCAAGTAATGGAAAAGTCGGCGTTAAGCCCGGCCCGATATTGTGATACCGGCAACTGTAACTGCCGCTTCTCCCTGTAAAAAGTGGCAGCAGTGCCGAG
This sequence comes from Novakomyces olei, assembly GCA_016906335.1. Taxonomy (NCBI): domain Eukaryota; kingdom Fungi; phylum Ascomycota; class Novakomycetes; order Novakomycetales; family Novakomycetaceae; genus Novakomyces; species Novakomyces olei. The sequence continues at coordinate 273,077 of JADEYG010000015.1, forward strand.
TGCGCACCTATCCCAATCCCCAGCAAGCAGACTGCGAGTGTTGTTAGGCTTTTACGTACAAGTGCCTGAAACAAGAACCGTTGAAGAGTAGAGAAAGCGGATATTCTATCCAATCAGAATGGGCGACTGCTGTAAGCAAGGCGCCACGCACAATTCTGCAATAACCGGCAAGGAAGCCACACTCGGAGGACTGCAGACGTACGTTTCAGAACCGGCAAAGCCCTCAAATCGCGCAATTGTAATTTATAGCGATGTATTTGGGTGGACTTTCCCGAATGCGCGTATAATGGCTGACGAATTCGCTCAGGCGACAAACTCTACAGTTTATTTGCCCAATATTTTTACGACGCCACCCGCTCCCGCAGATGAGGAGGCCCGAAAGTCCTGGGACTTGGGTGCCTTTCTAGCCAGCAACGATAGAAAAGCAGTTTTGCCTCTTTCTACTGAATTTGCAAAGGCAGTACGTGCAAAGCATGAACGGGTAGCGGCCGCAGGGTTTTGCTATGGAGCCTATATCGTCTGGTACTTGAGCAGCAGGGAGAGCCAACTAGTGGACGCTGGCATTGTTGCCCACCCGACTCCAGTGCCTCCGCTTACACCAAACTTTCCTGCTGACGTTGAGGCAACTGTATGCCCGCAGCTGTTTCTGTTTGCCGAGCATGATCCCATACTGGGCGACGAAGGTAGGCAAAAGCTGATTGCTATCGCCGAGAGCCGAAAAGGAGGTGATGACGTTATTGAGTATGAAATGTTTGACGGTGTCTCCCACGGATTTGCCGTGCGTAGCGATCCGAGCGACAAAGTCGCTTTTGCAGCTCAACAGGCAGCTCGAGAGCGCGCTTTTGCCTTTGTGAACAAGTACCTGTGATTCAACTACGGGCTCAATTTATTCTAGAGTTTACTAGTGCTTTGTGTCGAATACATTAATTTCTTTGATTCTGAAAGTATCGTTCAATGGCAGTACCTTCTCCATCAGCCTATGCTTTCCTACCGAGTCCCGCGATTGTAATTACGATATGCGATTCAATAGGACGAATATAGTATAAAGTCTGTCTGAAATAGTAGCAAAATCTCCAATAATGGCAAAATCCCCGTCAGCGCCACGTGTTCTTTTGAGCAGAATTCAGTTAGTGTCATACTCCATATCTGCCAGAAACTACGCAAACGAAAATCAATCTAGTTTGATACCATCTACATATTTAATTGCAACCTATATAATTGGTAATCTACAGCATATCAAGTGCACGTTTTAAGATACAATTTAAATCAAAATCAATTAAAAATCATTGCGTGTCTGTCATGTCTCATAGCGACCATGAAATGAAGCCGAAGCGATGATGCAGTAACGAGAATAAACAGTTTAATCTGAAGTGACGTCCAAGTTGTTAAGCTTAGGCGTTGTCCTTCATGCGGCTGGCCTTGTCGCCGAGCTCTTGAGTGGCTGACTTGTCGTCATCGGAGGTGAACTGCTTAGCTACGCTCTCGTAAGCGTTGGTGGCGCTCTCCTTAGCCTTGTCAAGAGTGCTTTTCGAGCTGTCAGGAGTGACCTTCTCCTCGAGCTTGGTAGAGAAATCTTTGCGTCCAGTATCCGACATGTTTAATAGAGTTTGTTGTTTTCAAGTATTTGTTTCTTGAATTTGATAATTGTATTGTCAGCGAGGGCTCAGGCTCCCTATTTATAGACTAATCAATATGGAACGATGACATAATAGTGATGCGGTAAAGTTTCCTCCCCGCACGATTAGAACGTTCCAGGCTTCTCATCGCGCGCACGCGCGTAGAAGGCGCGTGCACATTGGGATCACGCGTCATAGTATAAGGTTTACAGCATAATATGATGTCATTGTCAAAGCAGATAGTTTCCGTTTTTGGACACCTACGTATTTCGTTTTCTATGGCATGAGCAGCCAAACACGTCATTCATTTGCTGGAATGACACGTTGAAATCACGAATGTTGAGATCGAATGAATGAATGAAATTTTGTGGAGAAATGATAAAGAAAAGAATCTGGTTCCGGGATATGACACGAGTGTGGAAATAAGAGTATATGCGTTAGATGGCTTAGCCTATGAGCGAATAGTGACGGATAATATATGAATCTCTCCACTGTAGAAAAGCTTAAATTATTATGAAGCGAGTAAGCGAGGCTGGGGAGATGCGCGCCTGTGCTTGCGTAATACCATTTCCATCTAGATACTCGCAAGTTTTTGAAATTGTGTCACAAAAACTATCTTCATTGTGTATACTATGTGGTTCGTTGCCCATTCATTATTCTCCTACAATTATGAAGACTCAACATACGATTCTTCAGGTATAATATGAATAATGTATTTTGGACAGAATAATGTATATACTGCGTACCTTTTTTCCAACTCGTGTTTAATGGAAAGTAGTACACCTGTCTATTCGTAATTTGATGACAATTGCAATCTATCGCCGTTACAAACTCTACGCAAAATAAAACCAAGCATTATTAATATAATATTTACAATATGACAGTTATTTGCACATAAGCGTCGTTGCATACTGCATTGCAAATGCATGGTGTAATTTGACTTTTGAACCTTTTATTAATTATAATATTTACATTTGTTTAAAAGTCAATAGGACCAAGTCGGCGTTAGTTTAGTGGCGTCGAAAACGACGAGCATTCGTATTGCCCTCTCTTTGTCTTGCGCCGTATGCGTAAACTCAAATATAAACGTCCATTTATACATCTAGTGAACACCCATTGATGGAAATTATTGAAGTTCCATCACAATCTGCAAACCAAAACAGATTTCTAAGTCTCCACTTCACTTCCGTACCGCTGTAGTAATCGCTGCTGCCGTCGAGCAACCAATACCTCTTCAATGTCGTTTTGAGACGGCACCTGTGGCATTGGCGGTATCGGCTGCCAGTCTTCCTCATGACCTACGCCTTCTTCGCCTGCCGTGTTTACACGGGATACCTGCTCTATTCCATGTTCATGTTCTATCAACTCTGGGGGGTCTGTAGAGAACCCGAAATAATCTGCATCCAGGCCGAGCGCAAGTAGCTTCTTCTTCCGCTGCCTTTCTTGTCGAGTCCTCTCAGCTGCAGCGGCCGCTGGAGCTGCTTTTTTCTCCAGTATTTCCTTGACTCCAGGCAGTTCGCGAGCTCTACCATAATACCGGTACCCACGGCCATTTTCATCGTCTCCTATACGCGCAGCTGCCGCATTCAAAGCAGCTAATCCTCCTCCTCCACGTGTATAATTTGGGCCGCCGATATTACGCAGTTGAATCTCCCATACAGTGCGTTCGCGCTGAAGACGATTGATCGAATCGTTCAAGTCGCGTATTTGGTATTCGGATAATGTCGCTATTTTATTAGCTTTCAATCCGTCAATCTAACTGACTAATTCCAGTAAAAGTTTGATTTCGTCTGTGTTTTTTCCTCCAGTCCAACTTTTTATTACGTTTATGAACAAAGCCAACGATTTTCGATAAAATTCAGAATTCGAAATAAATAGATAAAAGAGCAGCTTACGATCGTGGATGCGATTGACTTTTTGTGAGATTTCCCGCACTACTTGAGCCCGCCACTTCTCACAGTCCGCGATAGATTTGATCGATGTTATATTGTGCGGCCGCCGCTCTGCCCCGGAAAGTATTCCCATTTCTGCCGCCTGCTGCTCGCGAAAGCGATACAACTAAAAATCAGCTTTATAAATTGAGCGCCAAGTACCATTGACTGCGCTTTTTCCTGATTGCGCGCCATTTTGGAAAGGGTTGGACCTTCAATCAAGATCAAACTTGTAGCGTGTAGTAATGGCTGCCTGCCTGGATAAAGAAGAAAATATATTACTATGGAGAATATACATAATAAAAGTATTGTATGGACTCGTACTGCGCTACATTTCCTCTGCAATAATAGTGCCACTGCAGCCAGAGTAGAGAAGAGTAACGAAACGTCTATAATTGACTCATCGTCGGCTGATATGGCGGCGGTACCAGAACGGCAGTTCTACCGCAAAGAGCGTAAGTCGCGAATTGGAGGTTGTGGCTTAATGTTTAGTCAATGCGGCTGGCGAGCAGGTTCATTCTACGAACCCAATGTATCTTATCGAGAAAATTACACGCGAACGCATTCTCGATTCTTTATATTGGAAGGAGCAATGCTTTGGTCTGACAGGTATGCGATTGGACTTATTTTTTTAATTTTATATTAATCAGTTATTGTTATTACTGCTGACGTCTTTATGGGTTTGAAACTGCGTTTTCTTTAAAGTCTAATACTTTTCTTGTTCAACCCAATCCTAACCCATATCAGCGGCGACTCTCTGCGATCGTGCTGCCGTGCTATCAAGCATTGGAGGACAGTATGGACAGCGCACAGCAGACTTTTTAAGCCTTGAGCTGAAACTGCTGCAGCTCAACCCTGGACCGGACATTATCCGTGAATATTTGCTGGCTGATGACTTCAAGTATGAATTATTGAAAAATTTGAAATAAAAAGTAGAAAATAAATAACAAATATGAAGAAACAAGACGATTCGACAAAGAGACGCAAAACCAAACTGAAATGGGCCTAGAATATAATAAAATAAAGCCTTTAAACCAAACCAGCATTATTCTAAACTGCAGGTACCTTCAGGCATTGGCAGCTTTGCATGTTCGCTTAACTTGGTCGTCGCAGCAAGTTTACGCTACACTTGAGCCCATGCTGGAAGATTACCGCAAATTACGCTACCGCGGACATGGTAAGTGCCGACTATTCTTACCTCTAATCTTCGTATAGCGTCTCTTTGTCATTCTAACGAGTCTAGATGGCTACAGTATTCTGCACATCGATGAATTTGTGGACCAATTGCTTACGGAGGAACGTGTCTGCGATATTGCCTTGCCCCGGCTCACAAGCCGTGAAGTATTGGAAGAGCTTGATTTGCTCGATCCAAGAATCAGTCCGCTAGAGGCAGAACTCAATCCGGCACCGCCACTGGTTTCTGACAGTGACGACGAATAAACGATACCCAAAACTATATAGTGTGTAAAAGTGTAAATATACGATTTGAGAATGAGTTGCGTGATGAAAATTAGCTCGTTTAAGCGAAGCCACTGCGCAGGCCATTGACGTCAGTTTTGAATATGAATCTTTAGATGCTTTCAGTGTTTTGTAATTTTTCTAATGGGTTTATTTCAAGTACTCCAGATGTCTTTGCCATTCTCTCGTTATATCGGTAGTGTATCAAACTAGAGTATAGAGCTATATGGTCTAGTATGGCGAGCAAACGTTGAATCGTCACGTGAATATTGAAATTATTACGAATGAAATACCAATTACTATTTAGAAATATCAATTATAACGTACTGGACTGGCAGACTGGACAGGCTGCACGCGAAAACGCTCGTGTAGCGAATCGTATAAAACATCTCGAGCAAAGCTAAAACAAATACCAACATACAAATGAAAACAACAGTTCGCCCATTGGCGAGCAAATCTGGCCGGCCCTTCTGCCATAGATCACGAGGACTCGGCCGCCTTGAGAATATTGACGATATTGACATATTCCTCCTTGGCACGCTCTGACGGAGTACCCTCCAGCTTCTTCCAAGCGTCCCACTGAACAAGATTAGTAAACCGACATTTCAGCAAGCAATCGCTACCTTGTACTTCTCCTGTTTGATTAGCCGATAGTTTATACCTCAAAACACTCACTTTGAAGGCCATTACACCAGACGGGCGCTGAGTCGTACAGTCGCCCAGAGTCGCCTGCTTATAGTATGCATAAAGCTTGAGCAAGTTATCGTCAGTGGGCTTTGTTTTGAGGCTGTGAACGTCCTCAGCAGCAGTCTTGAACTTTTCGTCGAGCATTTTCTCAGTTGCAAACGTGGCAGTGTGGAGGACGGCGTTTTCGAAACTTATTCGTTCACAGATCAGCATACATTTTAATTGCTATAATTAGTCGCCGCCCGAGCAATTATTATTATTATTATTATTATTATTGAATAAAAAGATGATTGTACAATAAATACTGGACAAGGTTTAACTTTTTTTTTGTATGGCGAAAATACATTTAACTAGTATAATAACTATTGGAATAAAGAGGGCTAAAAGTTATACACCGCAACTTTTTAATCATGCCTCGCATTCACGACTTGTGCTCGCATTTACAAAATGCGGCGCGGGCGCGCAAAGCATTGACGCCTGTGCCTTCGAGTATGGCGAATCTCGGAGTCTGTCTTGAACTCTACCGGCAGGGTTTTCTCACGTCAATCCAGAGAGGAGACAAGGACGGGCCTGATGCTGCTTTTGTACCAACAACGCCAGCAAATATCGCATCGCGGCGCATTTGGGTCGGATTAAAGTACCGCGATGCGTCTCCTGTACTCTCATCTTGCAGAGCTATTTCGACTCCGGGAGTAAAACGATGGGTCCCCTGCTCAGATCTGCGAGCTCTACTTTCCGGGAACCGAGTACCTTACTTACCGCCCCTTCGTCCTGGAGAAATCATTGTCGTCAGCACGAGCCAGGGGATTATGGACGCTGCTCACGCAGTAGCACTAAATACCGGCGGGCAGTTACTTTGCCGTGCTTATTAATTGGATACCATTGTGCATTAGAACCTGTGATCTTGCCCTATGCTTTTATCAAAAGGATCTTTTTTCAGCACTAGCGCACGTACAAATTAGCATACAAACAACCTGCACAATAGCAGGTGGCAGAATCAATAATCAAGATTAAATTAAAAAAATTAATTTAGATTAAATAAAAGATAAAATAAGAAAAGGTTATATAAAAAGAATAATTAAAAAAAAAAATAGATTAAAACAAGGTGTAAATGAAGCAGATGAAATGATTAATGCACCGACGAGACTCGCGTTAAACCCTAAAGATTCATAAGTGGGCCTAAACTAGAAGATTATCCTACCACATAACAGACCAATGCTTGTTTTGTACAAAAACCTATCAAGACCAGTATTTACTAAATGTTTAAAGCTTCCTAACCAATGGCAAGTCTGTAGTGTGATTACACAAGGTCACCATTGACTAGTGCCGCTTCTCGATTATACACAGACATTTAATTACTATTGCTCTTCAACGATATAATTGATTGCCATATTCAAGTTCATTTGATATACATTTCTCATTTGCATCCTCATTCATGATATCAAGAAGGATTACAAAACAAACATTAAGAATAAAATAATGATTAATAAAAAATCGATTATAATAGAGACACCAAATAAGTCAAATAATAGTAGTCGGCAAGCAAGTCATTTGCTGCTGCAGAATACTGTCATTCCCCCCACTGCCAAACAGAGAGTCCAATCGCGATCGACGCTGCCTCTCGTTCTCCAATAAATCACACTCTCCGCCAAAAATACTCTGCGTATCCAAATCACCTCCCTGTTCAGCGGCATACTCAATATGCTCCGTAAAAACTTCAGCCTGATGCTTTAACCCTATAGGCTCTGTCGACTTCATTGCACTATTCGTCTTTACATCAGCAGTAGGCGGACCCGATTTCACGAATGCGTCTGTCTCAGTATTTGTTAAAAACATTGGATTGGATAATCTCCTCGGAGTGTCAATCTCCATCAGTGAATCTGCCTTTTCCAGATCATTTAGTTCAGGAACATTTGGGGTTGAAAGTGATGTAGGAAAACAGCAATTAAAATCCCCTCCGGCTCCGGCTACACTGACTTCGTCAAGCAGCGGAGTCTGATCAGTCGAGGGTGACGCCTGTGATCCGGCAGACAGAGACGGCGGAGGGGGCAATTGCTCAACCGCCGAGCAAGATTCTCTGCCTCCCACGCCCTGGCCTTGACCGTTACTTACCCCCAGTTCATGTAACAAATCGTGCCGGAGCTCGGGGACGATACCCGGCTGATCAGGTAAAATGGATGCAGCTCCACTGCCGCCATGGATACCCGTCTCGCTCCACTCACAGGGGTAAGGCGATCCGTCAGTGGCATAAGCAAAGACAAACGGGGCTGAAAAGTCTGAAGAAAGACCGTTGGCATTGCCGCGTACACTGCCTCTGTCCGTGCAGGGAGAACCTAAAGCGCCAGAAGAACGTCCATGTTCATGACCATTATCCAATGCTGAATCCTGATCGAAAAAGACCGGGTCCCGAGGACTGAAATTCAGATTCCCATGCCCACACTGGCCATCATACCCTAGTCTGTCGCCCACCATTGGCGAAAAAAGCGGGTCTTCAAACTTCAGAGTGACCCTTTCGCGGCCAATAAAGGACGAAGGCTGCCGATGACGAGTGTCTGATCTGGATGGCCACAAGGAGTGCCCGTTTGCCTCCTCCGACTCGTCAAATACGGATTCGTATCCGGTAAAAGGGACACTCATCGGTGTCAAGCCATTGTTAAAATTCGTCTTGTTTTCATTGCTGCTATTTGCTCCAAGAGACGTAAATTTGACGTCTTTTCGGGGGAGATGAGAGCTGCGCCGCCTCGATACTGCTGATCTATCGTAAACAAGAGACGCTGTTGAGGCAGAGGGCGAGAGAGGGCGTTTGGATCCTCCACTGCTGATACTGTCCAAGGGCTTATTAATCTTTTGATTGGCAATAGACTGGGAACCAAACCTGCAAGTTTGCTGTTGCGGATCCGCACTGCCGGCTTCAAATTCATTGTAGTCAGAGCCACGGCCTTGGCTATTATTTGGTTGATCATTGCTTTGATTATTGTGATGGCGCTGTTGATGATGGTAATGGTGATGATGGTGGTGGTGGCGGCTATGACGGGAGCTATGAGACGAAGTCTGTTTTATAGACTCCGACTCTGCCCGTTCCGACTTGGCCACTAAAAGGCCCATCAAGTCCGACATTATTGAAGCACGTCCAGCTATAAAATCGTTTTCCATGGCCAAGAAATGTAGCCGAGACGAAGCGTAATTCATGCCCTCGACCAGACGAGAATTAAGGCTGGTAAAGGCGTCCTCAGAGACTCCACAGTCCTCAAAGGAAAATGTGGGGCATTGAGAGACGGCGGACACCGATTTGCTTCCAGCCCTGGACTCTGCCGAATTGTGAGCAAAAGAGCCAGCTACAGTGGCAGCCCGATGTTGTGGACCCACAACTTGCATGCAGGTAAACGCCGCTACCAGACCAGACTGGTAAACCATATCGGACTCGCTCAAAAAGAAGCACCATTGCCCATAACTGCCATCGTCTGGCTCAACTGCCCTTTTCATTAAACTGAGGATTGCGGACGAGGCCTGGCCGATTGCCAACAGGGATTTGCGTGAGATTTCACTCGAAGGATCAGGGTGATTAACAACGATGCTCGTATATATCAACCGGCGAATATGGTGCCATATTAGAGCCAATGTAGTCTTCCTCTGGTTGATCGTACTGATTGCATGCTTGTTGGAAGAAGACAGTAGCTTCTCCACAAAGGCTACTGTCTCGTCCGTCAATGTCTCCTCCGGAATCTCGAATTTGCACTGGAACGGCAAATGCCTTCGCCAAACTTCAAGGCTGTCCAAAAGCGCTTGAACTACACTCGGACCAACGTTCAAGCTGGACTGGTAAAGGCGGAAGAGGATTGTCCATAGCACTTTGGCCGCACGGAATATAGACAGGGAGAAGGATATTGTTGTGGGCGAACCGGGTTGCGGTGCCAGAAAGCGGGTAGGCGTTATATGCTCGTCGTCACTGCGCGTAAGCAACAAGATAAAAGATTGGGCAATGATTAATAATTAATTAAATGATTAAATGATTAAATGATTAAATGATTAAATGATTAAATGATTAAATATGATTATACTCACATATCACTGGGGTACGGCACTTGCAATTCGCGTTCAGCAAAATGCTGAGGATGACCCTGATTAGCGGTTATAAAGGTATCAATCGTGACAGTGATCCAAAACAAACGGCGTCTCATTTCCATTTCAAGAGGGCCGCGTTGGTGATTTGTATCGGCAGACGGCGGAACATGTAGGCCCAGTTCTCGGCACATATTCACAGCGTCACCGATTACACGGTAAAGCCGAGCGGGTCTGTCGCTAGCGGCAAGATTTAGGCACTGTAATAGATGGATTTGAAGTGTTTCCATAGACGTTTTGTCTCTGGCTGCCTGAATGTAGAGGTAAGCACGTTGGAAAAGAGCCTCGTTTTCTTTGCTAGAAGCCTCGTCTTTACGCTGTGTTCCAATCGCCATGACCAGGAAAAGTTGAGCCAGCCAAGTAGGGTCTGTGTCGCGTCTTTTGAAGAGATTACCATTCTCACCATTTTCATCAATAGAGTCGTAGTGGGCATTATACTTTTCCATGAATGATGGTTTGTGTAGAATAGGGAGTAACGCATTCCACCTATCAAAATACTGAGTGATTAAAGCATCCGCCAGAGCTTTCGGAGGCAGCTCACGATGCGCTGATGTCCGCAAAGCTACGTTGCGAGAAGAAGGGGAAGGAAACAGATGCTTTTCAATGCCCAAAGTGCAGCCAAACTCCTGCTTAATGTACGCTGAGAGCCGTAGATGCACATCACAGCCGGATGACGGGCCGATATAAATCGTCTGCTCACCCGGCATATTTATGGCAGAGTCGATAGACCACTGCTGCTCGTTGCTCTTGTGAGACTCGGTCTCCGAGAATTCCCGACTGTTGCTGGAACCGCTGCGGATATGAGTTGAGGCAGTAGGAACAGGCAGATCAATGCTATCCTCGGATTTGACACTCGACGCCACTCCGACTGGAGCATTATTCCCACTAAAAGCATTATTCCCACTAGAAGCCTCGTGGTTTGCTCCGCTTCCGCCATTAAGTATCCGCGTTTCACGTAAACAGGCTTCCAGTTCCCGTACACGGTTCTCTAACGTTTCCGTATAACCGCGTGGAAACGCGCGACGCGTTAATTTGTCCGAGACACGGCATTCGAAGCCGACGCCAGAGCACTGAGAGCACTATTTATTAGTTTGCTTTTGCCACTGACTAGAGATATGTGTAAGGCACGTACCTGAGGTCTTTTGCCATCGCACTTGATTTTTTTGCTTCGGCATCGGTCGCAACTACAAGTTTAGCAAAGTTTCTAAAAAGTGTTTTTTTCGATAGGGCTGTGCTTGCACGCGACAGGGAAAACGACAAGCCAAAATTTTGGGAGCCGCAGGGGCGATCGCCACCGGTGCGTATATATTTTTTCTATACAAGACAATGAAACAAAAACAGGACAGACACGGGTGGGAAAAAAAAACCGGAAAAAAAGAGGAGCAAAGGAGAAGAGCACTCACGCTTGAGATATACGGCCAATGTTATTGTCATTGCTGATTATTCGCCACGACTGCGACCCGTCCGGCATGTTTTGCAGGCACAGACGATCAAAGCTGTGTATTATAGAGAGTGTGGGGTTAAGCGGGGCGGAAGATTATATTTAAAGGAGATTATGTCCTTCATAAAATAATAAACTATGATGGGAATGAAAACACAAGCGATCGCCTAAAACGTCGACCCAAGTAATTAATACAAGTAAGTGTATTGAGTAATTATCGTGATTAAAATAGTTTTCATAAAAAGAGTAGAACGGTCTGAACAATTATTATATTTGGATAGCGAGAGTGGTATTGTTATTGCAGAAAAATTGCAATTGCTAATGGAATGTGCTTAAAAGGTCTATAAGCAATATTTGAAAATCTAGTCGATGCTCATATTCCAATGCGCACAATATTTGTCTTGTGTGGAGAGAAATTTAAGAGTGCACGCGTACAATAAACGCTGTTCCTGCTTGTGGGGAAAAGGCCGGGACCGGTCGGGAACGAAAAAGAATTTGAAAATTACTCGAGATAACGCATTCGTTATTCACGATAAGCAAGCAATCGTATAGCCTAAGAATTCAATTGAATACACAAAGACAAAGCGAGTGGGAAAAAGTGTACATTGCTCCGGCGAGGGTTTAATTAGTGTATTGTTTGGAAAGGAATAAACTGCAAAGAATCGCGGGCCAGACCCGGATCGACGGTTTTGACCAAAAGGGGTTGGCGTGCGATAAACAGTATACAAGTATTTTGTAGAATCGTGCTTCTATGCGAAGAACGAGCTTATTACATATGAGATAATGCGATATTAATTATTGGTCGTAAATGGATGAAGTCCCAAGGGCCTTGTATCGACCGTTTGCCTGATTGGGCTGTCTGCAAAAGATAGTCCTATCAGGAGACGCGCTGCATCATCAAGGGTCTAATTTGCATCAGTGATAAGCAACTTTAGAAGGCAGCAGTAGCTGGCAACTTGGGAATATTGGGAACAGGGAGCCGGGTTGACAGGGCGCTAAGACTTGACAAGTAATGCTATCTGCCACCACGAAAGAGTGAATGAAATGAATGGTCCCTGCCGCCCTGGAGCAATGTGCTCGCTCTGGCTGTCTGACCTTTTATGAAACGCAAGGTAAATAAATTAAATTTAATATACCATCCACAAAGCCTTGATTGAAAGCATTTAATATTTCTAGTAGGGTTTAACCTATTTCCCAGCTTACAATAACCCAAATATGGTTTATTCCCCCTGTTGCACGTCGAGTTCCATAACATCCCTTTAAATTAATTGTTCAAGTGGCTACGGGACGAAGAAAGGCGCCTTCTTTATTGTACAGCGGTACATAAATTGGCCGACTGTGCTCATAATCCCACACAGATTTGACACATAATTTTGATATTAATTTCAGTTTGAAAACAGCAACTGCCGTTCGCCGGTAGCCTCTTCATTATCCTCCCAAGGACACCACTATACTGCCTTGTCTTACATGGATAGGCTGATTTTTTGAACATTTTACGCTTGGGAACATTAAAAAAGCTAAAACACAAAGTAAGTCAGGGTTTATACATTGCGCGTACAACGCGTATACAACGAGCCGAGCGGGCGATAATATGTATAAAGAGACGCATCTTTCTGGATCATACAGGAACGTTGCTGTGAAGAGATCGACGTCAACGATAGATACTACTGCCGCTGACAGACAAGGTACATCTAAATGCGCTTGGTCATAAAACTATATCCGGTCTAATATTGTACGATCGAAGAGATAAGCTTTTTGTGATCGCAGTACGCGATGAGAACAGCTAAAGTAAGATTTTCATATATAAGGTATCTATAAAATCAACATTTGACTTGCAATAGCACCGGAAAAATGTATCACCCAAGAACGAATAGGATAATTCGTACTCCGTAGAAATAAGAATTTATAAATAAAATAAAGTGTACGACAACGATGATCTAATAAATTAATATATGGTAGAGAATAAAATTCAAAAAAAAGCAAGAGCTTATCAGGTTACAACAGCCCAAACCTTATTACCTACGGCCGATCGCCTTGAGCGGCAGCCGTGTGTGCGTCTGTAGAGCAATGGCAGACGCACCCGGCAAACCTGCTTTTACGAATCCTGAGGCGGATAGTTCGGCATCAACGCCAGCATCAAATACGCCCTCAGGAGGACTTGGCACTCCTGTAGGCAACGGATCTCCACGTCTTGCCCCCTCACCCCACCATTCCTCGTCACGTTTAGCTGTCCCGTCTTCGCTAGGCACTGGCCGTAATCGCCGAGTCGGAAATCGTGTTCATTTCGGAGAAACGAGCCGTTCGAGTCCGCCTGTCTCAGCGGCAGCTAGCACAGTTGATGTGGCTGATACAGATCCTTCTGTTCGGGACAGCCCCTCTCTGTTCGCCCGGCGCCTTTCCAATTCTTCTCTGCAAAGTGCTTCCTCAATGGGCGGGATCAACCAAGCACCGAGCTTCTCCTCCACTACGCCTTTCTTCATAGAGGAGCAGGATGAAGATGAAGATGAACGGGACGCTGAGGATGAAAAAGCGGCTACGCGTGGAACTCTGCCACAGCCTCCACCAGCAGCGGCAGGAGCAGCTCCGTCTTACACTGGGCCATCGGCAAATAATAGCAATAGCAACAGCAACAGCAATAGCAACAGCGGCAGTTTTCTAAAAGTCCCCAGCCTGGACGCATCGACGCTGGCCCAGCGAAGAAACGCGTCTGATATCCCTCTTTTAAACCTCCCACCCAACGCTTATCGGGCCGCATCGGCTCCAACAACGCCCACTAACGGGACCGGCAGTGGGGATCTGAGGGGAACCCGGGGCAGTGGATACTTTACAGAACAGGATTTAGAGAAACTAAGGGACGATGATGAAGTAAATAACAGCAACGCCAATGGAAACAATGAAGACAAAGAGACTCCACCACGGAGTCGGTTCGGATCAACTGAGGCCTTACACAAATTGGCCTACCGGCTCGTTCGTGCTCATACAAAGCAATTATTCGGAAGTGAGAGGACCGGTGGATCTTCGGGGGAGGCGACACCGAACCAGAGTAGTGTAGATTTGCATTTACTCGGCCAGATACATCAGCAGCAACAGCAGCTGCAGAAGAATGAACGTCGGCTAATGCAGAAGCTTGGTGGCCACAGACATAAAAGAGGAGAAGGCTCCCTGCAAAGTTTCCCCTCCAGTACGACATTGAACGATGAGTATTATGAAGACCAAGGCCGGGTAAACGACTCTTCCTACCGTGGAGGCGTATTGGGCTCGTTGCTTAAGCTTTACAGCAATCCACAGTCGATTTATGCTCATAAACAGGCACCCAAGGAGTCTTATGCAAATGCTACTACTCCGCCTGCTTATGGACGCCGCTCTCGAATTTATCACAACCATCGCCATTCTTCTTCAGCCACGTCTTTGTCAAATCTGGTAGCCTCGTCTTCCAGTACGTTTCTTGCCCCGGGAATTCATACTGCATCGGCAGAGAACAGTGCCACTGATCTAACGAGTCTGCTACGTGGACAAGAGGGCGGCAATGGCAACAACAATGGCAACAATAACAACAACAATCATGGAGAAGGACCAGGGACGCCTGGTATTGGAGGCAATCCTCGGAGCAAAAGACCCTTCTTTAAGAAACCAGGGCAGTTAAATCTCCCATTTATTCGTCCCCGGCTCGAAGACGAGCTGCGTGTGACTGCGCATGTGGCCGATATCTTGCAGAGACAACGGTTTGTGATGAAAATGTGTCGTGTTCTTATGCTCTACGGTGCTCCTACTCACCGTTTGGAAGAGTACCTGGTCCGAATGTGCCGGATTCTGGGCTTGGACGGTCAGTTTCTTTATATGCCCGGGGCCATGTTGGTCTCCTTTGGCGATGTTACAACGCACACTTCAGACATGCATATTGTTCGCTCACCACAAGGTATCGACTTGGGAAAGTTACAGCACGTTTTCGATGTTTACAAGTCAGTTGTGCATGACTATGTCGGGGTCGAAGATGCACAAAAAGCCTTGGATGAAATTGTGAACAGAAAACCTTATTTCCGAGTCTGGATTGTTGTTCTTTTCCACGGCATTGCGGCAGCTACCGTTGGGCCGATTGCCTTTGGAGGACAGTGGATCGATATGCCGGTATCGTTTGCCAATGGACTCGTTGTCGGCACGTTGCAGCAAGTAGTTGCCCCCCGATCCTCGAATTACGTAAATATCTTTGAAGTTACTGCTACTATCATTACATCATTCATTTCACGGGGCATGGGCTCGATTCGGTGGGGGCAGGGCGCAGATGGCGCAGCGCAGTACCTTTTCTGCTATTCTAATATGGCTCAGGCGGCTATCGCTCTTATCCTGCCAGGTTATATTGTACTCTGTGGTGCTCTGGAACTGCAATCAAAGAATTTAGTGGCCGGTAGTGTGCGTCTATTTTATGCTGTAATCTACTCTCTGTTTTTGGGCTTTGGGATTCTTATTGGCTCTGCGATTTTTGGGTTGCTGTACTCAGACGCAAGCCAAGCGCTTACGTGTCGCGCGTCGGTGCCGCCAATATGGAGAATTTTGCTGATTCCTATTTTTACATTATGGTAAGCTAATATATCGAATAATATTCTATTTATTATTATTTATTATTTATTATTATTTATTATTTATTATTATTATTATTTATTAATTTATCATTACCATACTAATTCCAGTTTGATGATTGTGAACCAGGCACGGCCTCGGCAATGGCCGATTATGATGATAATCGCAGCGGCGGGGTACACGGTCAATTACTTTTCAAACAAACGGTTTGGCGTTGCTCAAGTCTCAAACGCTTTGGGTGCACTTTGCCTTGGCTTGCTAGGCAATGCGTACTCCCGCCTCGGTGCTCGATTGCCCTGGACAAAGAGCAATCATTTGGCTTTTGCAGCCATGCTTCCAGGCGTGTTTGTACAGGTGCCTTCTGGACTGGCAGCTCAAGGCGGGTTGCAGTCGGGCATTAAATTGGCTATACAAATTGTGCAGTACACCAAAACGGGGAACTCGACCGATGCACCGGGCTCAGATAGCGGCAACGAGATTTTACAGTTTGGATTCAACATGATTGAAGTGTCCATTGGCATCGCTGTTGGTCTCTTTCTGGCCGCTCTTATTGTTTATCCTATGGGCAAGAAAAGGAGCGGTCTTTTTGCATTCTAGTATAGATCATTTTTTGGGATTTAGATATATTGTTTTTTTTTTGTTCATAATGTTTCTCATACTCGGTCCGATTCAATTGTTTATTTTATGATTACTTTGTTTGTTTTTCACAGATTATTGCGCAGTTTGCACTTACAGAATGGATAATGAGGAGGAAACGGATGAGGCCGCATATTTAGATCGTTTCGCAAGGTTTGTATAGACATGATCGTGTTTAAACGATAATTCAAGTTTCGCATTTGAACATTTATCCACCCAGATCATTACTGAAGCAATACAGCAATTTCAGAGAGCCGATTTCCGAATAGAAGCGTCCATGTGGCGTGATGGCAAGACCCCTTCTATCGGCTGCCAGAATTATATGGCTCTAGTCAATAGTGTCATAACCCTAACCCTAACGCCTGCAGTGTACTCTTACGTATTTTCCTTCCATTATCTTTCATATTATAATAAATGCAAACTAAATTATGTAATCGTCCAGGCCTTGTCGCCTTGTGATCGGCCCCACGTGAGAGTCGGAATCGCAAACTCACGATTCCGGTCTTCGGATGGAGAAACCCTTCACCAGAGACAAACACAATGGTCAAACGGAAGCTGTACGAGAATTGTCGATACCGTTTGCGTCTGGCTCAGCAAGTTACCATACAGTTTCCGAAGAATCACGTGAAAGTGGGATTGGCTCGGTTGACGAAGGAATGAAAATCAAACGGGATGCAGTACTGGCTCCTTTCTATTACCTGACTGCTCTGCCAACAAAGGCAATTCGTCAGCAGCTCTTGGATGCTTTTAATGTGTGGATCCAATTGGATATGACCGATTTGGATATTGTGAAGGGTGTTGTATCCGATCTTCATACGGCTTCGCTTTTAATCGACGATGTTGAAGATGCATCGCCCTTGAGACGAGGTGCACCAGCTGCTCACATGCGGTTTGGGACGGCTGCCACTGTAAATGCCGGGAATATGGTGTATTTTACCAGCTTACAAGCTCTACTGCGCACAAGACCAAACTCGCTTTGTGCTAGTATTTTTACGGGTAATATTGCAAGAGATGTTTAAAGATGCACACTGGAAGGAATATTAATTGGAAAAGAGCAACTGCTCAGATTTTCAATGCAGACAAAACAGCGATGCTAACTATGTACAGATGAAATGGTGGAACTACACTTGGGTCAGGGACTGGAGATATATTGGCGAGATAACAAGCGCTGCCCGACACAGGCCGAATATATTTCTATGAGCATTGCAAGTAGGGATTCCTGTCTTGGCCTCATTTGTTTGGCTTTTGTTGCTCTTCATTTTAATTTACTATATGATCTTGTTTTCTGCTTTCGATACTGACCGTTTCCAAGAGACAGGAGGGCTATTACGTATGGCTGTACGATTAATGTTAGAATTACGCGCGAGCTCAAATGCGGGTGTTACAAAGCTGATGGACGGCGATCAAGTGATACTGTTATCCGAAAACTTTGGAAGTTATTTCCAAATACGTGATGATTTACTCAATTTGACTTCGGCAGAGGTACCTCTTTTTAATGCCTTTGAATTTAAAATTTACATTGCATTTTCTAAATGATTTACATAATAGTACACGAAGCAAAAAGGCTTTTGTGAGGATATCACGGAAGGAAAGTATTCCTTCCCTAGTGTTTATATGCTACAGGAGCCTGACGTACCCTATCAAAGCAAACTGCGATTTTCTGGTAAAACCGGTTTGTGCACATCATAAAGCTGATTGATAGAAATATTGCATTCGAGAACGTCAAGTTTGGAAACGTTACATGAGGCACAGAAATTACTTGAGGCCACAGGGGCGTTAAGCCATACAATGTCTGTTTTGCAAACAGCCGAGCAAAATTTGAATAAGCTTCTGGATGGTTTACCCGCGAATAAGGCAATGCGAAATGTTTTGGCACGATTAAAGACAAATTGAAGTCTACACGCTCGCTAATAATCTGGTTTTTAACAACTTTTATCAGGAGAGATTGAGAAATGGAGTTTCAATGGCTTCTTTCGGTTTTGCGGTTAGGTTCTGTCTTTTATATAAACTGTTGATCTGTCTTTATCTTGTAAACGCTTTCTGTCTTTTTTCCTTGTTAATTTCTTTTTATCTTTTATCAATAAAGTCTGTACATATTATTAGCAAAGCACGATAAATGTGTTCCTGTAAAGTAAGGCACTAGCATTTGAATTACAGTAAGACTTAGAGCGAGGAAAAAAGAAGCCTTATGGAATAGCGACGAAAGCAGACAATTGCTAAAATTGTATTGCATCATGTTTGTGTTGAGTAAATTTCGTGAATTGCGAATGTATAAATATAGTAATCATCATACCAAATAGCTGAATATAGGAGCCTCAGAATCCAGAGTATTGATACAGCATAATTTCTTAAATTCTTGGCAGGTATTCGTAGGGAAAACTTAGCGTTAGTGGGCAATAGCATATATAACGGGTCAAAAGTGCAAGCCGCTCAACGGAAGGGCAATTTGGCTTGCCAAGACTAAAACCAAGAGAGGCTTATTCTCAATTGTTAGGCTAAAAGAGCACGGTACAAGTCCAATACTGTCATGCGACGTCGAAATACTAGAAATGACACATATTAGGGAACTAAGAGCGTCATTTATCAAATATCAAACTTTTCCAGTGATTATTTACATCCTGGCGCCAAAAGGGATGCTCCTATAATTGTTAATTTGATTATCACTTTAATCAGTAGCTGTTATTTTAATTGTTATTGTCGCTATTTAATATTTCTAATATATATAATATTTCTAATATAGAACTACCGCAAATATCATCGCTATAAATATAACTCTTTCATATAGACGATTAAGACAATAGTAACCAGCGTACGGAATCGGGAAATTGAGAACCTACTCGCGTATAAGCGAACAAAAATTGTCAACAACATCACGTGACCCCGTTGTCACGCATTACTTTTACAAACGAGGGGTTGCGATAGAGCTGGAGCAGTAATGAACGTACAAATCTGGATGAAAGGGGTATACAACTGTTTAGACTGTGCCAAGGTTCTTGATCCGAGTTCCTTATCCCTCTCTTGGCAGTCTATCTATTTGCCATAATATTGCGCCGTCCAACGGTTAACTCTATATTCCAACGGCAATAATGTACCTGCACAACGGTGTGCGGGAAACGTAAGCAGCGTTATTTTGTGTGGTAGAAACAACGTTTTCTATATATATCACACAATTAGCATACATAGTATACGTGCGTGTGTATGCTTTGGTGGAAAAGTTCGTTTATAAATAAACTGCTATACTGTGGAACATGAAGAATAATAAGAATAATATATAATAGGGAATACACCCCAACACAGCCTTCTCCCATCCGGATGTTTGCCTATATGCAATGAGACATTAGCCGGCAAAAGCCTTTCCTTTCTTTTACTGTTATTTTCAGAGTACTTCGTTGTTTTATAGATTCTGTACTCAACCCTCTCGTTTTCTTTTCTTTTGTTACCAGGACGGAGCCGGTCAAGTCCCAAGGAACAATAGCGTGGGTTCCTGTGCCTACCGAGACTGAAAAAAAAAGAGATCAGGGAAGAAGGTTTAAAAGACAAGAGGAAGAGGGAAAAGTCAATAAGGGGAAAAACTGTTTGTCAGTTTTTATTTGATACCGAGCATCCTGCGCCCTTCAACTCCTACTGACCTTTTTTGTCACTTAAATTTTGATACACTTTCGTACTCGGAGCTGTCTAGCGCTCACGTGAATTCTACACTTTGCTTTAACTGCACAATCCTTTATTGTTTAAACCAATAATTTGCATCAAAACGGAACAGGATTCATTGCCAATCTAATTGCTGAAAAAATAAAAAAATGGAGCCGACTCAAAGTGCTCCTCCGCCGTCAATTGACGTGGACAGTTTTGATATGGCTCACTTTGAAATCGGATTTGCGGTTCCTCAGCGGGGCTCAGAGGCCGCCAAGGCTATGGGAAATCGGCCCAATAGTACACTGCTCGTTCCCTCTTCCGAAACACCCGGCTTGGAACCCGGGTTTCAAGCTCGGAGGCCTTCAGTTTCAACGATCTCTTCCGGCTCTGGCCAGAGTGTCTTTAGTAGTATGAGCGTTCAGCAGCAGCGGAATAATCACAATATCAGTAACAGTACAAATGGCACAGTTTCAACTCCTGGTTCTGGGATTTCGAATATGTCTGGGACTTCTCCTCGTGCATGTGCACCGCTGCCTTTTGTCCCTCAAGAACTTGGTGACCTGGCTAGACCTGTGTCGTATAACACAAACGATTTCTGGCCGCCTAGCATTTCACGACCCTCGGTAGAGTCATCAGCTGGATCTAATGAAAATAGTGACTCTGCCGTGTCTGATACTTCTTCTGCATCTCACTCAGCTTATATGGACGCTGCCGAAGAGGGAGGAGAACTAACCTTACAGGTGGACCTATCGGCCGCCAATTTGTCTGAGACAGGGGACGCCAAAGGACAAGACGGGACACTGAAGGACGCGCAGAAGAGAAAGAATAAATCTGATGAGAAAAAGATAGACAGGCAAAAAGGAAGGCAAAAGGAAAATGGTAGTGGCATGCGGGCCGCTGATTATAGACAAGTCTTTGATTATGCCATTAAACAATTGAATTCTGGCAAAATGGTACCCGGCCGACGAGGCAAGCTGGTGGAAGGTATCAAAATCCTTAAAGGTCTTCATGCAAGACGTATAGCACCAGCTTCGTATCAGCTAGCCTTGGAAGCGACAATGGGCACCTTTGATGAACCACCTTTCCCTTACTTTTTAATAGCAGCAAAATTGGGCCATTCAAATGCATGCTTTGTAGTAGCAAGCGCTTATCTTGACACTACTAGCAAATTCGTGGCTTACAATGAAGAGCAGGCACTAAAATTTCATTTACGTGCAGCCGGCCGTAATCACGCCGGGTCTGCTCTCTGGTTAGGTCGGCATTTACTGTACAAAGATCCTCCAGAGGCAGTTAAATGGATGCATGTTGCTTCGCAAAATGCTCGGCCCAATCTCTTTGTAGAAGCTCCATATGAGCTGGGCTGTTTGTATGAGAAGGGCGTTGTTTCCCCCTCCGTTCTGGCTAAGAACGATGCTCTTGCCATACAACACTGGACTAAATCAGCGGAATTAGGGTACGGCAAAGCTTGTCTTCGAGTAGGCGAAGCCTTTTTAAACGGAAGCTCTGGATGTGTACGTGATAGTACTCGAGCGTTTTTCTTTTTTGAACTCGGTGCAAATATTGGAGACTGTCCTTGTATTCTGCACTTGTGTGAAATTTATTATTGCGGATCACAAAATATAATGCGAAACGAAATGTTGGCCTACAGACTAGCGGAAAAGGCGGTTCAACATGGGTCCGTTAAAGCTCTGCACGTAACTGGCTGTTTTATGGTCGACGGAGTGGGAGCCGATCGTGATCTCGAAGCAGGTCTGGCTCGTATTCGTATGGCTGCTGAACAGCACAATTACGGTCCCTCTATTGAATATATCGAGAAAAAGAAATGGGAAACAGGAGGCTCAGATGGCAATGAGAGCAGGACGAGTCCTCGGCCCTCTTTACTGAATGGCACACGTACTCGGTCGATGGCGTCCTTATCTGCAGCTCCACGACGTGCTTCACAAATTTTAAAGAATTTTTCAGGCCGTTCATTTTCTAGTACTGCTTCAGCTTCAGGTGAAAGTGTTGCTTCAGCTTCACAGCCGCCAGAGAGCTCATCGTCAGTTACCGAGAAAGCTTCTAAAAATCTGAAACTTGGCAGTGGAGCTAACCGGTTTTCTATGATAAAATTGCCCAAAAAGCTTAATCCTACCCCTGAAAATGGAGGAAGTGGAACGAACTTGTTACAAAAGAGGGGGACTGATGACAAGGATGGCACATGTACGATAATGTGATTGAAGGAAATAGTCTAAATGTTGTTTTGATTACCATTTCTATTTTTATTTCTATTGCTCCATTTTTCGTTTCTTTATCTATAATCTCTCGAAATTTTCTTCCCGCGCTCTGGCATATACATCGTGACATTGTTACGGTTCTGTTGAAGTGCCACTAAACTGGTGTTTACACTTTATGTTGTTTAATGAGGACAAGGTTAATTAGTATGGTGCAGTATTTGCAGCAGTTTTGAATTGATTGATGAATTTGTAGGTTTTTTTCTATATACAAAAAGTAAATAATTAGATTCGCTCACTATTAACGATATAATTAATTCTTCGCTGGCTTATTTTCTTGATATAGATCTAGGGTTAGGGTTTATTTTAAAATTTAGAAATAATGCTATGTATCGACGTAGGATTAATGAACTAATTATTCATTTATCGATATCGTCTTTGATTTTATTTTAGCCAGATTTGTACGCGTACATCTGGCATCAATGCATTTTGAATCAATTGCAGACGCTGGAGACTCTGTACGGCGACTGCTTCAGGCACAGCTACAGCCACAGGTTGTGGAAGGAATATATCGTGCAAGTTTCATGCTTGCGTGCCTTTTACTGCCGGCTGATTATGAGATTCACGCACGGGAAGTTGACGAGAAAGAAATAGCGCGTATTTGCCGCGTTGAAGGCGACATTGAAGGGTTTACGTCTTTAAAAGAGTTTCTCGCTCTACAGCAAGATCTAGACAGCAATTGTATCCTCTTTGTTTGATTTATTCTTATTTATTTATCTATTTGTTTCTTTTTTAGGATTTGCTTTTTGTTCTTGCTCTGTTTCTTTCAATGCTTGGAGGCACAATTCCATTGCTTTCTATCAACCCGCATTCAGCTGCTAATCTGTAGGGGTTTCATTGTTAATGGGGGCTTTGATAAAATTGCAGGAGCACAATCTTGGTATTAATTCTCACAACAGCCCCTTTTATGATACTGACCTTGTCAGACGCACCAGCTGTGAAGGCAATGTGCTGCTGTCTTGAAGTCGTTCAGTCTCTCGTGCTTTTACACTCCGAATCAAAACGACTATACGCTTCGGAAATGCCATTGACGACGCTATTAGATCTTTTAAATCCTGATTATGACGAGACAATAATGTTTGCGGTGCTACATACACTGATTTGCGTGCTTACTGATAGCAGCGAGAATCTACGGGTGAGATGAAATAATAAAGTATTCTTAGTTTTAAACAACTTATTGCAGATGTTTGAATCGCTTTCAGGAGTATCTACTGTCGCCTATTTGTTACAACGTAAAGACGTCCCGGAAAGTGTCAAGTATCCCATTATTTAGCAATGACATTTCTAACAAAAAAGGTTTAAAGTTACAGAATTTTTCTATTTCTACCTCTACCCGGAGACACTTTTCCCCTCGAACGCTCAACCGGGTGCTATATATATACGCGATACAGCACACAAGGAACGTTTACTTGGAAAGGTTGTAAAAAATGTGGCAATGCTGCGTGAAAACCTGCATCGCTTTCAACCGTTTGGCCATCTTCCTGCTTCAGAGTTACTTTGAAGTTCAAATGATCAAGAAAATTTTGGGAAAATCCGACTATGCGCACAGGAGCAAATCACACGCCACTATATTGTGGGATATGATGTTCCGCGCTTGAAGATTAGCACAAATTCAGGATTTTTTGGTGACTTACGTCTCGTGCCGGTCGTTAACAAAACTCCAATCCTGCAAATCGTTCTCAAGAACGTGTCCTCGTGCTTCAGCACGATCCGTTACGACGCTTACTGATCCCGTAGGCTCATCGAGATCCAGTATAGCCGGGTATACGTACGGCATAATCATAGGGCCTCGTGTCCCAATGACTACGAGGTTCACATAATTGTACCCAGGTTTTATAGGGCAAGGTACAGGTGGCGATACCATGACCTTTGGTATTAGATAAATTAAGAATAAATAAATAAATAAATAAATAAATAAATAAATAAATAATCAATTAATGAAAACAGCTTAAAATTATTACCTGCCGGACAAGGACGAATTTGAACGTAGTGGCCACCTCAACACGATTAACAAGCCTAACCTGTGGAGCACCATCGCCAGAATGTGTTGGATTAGATGGCAAATCTATACGTATAGCACAATTTTTAACTCGTTCTGTACGCACGACGGCTCCCGTGGCTGAATTGTGTCAATAATTGATTCCGATATTATCCTGAATTGATCTTGAAACCCTCCTTATCCTGATCGTATTCCTTCTAATTACTCCCTACCTTTTAATCTAGCCTTTCTAATCAGTTTGCCATTCTGTTGGATAATTGCTTACCAGCTCATGTGCCAATTGCTTGTCTGTCCAATCTTTGATTTGCCGTTTAAGTGTTTCATCATCGTGCGGACTAAACTGCACTTGCCTCTGAAGAGACATCAAATGCTGCTTTTATTTTAATCGTGTTTTAGACCAGAGTGACAATGGTGCAAATAATATATAGCGTCAGCAATAAAATGCAGAAAGTGCAACTTTTACACAATGCTAATTAGCTTACGAGTAACTATTAATGTTTTCCAGTACGATTTATAACGGTGTTGGACCCAGATTAATGTGGAATATTAGTCTGTATAAGAGTGGAGGCCACCATAGACTATTAATCATAGGGACGAGAAACCTGAGCAGCATTGGTGCAGAATTAGAGCCGTGCCCATACATACATGTTCAATTAATACACTGAAAATACAGCAATTCAGCCCGAGCAACATTAGAATCAGTAATAGTGTACACTAGCTTTGACCCTTTTTTCAAACATTACTCCAGTCTAAAGTAGGGCGCTCAGTAAAAGTATAAAGTGATAGATAGATAGTCTGAGACCCCACCAAATAGTGCGAAAAAGTTACCCTTACACTCACACACACGCTGTGCTATACATTACGATAATTATATACAACATTAACGTTGCACTGTCCTCCTCCCTTATCCATACAATACTCGTCATTCTCATAGTAATTGCCACTTTTGCTTTGCTCGACCGGGAGCGATTGGGCAAGCAAGCACTTGAGCCTCCGGACCATTGTTCGATGGTGCAATCCCAAATATTGGCGTAGACGACGCCCGAGATTTAGATGGACAAATGGAAAAACCTGCTACTCCGCAACCGTGATCTCGTGCTTACAATCCTTAATGTTTCTCCAACACGACGGGACGCTCAATCGTACCTGCAACGCTACTCTGCTCTACTTGACCGGCCGCAGCAGCAAAGTGCAATTCGGCGGGAAATACTACGTGAAACGGAAGTGAGCCAAGACGACGATGGAAAGGGCTGGCCGACTCAAACCTGGAGGGAGCCTTTAACAGGCGATGAGAAAAGACCGGTCAATGAATCTGCCAGTCAGGCGTCGAGCGATACTCTACCCGCTCACTCAAAATTGCCTACGAATCTCGGCTCAGGCCGAGGACTGGACCATCGAATTGCTCTGATCCGGTACCCGGACCTTCCACAAGGCTCAGAGATCGCTGCTGGACTTGCCCGGACAGTGCGAAAACTGTCTCGGTTAGGATTGAACTGTGTAATCGTTCCCAGCCGGCAAGGACTGCTGACTGTGGACGGAGCAGTAGAACGAGCAAATGAAATTGCCGCTACTTTAGAGCAAGAGGGAGTCAAAGCCCGACCGTTAGTCGACAGTTCCTTGCAGGTGGTCACGAACATTAGTCAGAAAGAAATCAAGGAGGAGTCCAGCACAAAGGACCAGGCCACTGCTCGGTCTCGCTACTCGGACTTCTCTATTAATTCAATCACCAGCAAGGCTAAACTTGCAAGTTCTTCCCTCGATCAGCTCTCCTCCCCGCCTCGCTCTGAGTCTTCTACTTTTGCACCGTCATCATCATCATCATCCTCTTCTTCTTCTTTATTATCCTATGTAAAACTGAGTCTGGGCAAGTATATAATTGCGCCTTCGCTTCGCGGTGAAACTGTGATTGTTCCGCCCATTGCGGTCGACGCGACACGACGCGTCCTCGTTGACGCTGATGATGTCATTTACGCAATCACCCAAAAGTTGTCCTTTTTACAGCGGCAGCTGCCGCTGCAAGATCTGTTGCGGTTGAATGTGGACAAAATAATCCTGCTTGATCATCGGGGCGGATTGCCCTCAAGAGCCCGTCAGTTGCATTCTCATGTATTTGTAAATATTAGGCAGGAGTACGCTTCTCTATGCAAGGAACTCGGGGCCGGGCAGCCTCCAGAGCATTTGGCGAACTTACAGTTAACACGGGCCTGCCTAGCTCTGTTGCCTTCAACAAGTGCAGCAATAATAACGTCACCTCAGGCTGCTGCCAGTGACGCGAGGCCCACCAAACCCAACTCTGTGATTGCTAATGTTATTACGAATAAACCGCTGTTCTCTGCGTCACTGCCAGTCGGCGATGAGCGTACGCCCACAACAAACACCACCGTCCTCTTGCTGGGGCAGCCGGTACGGACTGTCTTTGGACGGGATGCTCTTTGCGAGGATGGAGCCTTAAATACTCGTAGGCTTTTTGATCTGATTGACAATAGTTTTGGACGCCAATTAAACCGCGATCGGTACCTGGAAAGGCTGCGGAACACGCTATGGTTTGTCGTTGTTATTGGCGATTACGATGGATGCGCTATTGTTACCAGGGAAACTGGGAATCTGCACAATCAAGAGGCGCCACATGCACCCGTACCTTACTTGGACAAGTTTGCTGTGCTGCGATCTCGCCAGGGCGAAAGCGGGATTGCCGATGTCGTGTTTAATGCAATGATGACAGCGTGTAACGGGGAGCTCGTATGGAGATCTCGGGCGACCAATCCCGTAAATAAATGGGTAAGTTTTAAGGAGAGAATAGGCTTAAACGCTAGAGTTGAATAATTACAAAATTTACGAGTCACCAGACTATTTGTTTATTTATTATTTATGTCTAGGTTTTTTTTTCTGATTTCGTATTGTGGGATGGCTCACGTATTATCGGTGGCGCGTACCTTGGCCTGGATACGCATGCTTTTGTCTCCATATTTTGCTGTTTTTCGTTTTACCGTACTTTACTCTCTCTTGAACAAAAGCCAAGTAGTATTTCAGTGCTAACTCTAGTACTTTGATCGGAGCGCGGGGTCTAGTAAAGTCCCGGATACACACTGGCGAATGTTTTGGACAGGCCCGGAGCCGGATACTGCTCGGCTGACTGATTACATGGCAGTGTGCCGGGCAACAAACTCGTGCTGGCAGCCAGTCACGACTTGATTAAGGCGGCAGCAAACAAAAATTAATGAGAAACGATGCATTCAGAGATGAAAACGGATCGACAGAAAAGAACAGCGGTGTTTACGCGTTTGTTCAGAGTAAATTGAGAAATAAATTGAGAAATAAATAGGGAATAGAAAATGGGTAGAGTGACGGCAGTCTCGTAAACGTTCTCACAAATGTATCAAAACGCCAAAGTCCGAATTCAATATCACTAAAACACCTTGGTCCCTACAATTCCCACCAATCGAAAAAGCAAAGCCATTTTACAACGTAATTTAAAGAAAGAGCGTCGGAAGCATACGAGGTTTAGTAGATGTGTCGAAATTTAACGTGTTTATATCAAGGATTGTACGATTTTTGAATAGGTTATACAGTACGCAGCTACAAAAGCAAATACAATACAAAGACAAGAGCAGTACGCAAAAGAACAAGATTAATAGAACACTTTATGGAACGACAGTTGATAGAACACTTTATAGACCATATTTATTAAAAGAACAAATAAGAATAAAGTAAAAGAACAAGTAAAGACAGCAATAAATATACGTCTATAGTCTATATGAGTCTAAACGTCTAAACGTCTATAGTCTATAGTATACGTCTCGGCAATCTCTAATCGTACATACCAACACTGATCTACCAAGTAACCAACAAGGCACGTGACGAGAGTAAACACGGGAGCGCGATACGCGCAAAACAGCCCACTGAGCCGCGGCGCTAAAAATGGCGGGAATTCTAAGGCGAATGTCGTCTGAGGTGTCGCTCTTTGAGCATACACGGCCGCGGCCGAATGCAGGCGACGATCTTAAGCAGAATCGAGTCGCTGTCCGATCGTGCTCTGACTCTGTACCGCGCCGGCGGCTGCAGAGCAAGCTGAGCTACAGCAGCCTTCGCGGCCGCTATTCTGCCGCCACTGCCGCCACTGTGCCAAGGCAGGGTATCTGCGACCGCGAAGGTGACTACTCCAAGTACGTCGTCTGCCCGGGCTGGAGAATGGACGGCAACCAGCAGCCAATGCCGGCTATGGTCTGGTGCACTTCGCCTCCTCGGCCCGTCGGGTTTATGCTGCAGACACTGCAAAAGTGACGATATGCCTGTTGGCTTTGAAAGCTCAGACCAGTTTGGAGGAGTTTGGAGAAATTTGGCAAATTTTGGAGCAATTTTGGAGAAAATTTGGATAAAATCTGAGGGAATTTAACAGTTTGGAGGAATTTGGACAAATCTTGGAGGAATTTAGCAGTTTGAAGCGTTCAGAGGGAATTTTGGAGCGGGTATTTGATTGCATACTGTGGTACTGTGCTGGCCATTGCTGTTTGCTGCAGACTATTCGACATAATGGCTTGAAAACTGGGCATTTAGACACGCTTGCCGTCCAAGAAAGACTTGCGATTTCGGGTTCTTGCCATTTACTAGTCGTTTACGTCATTTCTCGGGCCTATATTTTATTAATGCTAACGGATTTAATGATTATTTGTAGACAATCTAAATTATCTTCGTTTTGTCAATATTCAATCCCCTTTCCTGCAAATTTATACGTAATGTTAGCTTGGCCTTGATCTGTGCCGGCCTGCAGTATTGCTATCTGCTGGCGATCGTGACCGTGAGGGAGATCGCCGTCGTCTGACAGGTTCGCGTCTTCCATAATCGTCTCTGTCATAATCAAAAGAGCGGCTTTCCCGGGGCCGACCTGATGGCCCATTCTTTCGATCCGATTCTGTTTCGCGTCGGCTGCGATGCGCTTTTCTACCAGCATCTGTTTCATAGTCATCCCGTCTAGATCTATCCCGCCCAGACCGGTCTCGGTCCGAATGCATTTCCCTTCTATCATAGTACGCGCCGTCTTTTCTTTCTGAATGATGCCGATGCCGATGATGGTTTCGGTGCGGTCGATGATGCCTTGGCCGATTGTGATCATTGCCGTTATGATCAGGACTGTGCCTTGACTCTTTACGTGTATCTGGAGTTTGTCTGCTTTTTGTATCATCTACCCGGGATTCCTGTTGCAATTCATCGAATGGTCGTTCCTGCGCCAAAGTCTCCGCCTCAAGCCTATTTCCGCCGTGCAGCTGTGGACGATAATCTGTATCCTCATCTCCCTCTCTGCCGCGAAGAGCTTCATCTAATTCTTTCTTTGACACTGTTGAAGTCTGCCGGCGTTCGACTTTGTAGCCCCTGCGGAATTAGATTGCAAGAGCGTATACTTTAAAGGACAAAATTAGGCAAAATGCAAATGAAAACCAAAAAAATAAATAAATAAATAAAATAATTAATTTAACAAACAAGATGAATAGACAAACAAAAAATTAGCTGGGTATAGACTGAAGAATAATAGCAAAGACGAAAATTAGCAAAACCTCGAGAACGATCAAGCAAAACTACACCAAAAAAGTAAGAGATATATATATATATATATCAAACATAAAATACAAATTCAAAAGAAAGCTTACAATGCCTCTGCTAATGCATCCTTCTCTGCTTCTTTTACGCGGCGCAGTTCCTCTTGTCGCTCTTCTTCCGCAGAGCTTGAAGCGCCTTTGCCCTTGCTCCACCATTGCATATCACGTCCCTTTGCCCATCGTCCCGCCTGAAATTAGTCTCATTCAGCAATGGCAAAAGTAGCTCACCGGCGCATGCAGTGAGTAGCCGAGGTACCGCTCTCGCTGCTTGTCATTCTGGACTTGCTCCCATGAAAATTCGGCTTGGCCTCCGCGTGTGCCCCCGCGTATCGGCCCACGCTGGTAGATGCTCATCTTGCCAAACGCTCTTGTCTGTTTAATCGATCAACAACGCAAAAATGTATGGCGATAGTGCGCCAACGTAATATTCACACTATATTTATAACGAATAAAATTGAATAAATTGTGGATAATATGTGCATAATGTAATTTATTATGAAGCGTAAAAATAAGCGTCCAACATACAAAAACTCGATACGGATAACGGTTGAGCGAGAAAAGGTAAAATATAGATAAAAAGAAATAGTTGCGAAATAGTGCAAATAATTGTATATGATTTTACTGTGGGCATAATATTATCCATACTGTATCCATACTGTATCCATATTATATTCATTGTATATCCATAGTATGTAATATATATAAATTGACAAAATTTTCTTTAGTGCCTTTTGTACAAAGGCTCATCGACCGAAAGCGCACACCGGTACTCGGGCAACGTGCGAAAACGACGGTTTGCTGTGACGGGAAATCACTGCAGAAACAATATAGGATATTTTTCTGCACTGAATTTGGCCTAATTTTCGTCTTTGCGGGTCGTAATTGCTGAGAGATCACTCGTACTGGTCGGGCTATTATCTTTTTGATTTCTTTTGCTGCCAACTGGGAGGGAAAAGTTATATCGACACTAGGCACACTTCGCTATGGCTACGGAAAAGTCCTGGGGAGGCGCCACTGAAAGATCGTGGGGCGGTCTTCCTTTCGCCTCTAGCGTCACTGAGGCAGTAGACGCCTTTCGCAGTTTCCGAGCTTCACTCGATTTGCCTAACCCTGGATCTGCGGAGCAAGTAGGCGCTGAAGTATCGCGCAATATTCTTACGGGCAATGTCGCTTTTACGGGGTTGCGTGCCGAGATTGCCAAAGCGTTCAACACTAATCCTTACTTTACTACATCTCATTCGTTCTCATCTGGTAGCCAAATAACACCGCCTTACCAGTTTCAGACTATGTTTGGCTCGGACAGGGTGAGTTGCCTCTATTGCGTTTTGTTTATACATTTGAATTGAATTTTTTTTTTTCAAACCTTTTTTAATTTCTTGTTGTTTTTTTATAATTTTTATATTATTTATATTATTTACGCTTCCAGTAAAAAACTGGAAGACTTGTTGTCTTCATTTTTGGTCTTAACTTGATCCTTTGTTTTTAATTCTGTTGATTTATATTGTATTTCTGTTCGTTATTCCAATTCACAATTGCCTAATACCTTACTTTGAATCTAACAAATAGCTTTTCCTCCGTGGCGCTATCGACAATGAAGGTATTGGACAGGGCATGCTTAATGTAGCTTGGGCTCCTTTCTCAATCACAAAAGTGCAGACCCAACTTTCCCGGGGCTCAGCGCCCTCTATGCTGCAGATTGAGCACGATTTCAGCGGTCTGGATTATTCATGGAACTTGAAGGCAATGAATCCCAATATTACTGAAGGTCTGACCGGTATTTTCATGGGCAGTTACATGCAATCAATCACAAAACAATTTGCTCTTGGACTCGAAGCTGTCTGGCAGAAGCCTTCTCCTGCTATTGGCCCAGAGGACGCTTCACTCAGTTATATTGCACGCTATAATGCTGGCCCATGGATTGCCAGTGGACATTTCTCTTCTATTGAAAACAAGTTAACTGCCACATTTTGGCGCAAGATTGCGGACAATATTGAAGCCGGCGTGGAGGCACAATTGACACCCAACGCGGCTGCCGCCATGGGCGGGCCCATGATGACTGCTGCTGCTCAAGGCCGCGACTGCATCACCAGCATTGGTGCAAAATACGATTTCCGTCAAGGCTCGTTCCGAGGCCAAATCGATAGCCATGGCCGGGTAGCTACATTCTATGAAAAGCATCTTAATGGACCTTTTACCATTAGCTTCTGGGGCGAGTTGGACCATTTTAAGAATGCCGTGAAAAGTGAGTTTTATAATATGGCGTTTATTGTTTAAATTATGATTATAATATAAACTAATAAATAGTGGGTTTGGGTCTTTCAGTGGAAATGGCGGGAACTGATGAGATGATGGCACAGCAGGCACAGGCCATGCAACAAGCGCAAATGCAAGCTATGCAGTAATTAGATTATGCACGACTGTAATATGATACTTTTAGCCGTTTGAGCTGCACAGACAGATGTACCGTAATTATGTGATTCTAACGATAGTAATAATTATGATAATGATTCACAAACCTATTAACAATAACATATATATTAATATATTTATTTGTTTATTTATTTATTTATAATTCATTAGTCATAGATTATATACAAATCAATCATTTCTGCTTCTCAACTTACGCCCCAAACGCATTGGCTGGTCGATGGGAGACTCTAATTTGCCCTCGCCCAAAACTCGGTGCCCATAATTGTCATAATCAAATAAGAGTGTGCCATTGGAGGCAAAAGCTCGACGATAATAAGCGTCTTGAGCGAGTTTTTGTGCTGTCCATCCGTGTGAAATAAGACTCGACTGATCCGGTCTTTCAAAATGCGATGTACCGCTTTGTTCTGTGTGCATTTTAGTCTGGAAATTACGACCAGATTGGCTTGTACTGTACGTATTATGGACAGCGGCATCCAGCATGAATCCTTTTGCATTATTATAGAACTCTGCACTTGAATCAACGTCTAGTACAGAAACTTGCGTTGTAAAATAATTAAATCCAGCGGTGGACCCGTGTGAATCGGCTTCTGATTCAGTTTTGGCTTCGTTTTCAGATCCAGTATTTTGTACGGAAATTAAGTGCTTTCGACGGCTGTTAGAGTGCAATAAATTTGAATAAAACGTAGAGTTGCTCAGATGCAATGATTGCTGCCTTTTCCCACCTTGTTTGATGTTTTGAACATTTTCAAACACGATTTCTCTCTTTTGCAGTGTGATATTATGACCGTGCAATATTCCATTTATTGTAATATTTCTTTGTGCAAAAGTCTGGATTTTACCGCCCGTTCCGTCCGTTTCAACGGCTGCTTCCAGCTCCAGATCTGTACCCGTATCGTGAACGGAAACAGAGTGTGGCCTGTCTTCGTCCCCTGTCCAGACTAAAAGACTCGAGGTCACAATCCAATTCTGCAGGACGTTTGACACTCCTAAAACTTTTAGTGTTACGTTGTGTTTGCCTGGTCTGCTGAGTAACTCTAAAAAGGGCGTCAAGTCAATCGTTGCTGCGGGTATATCGTACGTGTCTGCCGTTAATATAGGTGATTTATTGATAATTAAATAATCAAATTATTTATTGATTTATATATATTTCACTTACTTATTCCCACAATCGGCCGCCATAGGCCAGGGGAGATACCGCCAGTAAATATAACCGGGAAGGGCACAAAAGCATCTGCCAAATGTGTCTCATCAATCCATACTTCAATCTGCCTTAGAGCTCCACCACCCAAAAACTCAGCATTAGAAAAAGCCTTAGTATACTCATCAGGCACATTAGACCACCAAAACTCTTCTTGCGCATTGCCACTGGCTAAAACATACAACTCCAAACGGGACACACGATTGTCAAGTGACTGAGGCGGGAACTCAAGCACCGCGTTCCCTGGCAAAGATAAACTTTTATTGTGCAGAGAAAGAACACTGTTTGGAGCGTCTGCTAGAGCGTCGACTCCATAATAAAACTTGATTAAAAGCCGAGCATGAAAGACGCCAGTGTAAAAGTTGTTGACTATATTTGGGATATCGACACTCACGGGCTGCGGGGTGGAAAGAAGAGCGGCAAATAAAGAAATGTCCTTTTCAAAACTTGAAAAAACACCCTGCTGCGTCGGCTCAAAGGTACTTGTACGCCAGACCTCGACGCCTCCGAGGTAGATGTGGCCTAGACGGTCAAACTGACGGCCTCTGCTACGGATTTGCAGGACAAGTGTTGCCCGGTCCCAACTTTTGGCACATGTGGGTGTATAGTTTCCTAAGAAAAGTTTTAGTATGATTAGTTAAAGACTGAAATGCGGACGTGTCGGTTTGAAAATAATTAAATTTAATAACATTATAATGATTGATGTTCCCCATTTCTTTCTTTCCTTCTTTCTTTCTTTTTCTTTTTCTTTTTCTGTTCCCTTTTTTTTTTTTGGCAATAATCTCACCAATAATTCAATTATTAAAATGAATTTGTTCAAGCAAGGAAACAAAAGACTCAAATCTCTTGTTGACAAAATATGTACAATTATAATCACCATAAAACCCCCTTCCTGATCCATCGTATAACGGGGCGCTTTCAAAAACAAATAAATTAAACTATTCTCAAGTTATGTTCGCCGTTCAGCGAGAATTGCTCCTCAGTACCAATGCCAATAATTGTAAAGCATGATTGAAGCAACATCAGAACGATCATGTACAATAAAGATATCAGAGCAATAAATTACCTTGAAACGGCTCAAACCATGAATGTGCAAAATCATGTTCCATAAGTTGTATTGTACACCAATGTGACGCGCTCTCCTCATCTGTTACTGTTAAACCTTTCTGATAAAGCTAGACAACGTAAAACATAAATCATTTAATGAACCAATCGCAAGAAACGCATACAAGTTGTCGGCGCATGAAGCTGAAATGTTTCACGATAACTGCTTTGGAGTCGTAAACATTTCAAACATAGCGCAACAGCGAATAAGAGCAACGTTACTATTGCTGATAGGCGCCCGTACGATTTTCCATGACGATGATTTGGCGTTTCAAGCATGTAGCTTGATTTGAAAAAGTATGAGCGCATTTGGTCATCTGCCAATCCCTACAATGCTCATAGTAAAAGGCAATTTATTGATCAATTGTGTGGACAATATGCGCTAAGTCAGATCTAGTTCAGCTTTATCTTTATGTATGTTCCTCCTTCATATTATAATATGATATTAACATTGTCTCAGCTTTTTAATTCACTCGTATAAACCAACCCTATCCGTGTTGAGTTTACTTGAAACCCTAATAATTGTGTAGCAAGCATTGGAGGCCATCAATGTCGAAGGAAGGCATCATCAAAAATGGGTTCAAAAATGGGTGCAAATATGGGTGAGCATAAGTACAAGGAGTGTAGAAATATTGTGATGAAATCAAAATTAGAGCAAGAAGTATACTTTGTTTACTATATATACGTACGGTAAGCGGCCGTAGATCCTATTCAAATATTCAAGTATCCGTACATACATACATCGTCTCGAGATACGCCGCGAGACATCCTCTAGAATACTGAATAAGGGCATGCGCAACAGCTTTACAAAACCTTGTCCCTCACTGTACACACAATCAAGCAAAAAGCAAAAAGGTATCGGTGCATAGTACGCAAGAACCAGAAAAATGTTAAAGAAGCAAAATGAATAAATTGTGATATTTAAGAACAACAAAAATTGGCGACACTTTTCAGACTATTTATGCTTCTAGGAGACAAGTCCTAGCAAAAGGAAGGGAAAGGAAAACAATCGGTCTCCCCCAAAAAGACCAATTTTATGATATAGCATAGCAGGAAACTGGGATGAGTTCAAACTTGATACGATAAAAATGAAAAACAAATCAGAATATAGTTAAATAAACACCAAATATTCTGTTAACACTTTTAAAACTTGATTGAACCACTAGTTGCCTGATGGTCGGTCGACTACCGTCACATCAGACAAGTTGATAAGCAATTGAGCAAGGCACTTCTTTGTATTGTGATCGTCCTTTAGAATATGGGAAAATGTAGCATCGCGCAAAGGCTCTGGCAAGCACTGGCGTAAAGCCTCCCTTGCCCGGGGATTTTCGCTTAGGCGCAGATAACAGCGAATGACATGTTTTAACAAACGAAACGCCATTGTTTCCACAAGCTGATTAACCATATTGGAGAGAACGGTTCCAATAGCGTAGAACCGCTCGTACGTCTGGCAGACGTAGGCAAGACCAACGTCGTCCATCAGTATCTTTTGTACAATGAAAATAGCTACAGTTTTTGATAGCTCTGAGCCGGTTTCCATTATGCGCAAGCACAATGGAATTATCTCGGTGGACAGTAAGAAATTGATAACCTCACTAGAATCGTTTTTCACCAAGGCCCCAATCACACCGAGCGAAGTAAGTCGCAAATACTCAAACGGCCGTGATTTGCTCGTAGTATTGAGGAAAGGATAAAGGAACAGTGGGATGTGTGCGTTCAAAAACATGGATCGCGTGTCCGGGTGAGATGCAACACACTGCAAAAGAGCAAGCGCGTTGCACACCCGATTCGAGGCGGGTGCAGTTAAAGTTGGAGGCGAAAGTGCCGGGTAAACGGATACAATTTCCTCGAGAAGAATTGTCATTACACCTACTTATTAGACAAAAACATGAAGAAATCCACGGGTACCGTAAGAATGCCACAGTATTATGGCTAGATCTTCAAGTTGCTCCCTTTTCTTGGACAGTTCCCATAACGCTGCGTCTTTTCCCTGACCCAGAACCAGTTGCTGGATCCATTCAAATATGCGTGCTTGGTCTAATGCGGCCGACTGAGCGCCACTCGATGCAGACGAAGCCGTCTGCATCGCTGTCTGAGGTTTGTGCAGTTGTGTTTTGCGTCGAATCGGTAATGCTGTGTAAAGTAGACCGGTGCGGTTTACAGTCGCAGATCTCAATCTTGTTTATAAAGTGCTCAATTTATGTTATTTTATTTGTAAAGTGCTCCTCAATTTATTAATATTATATCAGGTATTCGAGTGTTTTATCGTTTTGTAAATATTTATTTTATTGATTTTCAAAAGAATAGTATAGTAATGTAGCAGCAATACGCGGGCCACATAATAATTCTGCAATAAATATAATTCTGCAATAAAATAATTCTGCAATAAATATAATTCTGCAATAAATATAATTCTGCAATAAATATAATTCTGCAATAAATATAATTCTGCAATACATAATTCACAGATAATATAATTCCACTACAATAATTCTGCAATAGCATCATACACGTTATCTATAATAATCCTGCTACTTGGTCTACTGCTATTCCTACAGCTACGTGCGACCACATCCCATGGCCGGGGCGGGTGACACGCTAGCAGAATCTCTGCGGTTTGATGACGTAGACGATACTCTGGCACACAGCGCTATCAACGTGTCTCGGGCTACTCCGCCCGGCTCAGCCAGCTCGTCTGGCCGTTTGCGGTACCGACTGTTATGGAGCAAATCGCACGTTTACATCCATCCTTCTCCGCGCAAACGCGATAACATTTGTGGGTTTCTGTCGCTCGTTCAGACTGCGACTCGTGCTGATCCGAATGGGGCTAATGTGCTACTGGCTTGGATTCCGACGTCGGTTCTCACATCGAATCCCTCAGATATGAAGGCGTATACGGACTCTGATCGAGCTTTCACTTCTCCACTAGTGGAGCACGAAGATACTGGGCCCTATTTTTATGTGGATATGCCTCCAGTTGATTCTGCTTATGCTTTTAGTGTCCCGCTCGTTGATGTTTACTCGCTGGCTTTAAGGCCCCCTCGCGTTGGTTGGGCGTATGGGTCTATTGTCATTAACCTGCGGAGCGAACGGAGTGCTCTGCCTGCCCTCTTTTTTCACGATAATGGTAGGATTAGACGGATATTTTCCCCGCTCGTTTCATTGCTAATGCTAGAATGTCCGAGTACAATCGCTATGCGCAAACGTCTCGCCCAGGACTTTGACCCGTTTGGAGAAAATGGTGAAATTTTTTGGGGCGGTGAGCATTTCATCTCCTACTTGAGGACTGTAGTGAAGACAGAAAGGTAAAGTTCTTGACTCGTGTCTCTGCTATTGTTTCTTGGTCCGCTTGTGTATATGTGTTTATACTTCCTCACAAGCTACTCGGCATTGATGAACTTTTGAAACCATGGGGTTTCATCGTTTTAATACTATCAAAAACACTGTCCTTCTCCTTAAACACTCGTTACTGTTTTATTAAATCAATTTTTTTTTTAATTCCACTTTTAATATTAATTTCACTTTTAATTTTTTCCATACCGTTTTCTTGTCAATTTTATTTCGATTGTCGGTCATCATAACCTGTATTTTACTTTATATTATTTCGAAGACTATGCTTGACCATCGACTAACAGCAGATCCGCCAAAGACAGGGCATTATACTATGTGAACCCCGGGTACAGGCCACCAGAGTCTCAGTTAAGCTCACGTCCAAAAGCTTCACAGAGCACTAGCAGCAGCAATGCAAAATCCAGTTCTGCTACAGATGGAAACAAATTTCTGAGCGATGCGAAATGGACACTTCTCGAGCGCCTCAGCCGGATCACGCGATTTGGACGCAATGCGGCTATTAAAATTGCAGAGCATCCAATAACAACACGGGAAATTCTGCCTCGTTTACCACCACGCATTCGGGAGATTGTCTCTAATCAAAATATTCAACAGCTCACAGAAGAGTATGATCCAGCCCGTCTTTATTTAGCCAAATGGGCTGCCGGAATAGCTGAGCAGTCCGAGAAAGAAAGGCACCATGGCTTCTCTGAGATGGGAGTTCTTGGCGGCCTTGGAGATTGGATTGAGGAGTCTGATTTGGGCTCTTTTGAAGTACTGTCGGCCGGAGAAAGAGCCGAGCGAAGACCTCCGCTGTCTCAAGTACAGTGGGACTCCTTTTTCGATGCAGAAGGTTACTGCACGGTGGCCGTGCATGAAATTAAAGATATAGTTTTCCATGGTGGCATTGAACCACAGCTACGGAAAGAAGTATGGAAATTTTTCTTGGGCATTTACGACTGGAAATTCTCGCGTGCTCAACGGCAAAGTGCTTTAGCAGCCAAGCGGGATGAGTATTACCGGCTGAAACGAATATGGTACGACGACTTTGAGCGTAGACATAACGATTCTCATTTTCTTGATCAAAAATTCCGTATTGAAAAGGACGTTCATCGAACAGATCGCAATCATCCGTTCTTTGCTCAAGAAGATTTGCCTCATCCCGAGGGTGATGACAGTCCCTTCAAAGGTACAAATATACATATGGAAATGTGTAAGGACATACTCCTCACCTATAATGAATACAATCGTGATTTGGGTTATGTT
Source organism: Novakomyces olei (assembly GCA_016906335.1). Classification (NCBI taxonomy): domain Eukaryota; kingdom Fungi; phylum Ascomycota; class Novakomycetes; order Novakomycetales; family Novakomycetaceae; genus Novakomyces; species Novakomyces olei. The sequence goes on from JADEYG010000015.1 coordinate 312,361, forward strand.
CAGGGCATGTCAGACTTGTTATCTCCCCTCTATGTCGTTATGGAGGACGATGCTGCTGCTTTTTGGGCTCTTGTTGGATTTATGGAACGAATGCAGGTTAATTTCTACCGAGATCAGTCGGGTATGCGGCGGCAATTGCTGACTTTGGCCCAACTAGTACATCTCATGGACCCGAAACTATACGTGCATTTGGAGAAGGCAGATAGCCTTAATTTTTTTTGTTTTTTCCGTATGCTTTTGGTTTGGTTCAAGCGAGAGTTTGAGTGGGATCAGGTGCTAAGATTATGGGAAGTGCTTTTTACAGATTATTTGACGCATGATTTTCAGCTTTTTGTTGCGCTTTCAATTTTGGAGCAAAACAAAGTGCCTATAATGGACCATTTGCATCAGTTTGATGAGATTCTCAAATACTTTAATGACCTGTCCATGTCAATCGACCTTGATCCCACATTGGAACGGGCTGAATTGCTTTATTATCGTTTCCGCCAGATCGTTTACACTGTTGATCGACGAAACCAGGCAATTTTACAAGCTCGAGAGGACCGTAATGGAAAACCGGTGAAGGGTAAAGACGAGGGCGATACTGGTGAAGGGTCCACGAAAGCTGTTGCAAGCGAGACAGCGGGCCAGGAAGGAACTAGTGCTCCTCCAGCACAAAAACCGGACGCAAACGAGGATAGCGTTGTGGAAATTAGTGATTATTTGTGGGATCTCATGTCGTAGCGGGGATGTTTTTGTTTCGAAATCATACTTGCTATAATTTTTTTATTATTTTTTTTTATTTATTTATTATTTTATTTCGAGCCTTTTTTTTCAAATCCAGGTTTCATTTATGTTTTCAATTCATCGTTGAAGTATATATTATAGCACAGGAGTCGAACGTGGGCGGTACGGGTTTATTATGTGGAATAAATGTTGGTCGATTATGTGACATGAGACTGATGTAAACACAGAGCGTAGAAAGATAAGGATTAGGATAATAGAGAGTAATGTTTCACTGTGCGTAGATTAGATAAGATGTGAATAAACGGGATATATTAGATATGGACGTGCAAAACTAAAAATACGTTATAGTTCTAAAAATACACTTTACTATAATAAGGCCTACACTCTATCTTTGGCGAGCGCTTGAAAGACGCCATCGTTCAAAGCTGCTACTAAAGCAAAATAAAGCATAGCCAATTCTACGTGCCAGCCAAAGTCTCCCTCGAGCGAAGAGCCAAGGTGAGAATCGCAGTGAATGGGGAGCTGGCTAAGCCATGCGGCCCGCTTATTCAGGATCTAGACTGTCTCACACGGAGATAATAAGTTGGGTGCAATAACGCGTGTGCACTGCAATAATAATGTGAATATACTCCAGCGCGTGAAAAAGTAATAGTGAATACCACTAATTCATGTATACAGTGCCTATTACGTATATTGACGTATTCTTATCACGTAAAGGGTGCCTTAAGCGCGGGGCCCCATCTGTACGGTATACCGTACTAATGACCCGGTTCGTTATATACGCAGTACGCCTGCCACCCCTCAATTTGCTTAATTGCACACATATTATATATATTCCGCGGGGCTATAGGGAAGGCTGAACGTCCCTTTACTCGCCTTGTTGTGTCTGCGCTCGAGGCTCTTATCTCGGCACCGTCTACCAGATCTTGTCCATATATTACCAAAGCACTCGCGCCTCTCAGAATCCTTCCAAGGGTTTTTGTACTGTCGCTGGGGAGCCGGCTCTGCAACCTAATCTTATCGGCCTCCAATCCAAACTGCCTTCGTCTCATTCTGAATCAAGGGTCAGCGGCACAGATTTTACGTGCTGTTTCGTCTCCTGTCATTGGTCAGCTGAGTGCTCTGCCGCTGCCGCGTCGCTGCAAATTAATAAAAAGGTCGGGCCGAGTTTGTTGGCTCAATTTGTGACGCCAATCGTGCCCAATTGTTTTGAAGGAAAGTAAAAGAATACAAGATAAATCAATTAGTGAGCAAAAACGAGAAACAGTCTGCACCCGGTCATTGTCGTTATCTATCATCGGCACTATTGTTCCAAGGAGACTCTCGTCTCGCTGCACACACAATTCAATATTCTCTACTTTTGTCTCTGTTTAATCGTACTTTGACTGTACTTTGACTGTACTTTGACTGTACTTTGACTGTACTTTGACTGTACTTTGACTGTACTTTGACTGTACTGTACTTTGACTGTACTGTACTTTGACTGTACTGTACTTTGACTGTACTTTACTTTGACTGTACTGTACTTTGACTACTGTATTTTTACTACTGTACTTTGACTGTACTTTGACTGTACACTCCTCAACTTTATCTTGCCTTGTATTCTTGACAGCATGACTACTGCTGCAGCTTCAGTCTACAATTTGGGCAGCGATGACCTGCCGCGCTATACCCGAGGCTCCCTGCCAAGGTACGGAGACGATCTTATTGACAGCGATGCTCGCAGTGTCCTCTCAATGGCTCCCTCGTACCATACGGTGGCACCTGCTTCGGCAAGGCGCAATGTGGGTCCTCCAGCCAGGGGTGACCCGACCCCTCTCTCTCTCTATGCTCAACCCCACTCGGCGTGTCCTTTTTACACGCCACAGCGTAAAGCTCTCGATCAAATTGCTCGTCGTCGGGCAGAGACTCATCGGCTACAGCAGCTCTATACTCAGATGCTTGAACAGCAACAGCAGCAGAGCTACACTGCCTCTGCTCGCGCGAGAGCCCTGCAGGCTGAGCTGCAGGCTTCAGAGCTGGAAGAAGAGTTTCGCCGTAGGTACCTTGTTCATGCCAACTACTGTTACCATGAAGGCCGCCCTGAACTGCTTGGGTTTGGGTACACTCCACAGAATGTGCCTCTAGATGGACCTTCTCCGCCTGTATCCAGTCGACCGGACTCCTCGAGACCAAAAGCCTCGAGGGTTCGAGCTGCTCCTGCCCTCAGTGCTGCGGGGTCTTGTCGAGCTGGAGCGGAGACGTCTCCTGCCACAACAGAATCCGTTGAAAGCGATGTGGAAATGGTTACGGCTGATTCTCACTCTTTTGAAAGTACAACAGCAATTCCAGCAGCAAAGGCTTCAAAATTAGAAGGGCCACCTCAAGTTCAGAAGCGAAGGCGTGCATGTACTTTTGCTGCCACTACATCGTTAATGCCTAATACTGTACGGCCTTGGGGACGTAATCGAGCGGATACGGATACGGATGGGAATAGTCGTCGGCCTAATATAGCGCGTGATCCTTTGGTTCAGGACGCTTTGGCCTGGGACCATTTCATTGAGGAAGGAGGGCTCGCTCGACAATTCTGATTAAGATTGCTTGTGTACGTGTACGGTTTGGACGGTCTCAAACCCTACCAAAGATCTTTAAGCTGCTGGCAGTTTGGCAAGTCTTTTGTAATTGAAATTTAAATGCAAGAAACTGTGGGTCCAAGAGCGCGAGTTTTGTGTCTTGTGCGTGTATGCACGTTTATCTATGTTGAGAGCCGTCTCACTCTAAAGGCGTATAGCCATAAACCTGGGTTTATTCGCTTTATTGCTTGTCTTGTGACAAATCGTTTGTCTGATACTGTGGATTCCGAATACCCTATTCAAAATGGTCAATCAATGGGCACTGCACTCGCCTGTGTGGACTCTATTCCGCTTGCAAGCTTACCCGTCTACTGCACTGATCAAGCACGACATTGCAAGTGCAGAAAGTCATGTATATAGTGTACACTTTATTTCAATTATTATTTTTTTACTATTTCATCATTTCCACTATTTCATCATTCCCCCTATTTCATCATTATAATATACATGTAGAAAGCGATGCTACGGCATCAGTCTCGTCTGCGATCTCTGTATTTAACACGATGCTCGGCCGCAGCTGACTCGGCATGGCTGATTCGCCAGGAGCATCCCAATTCAAAGGGACAGAGTCGGCATTTAAACGAGGCTTCGTCGGGCAAAACTCCCTCTGAAGCTCGCAGGCTGCGCCACCATTGCAGTTGCCGAGCCAATTGCGCTTCTTGAGCCTCTGTGACGACCTGAAAAGTAGGCGCACCGATAATCGGTGCCTCTGGGTGACTCGCATCGCGGTAAACGATACTTGCCTCTGAGCTGAAACGGCCACGGAAGCGGGCGAGTCGGGTATAAGCCATCCGCCAAAGGCCTCGCAGAGTCGTGTCCTGTAAAAACTCTTGGCTCAGCTCTGGAGGCAGAGAAAGAGAGACTACTTGCTCCACAAACGCCTCTCGTAGTGCAACTGATACGGGCAATTCTTGTACCTGAGCCACGCGTTGCAGCAAATCTTCTTGCTCTGTCATGCTTTTAAGCAGCTGCCAGTATACTGCCACTTGAAACTGTGCCTGTTGCTGTTGGCTTGGCCCCGGCAGAGACGGCGACTGCCTCGTTTTCAAATCGACTACATAGAGCAGAGATCGATTGAGGAAACGGTCCAAGGCTTCATTGCTTACAGCCCGAATTTCGTCCACTATTCCGCGTACATAAATGCCATCAATAAAGCCAAAGACGGGTGTCTCCCTCGCCAGTCCGCTGTCGTGTAGTGCCTCTACTGATTGCAAAAGTCGAAGTAACTTTACCGCCATCGGCTCCTCGGGCCGATCGGGATCGGTTTCAATGGCCACGCGTTCGTGGGTCTCCGACTCCTTTTTCTCGTGGATACGTGTACCGCGTCGCATTGCTGCCGTCCGTGGTTTCGGGAGACGCGTCTCGAGTTGGTACTGCGCCTGCACTTCACACCACATTGGCAGAGTCAGATCCGTCACGGATAAAGCTCCCGTGCTTCGGAACTTTTGCAGCCGAGTTCTCCGGTCCGAAGCTGAAGCTGCGTCCAATTCGGCAACAGTTTCCCGATCGTACTTTAAAAACACAGAGCAATCTTCAGTATCATCGCCATTGGCCAGAGCAGCAATTTTGTACGCACTCAAAGACTCTAAATCCAATAGATTTTGCTCAAAGGGCGGACCAATTGCCACCGCTGGAAAATCTTTATTATTATTATTCATACCTTGCTGCCTGCTGGAACAGGTCTCCATCTCGGCAGAACGCTGCTGCTGCTGCTGCTGTTCCTCTTCCAGCTGCTCAACCAATCGAATGAACGAGGCTTCCAATTCGCCCGGGAACAAATCGTCCTCATCGCCATAGTCATCGTCATCGCCACTCGTCCTGTCTGCTTTGCCGTGAGCAATTTGACTGTACTTTGTAGCTCGCCGAGACTGTGATCTAGTTTTCATTCCATCTATGCTCCGTCCTCCGCATATTCTGCATTAGTTGATTGGTCCTATATATCCATAATGCTTGATGCTTTGCAGATTTAGTTTGCTTAGGGTTATGTTAGTATTCTAGGGTTAATATGTCAGGGTTAACGTCTGTGGACACGAATATTACTTGTCTCGCACACCGTATTCGCGACTGCTTAATTATACTACCGTAGTATTGTAGTGTAGAATGCTCAGCTGTTTGTATACTTTATGTATATCTGTTTATTGATATTTCTTTAATTAATATTTGTTTAATTATATCTGTCTGATTAATTAAATCAGCTATTTATTTACGGCAACAACGCGTCCGGCCCTGTTGCTAACGCGTTTGCCGATCGAGAAATGCCGTTAAAGTCGTACACGACTGTAGAACAAACCCGTCTGGGCCGTAAGTGAATTATATTCATCTGAACGAATGGCTGATCTTTTGCCCGGCAGACGAGACTAAACGACGCCGTACAGAGATTGGATGCAAACCAGAAGCAAACAGTACAAACGCGCAGTTTGCTTCCAAAACAGCCGACTCTAAAGGCCATCAGCCTTTGACTGGAGAAGTGGAAGGCGAAGCTGATGGCCGACTGGCCTCATTGGGTGAAGCAGAGCTGGAAGCAAAAAAATTGACGTGCCTTTACGCTTCAATGATCAAAGTGTTACAGTTTCGTGAAGCTTCTTGTGCGGACGGCGATGGGACAACTCATAGTTTTGCTCATATTCAGCCTCACGTCCAGAAAGCGGCCCACTATACATTTACAATGGAACATTTGGCTCTTTTTGTGTCTGTTTGCCCGGAATCTCTGCGACTAGAACCTTGCCAGTCTCTAGTAAACGGCAGGCGTATTGGCAGTATTTCAGTACGACTCGCTTGCATGAGGAATACCCGGTCTCTAGTCGAACAGTTTCGTGCTAGAGTTGATGTAAGCTGGCTCTTTTTCTTTTGCGACTGCCTCAGTTTTCTTTTTTTTTTTTTTTTGTCGTTTGGTTTGCGGATTCTTTTCGTTAGTTTTCATTCAATGGTTTACATTAAATCGTTCACTGCCACACCGTTTATTTGTGTATGCCTCGCTCTCGCTCTCGTCCCAGTTCTACTGAATTCCGTTCTATGACTATCGTTTATCGAGATCTTCATTTGGTCAACAATTGTTGACGCCTGTTTGACCTTGTGTTTACCTTTTATACAAATCTCAATATATCTTGTCTGGCTTTTTATTTCCGTAGCAAAATCATTCTTTTTGTTTACTGGAAATTCAGATTTGTTCACTCAGATTGCTGTTCAAAACTGACCTTTCAGTCTCGCATAAAGCATACAGAAAAGGGTGCTTTTCTCGACATCAGACCAGCGGAGCTGCCGTCCTTGCCTACGGTAGAATCTGATCCTCTACGTCGACTGCGCAATCAATCTACAAAAAGCAAAATTGATTATTTGAAAAGGAATAATAAGAAGAACGAAGCTGCTGCGCCTGTAGTTATGGCATCCGATCGTCGAGCAGGTCTGTTGGACCGTATACGCGCTAAGCAGCAGCAGCAAAAAAACGAGCCCGCCCAAACAGATATTGAGAAAAAAGACGGGAGATTATCAAGTCATTTACCCCGCTGTCTCGATGTATTGGCCCATCGTATGAGCACACAAGCTTCCGCGAGCACTTTTGGCTCTGCTGAACTATCCTCTCTGCTTGTCACGTCACTGAGTCCGGCTCTTATATTGTCATTGGAAGAAGCAAGCCAGTTGCTCACTATGCTTGCGCCCTTAACAGGCGAATGGATGAGGGCTGTAAGCATTGGTGGGCTGACTGCCTACACTTTTGCCGGGAAATTGGGAACCCGGCGAACTGCATTGCGAAACGAGTTGCAGCGAGTTAATGTGGGGTAAAGTCTTGTAGAGTCTGCTGAGCTTGTAAGAGTATCGATTTGGGGAAAAGGCTGCATGAATGGTCTGTGAAAATTAAAGTTACAAGAGCGAAAGACAGTGTGATATCATTGCAAGACTTGGTCCAAGGGGGAGAAAATAAATTGAATAATTAGCATAATCAAAAAAGAATAAAGTCTATCAAATTTTGAATGGATAAACGTAAACCGTTAAACAAACCGACTACTATAATTCGCACACAATGCACACGCATGGCGTAGTACAACTACGGTTGCAAACTTTGTCATATTGAATAATTAAATATAAATCGTATTGTAAAAGTAAACATATACGGCCCCGTGTCCATAATCACTTGCCCCAGCTGAACCAGCCCTTGCGCTCCTGTGCGGGATTCTTTTCAGCAGCCTGATCCTTAATCTCTTGCGCTCCCTCCTTTGACTTGCGAGATACAACATTGGCCGAGTTCTTTGCAAAATTAGAAGCACGCTCAGCGCCTTCCTGTAGAGCCTGTGAGCTACGGTCAGCGGCGTCGGCAAGAGACGATCGGGCCGAAACTGCCGCCGACTGAGCCGTCTTTTCCGCGTCCGTTCCGACCTGGTCCAAGTCTTGCTGGATCTTTTGGCCCGCAGTCTTTGCGGACATTACCGCATCATCTGCAGCATCAGATGACTTGAACAACGACCTGTTTAGCTGAGCCGCGTCCTCTGGCCGGTAAACATAGTAAGCGGACGCGGTCAGGAACCCTGCGAGGAACGAAGAAGTGCGCGATGAAATGGGCATTCTCGATTATTTACAAATTGACGGCGACAATAAATGAGGTATTTGCTGTTTGCTCCACTCGAGCTCACTTTCCATCAACGCTTGTGACATCATATATAAGCACGGGTTACGTTACTTGTCCATATTTAAAGTAGAACATTTAAAGTAGAATATTTGCAGTGGAATATTTACAGTGGAATATTTACAGTGGAATAGTACAAGTAGAATATTCGCGACGGCACGAGACGACAACAAGTAATACGTCGTGCTGCTCTCTACTGTCTATTGTTCCTCGATACGAGCTGACTATTATAATGTGCTTGTTCATTATGACTATACTTTATAGCTCCATATGGAGTTTTATGACTACTTCATAACTACTTTTAAGGCTCTAGATGGATATTTTTAATTATCCCTACAGAGACCGACTAGTCGCACTCCTACACGAATCCATGAGCGAAATGTATTATACACAAATAATTGAAAATGCAAACTGTATCAAAATTCATGCCTCGGAGCCGTCCGCCCGGACTTTTGTCATAACATAAAAAGTAAACCCCCAATCCGATTAAACGACTTCAGCGTGCTGCAACTGCGGCTTGCCCTGGACAGTTGACAGCTCACCGTCATCGAGCTCCTCCTTTGAGGCACTCGCTTCACCACCACCGTGTACAATCCTGTCACGCACATCGTCAACTTTGCTCTTGAGGCTGCCCGTGCGCCAGGCAGGGACGCGTGCCTTCCAGATATCCTCAATCTCCTCAAGACTCTTGCCTCGGGTCTCTGGGAAAAGCAAAAACACTTCAATTGCCGCCACAAAGCAAAACACCCCAAAGCAAAAGTAGATGCGGTACTGGATATTGGTAAACGCGGGGGGCACAAAGAAGGCGAGAGCGAAATTGAAAATCCAATTAACGGCAGCACAAAGGCCGTTAGCCTTGGCGCGTTGGCGCAGAGGGAAAAGCTCAGACACATATACCCAAATACCGGGTCCCCAAGTTGGTGCGTAGCTTGCTACGAAAAGGTAGGAGCAGGCAATAATACCATTGGCAGCCCGCGAGTCTGGCACTGTCCAGCGAACATTAGGGTTGTCAGTAACGACATAGTGGCCGTGAGCGCCCATAATACCGCCTACGGCAAACAGCCAGAGAGACATGAGCATGGCTCCCCAGAAAAGCAGAGGTCGACGGCCCCAGCGATCGATAAACAAGAGAGCGGGAATAGTCATTACGACGTTGATCACGTACTGAATGGAGCTGGAAACGAGATTGGTGTTTCCCGTCTGGCCGGCCATTTGGAAAATGTATACAATATAGTACATCATGACGTTCATACCCGTCAATTGCTGCCACATTTGTGCCGAGATGCCGACAGTAGTACGGATAATGCTCTCCTTGTTGAAGAGCTCCCAGTAAGTAACATTACGGGACTCACGTTCGACTCGGATAACTTCCAGCAGCTCCGCCCACTCGGCTTTTACGAGAGGATCGTCACGATTGCCCTTGGCATTCACGTGAGCGATTACATCGTGAGCCTCCTCCTCACGGCCGTGTCCGCACAGCCAACGTGGCGATTCTGGTAAAAAGAGCAGGAACACCAAGTAAAGAAAACCCGGTACAATCTGGATGCCCCAGGCAGTGCGGAAGGCAGCCGGGCCACTGATAAATGTGCAGCCATAAGAAATGTAAAACATCACCATTATACCAATGGTGACAGCCCATTGGAACATACCGACAAGACCTCCTCGCATGCGCTTAGGCGCAATTTCTGCTACATAAACGGGCGCTTGTGAGGAAGCAAAGCCAATGGAAAAACCGGCAACGAGACGGCCGACGATTAGTTGAGCAACGTTCTGAGACGAGCATTGGATAGCGGCTCCAATCATCCAAACGACAGCGGCCGCCATAAGCGTTGGCCGACGGCCAAAGATATCGGAAATAAAACCGGAAATGATACTGCCGAGGAAAGAGCCGCCTGCCATTGAGGCACTAATACCGCCCTGCATTACAGAACCGGGGCTGTGAAAGTAGTCGAGATACGCTTCATCACTGAGAAAAGCAGAGACGGAGGAAATATCAAAGCCAAACAAGCTACCACCAATGGTGGCAGCAGCAGCAATGACAAACGGGTTGTATACCGTCCACATGATTTCAGACTATCCAAAGGAGATATATACCTCTCTATATATAACCGTCAGATTGTATGGATTGTTGGACGCAAACAGGGGTGCTGTGGTCCCCTATTTATACAAACGAATCTTGGTGTAATCCCATTAAATTAAAATTGAAAAACGGGTATCATTCTGCGGAGAAATATCGTTTAATAATCATGTTACATAGTAGCATCTATCCCAAGTGTAGGAAGCCGAACGTCAAATGGGCGTTCTTTTTCCTTCCCTGTTCCAATTTTCTATTGTAAGCGCCGAATAGTGTCCGCGTGAGACTCTTTCCGGATACAGCCGACCTTCTATTGCCCAAAACGGAAAAAGTTTCTCCGAGGACCGGGCCGAGGGCAAATGGAGGCTTTTGATTGGCCCGAAATACTCCACTTCCTTCGGCAGAAATCTTTATTTATAAGAGGGTGCCAAGAATACATTCTTAAGCTTCGACGGATTAACCCAGCGCTACAGCCATAGCGTCGATTCTTTGAGATTTGAACTAAATAACCCATCAAACCCCGTATTCGCTCCGCATCGTAGACACGTTCCCCCACAATTCTTTGCCACAAGTCGTGCCTCAAGCTAAATCAAGTATTGTTGCGTAAAGTTTTCTCAAACGAAAATTCTTTAAATTTAATTACTTTGTTTTAATTGTACCCCTAGTTTTGTGAAATTATCCAATAGAAGGAGAGGCACGTAATAGGGAGTATGAGAGCTGTGTATCATCCCACCTTGCTCCTCCCACCGCCGTCTCATGGATCTATCGGTCGTGTGCATTAATGCGGGGGCATTCTTTGACATAGTGATTATTGGCATAGTATTGTATTTATCACCATCGTCGCAAGATTTACTGCATTCTGTAATGAGAAAATACACGTTTTTCCCGGTAAACTGTTGACAGTTATCTGCTGCCCATTAGTCTGTCTCCTTTACGCGAGCATCCTTCACGGTATCAGCCGGCCTGTAACCGGAAAACTGAGGTGTTCGATACGAGTCTCAAATTATAGCTCAGTGCTCACTGGGAACATATGCGCACTCGCCACCGACAGGTGCGTTAGTTCATGCTTCGTATTCGCCTGCCTAGTGTAATCAAGACTAGCGTAAATAGTCAGTATTTCCATGGTACTTGTTGTGGATACATACTAAGGTAGGCACTTGTAGTACGAGCTTGTGTGCGCTACGCTCTTTTATATGCTGCTCGATTGGAAATTTCGCTTGCCGGTTTCCCCGCATTGGGCACAAGGCTCGTCGCGCTGGGATAGGCCAGAAGAGATTTACAGTCCCTAATTAGAAGGGAGCCGCACTCGTGTGGGACGAATAAAGTTTTGGTTTTCTCACTCGTCTCGTTTCGACGCGAGACTTTTTCGCAAGGCGCACTAATAAGGAGCATTTTAGCGTTAAGAGTACAGTGTGGTTTTGTGTTCGAAATACGACTTGTTGATCATTAAGTAGGACATACAAGTAAGATTTACGCGACGATGGCTCCAATGGGCAAAGCAGGCAGGCTCATCACAGGAGAGTATGAAATCAAGCGATGGCAGTATTGGAAAAAAAAGCATTAGTAATGTAAACAATAGGACCCAGCGCGTGCTCGAACCAAAAAGTATTCTGTAGATTTTCGTTCTTTGATTAGGTTTGTGAGTTTAAAACTGAATCTGTATTTAAAATGAATCTAGATACTCAATTGTGCACTATTAAAGAATGGGTTATATCATTTGAGAGCAGAGATGCGCAAAGACTACTACTACATCCAAGCCATTAAAAGACAGCCATCTGTGCACCCTTTCGCTAAAAACGTTGTGTAACTATGCTCTACTGTTTACCCATTATTCGCGTCCTTTATAAGTCCATAATAAGCCATGCCCCGATAAAGCACCGAGATAACCCCACTTTGCCAAGTATGCGGCATTTGTCACGACTATAAACATAACAAATGTTCCTTACCCGCCGTTAGAATACGTTTTTAAACAAGATCTCTCGTCTACCGTCGACAAGCTCCGTTCCGGTCGCAACTTATCGCCGTATGCAGCGAATCGGCCAATTTATTTATTTCTGCATTGCCTTACTAATTTTCCAATTCGAGCTCCACGTTCTAGACTATATTTAGGAATGAGAGAGAAATATTCTTATTCGACGAGCTTTCCCAAAACGGAAAAGAGGTCGAACAAAAAAGAGGAGCTGGTAAAGTTAAGCTATGCTCTTGGCGCAATATGATTGGCTGTCCTAATAAGACTTATATGAAATAGGGTTATGAGCAGCACCCTTGTTCGAGTCTGCTCTCAAACCTAGCAATCAAGCCTAATAATCAAACCTAGCAAAAACCTTGTAAAGCGCCAAATGTTGGATAGGGCCGAGTGTCTACCAAGCCAGGACGCTCAAAATCGTATAGTAGCAATGGAAAAAGCTGTTATTATATCTAGAAAGCCATAGAACCTTATTTTCCTAAAGATCTACTGTGGGGAAATATTAAAAATTTGTCAGACCCCACCTTTCCGGTTTTGGACATGACTTTAAAATCAGGTGAAAATAGGGGGTTTCTCCACCGTTCTGGAGACGATCGCAGTCGCGTGTGAGAAACCTGCGCTTCGGCTCGGCATAAACGGGGGAATATTTATACAAAAACATCGTTAAGAAATTTTTACTTCCGTAATATAAAAGGGCGGGTAAGCCCGTCGTGTCCCATCAATCAGGCCAAAATACAGTACCCTACGGTTTGAGACCAACTGTTTTAAACCAATCAAAAACAAAACCTCCAACCAACCCTGTCCCATAGTCGCGGGCAATGTATACGGTATACAACCCGTTCGTCGTTGCCGCGGCTGCCACCCTCGGCGGTAGTTTGTTTGGCTTTGATATTGCTTCCGTGTCTGCCTTCCTGGGTGATGACTCCTATCTCGACTATTTCAACAGCCCCGGTTCCGTGAAGCAAGGCGGTATCAGTGCCTCAATGGCAGGCGGCTCTTTCCTTGGCAGTATTGCCTCTGGATTTATTTCCGATATCTTTGGCCGTCGGCCAACGCTTATGGCGGCCGCTGTCGTTTGGATGATTGGAGCCGCTATCCAGAGTTCGTCTCAGAATGTGGCCCAGTTGATTGTCGGCCGCCTTATTGCCGGTGTTGCTATCGGCTTTGCTTCCTCACAAGCGCCTGTATATATTGCAGAAATTGCGCCTAAGCGCATGCGAGGAGGTCTTGTCGGTATGTTCCAATGGGCCGTCACTATTGGTATCATGGTCATGTTTTATCTCTCATACGGCTGCACTTTTATCGATGGCCCCAACGCCTTCCGCACTGCTTGGGGATTGCAAATGGTCCCGGGTCTCCTGTATTTCATTTTCCTTCTATTTTTACCCGAATCGCCCCGTTGGCTGTGCGGACACGGCCGTGAGGATGAGGCTTTGGAGATTGTAGCACAGGTCAACGCAAAGGGCAACCGTGAGGATCCTCTCGTAAAAGCTGAATGGTCAGAATTGCTTGAAGTCATTACTATTGAGCGGGAATCAAGGCACGTTACTTACTTTGAGTTGTTCAACAAGGAGAGCGCTCTCCGCACTTTTGTCGGGGTTTCCGCACAAATGTGGCAGCAATTGACGGGTATGAACGTCATGATGTACTATATTGTATACGTTTTCCAAATGGCTGGCAAAACTGGCAATAATAACCTTGTTGCCAGCTCCATCCAGTACGTGATCAATGTTGTAATGACCGTTCCCGCCCTCTTGTTTATCGATCGCTGGGGCCGTCGACCTCTGCTTTTCTGGGGAGCCATGCTCATGTCTCTCTGGCTGTTTGCCGTAGGCGGTATTATGGGCGCTCACGGCCACTATGTCGTTATTCCTGACAACCCTAATGTGCGCTGGGAGGTTACCAACACCAGAGCCGCTAACGGTATTATTGCCTGCTCTTACCTCTTTGTCGCTACTTTTGCGCCAACTTGGGGACCCGGTATTTGGGTATATGTGTCTGAGCTTTTCCCTCTGCGTCAACGCGCCAAAGCTAACGGCCTGTGTGCTGCCGTTAATTGGATTTTCAATTTCGCTCTCGCCTTCTTTGTGCCCCCGGCCTTTGCAAACGTTCAGTACCGCATTTACTTTGCGTTTGCTTCTTTCTGCTTTGCGGCCGGCGTCGAAGTCTTCTTCCTCTTCCCAGAGACGCGAGGCAAGAGTCTTGAGGAGATTGAGGATATCTGGAAGTCACATGTTCCGGCCTGGCGCACGAGTAGCATGAGGAGTAAGGTCGATGAGCGCCGTGATGCGTTCTCACGCGGCCAGATCCCCGCTGATTTGGATGTAAAGGAAAAGCCCGACAGCGAACATTTCGTTGAGCACGCTGAGCGTAACAGCGCTACTCCACCGCCACGAGCTGTTGGAACTGCAGAGCAAGTTTAAGCTTTGTATTATATTCTCATTTTGCCTCTGTTTATTAATATTATCAGCCTTTGACGCTCTAAAAGTTGATCGTCCTGCTGGTTACAATCGCTTGATCGAATCATTCGTAGTGTCCTTTTCCCATTTAGTTGTCTGTATGAATTTACACAGCATTGAACATTACGGCATTGAACATTACGGCATTGAACATTACAGCATTGAACAACATTCAACCTGTATTGTAGTGCATTTGTAATTCTAATATCTATGAATCTAACATTTATGAATATACATTTATGCGGATTCGGAACATTAGTAATGTATACAGCGTTAGTGTTTTATTGCGTATTTTTCTGTTTTTTATTTATTTATTTTACGCATATTGTTGTGTTTATTATACGAGCAACATTTTGCTAGGGTTTTCGTCGGCAGTCGGCTGCGCGACCAAGCAGGAAATTAAGCGGGGATATTGAAGAGGTATGGTAATGGCCGCACAAGTACACAGCGAGAACGGCTTTTATCAATCGCGGAAATATTAGCCGGCAGAAATGCCCGCTCGTTTATAAACATTATAAATAGGAAGTTGAAAACAGGAGTTCAATTGCTCGCTAAACTCATGCAAAGTGGGGCTGCAAATATAGGGTGAATCTTGACCAGATTGAGACAGTCTGTTTCGAACCAACGTTTTGATTAACATCTATTTCTAAGAGACGAAATAGAAAAATATACGAACGTTGAATTTTGTGGAAAACAGTCCGACCAGACTTTGTAGAATCCCAAATCTAATCCTTGGTTGGATAAGGAGGACAGCGATTTAAGAGGACTTGCGGTTTAATTTCTATTTTAAATAAAATGCAAATAATAGAGAGAACGCTACGCGTCTGTCTATATTGAAAATTATAAATTATAACTTTTGATAAATATTGCTTCACGTATCAAAGGTTCGATTTACTAGACGTTTATATAAAATATTTACCGTAGAAAATTGAGCAGTGCCCTCGCTTATGCGGGCAGACGAACTAGTTTCGCTTTTGATAAGGACTTCCTACATAAGTACGCAATGCCTTCCAATCACAAACCAGTTTAAATGAGTATCTTATCACTAGAAAAAAAGCTCAAATACACACGGCTCACCAATGAGTTCACGAACGAACAAATAATATATATTAACAGCTAAAACCTTAACCCTAACCCAGCCAATAAAAAGTAAGAAAATAAAACCCCAACGTCCAGAACAAATAGGAACCTAAACTCCTCAAACAAAATTGATTTCAGCCTTGATCGGACCAAATTCACCAAGGTAAACGTAATGCTATGTTATACCCGTCCGGTGAAGAAGGTCCGGCCAGTACAGGCACTATATTATGAGAATCGCCAGTGCCTCCAATAGAAGAAGAAGAAGAAGCAGCAGCAGCAGCAGCGGCGGCCGCCGCCGCAGCAATATCGCTTCGATACCGAACAGTTCGGGCTAGAATTGCACATGCTACGCTCGCACCAGTAACTAATCCAAGTGTAAACCCTCTCCACCAAACTCGCTTAGCAAGAGAAGCAATCCGTGCTTCAGCTTCAGTATCATTTGCAAAAGACCGACGGCCAACTTTTCTTTGTCTATGATGATGATGGTGCTTGCCCTTCGCATTGGACCCATTTCTCCGACTTTTGCTCTCTGATCTCCCATGGTCAGATTTACCTTGCGCCAAAGGCAAAGGCGGAACCATACTTAACAGGCTCATTGCCAGTCCTAAGCGGCCTTCTGTAATAGCATATTCATCAGCTTCTTCCGGGACAGAATGAAGAGACAGCGAAAGCGAGACAGAAGAAGAAGCGTTACGATGATGATCGACTGGTCCATCTTCCTGAACTGCAGACTGTACTATGGGGGAATGTAGAGATGATATTGACGAAGACGGTGACAAGTCCATGAACGGAAGAATACGAGTCAATTCGGAAGTTCCCAAGAAAGCGGGAGACTGGTCATATAAAAGCAAATCATCGTCATCTTCGCCTTGAATCACATCGTGCCGACCGCCATTATCACAGACTACAGTAGCAGGGACACGGTCTTGTAAATCAATCCACGAGTCTCCAGGCCGGGCTGTCATGGCTGCTGCAGAATCGATGCGTTTTGTTGTGACCTATAGTACTAAATCTCTTTGCTTGCGACTTCGTTCTGAATCTTTCTCAAGGCCGGGAGCACGAGCAGTCGGGCAGAAATAGTCGAGATTTGACGCGTAGAGAACGTTAAAGGACAAGGCGAGCTGCCAAGTTACAACGTGTAATAATTGCAGTACGCTCAAGAGTGACAAATGTGCCCACACAGTTATTACCTGCAAGCTCAAGTATACAGCGGCGCGTAAATTTCGTAAATTAAAGCAAACCGCAAAATGGAGAACAGGCCAGTGTGATAAATGGATATAAAACCGTTAGGCTTTATAAAGCCGAGTCACAAAACAAAGTACTGTATTTTAAAAGTTGCACAGTACGCCGAAAGGCAATATCTTAATCGGCGCGATACTTTGTCTTTAAAAGCTGGCACGAGACGAAACTTGCTTGCACAGACAATCGGCTATAAATTGCCCAGAGATCCAAGTGGAATAGACAAGTTGTGCTTAAAGGCGAGCGCTGAAATTTCTCCCTTTTTCCCTATTTTCCCTCTTTAGTCTCTTTTCTTCAGATCAGACGACAGTGAAAAGTAGTGTAGGCCTTCCAGCCAAAACAAGGCTCCAAGACACGCCGACTTTGTGTGCGTGTAATCAAGTCGCACAGGAGCCGGGGAAAAAGTAAACCGCAGCCGTGTAAAGGGCTCCTCTTTTTTATTTTGTTTTTTAAAAAGAAACGAAAGGCAGTAAAGTCTTATTAAAAACAGACTTCAAGACTTTGCACAAGTCCAGCCAGGAGTTTGGCTCGTCGCTCTAGAGACTATAATTTACAATAATTAATTATTTATCATGTTAATATATGGTTACGGGTTACAGAGTATATATTATTCGTGGGGTAATTTCAAGCTGGCCAGATAGAGCGACGTTTGGAGAAAAGGAGGAAAGACTATTATGCTGAAAACTTCAAACGTGACGACTAAACAACACGCGAAAATGTTATTTGCTGCCTAAAGGGCGTCGCGATATATAGTCTCTACGTATCCAAGTGCTAGACTTTGCACCATTATTGTGGCGATAGATGATGAGTTTAAAAGGTCGATCGATAAGAGGTTTAATTAAAGACGAACGGATAAAATATAAGCTTATCCACCAATTCAATGATCGCGTTAGTACGACGTTTATATGTGCTATGATTGTGGCACGATTTTACTTGTTTGAACGAGTGCGGAGGCTGTTGTGTACATGATGTAACAATACACATATGTTTGCTGTGAATTTTGAATACATATAATACGCAATGGCGAGGAATTGTAGCCGCAAAGCGGTGCTGCTGTAGACGAAAAGTTTCAACAAAAGAAACAGAGAATTTTTTTCGCCAATTTAACCGTCCGTCTCTTTATGGCAGTATGCTTCGTACGCAGCACTAGCTCGACTATTCGACAACGCCGCCGTCAGAGTACACAATCTCCCATACAAAGTTTATGTAGATACTACTGTTGTTTTCAGTAAATCCTAAAAGCTCCTACCCGACAGTCTCCAAGTAACCTGCGCGCACACGACAGATAGGGCCTACTTTGACCTTAACTAACATCTCGGGCTTTGGCAATTTAATATATGGCAATTTAGTAAATGATAATTTAATATATGGCAATTTAATATATGGTAATTAAACACAGGGCGGCCCCATGCGAATTCGGCAATATCACCGATATTAGATTACATACTTTAAAAAAATGTGGCCTGATAGAATAAAGTGCTTTATACACAACAACAACAATTTGGCCGTAGACTCTGAGCCGACACGGAACCCGTCTATCCTCCAACTCTGCAAGTCTCTTTGTCACACAGCGGGAAAAGGAGACTGGCAACCTGAATTATCATTGCCTTGCCGCTCTCGTTTAGTGACATTTAATTCTAGTTTGAACCCGACTGGTTACCAAGTCTTTGATCACAACCTTTGCTTTTCGACAGCCATGGATATCGTGCTGGGAGTATGCGACTACTTTCTTTTTGACCGCATGTATGCGACGATTCTGCCCGCTTACGGTCCCGCTATTATGGCGAGTGTGGCACGTGAGCCAACGGCGGCAGCGGCAGCAGTTTTGTCCTCTGCGAACGACACGTTCTCTATGGCCGCAATGACCCCGGACAAGGCGACTACGATCTGGAGTGTTATTGAATCTGCCACTGCAGGATCGCCTTTGCCCACTGTTTACAGTGCACTGTCGCTACTGCCGCGCGACAATATATATCGACAGGGCTTTTCCTTGTTCCTTATAACCTGGCTGTTTGGCGTTTTGACGTATCTGGCATCAGCATCGCTCTCATATGTCCTCGTCTACAATCATGCGCAGATGCAGCATCCTCGGTTCTTGAAGAATCAGATTCGGTTAGAGATTGTGTGTGCTCTTTGGTCCCTTCCACAGATGGCTGTACTGACAGTGCCCTGGTTCCTTGCCGAGGTACGGGGCTACTCTTTCCTCTACGACTCAGTCTCAGACTATGGAACTGCTTATTTGATTCTGCAGTTTCCCCTGTTTATCGTGTTTACTGATTTCTTCATCTACTGGATCCACCGGTACTTGCATCACCCGCTTATTTACAAGCACGTGCACAAACCGCATCATAAATGGATTGTCCCAACCCCGTACGCCAGTCATGCGTTCCAGGCGCTCGACGGATACAGCCAATCATTGCCGTACCACGTTTTCCCCTTTGTACTGCCACTGCACAAGTTTGCTTACCTGGGTCTCTTTACTTTCATCAATATCTGGACTGTAATTATTCACGATGGTGAGTACATGTCCACGAATCCTGTAATCAATGGCGCTGCCCATCATACAGAGCACCACTTGTACTTTAACTATAATTACGGCCAGTTTACGACTTTGTGGGACCGTTTGGGTGGAAGCTACCGGAAACCTGCGATCGAGAATTTCATTCCGGATCTTAAACTGTCACAAAAGACATGGGACGCGCAAGTTGAGCAACTGGAAAAAATACGTTCAACTGTAGAAGGCGCGGATGATCGCGGATACGCTAATACAGACGAGGCAAAGAAGACTCTGTAATGCAATACTCGCTCTATGTTTGGGCCGAGTTGCTATTGCCGAACCACTTGTATTGTGTACTACTTGACGATTTTCCAATTTGTTTCAACATTTTAACGGCCTCTTATTTTGTGAGGTTAAGTGTTCTGCTTTTTTTTTCCAAAAATAATTTTTTTATCGAACCCACAATCTGTTTACTTTATACGAGACCTGAGGCGTACTTTTGTGTTGGTGGGGTTTGCCGCTTATGCCACTGACCGGGTCGGTGCCTTATTGGCAGTCGTTTTGTTTTATGGGTATGGCAAAAGCAAACATTATAATTGCGGGTGAATTCGCGATAGAAGGGATTTGATGAGATCTGTGAAATTGAGTATTATGTAGAGCAGATATCAACAGTCTATTACTCTTGTTGAAGAGCGGAAAAACTAATCTGTCAATGTTAAACTCTCTTAGGTTTGTTATAACGAGACCTGTGAACGGTTATCACTTTAACGTGTTGTTGCAAATACGCAGTTTATAAAGCTTTTAGCGTATTGCGCACTGTCGCAGACATTACGAGTCTGCATAACCAGTTTAGAAGCCGGAATTGCGTTATTTGATTTGATGATTAATTAATTAGTTAATCAATTAATTAGTATGTTTTTAGTGTTGCATAGGATTATGAGTAATAATAGTAATAACAATAATAACAAATATTTATTTTTATTATTATCAATCATTATCATTACGATAATTGTAGACTCAATTAGACACGATTGCCTTCTTGTGCGTTGCATTATGAGCGAATTGCGTCGGTTTCGAGCGACAGATTTGTTCAATTTCAATAATGTGTAAGTCTTGTATAAGCTTAAATTAACTTTGCACAGGAACCTCGATCATCTCACAGAAACTTATCATATCTCGTTCTATCTTTCATACTTGGCGCGATGGCCTGATCTGTTTTGTGTGCAGGAATCTGTTGGCAGCCGCGGCCATAAACGGTTGATGGGATATTGTAAGCTCTCGTTCTCTACAAACTTTGAGCGATTATTTTTATCCTGATAAACATTTGAACTGGTCGTTTATTTGGTTCAATTCCGTGTTTTACTATCACTTATCCATTTATAGTGTTTTCGAGCTTGTGCTAATGCAACAGTCATGGGCAAGACTGAAGGCCGGGGTACAGACTGGCATGGACATGTGACAGCAATAACAGTTGCACCAGAGTTTAGGCGGCTCGGACTTGCAAACGGCATGATGGCTCTTCTTGAGGGCGTATGTGAACGACGACATAATGCTTATTTCGTTGATTTGTTCGTGAGAGCAAGTAACAGTTTAGCAATTGGACTGTACAAGGCTCTGGGCTACTCTGTCTACCGGCGTGTTCTTGGGTACTATGGGAACGGAAGAGGCTCGGGCGAAGATGCTTTTGGTGAGATTTGCTTATTTATCTAATTGTCTCTAACTTTTAAGATATGAGAAAAGCACTGGCACGAGACCGTGACAAGTCAAGTGTACGGGAGGATGGAGAATCGTACTGTATTACCCCGGAGCAAGCTGTTTTTCATTAGATTTTGTAATGCTAGACTTGCATTGAAATATTTCTTTATTGTACATAAGAAAAAACACTCCAATGCAGAGAAAAAGGATAATTTAATTAGTTTATTCCACCTTAACTAATCAAGTCTATTATTATTCATCATTTTTTTTTGTCATATTCAAGGCAAGTTTACAATTCTTTTGTGGTTAATTGCAGCCTTTTTTAATTTGAATATTCATTACATTCAATCGATTCATCAAAAGTCGATAGCCATCATATGTACCGCGTCTCAAGTATCGTGGAATCTGTCATAATATAGCGTTAGAAAGGAGCTCTGTGTTATATTTGTCGCCATTTTTTGTTTCGTCGGATGGAGATAAGACACCATTCCTTGAAATTTTGAACGTCGTTATACGAGCATCAAAAGTCATAATCTAGGGTTAGTTCCCTAAAGAAATGAAGATGAAAGGAAGCTCAAACGAATCATTTTCTGGGCTCGAGAGAGCTCAGTACTAATACATTTCTAATACAAAGTGGACAAGACAAAGTATTAAAAAGTACCAAAACGAATAATACTACAACGACTTACCACAAGAAAGAACAGTTTCTGCTCGCTGCCTTCTATAGTTCTCCGTAAAACTGTCAAACTTTAATGTCAATATATAGATCAGCAAACGACCTACCCAACAATCTCGCCAGAATTTGGTCCTTCAATAACGTCACCAGGAACAAGACTGAGCCTCTCTAAATCCTCTTGCTGGCCACATGTCTGCTGCGCCATGCTTTCACGAACCAAAACCAAAGCCCCAACTTGGCCAGATTGAGTTGCGCATATAACAAGAGACAGTTCTGGTATGTACTTTTCGTAAGCACCGATTAAAAAAATAGGAGTATTTAAACTTATCAAACAGAAAAAAATATTAAAAAATATTAAATTAAAATTAAATTAAACAAATTATTGAAAAAGAACGTTTCAAATACCTCTAGCATATTTATACGGTCGAATCCTAAATGGATCCTTGAAACAAACAAATTGCCTTGAATCGCACATAGCTCCAATTGCCCATCAATTGTAAGACATATTAAGCTAAGACGGTGCTCAGTAGCCAGCATGAACAGTTGTGCACATTGTTGGGATCGAAAAGCGGAAATCTCAGACATATCTGGCCACATGTGCAATAATGCTGCTTGTTCTCTCAACTCACGAGGAGATAATGAATCTGCACCAAACTGGCCTCCTCGTCGCTCAAAATCCCGATAGTCAACGGCAGCAATTGCCCAACCGTCCTCCAATGCCTGTTGCCGGGCAACCAAAAGACCCGCATCTATATCATATACACAAAAGTATCCGGAAATTTGGGCGGCTGCAATAAAGTGGCCGTCATGGCTGAAGGCTACAGATGGAATATTCGAGTCTAAACCCTGTCCACTGATTTCAAGCTCTTGAACTTGACCGCTGCTCGATGGCTGAGCCCATGGGTGGTCGTTGCGGAAGGCAGCAATGGTGCTCATCGAATATCTCATTTATGTTAGATAAATATACTTGCTCGGTGTAAAGAAAGCGTGAACCCTAAGCCAACGTGTCGCAAACATAAGAAAAGAAGCAATTACAAATGACGGTGACAAAACAAAAAAACAAAAAAATTAAAAAAAATTAAAAAAAATACAATATTTAATATTTAGAATTAATAAATAATAAATAGTAAATAATAATTAAAATTAAACGCAAAAATTAAATTTAAAACTAGCATCTAGAAAAATGATGAAACAAAAGCCAAATCAGCAGGAATCCAAATAGATTGAATGATCACGCACGGCATCTATACGAACCCGTATAAACCTAGACAAACCCTGTTTCTTACATTTGTATTGTATGGGCATTGCAAGAAACGGCTAGTAGTCTTCGTTCTGCATTTAGATCGATACCCCAAGCACTGCGCTTACAGCGTAATGTGAAAGCAATCCGGGGTAAAGGATCAAGGTAATAGCAACTAACAATCCCGTTATCTCGGGCAGCTACTAGAACATCCATATTTGCAAGTCTTCCGCTACGAAGATGATTAATACTAGCCGGCCGTTGCGGATTAATGTGACCCGGAGCGCCTGGTACCTCGTCAGAATACTCCACTGAATCCAAAACAGCAGCCGGCTCAGTGTCAATTGCCGGAAGAGCTCGCAGGGCTTGCACAATTTCTAGGATAAGCACTCTAAAAACATATAGTTACCACTTGAGGCTGAACGGGGCAAATTAGGTTAGAATTTAAACACAATTAAATTCCGCTTGTTACCGATGTAAAAGACGCTACTGTTGCAAGGACCACAGGCAACTAGATTGTTCCGCCATGGCTGCAAATCTGGTGAGCTCACGCGCTGCTCTGAGACAAGAACAGCCTACCAAAATAAGCATTTATTTGAATGATTAAATTTCGCGTACTGAGCTTAATTGCCGTGACCACGGCTCCACGCTCCGGCGCCGAGAGAGCATGAGAATCCCGACTAAAAAAGACCTGTCCGTCGTTCATGTCAACTGTACACATTCAGTTGCTGAGATGATATCATAGAAGCACAGTGCATTATATTAGGGTTTGTTAGGGTTTGCATGTTATAGAGTTCATCTATTAGCTGTAACACTCGCCGATTGGAAAGACACGACTTGGATTTCCCCATATTAAAAATAGCAAAGTATGGTTAAACGTACGATAGATTAGCTCGCAGGATAGGATTGAGAATAATGAACGCGCGTCCTCGCAAAGGCAGTTGCTGATGATAGAAGGCAAAGCCATAATCAGGATTATACAAATAATAAATGCCATAAACAATTGCTTTCTTGGTCTATCTTGAGTTGGCCGTACAGCCAGATCTCTGAGCAGACGCCATATTGTAAATTGCAGTAACCGACTTGCAATATCCCAACTTTTTGTGACGAGAAACCACAAACGAAACCCAGAAAGACTATGGAATAAAAGTAAATAAATATACTAAAATACCGGTAATGGCGGGAGCGCCGGTCGCGGCAGATCGACCGCAATTCCGGCACCGACTGGTAGAGCCGGCTCTGCCTGCAGTACGTCACTCTTATAAACATTTGTGCTGATAAAACCGCGTAGCGAATACCGCTTGATCCAGGCACGGAAGACGAGAGTCTTTTGGCGGCAATTGATGAGGTTTTTGACGTGGAAGATGCCGAGTTTCTACAGGCAGCGGAGCAAGCATTCGTGGATCTCAATCTCGAACGAGAACCTATTGAGTTCTTGCTGACTCTCATCGATACGGAACAAGGACTGCTAGCGCTTGCTTACTGCAGTCTAGGCCAGTATTCTACTTGTTTAAACACGGAAGAACAGTGTGATCGAAGCTTAGAGGCAAACCTAAGCTTGCTAAGATCGGGAGCCTTTGAATTGTTAGCGGAGCCATTGTATAATGGTAACACTGGGACAAATATTTCTGGGCTTCGGGTCAAGTTGCTGGTGGTGATGCTGGAAGCTTGGCGGAGAGCTAAGCTACAAGATCGTGCCAAAAGTATGATGCTCTCTCTAAAGACGTGTTTATATGATAAATAACATTTTTCTTTTTTATTTTAATAATTGCAGATTAACCGATTGATTGATTGATTGATTGATTTGCTTTCTTTTTCTTTATGTCCATGTTTAACTTTATTTAATTGTTCCTCCATCTGAATTCGTCGAATCGAAATTAAAGTTTAGCCCATTTACCAGATGAACGATTGATTACGTGTTGCATTCGGCTAATTGCCGCCCAATCTCAATCTACTGACTTCACTACAATGGTATGAAAATGCAACATGTGGCATACAATTTCCTACAATTTCTAATAATCTACAGATTGTCCGACTACTCTGTTCGTCTATCCTCATATTCTGGGGCGACGCTGCTCAAGCACGTGCAGTCAAAGCCAACTTTCCCCAACAGCCCGCAGAAAACTTGAAAAAGTCTCTACATGACTGTGAAGTGTTTGAAGAACAAGTGCGAACCAAATACCCCGGGTACCGACTCACCAAATCTGGGCAGGATAAAGACGACATTGTCCAGCTCACAGAGGCACTTTTAATTTCCGAAATTGGACCTGTGAATGCTGTTGAATGCACGGATCCAAGCAGCTTCAACTACTCTACAACTCCAGCACCTTCTCCGCCTTTAGCTCCTACGTTTTCTCGTCCCCAGCAACGCAGATTGCAAGATTCTGAAGACGGATCTTTTCCCTTCCGCCTCCCCTTGGCAGCAGATGGAGACTTGCAACTTCCGCAAGCAGTATTAGAGGCCCAGGATCTTTTTCGTCTTTCCTTACAAGAGGCTCCGTACACGGAGCAGCAGCTCGCCTTTGAGCGATTGCTCTTAACCGCCCCCAGTGAAAAGCGGACGTTTTTAATAGATAAACAGCTGACGACTGAAGGCGATTTGCCTTCAAGTGTTCATCGTGTTTATTCCGCTATTCTCCCACAAATGACTGCGCTCGCAGAATCGCTCGTTCATCACGTACTGACCCTAGATCGGCTCGGCGGCGTCGGGCAAGGCGTCGGGCCGATCGGAGATACAGAAACGCGACCGAGGTTGGGCGTTTACGCGGGTGAAAAGGCCGTAAAAACTGCTACACATGTAATGCTTCTGTTATGGAAATGGTTTCATGTCTCACACGAGCTCAAGGCTGAAACGTTTGCAACAAAACTACTGGACTCTGGTCTATTAGTGGCTTTTACAAAACTGCTCGGCTCACCTAGTGCAGTCTGTGAGCCCCTCAAGCAAAATGCTGGCTCCATTGTGGCCTCTAGTCTAATGAAAACGTTTTACGGCAAGAGGCAGAGATCTTTTAATTTTCCTTCTTCTTCTTTCACACCTTCTTGCGATCAAAAAGTACCCCATCAAACCCAAGATAAACACAAAAAAGAATCGCAAAATAAAGCAGGTGACCAAGAAGAAGAATCATGTAAAAAAGAGCAAGGCGAAAGCCGTAGTCAAGAACATGGCCTTTCCACAACAAGATCAGAATCGTCAGAGATTGGCACAGCTGCAGGAGAATCTGTGTCTTTAACAAGTGTGTATGCAATGCTGAACTTGTTGTGTTTGACACTTAAAACAGTAAGGAAGAAACCTCAAAGGCTTGTGCTTTTGATACAGCTAAAAGGCCTTGTAACACTGAAACGCTGCCTCCGAGTTCCGTACGAAGCAGTGGAGCAATACGTATTAAAACTTTACAAAGGGATGATTCCTCTGTGCGGGCGTAAATGGAGGCAAAATAACATGAGAATAATAACATCAGTATACTTGAAGTGTAAGAATCCTTATCTCCGTGACGATTGGATTCATGGACTCGATTGTGACGTTGATATGGAAGCAGCAGCCGCTCAAGAGACACAGTTACGCAATCTTTGTGACAATTACAATAGACGCCTTGCTATTGTTGAAGGCAAGGGTAAGAATATTTTTGAAAATAACAATGAGAATGAAGAAAGCGCTGGGAATGATGAAGGTGATTTTTTCAGTGAGGAAGTATACGCGTACAATCAGCATCGACGCTCGTCCATAAGGATATGATGTAAATAACAAATAATGAATATATAGATCCATCCATTGATCCTCAATTTCGTAAATATGTAGTTGATTTATTTGCATTCAGATATATATCATAATTAAATAATTAAATTATATATAATGCAATGAACTTTTAGATCTATTACAGATTATCATCCAATTTAGAAAACCGTACAAACGCCCCTTATGCTTAATCATTCAAAACAGGTTCCTCTGGCCGTCCCTGCTTCGACCGTGTTGGCCAAAAACTTGGAAGGTCAATTTTCTGAAATTGCGGTTCGACACATCGCTCAACGAACCAGGTCCTTAAACGTGCCTCAATTAGTTGAGAAATTTTTGGAATATTTTGCAATCGTGATCGTGCCCCTACAAGCGATCTTACAGCTAATTCTAATCGAAAGTCAGAGGCAAAATTAAACGTTAATGTTGTAGTGGACCCGTTCCCGTTCCCGTTTCGATCCGAGCTGTTTTCGCCATTCCCATTATTTTGTTCATTTTCATGCTCCTGATCCCGCTCTGCCTCACCCGTCTGATTACTAGGAGTGAGGGAAATGAAAAGTGTACCGGAGAACCGGACGACCGAGACACTGAGCCCTACCGGTAAAACTGCAAACGCAGGCTGAGGGTAATTTAATATTATTTTTGTTTCCAAGGCAAGTGTAATACTGTCCGTCAAGTCAACGTCCATGCGAGCCTGTAAGCGTGAAGGCTCATCTTCACAAGGACATATTTTACAATTCGAAAATATGGGAAACTCTTCGCCAAGGTGAATATTGGTAATAGTTATCTCGTCCAGCATAGACGGACGAAGGGGCCCGTTTAGCACTGATTCCAAACGCGTTAGAATCGCATCGTTTGATCTTATATCTTCGCGAAATTGAGAAAGCGCTTGAGCCACGAGGACATTGAACCAATCCAGACTTTCGGGCTGATGTGAATTGACATTATAAAACGTTTTAGAAAGTAGAGTTGTCGTAGCTAAATGCGGAAGAGGCCGAAGCACAGAAGACCGTTTGCGTCTTAATGTTCTTTGTAAAAAGCCGTCACGCTGATCTTCAGAGACAGCACTGCTATGAAAGGGCCAAGTGCTTGCTCCGCCTGCTGGATCAGAGGCCTCACCGAATATAAAGAATCGTAAAAACACAATTAAAATTACAAGCATGCCGAGCTGCCCAGCAACGACGCCTTGAGCAAACGTCCATTGAGACGAGGCATTTGTGATTGCCGTTTGAGTGTTTGGGACATTTGGCGGCTCAGGCGGCCAAGGCATCGCTGCCTGCATTGCTCGCGATGATGATGATAATAATAATAATAATAATAATAATAATAATAATAATAATAATAATAATAATAATAATAATAATAATAATAATAATAATAATAATAATAATAATAATAATAATAATAATAATAATAATAATAATAATAATAATAATAATAATAATAATAATAATAATAATAATAATAATAATAATAATAATAATAATAATAATAATAATAATAATAATAATAATAATAATAATAATAATAATAATTGGTAATATATACCGGCCGACCTGGAATCCAAAATTTTACACAATATGGAGTTTTCAGAAGAGACCAAGGTAAGCCTTTAAATTGTCTATCTACAGCTCACTAAACATGCAGGAACGCATTTCGCGTGTTATTGAGCTGAGCAAGTTAACTCTGCATTACGGCTGGATCCCCTTGATCCTATACTTGGGTAAGCTCAATTTTAATATGTGGAACAGGACTAATACTTCGAACTAGGCTATTCTCGCACGGATCCGAAGCCACAGTTACTGCGTCTAGTGTCGCCGTTGGCCTAAAACCACACTGGTGTGCCGTTTAAATATGCTCCGTTGACACTGGGCGGAGAAACACTTTTCATGATTCTTCTAATTTAATTTATCCTGCTCTCTTATCGTCATAAATGTATATTTAATTACAAGTTCAGTATGATTGTAATACTCAAACCGAATTGGTTTCCAAATTTACGATGCATGTTTCAAAAACAGTGTAAATATCGGTCTTGCACTGTTCCATTAGTCGCGGCCTTTGAGCGATGACACATTCAGCCTATACAATACTCGCACTATTCGCTAAAGAAGGACATACTTTATACCATACATTATTCCCTATACATTATTCTATAATAGTGCCATAAACATTATTCATAATTAATTCATATACATTCCACGTATAGTGAGCGATAGAAGAGCCATTAATCAATTAATTGACAAAAAAAAATAATTAATATCTATCGGCGCCAGTCGTAGATTATTAAACGGACCGGCGCTCTATTATCGTAGATGAACCAGCCAAAATCGTAACGCCTGTATGGCGTCAGTTTATTCTCACACTGCAGCTGGTCTGCTGGCCGGCACCGTGTCTATAATATGGTACTACAAGTCTAAATGGCCTCACTGATCTCAGCGTACACCCGCTTGACTTGGTAAAGACGCGAATGCAAGTGCAAACGGGCCCGAACCGAGTGTCTTCCTGGCAGATGCTCCGTCATATCGCTCAGCATGAAGGGGTACGCGGCCTTTACCGGGGCTGTGCTATTAATATTGCTGGTGGCGGTATAAGCTGGGGAGTGTATTTTGGCATGTGAGTACCACTCTGTTTTATTATTGTCGGACATTGTTTTGCCCTTCTAACAGATTAGATACTCTCAAGCAAAGCGATATATTGCCGGCTTAGGAGGCGATGCAGATTGGCCTCTTTCGTCGTTTGGTTATTTGTCCTGTGCGGCCGTATCGGGTCTCGCAACGGCTTTGCTCACAAATCCTATATGGGTCGTAAAGACACGGGTTCTTGCCACTGATCGTGGTAAAGACGCTTATCGTGGATTTTTTGGTAAGCAAATGCGAAGCGCCTCCTCTATAGTTAATCATTAATTAATCTTGATTAATTAATCGCTCGAATTAATTGTTTATTTATTGTAATGTTTATTTAATATTGTATTTTGTTGTTTCTTGTGTCCACTTTTACATATCAATTTGGACTCTTTTCTAACAAAGGTTTCTTGATATTTCTAGACGGTGTGTCGCAAATTGCAAGAAAGGAAGGCATTCGTGGGTTTTATCGTGGACTCATCCCCTCTTTGTTTGGTGTTGCTCAGGGCTCAGTACAGTTTATGGCATATGAAAAGCTCAAGCTATTTATGCAAAAGGACGAATTTATCCCTTATTTGGTATGGTATCAATATAGATTTATACATGATCATTTATTTATTATTATTATTATTATTTTGATGCGTTCTACTTATTTACTCTTACAGAGCAACACGCAATACCTTATTTGCTCAGCAACATCGAAGATATTGGCCACCGCTATAACGTACCCTTACCAAACTTTAAGGTCTCGTGCACAGGTTTATACTGGTACAAATAAGGGACTCAGTATTCGGCAGACACTCAAGGATCTCTCTCAAGAACCGCACGGGCTTTTCCGTAATTTGTATCGCGGCCTTGGGCCAAATCTCGTTCGGGTTGTGCCCCATACATGTGTTACGCTCCTTGTGTTTGAGAATGCCGTACGCATTTTATAAAAGCAGCTTTTGTACCGGGTTTTGGAAAGAAGAAAAACACATAACGGAAAGGAAAACTGTGTCTAAAAATAATGTAACTTTATTGAAAATTATTAGAAAGACAAATGACTATAGACAATCAAAATGGCATTTTTACACCTTACCTATTTAATACTATTTTTATTCATCTTTTTTATTGCGTATTTGCCTAGTTACGGTTCAGGGCGCGATCAATCCCCAGGTACTACAATATCTCTATTTCATATGTCTCGAATGATTATAGAGCTGTGATGTATTTAGATTAGCATAAATACTGATCCATATGACACAGCATCCAAGATTTGAATATTTGAGAACGAGTATCGATTATTAATGGACGCTAACTGAGACGTAAAAGCAAGCGGGCACAATATTGTACAATTAACAGGCAAAAAGAACTCGGAAATTCGAAAATCTTGATAGCGATAGTGATAATATTTGTTCTTTAATTACAGGGAAAAAAACACTGATTTAAAACTCAAATTGCCCATTGTAAAAAATAGTTTGTAAGCCTGTTGTACGCGAAATTCAAAATAAACTGGTGACCGACTTCCATATTATATGGCAAAAAGAAGGCGATCAAAGATTGCAAGTATTTGACCAAACTGATAGCCCGTTGAAAGCAGCCTTTGCGATGTAGTTTTCTGAGACTTTTGGAACACTTTGCAGACTCAACTTTTGTAATATGTTTACTTCTCTTCACATTTTGTTATTTTAATTATTTTGTCTCTTTATCATTCTCTTTCAAAACTCTTTGGATATCAATTAGTGAAATATACTCTTCTCTTGAAATATTAGTAAAACAATTTTTAAAAGATAAAACAACTTTAGATTAATATTCTCGGCAGAAAATATAAAAATTAAACATCATTGAAAAGCAGTGTCCTGAAACGTGTCCCAACCCTTTGTACTCATCTGCAAAGACCAGTACAAAGCTCCAATATGTCAAATACCTAGGGCTAATCCTGAGAGCATAAGACTATAATTCTCCAACACGCATGACTGTAGACAGATAGAGACAGTTAAATGTAAGCTAGTAATCGTAAATTTAGCGACTAATCAAAGACTGGCCAAAGACTGGCCCAAGCTACCAAGACTAGCACCTGCAAAAGCCCGCTTACACGTTCTGTCTCTTGTTTTATTTTAATATTTATTTTATTTGTTTGAGGAAGGTTTCACTTCCAATCACGAGATTCGTAGCTCCATATACGCGCACGCAAATCCCCGGAGCCCGTGGCAAAAAGCCTACCTGTCGGACTCAGGCTGACAGAGATAACGGAATTCTTATGGCCGTGCAGGACGAACTGGGTCTGTGCAGTTTTAGGGTCCCAAAACTGGACCCCTCTATCCTTGGACCCAGATACAACCCAGCGTCCATCCGGGGAAAGACCTACAGAGAGCACAAAATCCTTGTGCCCATAAAACGTAGTACGGCAAATGCCTCTATGAGCAGACGAGCCGGGAGCAGAAGCAGAGCCATTAGACCCCACTGCGCCCCTTTGCCGGGGCAGATTCAGGTCCCATAGCTTGATTGTCTTGTCGAGTGACCCACTCAGCAGTTCACGGCCATTAGGAGAGAAAGCAACCGAGTAAACAGAGTCACGGTGGCCTTCCAGCCGCTCAACAAGCTCCCCATTCATGCTCCATACACGTACAACTTTGTCCAGTGATCCAGCGGCAACGTACTGCCCGTCTGGAGAGATGGCAATAGTAGTGACCCCATCTTCGATGGCCAGAGTGAGTATACACTGCTCCGTTTCCACGTCCCAAACCCGGGCAGTTCTGTCCCCCGAGCCAGAGGCAATGTACCGTCCATTGCGGGCATAGTCAAGGGAATAAATGTCCTGCTCATGACCCACGAACAGGGAGCGAACACGCTTCTTTGCAATATCCCAGAGCCGGATCTGCCGGTCTTCCGCTCCAGTAGCCAGGTACTTTGAGTCCGGGGAGAAGGCCACTGATCTGACGTACAAGTCACCTTCTTGCTCAGAGGTGTCATCCTGCAGGGTCGTTATTCTGTGGCCAGTTTTAACGTCAAAGATCATGGCTGCCCTGTTGCACCCAGTGGCCACGTACTTGCCATCGTCTGAGAAACGGACGCAGCAGACTACAGAGCCATGCTCGAGCGTGTGAACGAGGTTGACGTCGAGTAATCGCGGGACCGCCGGGTTGAAGACCACTGACCAGTCGGGGCCTTCTTTCCTATACTCGGGCGGAACTCGGTCCGGGTCAAGGTCGTTTGATGTTGCCAGCGTTCCCGCTGGCGGAGCGGTAGGGTTAGGGTTGGCAGCGTTTGTACTGGCAGCATTATTGCTGCTATTAAGCTGCGGAGGCTCGTTTTTAATAACAATTTCGCCCGGTCTCCCGGTGTACGGCTGGTCTGAAGGCTTGTGTGCCTCGTCTGTCCTTGCGCGTTTATTGCTTGAATGCAGCTGAGCGTCTTGGCCAGCGGATGCTGGTTGCTGCTGCTGCTGTTGTTGTTGTTGTTGCTGCTGCTGTTGCAAAACTTGCTGGTGAGATCCGTTGAGGTACCCGCCTTGAGGATTCGTATAATAATTAGCTGAAGCATTGGCGGACGGCGTAGAGGACAAGAGGGAGGCCGATGGTGCAGCAGCTGGCTGAGGCGTGATTGCCATCTCCCTGCCGGTAGCCGGGATAGCAGTTCCTGTGCCAGGAGTGCCTGGAGCATGAATGGCTCCTGGCCCGCCTGAAGCAGGCGCAGGGTTATTGCCTGCTGCAGAGGTCATAATACCACCAAAGAGATTATTCTGGCCGAGGCCGATTGAGGGCAGAGCAGGCTGCTGGGACTGTGCCTGGGACTGTGCCTGGGAATGTGCTTGAGGCTGTGGCTGCTGCGGGTTACCCGCACTCCCACCTGGTCCTGCACTGTTTGCGCCCCCACCGTAAGGACGGTGGTGCGGGGAACGGCCTACTCCTGCCGCCGCCACTGCAGCAGCAGCAGACTGCTGCTGCTGGTCTTTTATTTTGCCATAAGGATCACGAGCAGAATCGAGCTCTCGACGAAGCCGGGCAATTTCGTCCTCATAGTCCTGTTTGATACGACGGTGAGCCGCTTCGAGCTCGTAAACTGTCTTTTGTATATTTTGCATTTCCTGAATTTGGCTTGTGATCTTGTGCTCGTACTCGTCCTTGTGGATTTTGAACACGGAGGCTTCTTGAGATATACTGTCCACTTCCGATTTAACGGCCTCTAAAAGCTCTAGCAGACGCGGCGCGCCCGTGGCTGGGCCGGGCGCGCGGTACATGTTGGCCATACCTTTTGCGGGACTGCTTTATTCCCTGTGTGGCGTCAAACAAGCGGCGACAATGGGCAGAGCGTAGATGGATCAATAGACAAAAGGCAGTACAGCCTGAGCAGCTCAAGTCGGATGAGCAATAGGCAAAAGCAAAAGTAAGCGCAGAGGCAGAGTCGAGGGCTGTCCGGTGCTTGTCGCGGGCTTGCGACGCAGAGACAGGCTTGGGCCAAAGCTAAAAGTGAGGCCAAGAGGGCAATAGAGAGTAAGGGAACAGCGATCAGAGAGACCTGCGAGCCAAACAAACTGGGCCAGAGCACAAAAGTGCACGAGAGCCAAGCCGGGTGGTCAGTAGAGCACTGCCAGTACCAAGACCGAGCCTTGGAGCAGTGGGAAGGGGGTAAGAAACGCACCGGGCGTCAAACAGCAAGAGCGGCCACTGCTTGATCCAAGCTTAGTTTGCCGCTGGAAAGAGTATTTAGGGTAAAGCTTCAATTGCGCACGCACAAGATCAATGCGCAGAGCGACACGTTACGCTATAGCACAAGCGCAACGCACGCTTGATCGCTTACACGGGTCGAGTCCGGGAAAGCGGCAATGCCTGGGCAAATGATCTAGAGCCTCATACAACGGCAATCATATAGAGTATAAAGGCGAAAAATCTGTGTATCACGAGCGTATTTTATGAATAAACAGAGGGGAGGCTACTGTGCTGCTTACAGTTGACCAAGTAAGATTAATGGTATTCAGCTAGAGGTGTATGTATATGTATTATTTGTGTGTATATAAATATTATATTTATTTATTATTTATTATTTATTATTTATTATTTATTAATTAATTTATTAATTTTATATTTTAATATTTAATATTTTTATTTATATGTGTAGGTGAAGCATGTAGAACCGAGCGCCGGAATTCTCTTTTTATTCTTATTCTCACACTGATCGCTATTGACATTGACGGAAGCAGACGGTATCCGTGTACAAGATACTTACGAGCGTCAGGGTTTTTAAAATGTCATAATTTTGGGTTTCCTGTGTGTGCAAGTAAATGATTACGTAACCGGGATGGCTGCGTAGTACTGTAATTTTATACACGACACAAGACGCGGGCGTGATCGCTTTCGATCATGTGGATGACATCAGCCAACGTCATGCATACGCACTTGATCAATGGCAAGAGTATAAATATGCGGCATTTAACTGAAATTTTATTCTACATTATTCGACATCTCGTGCCGTAAGATTTCACAATGGCTACCCGCAACACGGAGTCATTTACCCCAGGAGAACAAGTTAAACCACACAAACCACGTGATGAGCCCGTATCTTCGAGCGGCCATGCTCCGGGAATACAGGCCTCGCCTTACGATAAAGTTCCGCAAAACGAGCCCACAGTGTTACCCGCGGGAACAATTCAACGTGACGGGCGGCCTGCGGGTAGCTTAAACGCTCAGTATGGGAACGAGCAAGAAGCTAACCCTGAAAATCTCGGCGCGGATCCTTCGTTGCCCGGTGCTACTTCTGCAGATGTGGATATTGGAGCGGGCAAGCCTGCTGCCGGCACGACGAGCGCCGAAAGACACCATGATCTACAACCTCACCGTCAAAA
This sequence comes from Novakomyces olei, assembly GCA_016906335.1. Taxonomy (NCBI): domain Eukaryota; kingdom Fungi; phylum Ascomycota; class Novakomycetes; order Novakomycetales; family Novakomycetaceae; genus Novakomyces; species Novakomyces olei. The sequence continues at coordinate 347,415 of JADEYG010000015.1, forward strand.
GCAGGGCACGGGGCTCGCGAATTTTGGACAGTCTACATTTTAGAGGCTCAACAGTTTAATCAGGCTGCCTAATTGAAATTGCTTTTGCTAATGACATGATAAATTGGGGGTTGAGGTTCCGAGGCATTTTTTTACATTATGATTCTTACCATCCTGTTGAATTACGCAGGTCTGAACTTTAAAAGTTTCAAACACTACAAACGATTAATTTTCCAAGGCTCTGTCATTTAATTAATTTATCCGTATCCTATTGAACTAGCTGGTCCAAGTCCTTGTAATATCTATATTAAAGTCAACTGCTTCCTCCATTCGTCTTGGGAAACTCATACTGGAACACGACTGCATCCACCAGCCCATCAATCCCCTTCAGCCGTGCCGCGTCTTTGATGAGACCTGCACGTGTAAAACCTAGACGATCCCATAAGCGCAACGACGCTACATTTGTTACAAACACAAGATTGAACACTGACGACTTGTATCCCTAGACAAATTAATTTGGAATCCTTTCAATAATTTTGGACCTGGAATTAAGGCCAGCCCAGAACATGATTCCCTCTACTGAAAATAAATACCCTCAGAGCGAATCGATCTCGATTATATTGTTCAGAAAACAAATAGCTTTAAAAGATTTCATACATAAAATAGTACGGATTGTTAAATTAACGATAAAAAGAATAATAATTGATAGAGAAAAGGAGCGCATTCCTACCAACTGAGGCGCAAAATGAAGGTAAGAAGAAGCCATGACGCGTCCGTATCCGGAACCGCGTTGCGCGCGGCACGTGACAAATCCAGCATTACAAATATGCGAGCAGCGGCCGACATAGTTGGGTTTTATCTGCAGTAAGCATTGGGCCCCAAATAAAACACGTTGATTGAACTACAAAACGCAACAGCCAAGCCAAAACAAAAAGTTGGACCTACATAATAAGACCCGACCAAATCGGTATGCCAATCTCTAGAAGAGTCTGTAATAATTGCTTCGCTATCAAATTCTTCACAATTTTTCAGAAGCAGAATAACGTCTGCCGTAAACCAATACCGAGCAAAATCATCGACAGTGGAGAATTGCTCTTCGTAAGGATAAGTTCTGCCTTCTTCAATTATGAAATTGAACTCGCTTCTCAATTTTTCAACTAGCGCCAAGGGCAATTTGCCTTGCTGCCAAATTCCGCTGGGTACATGTGCAGCCCTTAAATGTTCGCCAGATGAAGTTTGCAGGGCGATTGGTTCGAGCGGCATATTAACATAGTGCCCTCTTGTACGGCGCCTATAACGCGGTTAAAAGATAAAGCAAAATATATATTAAAGGACAGCAAGATAATATTTATTGATAAATAAATAAATAGATAAATATATTTATTTTTTTTAATTTAAAACCAATCATTCAACTGATTCTTGGCTGTTTAGAGTTCAACCTAAACCATGCGGATGGTGGGTGGATGCTTCTTTTCCAGCAAGCACCATCTCGTAACTTGATCACAAGGTTGCTTAAAATTACGACTTATCTTGCTGCTGTATAAATGAGAACCTGAGGGTCTGAAGGGAAGGAACAACTCAATAATTAGAGATATATTGTATAGCAAAGGCGAAGCTGGGACAGTATGGCGCCATTTTACCGATACTCGCATCAGAGGCGATCGCATATTGCCCGCAGAATATTACTGGCAACTTTCTCCATGGTCCTTTGCCTGTGGCTCTTTTATCGGCCGGTAACTTATCCTCAGCTCTTATTGATCGGTCAGCCTGCAAGGCCTATCGCTGATATATGCGTTGTCACATGCTCTAATCTACCATTATTAAGGTATTTACTGCCCTGCTCTAAGCTACCAGACTCCAGCTTACCTGGCTGGTTCCGGCATCCAACGGATCTGTACCTCGGAACCAGCTGGATGTCTCGGGCTAATGTCTATGTTCGTTTCGATACTGGCGTCACCAGCGACGAATATGTATTACAAGTCAGACAGGGATCACGTCCAAATGGACAAGAATCGCAGAACAATGGCATTGATGGATGGAAGGCGAGGCCAGGTGGCATTTGGTTGGGCTACGGTCCCGACCGCAGTAAGGCTATAATGGGCGTCGATGTATTATTTGGTGTTGATGCAGTAGACCCTCGTCCGTATTGGCAATTGCTTCCGACAATGCTAAATGATGGCCACGAAGCTATTTTATCATTGCTGTCATCGTCCTCTGTAGCTTGTAGCAATGGCCAAAATAATGGCGATTGTAAGGAAAAAGAATTGCTCCCTCTTCGAGTGCATAAGGGCAAATACAAAATTTTACAGTTGGCGGATATTCATTTATCTACAGGAACCGGTGCGTGTCGAGATGCTGCAGAAGCTGCGTGCGAAGCCGACACACGGACACTGCAGCTAGTAGAGCGAATCTTGGATTTGGAGAAGCCTGACCTTGTCGTTTTATCCGGTGACCAGGTCAATGGGGACTCTGCTCCACATTCTAGATCTGCTGTTTACAAAAGCGTAGAGCCAATGATCCGTCGAGGGATTCCGTACGCCGCGATCTTTGGTAATCATGACGATGAGGGCGATTTAACGCGAGCGGAAACCATGCAAATTTTGGGGGCTTTGCCTCTCAGTTGGAGCAGAGCAGGTCCTGCAAGTGTTGATGGTGTTGGGAATTATCATCTTCAAGTATTGAATGAGAGGTATGTTCATCATTAAATCATTAATCATTAATCATTAATCATTAATCGTTGATTATTATTTAAGTATTATTAACGTTTTCTAACCTCAAGCTCTGACGCGACTTTGATCGACCTGTACTTTTTTGATACCCATACATACACGCCGGATCACAAATACCCTGGCTATGATTGGGTCAAGCAATCGCAAATAGACTGGTTCACGGCAGAATCTCAAGACCCGGTTTCGAGGCTATCAGCAGCCTTTATTCATATCCCCTTGCCCGAGTACCGAAACACTGATGCAGTTATGGTGGGCGGTATTCTTCGTGAACCTCCAACTGCTCCCACTTTTAATTCGGGTCTTAGAAACGCATTAATCTCAGCGGGGGTGAACCTTGTTACCGCTGGCCATGACCATGCCAACGACTATTGCCTTTTGGACCGTGAAAGTAATAGCATCGCTCAAGGAATCGCTCTTTGCTACGGCGGTGGATCGGGGTACGGAGGTTACGGAGGATATGGAGGATATGTCCGTCGATTGCGGGTCTTTGAGTTTGATACTGACAAACGGTCAATTCAATCATGGACTTGGCTCGACGGGGCCGATTCTCCCCAGGAGCATGTGACCCTAGCACGAGGTGGTCAGCTTGCGCTTCAATAAATATATGTGCACGCACATATATATATATATATATATATATATACAATATTGGTGAAAGAGACCAAAGATGATGTGAAGTATAGAATAGTCCGTGATATTGTCATTATAATGCAATGACAATGTATGTTTGTACAAAATGTCTGTGTCATCAATTGCCTCTCGTAAGCTCTTCTATCCTCAACCCTAACGCTTTTCGCCGCTTTGTCATCCAATCTCCTAGCTGAGCCCAGATTTGCTCCTTTTCTTCGCGCGAGTAAGCAGCAACGCGTCCACTCGTACTGGGAGCAACGAATACAAGGCTCCCAGCCCAAGCAGCCAAAGGATCCTCGCCGAACCGGCAGTCTGACTGAAACCCAAATTTAAAGCCCGACGAAGGCGGAGCACCGTACTTGTACCGGCAAACTGCGTCCCAGATGCCTTTCCCGCAGAAGCCAACTGCCTCTGGACGCAATCTTCGTATTTTATCCTCCAGTGCCTTTGCGTCTGACACCATCTCTGCCCGTGAGAGCTCAGACTGCTCTGCTGTAGGCCGATGGCAAAGGTTAGTAAGCCCAACGCTCCAATCAGTGGGCAGAGTTTGGTCGCGCGAAGGATGCAAACGCTCGCGACTTGGAACGACACGTGAACTGTGTAAAAGACGCCAGAATAAGTTTGTTGGACCAGAGAAAGCGTGCCCGGCCTGAGCCGTCGCAATTCCCGGATTGAGTCCTACAAGGACTAGAAGCAAGCCAGGCGCTAAGGCGTCTGGGACTTGCTTCAAGTGAGAATACTGAGATGGAGGCGCGTACCCTCTGGATTTCTTCCTGGCCTTCTTGATTTTGCCCTCTTGCCCGCGGATTTCTTTACGTGCCTGGCTAAAGTTTGGGCTGGCATGATTTGCAGCAACATCACTTAGCCGGTAGGCTTCGAGTATTCCCCCAAATGACGCTTTTGGTCTGTTTGCCGATACATCTTGGCCGGAATTGTCGTGCATGTGAGGGCCAAAGAGCCAATATAGATTATACTATATTAACGAGACGGGGTAAAAATATAATAAATGTCCGTAATTTCATATATATTAACAAAATAATAAAAAGTATTAGAATATAATGAATATCCAAAATATAGTAAATATCCATAATTTACTATACACGGCTACGGGCACGTTTCATCTGCGATAATTCCAACGGCTTCTCAGTCAGATGGCGCCATTCTACTGCGACTATTGCGACGTGTTTTTAACTCACGATTCGTCCAGTGTACGCAAATCGCACAATGTGGGCCGCAACCACCTTCAACTAATCCGCGATTATTTTCAAAGTATCCTTTATGGCTGCGAAAACTTGTTAACTGGCAGATATATACGACCAATATGCGCAAGCGAATGTGGACCAGATCGCGGCAGCGCACGAGAGCGGCATAAACTTGTATCGTGACGGGCCGAAACGCACGTTTTACGGACAGCTACAGTTGCCGCCGCCTCCTGTAGCCGTTGTACAACTGCCACAAGCCTATGCTTTTCCTCGTACGTCCTCCCTCGCACAATTTTATCTGTTTTTCTTGCCTGGTTTTCTCAATCATTTTGCTTTATGTCTATCTTCGGCTTATACAATGAGCCCTGATCGTAATGGCCTCTGTATATATTTAAAATCTTTGATGTGCCATCTCCTCTGTGTAACCCGTTGCTATACGGGAACAGCCAAGTATCTCATCTCTTTTGCTTTTAATCGTTTCTTTTGTCTCCAATTAAAGTCGTCTATATTGTCTTTCCAAAAGCATTTAGAGCCGTGCTTTTCGTCTGTCTCATTATATTGCCTTCTCCTGGCGCACATTAACAAATCAGCTCAGTCTACTCGCAATCCTCCTAAAGTCGGACAGCCGCCACCAAACATTATTCAGCCTGGAATGCAATGTAAGCTCAATTGCCTTTACAATATCTCTAACTTTTATAGTGCAAGGTGTACCGGGGGCCCAGCCTGGATATGCCAGCGCAGGATCTGGGCCTTATGGGCAAGCGCCACAGAGCTCAGGCTATCGTGCTTACTAGTGCATGATTTCTATTTCGATACCCTCCATCTCTAGTATTTGACTTCCATACTATTGAGGCAGTATATATGTGTATTCAATATCTCGTTATTTCGTGCCAGATTTACGCTCAATCTAGGGCTCTATTCGCCAGTTACTGTATATTATTCACTTTTAGCCAGATTGTCCCAAACTTTGATTCGAGTATGCATCAGCTACATCCACAAACCTTAAACACATGCAAAATCTTTAGAAAGAAATGCCTTAACGATAGGGAGCATCAGCTGCGATCTGACGCTGAATTTCAGGCTCCCATTTGTCTCCGTTAGCTAAAAGCTTCTCCTTATTATAAAGCAACTCTTCCCGAGTCATCGTAGAGTATTCCACGTTTGCCGTCTCCACAATAGCGTCCACCGGACAGCTTTCCTGGCAGAGTCTGAACTGGTTAGAAACAAATTCACAATTCCATTGGCGCAGACACAAAACTCACCCGCAGTAAATGCATTTTGTCATATCGATATCGTAGCGCGTAGTCCGACGGGCACCATCAGCCCGCTCTTCGGCTTCAATCGTAATAGCCTGTGCCGGGCAAATAGCTTCGCAAAGCTTACAGGCAATGCATCTTTCCTCCCCTTATATATTAGTAAAAAAATTCCCAGTCATAAATCAGTGGAAATTATGTTGTTGATGATCAATGCGAAAGTACTGTTCCATCTCCATATTATACAGTTTACACTAATAGCTATAACGAGCGGTCTTCGGCCCAGATCAATTTTTCAAATGAGCAATACTTACCTGTCGGGTATCTGCGAAGGGCGTGTTCACCACGGAACCGAGGAGAAGTCGGTCCCTTCTCATAAGGATAGTAGATTGTGTAAGGCGGCCGGAAGAACTGTTCCAGACAGACCCACATGCCTCGGACCATCTCCGTCATAAGGAAAAAATTGCCGGCATTATCAAGGATGGATTCTTGCTTGACTACCGGCTGCGGCCGGAATCCGGCCGCTTTTCGCATTGTAGAGCTGCTAAAGCAGACAGCGGGTGCTCTTGCGCCTATTCTCGGTAAGGCAGAACTGTACCCGGCTGTGACTGCTGCCGAACGCAAGCCGATAGGCCGAAGCAGCGAAAGCGTTCCCGCCGCATTCATCTTGCACTCTGAAGGATTAGACTTGCTGCAATAATACGCAAGTTGGTCTGCAGAGATTAGTCGCTTCGCGCTAAGACCAGTCAGTTTGATCCTTTAAACTGTTCCTAACTATAAGAAAACCCTACCTGTGTCATCCTTAAACCGATGCATTTCATTGGTTGGTCAACAAGGGTATATTAAGCGGGAAGACAGTACAATTGGGTAATAATTACGTTATATACGTTCCGTATTGATTACATAATCGTGTACTGTTTGCTTGAACCTTCTTGTTGTTCCTGCGCAACATGATTTATTATGGTGTTTAAATCCTTTAATTGCTTATAATATAATGATGTATGAAACGACGTGTTATAGTGTAAGAATATTATTTAATACGGGGAATACTGCAATAAGCCCAATCGTTCGTTGATTGAACAGACAAGAATCGATCATGATTGATTGCCGAGCGAACGGCTGTTAATCCTTATGCGCTTTACACTATTTGTTTATACTATTGAACTCTTGAACGTTAATTACGCAATACGCTTATGGGGACTGTTGAATTTGCAAGCCATTATTTCTGTATAGCAAAGTATTGTGATCTTATTCCGTAAGACACTAATTTTATGGTCCAACACTGAGGCATTTCATATTCATACTACACGAGCGTAGCCTTATTTTCATTAATATAAGCTGCTCTTCATAAAGCTAAAATGTCAACTAGCGCCTGCAATAATAATTTGGTGCTTTCGCCCCATGATTACAGTTATGCTCGACTAAATCCTTATCTGCCGGCGTCACGTGCTGGACTGTGCGCTGAAGCGATCAAGCAGGATATGCTTGGCGTTGAGAGTACGTCATGATGGACCCATAGAGCAGAAGATTAGTTTTCATCCGGCATTACAAGTCTATCAGAATTGAAAACTAATAGAAAAACAGGAAAATAATTGCGACGATCAAAAACGCTCGCCTTGGCAGACAGCTGCCAAGACCGTTGAAGAGTGTATACGTAAATAAATTTTAGTCGCGAATAGATAAACAAACTAGTCCTATTCAGAATTGTTCTATTAAATTTAAAGAAAAAAGCAATATCGGCAAAAACACCCCGCAATCTTTCAAGACAAGCGCGAAACGAGCCAACGTCTGACGAGGCTCTTTTAGATACGGGCATACTGCCGTACGCAGATAACAAACATGAGACGTTTTACATATAATAAACTTTTTATAGTACGATATAACCAGATATCTATAATTTCGTTTAATAAACATTGCTTATATAACTTGCTGTATATTAAGACATATTGCTCAGGAACCAAACACTCGGTTCTGCACCGGCAGATACAAATATCCACAGTTGATCGCCCTTAAAGTCTTAGATGCGGAGCTTTTGCGCACGCATTTAATTCTTCTTTAATGCTGTCTAAGCCATCCTACTCTGCCATTGGGAGGAGCGTCCGCTAGTAATTAGTTCAACGTTTCTTTGTTTATTTATTAAGATTTGAATTGGGCAATTGCCCCAGCGCTCACTGTCGATTCAAATTGCTCGGCACACAATCATCTGTCGAAGACTTTCAACGTTCTGAAAGGGCAAACTGCTCTGATTAATTGTTTGGTCGTACATTTAATTGTTTATATTACCTATTTATCTATACACTCAATTTCGGCTACTTGGATTGCATCAACGAGGTCCTGATATTCATATTGCCTTGCCGGTTTTTCTGGTCCTGCAATACTATTGAACAACTGCAGCGTTGGCTAATTTAGCCAACGTGCCGACTTACTTTCTTGTTCAATTTGATTTACAGATTCATTTCCTTTTTGATATCGCCCATCAGTGAGATTCAAAAGCAACTGATAACCGACTCTTAAACTCCACTCGCACTCAATCTGCCTAGAAGTCTTACGATCGCTTTTCCAATTTTTTATTTAATTTATTCACAACAGTGGCATTGCCAAAAGAAGGTGGCAGCGACAGTGCGCTGCCACTTTTCACACCTTCTACGCCTGTAAAAAGGCGCAGATGCTATTGGAATTTTGCACGGCGAGGCGGATTTACTCGACGGTTTCAAAGACGGTTCAGAAAAATGATTGTTATTGCCGCTGCAGTGTTGCTTGTGCTGATTGTTCTGCTTTGCGGCATTTACGCCCCGCCACGGGCTCTTTTACCGACGATAAAAAGATTATTTCCTGACGTCATTTTCACCGGTGAACACGGAAAGAGCGCGCCAAACAATGATATTATACGCCCACGCGTTGCGTGGACGTACGACGACGTGCCTTCATCCTTTACGCGGCGTATTTTAGACGCGGCAGAGGCTGGGGGACACAGGGTAACATTGTTTTGTATTGGCTCTCAAATACAACGTAATCCAGAAGCCCGTAACCTGCTCGTACAGGCAGTTCAAGCCGGACACGAGCTAGCAAATCACGCAATGTATGATGAACCCACGTGGCTTCTGCCGCGTGGGCAATTGTCGCGCCAAGTTTTAATGGTGGACGAAATGATTGAAAGCTTATATGCTGAAGCAAATGTTACGCGTCCCCCGACGCATTATTTTCGACCTGGATCAGGCGTGTTTACCGGGCCAATGATAGGGCTTCTGCGTAATATGGGATACAGGCTGGTCTTGGGTGACGTTTACCCACACGACGCGTTTATTTCTTGGCCCGGGATCAATGCTCGTCACGTGCTTTGGAACTCTAAACCGGGGAGTATAATAATTAATCACGATCGCCGATCTTGGGCTCCTGAACAAGCTGAAACAATTTCACACGGTTTGAGTGCACGCGGAATTGAATCTTGTACACTGAGCGAGTTACTGGCCTGAAGCGTTTACCCATTTTGATTTGTGCATTATCGTTTTCAAATCATCACATTATCACATTATTGCATTTTGTCTATAATTTTGTTGACTATTCTTCAACGCTTAAACCTGTATTTTTATCGTTTATGAACATTTTTTTAGTAGAGTATCTTATTACGCCTATACATACAACTTGAATATATGTATATATAACCAAAATTTCTGTCTTTATGCTTCTGATCTAGCTGAGCAGTGCCCAATTTAATAACTGCTGTCTGGATAAGATTGCCTGGTACCTATACGCTCTCTATCTTTGTGGCTTTCACAATAACGGGGATTAGTCCGGCTGGCTGTAAGTCAAACTCACGATGGTGAGTTACGCGCAAGAGTCCTTTGATAAAGCCTGAATGCGATGTTATAGACACAAAAAGAGACGGATCATTATCAAAAACCCATGAAAGACCAGTGTGAACTCGGGCATCGACGGACGAGCGTGGCTCACGGTCGTCTGGCGTGAAAAATTCGTCGTCATCGCTCATTTCCGGATCAAAACTGAAATCTGGGAACCGCTTACGGACTATGGAAATACGACCACGCCGGTCGCACATGTGCTTTCCTGATCTCTCTCGCCACCACTGAAATTAGCTTGGTTAGAAAAATAAACAAACGAACAAACAAATAAATAAATAACAATTATTTGATTGTCGATTTAAACACAAGCAAATGAAATGTTAGATACCTCTTGCACTTTGGGGCGCAGGCGCAAGCTTCCTTCGATAAGTAGATCTCCACTATAATTTAGCGTGGAAACTAAATGATGCTTACAAGGAAATTTGACATGTCTGCAACGTACGCAAAAAAGGCGAGCAGTATAATGAAGTGGGTGCAGGCGCACCTTTAAGTACCATCGTTTTCCATGTCTTGTTGACACGCTCCACTTGTTCCTCGCCATATTGAGTTAGCGCTGGGTCAGGGGCCCAAGTGAATTCGTCATCACCAGTGACAAAAGCCCATTTACTTGTCCAAGGTTAGTTGTCGGAAAAAAACAAAAGCGAAATATCAAAACAATAAGCCAATATATCATAGACAGAGAAATTAAAAAGTAAGCTGGACCGCTAGCAAAAGCGCTATAATCTGATCGATCTTAGCATTTGAAATGCATTATATGCCAACTTGTTTCAATTGCACGACCAATTGACCACAATGAGACATGAATTGTATGTCAGGGGACTAATCAATCGTTATAATGATTGATGTTTAGCTGTAAACAAAAGTGACAAATATACCTGTTCCAAGCCTCTGTTCCATATTTAGCTTCGGCCTTGTTGTGGTAACCTTGGCCGTGGCGGCTAGCGTAGATAAGCTTCACGCGAGAGTCAGGTCCGGCTTCTGCATTAAGGTCTTGCACGTGCTGAATGAGCCACTCAAAAGTATGAGGAGCACGTAAACCAAAGTTGGACGAGAGCTGTGAAACATTTAAAACTGTGAAGAACTAGAGAGTGAATACCTCATCGAAATTAGAGGCATCTGTCTCTGGATGTGATTGGTCAAATACACCTGGAACGAACTCAAATGTCCAGGGCATGTTTAAATGAAGATGAAGCAGTTGATATTTGAGGGTTAAAAGCGACTTCTAAAGAATTATTTAGGGTTAACCCAGCTTGTTAATAATACAGAGGAAAATGTTCAATGGTATAGAATACAGGAGGAGGCTTTCATGTTGGTGTTAACTTACATTAATTTAGAATAATATCGTTATATGAGTTAAAAAAAAAATTATATATATATATTAACAAATACATAAATATTATATATTATAAAATTATTTAATGGTCTGCTAATAATGGTGAAGATACTCAAATCCTTCATAGTAGTTGTGCACCAGGCGAGAGCATTGAAATCATGTAAAACAGGTATTGCAGACACGTCCAACGCGGCACAAAAGTATTACAGCAAATATGAAAATATTTTGACACTACAATCAGCTAAACAATTATCTTGACAAAGTAAACCGTTGACGTCTAGCCTTGACACCCAATTTTATTAACCCAACCCGAGCTCAGTGCGCGGCCAGAAAGTGATTAACGTATTCGCGACGATACGAGTTATCGTCGGTAGTCGTGTCTGAGCGGCTTAGAGGCGTCCATTTTGGTTCAGTCTTGAACAGCCGCACTGCGCGTGTGTAGTCCCTAGTTGAAGGCGTATAGCTGAAAAGTTAGAGCCAGTTAATTCACAATAGAATAGACTAAACCGCGCAAGGAGAACGAGGCCGCCGCTAAATGGAACACGTGCATACCGATGATAGATACCAGGCGGAAGAATAAGCAGATCACCGCGCTCTAAAGCAATACGGATCCACTTATCGCCCTTACTGCGAACATCGAAAAACCCATCGCCGTCCACTCTGTTTATGTTTAGAGGGCAATTAACAAAAATTACAGACCACTTACATGAAACGGATCTCTTCGTCCTCGTGCAAATGCTCGTCGAAAAAGACTTCAAGTTTCTTGGCGTACGCGTTGCCCAATGTGGCCGCGCTTACTTGAATCTCGTCGCGGTGCTGATAGCCACGCTCTTTAGCAATGCGATCGACCTCGGCCAAAGCATCTTCGCCATCAAAATGCCAATACAAAACACCCAAGTCTTCTAGTTCCTCAGCCGATACATCTGCTCCACGGTTCGGTAACCGCTGGTCGCCCTCGTCTTGAAATACGTAGCTCTTCATTCGCGAATGCTTTTTTACCAATCGCAGCCTATAAATTATCTATTTATTGTGTGGTGTACGGTGATGCAATATGGCACAATAAATCTATGAGCTTTAGACTATGAGCTTTAGACTATGGAGCACTTTATATAACTGAAAATATGAAGGATGCGAGATAAGTTAAATTAATTATTAGTGGGAAACGATGGCATAAAATGAGTAAATTACAAAACCCTATACAAAATATTTATCGTGTTAAACGGTAGAGTGCGCTATCGCAAACTACCGAGGCGCTGGAAAACGCATAGAAAGGTCAGCGCTAAATGAAAGCAGCTTTTTTTAGCCGCAAATTAATTATAGAAAAGCGCCGAAACAACAAGTGACGGATAATGGGTCTGCCGGATTTGATAATTTGATAGGTTGACTTGTTTTGTTTGCGCTACTGCCAAAGGGACCGGAACCGTACGAATGCAACTGATTGCGAAATTCCGGGGGTCTGTAACCTGTTCGCGCGGCCTCAAAGTTCGGTTCGAGGCAAAGAATTGCCATCCGATTGCTGAGTTTTATTTCGTCGTTGGTCGGCCGTCCGATTTAGGCTCAGATTACCCAGTTTTGTTTGATAATTTTATACCACGGCCATTATCGAGATTGAGATATGAACTGTGAAAGCTGGTGACTATACAAATGAATCTCATAGAATGACTATTAGTGTGAATTGCTTGCTAGTTGCTTGTCAAACGCCTCTTACTCCTGTTTGATGTCTGCTTCGAGCATTTGTTTTAACGAACGCGTGAAATTAACAACTGGTTCATATTTCCCTTCCTTGCTTTATCTATGTATTTATTTTGTTTTATTCATTCTATTTCGTGAAAGAAAAAGCTTTCAACTGTCTCTGAAATTGCGCGATTAATTCTTTCGTCAGACGAGTTTGAATTTCTGAGAAACATAAAGTCAGATGCTAAAATGCTTAAACGTCAAAAACCAAAAGGCACGTTATTGCGCGAACCGTACATAAACCAAAACTACTGCGTAAAACAAAATCAAGACAAATCGACTCCGATCTCGTTACCGCAGCCAGCGACTACCCTTTCAAATCTGTCAAGCAGAATGTGGCCTTTTCGTAGAAGTTGCTGAGGTATTGCTCTCATAAAAGTACCCAATACTCTCAGGCTGAGGCCCAGCATTGCTTCTAGTAGCAACAGAATTTTCGTGAGCAATTGAACAAGAGTTTGCTCTTTCACCGAGCGCAAAGAAAGAGCTACCAAAAGTCCCCGCTTTGCTCTCAAGGTCGGTTTCAAGTGGAAGCCATGGCAACCAGGATAAGTAACCGTCTACTGAGGCTGCACGTGACTTGAAAGCCTGTGAGAGCTGATTAGATTCCCTCGGAAACGCGGTCGTCTGTGAAGAGGAATGACGTGTGTACCTATGATCCGGGCTTTGCAAGTGGTTTGCCTGCCGACTCATTTCTACACTGTATAATGTCGGACCTTGCTGTTCCGTGGCAGAGTTAAAGGTTCGAGATAGACTGGGAGAATCAGATTGCGGGTAAAAGTGGGCATGACTGTTGCCCCCACTTAGAGTTAACCCGCTTGTGCTGTTACTCCTTTCACTATACCGATCTCCGGCATGATTTCGCGAGGCGGCAGGGTAGTTTTCCCCGTCAAAACTAGCGCACCTTTCGCTAGCCAGACGAGTGAAAATCGCAGGAGGAGTCTTGCTTGATGCGTGATAAGTGCTTGAAGCATTTGAGTCCTCATCGGAAGGAGTCAGCGGAAAACTTGACGAACTAGGACTTTGGCAGAACGTTTGGTAGCCTGATCCTGGGGCTATAGCTGTTGCTGTTGTTGCCAGCGCCTGTCCCATTTTCTGATCCATGAATGCTTGCAAATGCATTAATGCCTCTTGATCACAGGTATTTGTTGTGACTATTTCGTTCTGGTACAAGTCATATTGACTTAGTGAGTACATATCGTCCTCCAGAATCGCAGTAGTGTTCTCGACTTCTCCGCAATTTACACTCTGAACATTGATCCAACAGAGATCATCTGCTGCAGTCGCGAGACCATTACTATTTGCATTATTTGCATTTATGAAGTGGGGGCCATCATGCAAAATTGAGCAATCCCGGTTGTAAGTTTCTAGGAACTCCTGCAACTTCTCATCAAGGTCTGCATTCTCATATTTTTGTTTGTCCAAATCAGTGAGTCCGTATATTTCTAGGTAAGGCGATACCCGGAACGATTGGCTCATACAGAGCCCAATATCAAGAGCTACGTGCTTTGCGAATACAGAATCTCGTGAAGGTATTTTCAAGCGACCTTCGACAACGTCTTCAGGGCTGTAATAGGCCACGAGATGGCAAGGGTACCCGTTCAGAATTATAGAGATAGTCTTCTTCATGAGGCCGCCTTCCTTGAAGAGGAATGTGTCCACCAGGCTTCCTAGAAGACGGCGTTCCATATGCTTGGCTGAGTTGGCCAATGTGTATTCATTCAGTGACGGCGGGTCCGATTTGCGACTACAAAGTTAGACGGAAGAAAACGATAAAGCTTAAGAAATAAAAAAAAGACACACAAAAACAGAAAAATTCGGAGACCCACATTTGAGGTGATTTTGGCTTCTTTATAAGCCGGCGCACGTTTCCAGTCTGGTTTGTATCTTCTAGCTGCCTGTAAGCGAGAAAGTTTCCGAGTACGCGAGACGGGGACCAGTGCAGACTATCGGTCCAGCGTCTAATATTAGAGAGAGTTTCGTTGTATACGAAGACGTTGCCTGATTTTATGAGCTTGTGCCGCTCATGGCCCTGAAGTCTTCGCAGGATTGGCTGAGCTGGAGACTGGGCTGACCTCCCGTGTAATAAGGCGTCTTTGCAAGCACTGAAGATAATGAGAGCGTCAAGTGTGTTTTCGACAAATGTATTTTGCAACGTAGGATCGAGGCAGTCCTCAATAGTCATGGCGATTGAATGTGACTCTTGCTTATATGTATGTTTCAATTGATCCTGTTCTCACGGGCGCTGTTATACGGAGCTGACTGAGAAAGCAGATAAGTTTAATTGCCGGCGACTTCCTGTTTGCCCAAACAAACTATAAAAAGGAAAAGCTCGCTGTCCGTCTGGAGAAGTTTGTTCAAAGCCTGTATGCTGTTTGTTGTTTGCTTTGCTTTTTTGTTTGTTGTTCGCTGTCCGCTGTTCACTATTTGGTGCAGTATGCTGCTGTTTGCTCGTGCCTGCTCTTCTTTTGTGCTCTTTGTTGTCACTAAACTTCAAGATCTCGTGGTATTCCTCTGAGTCGAACGGACATATAACAGGCTGATCAGCACTTTAGTCAGGGAGAGGGTGTTTTTGCTCGCGGGCAAAGACCTCCACAAGCAACTATTTTGCAGGGCAAGATTGCAGGGCAAGAAGATAATTCAAATGAAAAGATAAGAGCAGATATCCCTTTGGACCTACTGCCACCCACACGGTTTACTTGCGGGGGTAGCAAAATGGGGTAACGGGGGAACTTGCTGCTTTATTGTAAGAGATCCTGTCGGACGGGCCAGTCGGTTTCTCACTTGACGGATCTCTCCTAAATTTACGGATTGGAACTAGCGCGAATCCAAAGAGTAACAAAAAAAATAGTGTGGAGGGACTTTGTACCTTTATGGCCGCCGCATTTTTCCAGTTAGTTTCCTATAATCATTTATATTCAGTTTTCGCGTCACGCCTTGTTTATTATTTCTCTTTGTTGACTGGTCAACAAGATTGGCTTGTCCAGAATTAAAATGAAAGGGGAGAAACGGACGAAAACAAGAAAAAGGTATATAATATGATAATCGAAACATAAGAGTGAATTCGGAAATAATAAAAATTACAGAAAAAACGCGGAATAAAGACTAAAATGGCTTAATTGAGAAATGGAGAGATGTGACAGAGGGAAACGCGATGTAAACAGAGATGAGCGAAGGGAACTAAGCGGACGAACTGTTTCTCTTTTGGGATAGCGAACGTGTTCGGCTAAAAAGGAACCGAACAGGGTACAGAATTGTTCTGTCAAAAATGTGTAACATCTTAAATCGATATGCTTTTCTTCGCTCGTGTGTTCCATTCGTTCTTTTACCCGCTTCAAAGATTTGCTTTGATAATTTAGTTTCTTTTCAGGTTTTTTTGCGTTTGTATAATTTTCTTTCAAGTCTATGAAGCAGCCAATGCTAATTGTTGCTTGGGCGCGTATATTATTAGGCGGCTCTTATGCACATGTCTACATTTGATTTCGTTCGCGCAAGGTTCGCCGTACAGGGAATTGTTTTATTTGCTAAAAGTTTTATGGGATCGGCCGTGGCGCTTGGAATTTGCTGTCAATTTAGCGAGTAACCTCTCAAAATAAAACGCCTTTTGTGATCACGTAGATCACATTGTTATGTACGAGTTGCAGTACAAGTAATTATTTAGCATGGTACCAAGTCAATAACGATTTGATAAATAGCAATTATATTTTTTATATGTTGTCTTTTAGCTCATTGTGAATCCATTGGATTTTGATGTCTATTTTCTACGATGCAGCCTGCCTAAAATGCATGAAAAATGCGGTGGTGTACTTGCTTGCTTACGGGAAATAGTGTTTCAGCCAAAAATTAGTTTCTGCATGCTCCAGTCTCACTGGCCAGGCGGAAGCCGGACCACATGCGGCACTGGTCCCTGAAGTAGCATAAAAAGAAAAGAAAAAGATGAAAGAACAACGGATCAATTCGAAATAAAATGGAGAAGAAATCGTACTTTTTTCTTTTCTTTCTTTTTTGGTCCGATTTTCACAAGACTGCATTGCTCTTTCTTCCCTAAAACCCCACTTTATTTTCTCTGGTATTCTTACCTTTCTTTAACTTTTGGTATTAGCTCTCTGACTTTCCCTATTTGTGCTTTTCTCCATGCTCTTCTTTTCGGCTCTCTTGAGCGTCTCCGTCCTTATGTTTGGCACTCAAATCTACGACTATTGGCCAAACGCTTTGCAAAGCTCGGGGAAATGTTGGGCATACATTAAAATTGGGGATTGATGTTTTGATGGTGTAATTGGCTGATGGTTTCTATGAGAAATTGTGTCTCAGATAAAGCAACAGATTGCCAAATGAATAATAGATCTGTATCTGCTTTCAAAAAAAATATGATGAATAAACAACAAAAGTAATAATAAATCAGGTCAAAACAATGAACGATTAAGAATTCAATCACTCGAAAGTTATAGGCAAATTGTGTAACAGGATCTCTTGGCAGGTCTGGACCAGCACGAGGTTAAGAAACTGGCGGCAGTTGATATTAGTGAGGGAAAACACTAACCATGTTCAAGTGTATAGACGAGCAAAGATCAAAATCAGTTATCGAGAACAACTGAATAGTGAATGATTCTTGACAATTGCATGGATCATTTGAAATATATGTATATTTTGTGAATATATCACGCAATAGAATGATGAAATCGTCGTCTGGGTAGAAGCTCCTGGAAAAGAGCAAAATTGATTGTAAGTTCAGCAAGAGACAGAATATTATTGAAAGTGAATAAGGTCCCATCTTACAAAAGCATTTTAAAAATTATGGAAAAAATAATATAAAGTATCAGACATAAAAAAAAATATTTCCTAGGACAATCTAAGGCTATCAAACTATCAAAGGGCATCCATCGTGGTTTACAAGATACCTGCCCCCTTTAACCAGTTCTTGTCTTTTACGCTGGCCGCAAAAGGAATAGTGCAAGATACTTTCCCACGATGATCAGCGCTCAACCACAAGACCTTTGTTTGCGACTAGAAGTATGCCACGATAATCTCTAAAACGTTTCTAGCTTTCCGGAATCAAATCTGAGGGGCAAAAGTAAAGACAAAAATTTTAATGTATAAAACAAATCAATTGCATTATTCTATAAACATTGATTCATCTGAATGTTTCTAAATCCCACCTCATCCTTCCCATCTCAATTCTGCCACAAAGTTTGATAATAACAGAGAGCAATGATTGCTCTCCTCTCAGTTCTGTAATTTCTCAAGAGTCTGGTTCTTCCGTCACCAAGTCCAAGTGCGGGCCCTCACTAAAAGCGCTTATCTCAACGGTACTGTCGGCACTAACTTCAAAGACCGTAATTCCTGTATTAACGGATCGGCCATGCCTTTTCAGTTTCTGCTCTTTGGCCTTTTCAGAGATCTGGATAGAAGCATGGGAATCAGCCCACGAGGTCAATGCTCCAATAACACCACCGTGTGTCACGACAAGCACATTAGCGCTGGGATCTTTAGTCGCTAAAGGTAATATTTCTTTGTTCCAATAGTTGAGACATCTATGATTGAACAAATCTCTGGTCTAAGGGAAACTGTGCGATTAAAATAAGGGGCAAGGAAGATTTAAAGGAACAGAAATGGAAAAAGGGGAAAATAACAGCCGTAATAAACAAACAGAACGGAGAACACCGCAACAGTAAGAGCGTAGGAAAAAGGAAAGAAAAAATACAAAAACTTGTTAAAAGACAATAAAAGAAGGTATTCAGTGTATATAAACTTGCAGGCACCACATACTTCTCCATGCTTGTCGGGATAGTCTGCGCGAATTTTGCGAGTTTCATACACCCCCTTTCCTTGCAGAGAGCCATAGTATCTCTATTAATTAGCAATCGAATAAACATGAACAAAAAGAATGTACCGAGCAAAAAAAAGACAAAATATAATAATGATATTAAAAATATGACATCAATGGAACGGAATTGCTCTTTTCATATCTGTATGCGCCGTCAAGCACTATTCAAACGCCTTTTCAACATCTTTCTTTCATATTGATTGTTCATATTCAAGCATAATAAAATAATATTCCGTACCTCTCGCAATGCATCTGTAATCGTCACCTCTGTTCCGTTTTGCAAACAAGACGCCAATTCTTGAGCAGTCTCAAAATTAGCACAAAGCCTATAGTAATTCTATACCTCCTGCGTTCGAAGCAGATCGCTACAAAAACAATAATCAAAATTCACTCCTTGAGAGTTGAGATAATCCGCTAATTTCCGTCCCTGTTGCCGTCCTTCGTCATTCAAGTGTGTGTCCAAATGACCCTGGAGTATAAGGTTTTTATTGGCGTCCGTTTCGCCTGAAGAATTAGAATTGGAATTGCCCAACAGTCGGATTAGATACCGTGCCGAACAACAAAGATCTTCATATTACCGTCGCTAAACCGCGATTGATAAATTTGACGATTTGGCAGAAAAGGTATTTTAATAATTTATTATACGTTTGCCCATTCGTTATCTTTAATGCGGCAAAAACAAAATAATGTAATTAATTGGAATAATATTATGAAGAGTTCGGTACCAATCCACATCTACTTACTTGTATACTGTACGACAAATGGTATTTTAATTTACGGTATCTTTACCGTATTTCACTTTACCGTATAGTAATAAATAACATTATAGCAACGCAAATGTACCGATATCGTCGCGTTATTAACCACAACGAACCTTTCGCATAATGATAATAATAATTCGGCAGAAATAATATAAACAAAATATTAGTATTAATCAACGCGCGACAACTCGTGTTTATTTCCACAACAAACCCTAAACGTTGGGTAGACAAGCGACACGAGTGCGTTGATGGGCAATGGGCCGCGCTGAAGGTTCAGCTTTAGCGGCTTTAAAACGCATTAAAGATTGTAATTGCCATTTGCTGATTGTCTCTTGTTTCTCTTTGCTAACAATTGCGCATAGTAATCCGGCAACCGCACTCCAAAGAAGCAGTAGCAGCGATCGATCAATTACAAAAAATCATTGAAGACTCACACGGCCTTCACCATCGCGACCTTGAGAGCATCGTTAATGCTTTCTGCGATGCGTCCAATCAGCTGGACGACCGAGCGAGTCGGCGACTTTGCGAATGCCTTATTCCTCAGGGAAAAGTCTCGAGCCGAACCGTTTTGCGCGTACTCTCGAGCCTTGGTCGTGGCGCGACACGCCCAAGGCTTCATATTCAGGTAAAGGCATTTGGGTTTTATTCATGTCAATAGGATTGCCGTTTCTTTACAAGCTCGTGTTCCAAAAGAGACCGCTGCCTTTAGCGTGTCCAACATCGCTGTGGCTTTCAAGTCTTGTCTTTCTAACGAAAACTAGGCAAATGCATTGAGATGGCTCTTGCTGGTTTTGCCTTTTATTGAGGAGACGCGTATTCTATCGCAAAATTTCGGTGTTGTCTTTTATTTTATCGATTACGCTTCATTGCGGCCATGGGTCTGTTGCTTGCTTGCGCACATTGTGAGAAGCAAAAACGTGCTGCCCTTCCGTGTAAAGCGATTATTATCAATTTACGAAACAGATCACAATGACGCTTATCTACATGGACTTTTATGTAGCTTTCGCGACGCCAAACCTGGGAGTGTGCCTTTGCATTTGGGTAAAAGCAAAGCGCGCGTATTCCGTCACCCTCAGCCAGAATGGCTCTTACTCGCAAGGCGAGTGAGAGATGACTTTGCGTACGAAAGCGATGATGAAAATACCCAAAGTGCTGATGGGCGACAATTGAAAAGGCAGAAATTATCGGCAAATCTTCCTGTACAAGAGACGCCCGGGCTTGAGGATGGCAAGTACTCTGTGCCTGATATACCCGACGCTACAGAGCTGGCCAGAGTCTATGAGGATGTCATGCTCCCGCGTAATATTGTTTCCTTGCTCCGCAGTCCGATAGGAACTGTTTTATTTTACTCTCTCTGTGAAGGTAGGTAGGTACTGGTGCAATACTTATTTACTAATTATTACAGAGACGGCTGGCCAAAGATTCGCTTTCTGGTTCGAGTCGTATTTGACGGATAAGTCGCAACTAGTCGAACCTATGCTGAGAGCAATGCTTAGCTTGGAGCGGTTCAACAGCCGATCCGGTCTTGCAAGAGAATTACATTTGGTTTGGCAGAAAAATATTGCGCGTTTAATACAGATGGCAGATACCAGCGACTCACTATCATACTGCATATCCCTTATTCTTGTCTATGCTTCATTTTCTACATTTGACGAGTATTTAACCCAGATACTAAACCCTCTTCAACAGCGTCTTGCCGTCGGCGAAAGAAATCAAATTGTTTCTTACTGCACTATATTTCGGGTTTTACAAGGGCTTGTTGTCCGTAAACCCGAGTTTATTGAGCACATCACAGAATTCGCTGACCGCTCAAGTCGGCAAATCATTCTCTCACATTCTTCCGTTATTGTTTTGGAAAAATACTTGAATTTTTGGAATACTGTAGCTCGCACCCAGCTCCAAATACTTCCGTCCCGTATCGCCCTACCGGATATTCAGATTTTGCATAAAATTATTTTTCAAAGCAATCTGTTTTTGTTAAGCGAGTGTTGCGGTCTCGTCAATTTGTACAAACAGATATTCGACCGACTGCAAGACGGCCGAGTGAAAGCTGCTACTATTAATTCTCTTGTTATGGATCTCTGTAATTTATTGTGGCGAGGCCGGGCCTTCAATAATAGTGACGAAAGTGCGACGGGGTTCTCATTGCCAAGGTGATTTCTGATGAAGACGACTTATTCATTCATTATACATTGTTATTCTTTTATTTATCTGTTCATTATCATTATTAATTCTGATCACTGTTATTTTAATAACTCTAAATGTTACGAGTGCTCCAGGCAAATACTGATATTCTTTAGCGAATTCATCGAGTCAATTGAAAAAGAAGCACGGGACGAAGGACTGTCGGTGCGGAAACTTTATACTGTCCCACAAGACTCGGCGTTTATCAGATTTAGCTCTATTGCATTTTCGCACTTGGTTTCATCTGATAAGGACTCGACTGCAATTGAGGTCATCACTCAACCTGTATTTCAGAGGAAAATTAATGTATGGCACATTTGTATTTATAATCGTTTTAAATTCTGATAATGTCAAATTTTTTCTTTACAGTACGATTGTCCAAAAGTTTTCTATTCGACTACTTGTTAAATTTGTTTCTGACACAAAAAGGGACTTGAAGTGATTAATGTATCATATAACGATTTTAGGGCAAAAGTGATTGAGGAATTACGTGAAGAGGGATTCAAAGGTTTTTCCGATTTCCTTTTCAGCTCTATAATGTCGCTCATCAACCGATCATGAGAATGATTTAAAAGATTAAAATTAAAAATGAGTTTGAAGAATAATGGAATAAGTTTATGTTTAATTGTGAGGAGGCGTTAATGAACCATTGTATTATCATGATGAAGATCTGTACAAAAGGAAAAAATTGAATCATTAAAATTGTTTAAAGAATAGTATAATAATTGATAAATCCGAATAGCTTCCCAAATAACAACTTGCAGGACACGGTAGAGTCAACGCCGAAGGCGATGAAGCAAACATATACCGATATCAATATAAAGATCAGTATATTATGAATGGATGACAACAAGACTGTTTTATATACAAGCATAATTATATAGAATATAGTATTATATTGCATACAATGAATACTCAACAATGTACAAACCAAAACAAATCGGTTTTGAAAAAAAATGCCTTTATAAAACCAAACAAACCGCGTCTCCAATGCATGCAAAAGCGAATGATACATGTACATACAGCAATATACGAATATACGAAAACCATCGAGACATCACACTTGATTATGTGATTGACGCTTTTCCTTCCACCATCCAAATGTTCGAAGGTACCCGCCCTTCGCCCAGTCGTCAGAATCAGATCTGTAGAGCATTGCTTCCTTTGCTCCATCGTCCTTGAGGGCAAGAAACATGTTTCGGAGTCTATCAAAGTCGATAGGCTTCAGCATCCAGCCGTCCATGACCGCGTCGTTCAACCTTTTCACGCTGGTCTCTGGCAGCGAGGCAGAAACTGCTATAATAGGCACACAGCCATGTACCTGGTAAGGGTACGGGAGAGAATCAAAGGACTGAGCGTCCGAAAAAACTCGAGATTTTTCCAGCTCTCGTATACACTTGGCGGCCTGAAACCCATCACACTGCGGCATTTGCAAATCCATAAGAACAACATCAAAAGGCTCTTCGCTCTCTATCGCCTGGCTCCAGGCATCGATACAGTCGAGCCCGTTGTACGCAAAAACGGTCCGGTGCTTGTCGATGCGGAGTCTCTTTTGCATAATAGCGCGGTTAACCGGATCGTCTTCCGCAATAAGGATTCGAAGCGGCCACTTGGACGGGGATCTTGATCCTGAATCTGCTGGCTTACGCTCTCCAGTGTCTAAAGGCTGCGCTAACTGCATAGGCCCTTCTTTCTTCTTGTGACCCGCGTTCTGTGGAGGTTTAAAGCCGTGCAGTTTTTTAGCATCCTCACTGATATACGCATTGTCCATTTTAATTGCGAAATTATGGTGGCCCGTGTTAGCGCTCGAGTGACGGGAGCCCGACTCTCCTCCGGAGCCTCCAGTTTGCCGTCCACTCGCACCAACACTCACGGTCGTGACACTTCTCCTTGCCGGACTCACTGGCATATTCACAGCCACGTTCTGACCAGGTTTATAGGAGGACTGGCCGGTCCCTAATGGAGCCGATGACGAGGACAAAGATCCGATTGGAACTGACGAAGGGCTTGCCTGAGACGCTTGAGCGCGGTAAGATTCAGAAGACGAAAAGGACCGCACTGAAGGCGACCCAAAGTCTTCCACAATCTGATCAATTTCACTCTCGCCTTTCAGACTGGAAGAAGAGTGCCGACGCAGTATATCGTGAGACAAATTGCCAGTGCTAACACTCAAACCTCCACCAATTTGCTGCTGACCGTTATTGTTGTTGTTATTGTTATTATTACTATTAGTATTATTGCCAACAACATTATTCAGACTGGCAGATGCCAGATTGGAAGTCAGGTTCGACATTGCAGGAGTACTGAATGAATTTTGTGCTGCCTGATCAGCCTTGTCTTGAGCAGCCTGAGGCGATTTCCCGACATTGGACTCGGAGCAGCGGACAAATTCAAATCTAAACGTAAACGTTGAGCCGACACCTTCTTTTGACGTCACTTTTAATTGGCCCTTCATGTTTTGTACAATTCTGGCTACTACTGCCAGCCCGAGTCCGAGAGGATCCTGCGCCGATTTCCCGTCACCCGTCCGGGACTCGGCTTGAGAGGTAAGATTCCCGTCATCTACTTCCGTGTCCTTTGCGCCATGATCATCGCTCTCGCCCTCTTTGCTGGTGCATTCTGCCTCGCCGTCTTTTTTATTATCGCCATTATTGCCGTTACCATCGTTCCTATCGTTAGACTTGTCACCGGTACTGGCGTCTTCCGTGGTCGCGTCGCTGGCATCAATGCCCTCCAAGTTCAAAAAGATAGAGTCTAGCTGCTTCCGCGACATGCCCCGGCCTGTGTCGGAGATGGAGATTTCCACAATGGCTGAATCATCGAACGCCTCAACTGCCCTCCCAATCACGGATATAGTCCCGGACTCTGTATGCTTTACAGAATTAGCCAGTACATTGGTTATCACCTGACGAAACTTGGACGGGTCCCCGTACACGTATTCAGGGAAATCTGGGTCAAAATTGGACCGCAACTCAACGCCCTTCCGTGAAACTGTCGGCTTCTGCCACTCTAATGCATTTTCAATAGTGCGAATAAGGGGGAACCCTTCGTACTTTAGCAGCGCCTGACCCTCTTCAATCTGCGTGAGATCGAGCATGTCATTGATCACATAAATTAGGCCCTTGGAGGCATCGTGCGATGCTTTTAAATTGTTTAACACTTCAGGACTCACGGGATTTTCCATTGCCAGTTCCAGGTAATTGACTATTGCGTTTAGCGGCGTTCGAATCTCGTGACTGGCATTGCTTAGGAGCAGATTGGCCAGTTTACTTGATCGTAGAGCCGACTGCTTCTGCCTCCAAATATCGATGAATCTGCTATACAGGATACTGAGGAAGGCAGCAGCATCAAAGTCCTCCTGTGACCATTCTCGGCACTTTGTAATGACCTTCTCTGTCCACACACGGAACGAGTTTCGTGGTTGCAGTGGGTTGGAGGCATTATTGCCTGAAGCGATTACCTTCTCGTACGGATTTCCCGCCCAATTCACCTCTTTTACCTGGCATTTTCGGAGGAAAGCCATAAAATCGTTGTGGCTGTTTGACAGAGGGACGTACAGGAAGCCAGCGATATGCGAAAGGGGCGTCAACAGTCCGAAATCAGGGTATTCTCCACATATATCTTGAGACGCGATAATGCTGTTGAACCGCTTGTCACGCAAGAACTCACGCACTGCCGTCACTTCGTTCAGGAAATCGTCTGTTTTCCCCATAATTTTGGCCTCTGCTCCGATATTCAAAATGGCGATATCAGAATCAAACAGTTTCAAGAAATCTTCTGCCTTGTTTACTATATAATTCGCTGTCGTCCTGTCCTTGGACATTGTATTGATGAGTTTGCGCCCGCGCAACCGCTCAGCATACGACAGCCTTTCGATATTATGGGAAACTGTCCCCGAAATTAAGCGGCACAGTTTACGCACAATGAAATTTGGCCTCATTGGATGATTACCATAAAGATGACAGGAAATAAGGCCCCACAGCTGTCCAAAGGCACATATTGATATCGATAGGGAGCTGCGGACCCTCATATTCTCCAGATACTTGATATGAATAGGCGACATGGCCCGGAGGAAACTAAACGTCATATCCAGCGGCTTTTCCAGCTCTTCATGGGACCGGCAAACCATCCTTGCCGTTGGCTGAGACCTGTCATAGAGCAATCTGACCCTGTTCTTCTTGTACAGCTCTCTCGCCTGCTGAGGTATATCCGTCATAGGGAAATGCAGCCCGTAAAACAAGTCCTTTGTCGCCCTCCAATCAACCAGCTCTGCTACCACCTGGCCATTATAATCCTCATCAAACTGATAAATCATGGCCCTATGGTACCCAATTATCTCTTTGATTATGCCCACCAGCACCTTGAGCAGTGTTGCCAAATCTCCAGCATCAGCCATCTGCTGGTTTACCTGCTCTAGTATTGTGAAAATTTCCATCCCGTCGTGGCGCTTAGTGCGCCTTCGTAAGCGCCTCAACGGTTTGGACACGGAAGTTGTCGACCGGTTAATAATATCCTGAGAAAGCGTACTGTCCTTGCTGTTACTGTTGCTATTGTCAAAGGGAAAGGAAGATATTTCGTCTGTGTCTGGCAGCCCACTGTCGGCATAAGTTGTAGGGTTCTGCTTGTCGTCTTCCAGCTCAAACTCTATAATAATCGGACCCGACTTGTCACGGGAAGCACGGCTGATGGCCGCCCAGCATGCCCAGCGTTGCGTCCGCTTTTGGTTATAGCCTCGCAAGAAGAATACTTCAGAATGGCCCAAATCCGTGCCCTCGTTGTCTGCCCCGCCCGAGCTTTCGGAACCCGCATCCGACGATGCTCCATCCTCGGGTCGGGAGCGGCCGGAATCCATCTCTTCTTCCTCGTCCAACAGGGCCAACTGATCTTGCAAAATCTCCTTATCTGCTGCCGGCAGAACATCGTAAAACGACTTCAAGGAAAACAAGAACTTTGGAGACAGTCCCAGTATGTCGCCACAGTTCTCCGAACATTGGGCCACCGTCAGCCGTCCATCTAATTCGGTATAGACAGCTATTAAAGCACCGAAACTCTGAATTGCTCCGGGGACATGGATGGGCTCGTCTTCACAGCGAAAGATCTCGTTTGCCCGGCCAGTAAGAATCATATGCCCAGCGTCTGTTTCAACATGCTGGAACTGAGCGGTCACTGGATACTGAGCAGAATCAGCTGTAAAGACGGAGGACTGCACCGAGATCAGAGACTTTAAAGACTCGGCAGGTCTCACTGTACGTTGACCACCTTGCGACCAGGAATTTGGGCTATTACCCGCGTCTGCTCCAATCCGAGGCGAACCGTATACCTCATCACTCAAAGATTTCGGCGCTCCAGGTTCAATGGGACCTTTATTTACATGAGCATTAGCATTCTCACCATCATTATGGTGTATCCTGCCGGACGAGATCGGTGGAGGCGAGCCTAGAGCATCCGATAAAGAGCCTGTTTCTGAGCCGGTAGCTGTGGTCGCGGTATTAGGCGCACCCGACTCGACTCTTTCACCCACAATAGCAGAAGGCGGAGCCTTGCGCAAAGAGGAGACACGGCCCAGTTTAGCTGATGAGCCAGAGGCAGCAATAGCAGAACTCGGCTGATCTCTATCCTGGTGAAAACTGCTTGCTCTCCGACTGCCCTGCCCAACAATTATCGGAGACGTAAACTCCGATCTCGTTCTCGGGGCCGAAGGTGACTGGTTTACAAAAGTACTGCGAATAGGGAAGACGTACTCTTGCGTATCATTAGCTGCCTCTATCGGAGTCGCTGTAGTCGAGGTTGACGACATGCTATTGTGCGTGCTCCTTCGACGGCGAGGAAAAGAGGTATTGCTCTCGGCTTCACTAGCACCTAGCGGGACAGACACGGGGTGGTCTAAAGAAACTGACGCACTAGCATAGTTTGCAGCTTTAGTTCTTTCGTCATGAAGAACTGGTTCATTTGGACCTTCTTCAGGCTGAGAAGATGCGTCGTCAGATCTGTCCATTTGCAATGCCGGTCAAATGGCTGAATGACAGGAAGGAGAAAGGACAAGGTATAGTAATAATTAGAGAACTTGAGTGGTTCGCATAACAATTACTGTCTCCGCTTCAAACACTCGATAGACAGTTCTTCTTTATTTATTTCGTTAAATTTGCCCTGAGATCGAAGAGCCCTGTTGTTTTTATTTGCCAATAGTCGCTCTTCTTCTAAAGCCTTGTATAGTTTTAGAGCAGCAGTATTTGAGCAGCAGTGCTCGCTTGAATTTGAATTGTTTGTATCTGCTTTCCTGTCCACTCTGCTCAAACGATCATAAAATCCTTGCGTGACCTTTCGAAACTCGACTCCCTATTTAACAGTAATTACCTGCCCTGCTCTATCGTCTATCCCTGATCTGTTAACAACCTCCTAATCAGGCGCGAGTACAGTCACAGATCATCCACGAAGAAACAAGAAGGAACAAGCTGCCGAATATTCCTCGCAATTCTCAAGACCGCAATTTACGTGAATAACGAAAAAGAAGTCTACAGTCTAAATTCTGACGCGCGGCCACAAATATCAAGGATTAAGCAGCTGATTGATACTTCTTACAGCTTCATCTTGGGTTCCCGATTCGGCGGACACTGCAAAGTTTAGCCGATGTATAGTCTTGCCTGAACCATCGTTGGGTTACGTCCGTGACATGAGATAAACTGGTTTAAAATTTAGATTCGATTTGGGTTACCGTCAGGTGGCACACAACGTAATAGTTTCACAACGACAGTAGCTGAAGGTACATGCCATTACTTGTGTGGCCGTGGGAAAAGAAAATTACAGGAGAAACAGGACTGGGCTGTGCTCATACATTAAACTGCGTTTCGCCCTAAAATCAATCGTCTTTTGCCAAGATACAGTATAGCTTGATATTCATAAGTGGACATGTAAGTGTTTTTGCGTGTGCGATAGGACCGTTTGTGCTCTCGTTCCACATGTTTCTCATTTATTTGATAAAAATAAATGATTTCAAACAGCTCGCTAATGCTTTATCTTTATTTTGAACGCTTTAATTTTTAGCAATTTCACGATAGTCAAGACTAGCATTTTCTTGGAAGACGAGGCTACCGATAAGCACTAAGCGATGTCATTTAATGCATGATTTTCGCCCTTATCCCATTCCTTATTTACCATTGGTCGGCAATATTCTCCGGCGATAACGAGTATCGAGATTTGTGGTGTCAGTTTAAGTATGCACACTTAAATTAACGTTTAATTTCCCTACTCTGAGCAGACGCGAGCGATACCCTATGCGTATATAATGATCGTTGCAATAATTGTATCAATTAAAAACGAGAGAGAATAAATTAGTAAAATAAATAATATGAAGAATATGAAGAATATGAATAAATATGAATAAATATGAATAAATATGAATAAATATGAATAAATATGAATAAATATGAATAAATATGAATAAATATGAATAAATATGAATAAATATGAATAAATATATAGATAACCATCACAGGTTCAAATGATAGCCGGAGGCATGTAACAGCAGTTCCTACTGCTTGCAAAAACAATGTCCGCGTCTTCAACTACTCCTTCTCGCGGCTGGCAGTCGCTGCGGGGCGTAGACTGGCGAGAAACAAAAGGCTCAGACCATGTTGTACATAAAAGTTAGTGCTCTCCCGTCCGACAATGTATCTAACAATGACAGACGCAACCGCTGGCAACGAGTCTAATGGCTCACGAATGTGGGGACGGCTGTTGAACGCTACCGGATCAATTCAAAGGATTACTGAAAAAATGCGAGATGCTGACGAGGATCGGTCGGAGGACGATACTCACGTTGTCCGAGTCCTACGGAAATATTACTTGGAAAAGTACGACGGGCTTCCAGCGTGGCTCGCTCCCCCGGGCGAGCCTCCAGCTGCCGCTAGCAAAGACAAGAGTGGCAAGAAAAATCCACGTGATTACGGGACAGTAGATCCACGGGGTCAAAGAGCTGCAGCGACTGGCAATTACTACTCTCGAGCTTCTGTAGCTAACCGTCCTTCAACCCTGACTGAAACAAACTCGGCACCTGCTGCGCCTACAGTGCAAAAGAAAGCTGCTGTCTCGCTGTCTGATTTGTACTCTTCTTCCTCGTCTACTGCCGGAAGGAATACTGCGGGCTCACCAAACGTAGCAGACAAGCTTATGCGTCAACGTATGCAAAACATGCACCTTGGCCGGTAGCAGATTGACATTTTTTAAATTAATACTTTAAATTTAGTGGGCATTGATATGAGGGATAATGGGTTTTAATGTAAAACAAGAGTCAACTAATTTTTTCTTTTCTAATCAATAAGGCTCTTTTATTATTCTGGGCTGCAAAGAGATAAATGATCAGATATTAGCGGAAGCTAAAGGTTAAATATTACAGAGTGTCTAGGCAAAGGGTCATGAAATGTACACACTTATATAATAAGTCAGCACGGCAGGATTGACCTCGTTCGGATCCGTGAGATAGACGTATAGTACTAGAGCGTGATTCTCACACCAGCCTGAACGTTAATGATCGTTTGAAAAGAGTGAAAAATCAAATATTAAATAAAAAAAAAGGAAGAGAAATAGAGCGTGATGATTATGGAGAATTACAAGCGATGATGCGACGTGCTACAGTGTGGACACGCAATAAATTAAGCCATTCTTTGGCGTCAATTCGTAAACCGACAAATTCGTCCTTGGTCCTCTCGTGTTGCACAGAATTCTGCTGACGATCCTGATTACGATCCGGGTTCAACTCCGGATTTATAAGCCCCGACCACCGTGTCTCTGCACGCACTTCATCAGCCTCAACGGCAAGTGCAAATTGCCCCGACATATTAGCCAGCACGGTAATTCTATCACTCAGGCCTCGAAACCGTTCCGAAATACTTCGAACATGAAGGGCAGAAGGCAGTATAATATGCACGTCAGGATCGGGTAAAACCGGCTCGCGCACAGACATCCAAGTGTGCGGGGGAACAACACGGCAGCGTACCATGTGCTGCACTACATTACTCGAGAGCATAGATCCCGCGTTCGTTATCGTAAGAGAAAGGATAGGATACCCGTCTTTCTTGCTTAGCCGAACGACGAAATCAGTGGACTCATAACCTGATCGTAACGCACGAGCAAGGTTTGGCAAAGAAACTTCCAGGGCAATTATATTTTCTGCATTTGATTCGCACACCACCGATTCGAACAGAGTTTCCTTTGGCTATTAGGCACTCGAACAACACTCTTGCACTTTGAAGACTCTTACATTGCTAAAATGCCTGTAGAATAAGCATCCATAAAAACATTGATTGCCCTTACGACCACATATGAACACCCTGACCAGCAGGGATGACGACAAATTTTGTCCACTCGGGCGAAAGCTCAAGCATGCATGTTGCACTCAGTCTTTCCAGTGCCTGGCACAACTCTTAACATTAGTATGCGCATAAAAGACAAAATAAAAAGACAATTGAATAGAGAATCAATCATGGATAAAAATACTCGCAAATAGTTGAATGTCCGCTACGACGGCCTTGAACTTCATCGCATTGGCTCATAAGCAACGTGTGGCCTATAATTGTCGCATTGTTTCCATAAATCTTAGAATGCCGAACGAATTTAATATGATTATTTACGCGTCTGTGCGTTTAATGCTCAAGTGTATATTAAGCGATAAATGCAATATGATGTTATTTAATTATCAGAACCTGCACTATAATGCTCTTTTTAATATTAAAAAATATTTAATAATAGACGAATTAATAAGGTGGAATAACAATCCTATGTAAATGCAGGGTTTTCCTACATAATTATATACAGAAAACTGCAGTCGCACATTTTCATTACTCTCTTTTGCTCAGTCGGCAACGATTCGACTGAAACTAGCAGCTTCGGAACGTCGCGTGAACGCGTACCAACGTGTCACGTGCATTGTTACTGTGCGGCTCCGGTACAAGTTCAAAAGAGGGAGATTAACAGAAGCGTAGACTCATTGGTCGCGCTTGGTGTCTATTAAGCCGGGACGTTTGCCAAGGCGCGGAAACGTGCTGCGTGGCCCACGTCTGACTAAGATCACCGTACACACGTATTAAAAAATTTGGGTTAAATCGTTAAACTATTTGTGAGATTGCAATCGACAAAGGAAAAAACGAGAAATAGGAAACAAGAAAAAAGTCGCAAGAAAAAGAATAATAAGAATTTTAAGGAAACAAGAGAGAAATATAGAGGAAATAGGATTAAGACGAGGCCGACGTATACAAAATTGCAAAGCAGAAATGTGGTATCTTAAATTCACGAAATACTGAGATTCTCGGATTATTGCATATTAATTTACTGCGGATTGTATATAACACTTTACATACTCTTAATCACAAACCCAGTTTGTTCCTTGCGCATTCTATTAGTGTTTTTACGATTCGAAGAATACGAATATTTCAGTCTTTAAAAACATTTAAATACATAAAGAATTGATTTGTCGCATTTTTTCCAGACATTCGTCTTTTAGCGTGCGCGTCTGATGTGCGGCAATATTGATTAAAGTCCTTTAACGCGAATGCCGCGTATTAACCCCTGGATGATACACGGTATTGCCCATCGATCAGCACGACTAGCACGAGTATGTATGGGCACACGTGGCGACGTGCCACAGGCTCAGAGAGAATTACGTTGGATCATTCGTGAATCACGCGACTCAGTTCGCCAGCGAAAAAGCGTAAAACACCAAAATTTGACAAAAAGCCAGACTCTTACGCGGCTGATTAACCAAAGATGTCGCCAAAGATCACGTGGCACGCCTCTGCAGTACGTTCTTGGCAATGTTCCCTTTGGTGACGTCTTAATCCGCACTATGCCAGGTGTGCTGATACCGCGATGGGAAACGGAAGAGTGGACCCTTCACTTAGCCAACGGCTTGAAGAGCAACTTTAGGCCTGGCGCCAATTTGGCGATCGCCGATTTGTGTTGTGGCTCTGGCTGCATTGGCCTCGGCCTTGCTCATGCAATCTCACCGATGCTTCGAGTAAGCAAATTGACCTTTGCAGACAAAAGCCTCGAGGCAGTCAGCCTGTGTAAACGCAACACTAAATTAATCACAAAACTCGGAATCCCGACAAGTACACGGATCTGCGACTTGCAACAGCCGCTTGCTGGCAGCATTGCTGACCTGCTTTGTGAAGCAGACCTCATTGTATCTAATCCGCCTTATATTCCGCCTCTGCAGATGAGTACGACTGCACCACAAGTGCAGTACTATGAGCCTCATCTGGCCCTTGTCGGCCTTGGTCAAGACGGTGCAGGACTGCATCGATGTATCCTGCAACAATTGGTCCAATTGCACTCTCGAGCGAAAGCAATTGTCTTTGAAATTAATGACGAACAGCAGGCAGTTGAGGTAGCGGATGATATGCGACACGCAGAGTTTGGCAGCTGGCAGTTCACAGCCGTTTGGCGCGATACAGCTGGAGAGTCTCGGTGCGTAGTCGCCTGGCGTGATTCCGACTGGCATTGGCTAAAGCAAGGACCGTCCGTAGATGGTGTATTTCAATAATGATTGTAAACTACAATTGTAATCAACGATTGAAAATGTCCAATGCTAATAAAACAATTGTGTATACAGTTGTAACAAATCCAGTATCCATCTCAAGAGTAAGCTTCCTGCATGCGAACTGATATTCCCGCCAGAAAATAGTAAACTAAAGTAACAACAACAGTAAAATGAACAGATTCAGCCGGCAAGTTTAGTGTAGATGCTTGTGTACGGCTGAGGTAATTGTACGCCCGTCAGTTCCAGTACTTCGTACCATCGTGCGACGTCGATCCAAATGGGCGAATTTTTCAAGTTGTGTACGATAATTGTGTCTGGAGACAGAGGCAAGAATTTTCCTCCCGAGGCGGGTTTAGTGTACACGTAATACGGATCATAATTGAATATTCTGTCCCTGCGCAAATGGAAATTGGTCGTTTGATTCCCCGTGAGAAGCCAGTGGCCGATAACAGCATCCTCCCACGGCCGACTAGGGTCGTTATCCAACTCAGGGACACCTGATTCGCCGACCCATTCAACTAGATCCCAGGACATGCCATACCCTAACCCACAAGCATACTGCCATGATCTTACGAATGTAGGCAGCTCAATGGAAGAGCAGTCACGCCCCCAATAGACGGCGCGCTGGCCCTTGAGCTGACGTAGCTCGTCGTACAAATTGCCAAAGTGGATGAAGGAGTCATCGTCGGCCTTTAGCACAAAATCAAACCATTTATCCACTTCACCATCACAGGGCTCGAGGGGACGCGTAAACAGGCTCAGGACGCGATCGCGACGCGTCTCGTCCTGCGCGTTATCGTAATCGACCATGCTAATAAAGGGAAAATTGATTACTCGCTTGCCAATATGTTGAAAGTACTCTAGTGTCTTGCCTCCATCAATGTTCTCGCTCGCGTCCAGCATGATAAGATCACCATACTGCTCCATTTCCCATGACAGTAGAACTTGCTCTACCACCGTAGTAGGCCGGCCCACGACGAATCTGATGTCTACTAAATCCTGTGGGTGTAGCAGCTGAGCACGAAACTTTTTCAAGAACCGCTTGTATCCCATACGCACTACTTGCCGCCTTTCCAAACTGCCAATCGTGGAAAAGACGCCAATGAGCACGCGCACCGGCTGGTCCACTGCCTCTTGTTCACCCGCATCCTCTTCGTCTAGCGCAGCAGTTTGATTGGCTGGGACTGATGAGTAGTTTCCAGGCGCGCCTTTCAACAGTGCCGTCCGCAGAGCAGAGAGCGCGTTACTGCTGTTGGCCTCTGTAGCATTCGCTGCCAAATGCGCAGAGTAGAGCACAAGACTTACTAGCAGCACGTATACCGCCAACCGCACTGTATTTGCCATGACACTTTGTAATTCGAGATCGAACACCAAAAAAGCCAATAACCAAAAAGCCAATAAACTAAAAAAAAACCAAAAAAAAAGCAATAAAAATAGAGAAAAAAGGATAACGAGAGTCTTGATCAAAATTGATCAATGCGCTTGCGCACAGTCAAAAAAGTTCGGGACGCTGGAGCCTTGACTCGACGCGTGTCTGCACTTATAATTGCATTACAAACGACTTTGGCCCCTCCTTTTGAGGCTTGCGTGAGTATTCGAATAAACTGCGAAGGTTAAATGTTATATTACATAAGGTAATTAAGGGAATACTCGACGCGTACTATACTCGTTTGGGAGCGATGCCTGATTATCGGCTATATAATAATAATAATAATAATAATAATAATAATAATAATAATAATAATAATAATAATAATAATAATAATAATAATAATAATAATAATAATAATAATAATAATAATAATAATAATAATAATAATAATAATAATAATAATAATAATAATAATAATAATAATAATAATAATAATAATAATAATAATAATAATAATAATAATAATAATAATAATAATAATAATAATAATAATAATAATAATAATAATAATAATAATAATAATAATAATAATAATAATAATAATAATAATAATAATAATAATAAAATATTATTTTTATTTCAGTATAAACGTTAAAGCTGCACGTTGTAATACTTCTCTTTCCGTACCAATATACTGTTTTGTAGGCACAGCGAGCACACTGATTCTCGAAAAAAGTATGGTGGACTATACTTTGTTGGCAGTGTTACATCAAAAAGATGGCTCACACAAGGCACTGCCGTTCCTTCTAC
Source organism: Novakomyces olei (assembly GCA_016906335.1). NCBI lineage: Eukaryota > Fungi > Ascomycota > Novakomycetes > Novakomycetales > Novakomycetaceae > Novakomyces > Novakomyces olei. The sequence continues at coordinate 382,616 of JADEYG010000015.1, forward strand.
TATTTTAAATCGCCAGAGCGAATCTGCGAGGTGCAGGCTACCTTCATTCTAGAGTACGATAATCTATTCCACGTATAAATAACCGCAATCCTTGTGCAGATCCCACACTTTTACATTCGGCGCACAAATATTGTACGCGAATGAAAATTTACGTGTAAAGTAATGCAGACGCGATCAGCGGCGCTCGTACATGAATAAATCTGAATAAGACATGAATAGACATGAATAGACATGAATAGACATGAATAGACATGAATAGACATGAATAGACATGAATAGACATGAATAGACATGAATAGACATGAATAGACATGAAGTAGACATGAAAAAACACGAATAAATCTGAATTAGACACGATTAGACACGAATTTTTTCAACACGAATTACTCAAAAACAAAATTTTTAAACACGACTTGATCCAACATGAATTATACTAGACGCGAGCTAGACTAACGCGACTAACGCGCAAAAAAAAAATAATAAAATAAATGTATTGCGATTGTTATAGGAGCCCTGCACGCAGCACTACTTGAGTGTGACTAGAGGTACAAAGGTAAGAAGTAGTGTGACTAGAGAGAGGTACATAGAGAGTGGTCGGTTACGTGAATAATATAGGCGCGCGACGCCAAAGGGGCTACCACCAAACTGCCCACGCTGATCGACGACGCTTGTGGAGCAATGGCGGCCGCGTCCACAGAGACCGGATCGTCTGTGCGATCAGTGCCGTACGCTTCAGCCGCTGCTGCTCCCGCTACAGCGCCGGCAAAAGCCTTTGCCGGCACAAAAGATCAGGTTGCTGTTGCGGTAATAGAGAACACTCCACCGCCAAGTCCCGTAGCCGAAGATCCACCACCGCCGCCGCCGGAAACGAAACCGGCCGACAACAAGGCGCCCGTGTTTGTACGCGCTCTGCACGATTTTGTGCCATTGGACGCAGAGCTCGATGTCGCTGTCAATACTAATACTAATGACAATACTAATGGCAATAATAACAGTGCCATTGGCGACGAGAGCGGCATTGAACCGCAGAGCCGGTGCGTCGCGTTAGAGCGCGGAATGGTTCTCGTGCTCCACGAGCTGCACGCGTCCGGTTGGGCGGACGGAACCGTAGTTTACCCCGCACTCGACGGCCCTGTGCGGGGCTGGTTCCCCGGCAATTACTGTGAGCCCTATCTGCCTCCAATCCTCTTTAGCCTGTGCGAGGCGACAGACGCGCTCGTTCAGCACGGCAACAGTGCCGGCCATGTGGCAAACATGGTCGGGGCAGTGCGTGTGCTCCTCCGGAGCATGCACTGCCTCGACCGGGACTCGGCTATCGTCCAGAGCAGTCCCGCTCTTGCCGCTGAGCGAAGGGCTCTCCTCCACGAGCTGGCGGCTATGGTCAGCGCCAGCCGGCAGCAGGCTCTCAATATAGACAAGCGGGGGCAGAGGGTATACATCTGCGCCCAGCGCGTAGTCGAGCAGGCGGCTCCGTTTGTCGATATTACTGAGCAGGTCGCTGAGGGATTGGCCGCTGACGATACCGGGTCCCTCCACAGACGCTCTGCCAGCTCTGCCAGCGATGGCAATGGCACTCGCCATGGCCATGGCCATGGCCATGGCAATAGTAATGGCAGTGGCAATAGTAATAGTAGTAATAATAGTAATGGCGCCACTTGTAGCAGGTCGGCGTCGAGTATGGCGAGCGTGGTGCTCCAGCAGGCCAACGAGACACTACTTGCTCATTTGGCTGCGTACATTGGCAACCTGCACTTGCAGACACACGCTCCACTCGAGCTCTACCGTGCCACAAAGCACGCTTCGCTTGTGGCCACTCAGCTGATTAATATCGTGGACAGAATATACATCAGGTACCGTGACGCTCACGTGGCCCGCAGCCGGAACCGATCACGGCAGGCTATCAACCACCTCGTGGAAGTAGCCCGCTCTTTCTTGCTGCCAAAGAATGGCTCCGGCACTTGCAATGCCGATGGCTCTTTGGCCGACCGTCTGCCAGTCTCTCAGGAGACGATAAGCGCACAGTTGCTGGACGCTACTACTGCCTGTGTACGCACAATCGGAGCCAGCATGGCTTTTGTGCGCCAAGCGCTGGAGGAGCATGGAGATTTCGATATGCAGCTGGATTCCAGGATAGATAGGCGCCGCCACGATAAGGAGCTGCCTCCTAATCCGGGCCGGGACGGGGACGCGGAGTCTGAAATTTATGGGCAAAGCGCCAAGAGTAGTAGTCCAGCGAATAACAATATGAATGCCAATACCAAACACAAAACGCGTGGCAGTACGGCTGATAGTTGTGCAGATAGCATTGCTGATGACAATATTAAAGAAGGGAAACAAACCAGCTTTGCACAGGAGCGAGAAGCAAACGACGAGGGCAGTGCGGACGATACGATTACACTCCCGAAACAGGTCCCTCAAACGTACGACAGAAGAGTGTCGGCCGCGTCTGTGGGTGCTTCAGTACGCAGCTCCGAGGCAGTGAATAACAACAACAACAACAACAATAACAATAACAGTAACAATAATAATATTAATATTAGTACAGCAAACAAAACTGCCGCTGGTCACAGGCTGAGCCATAGTAGTGCGGTGAGCCGCACTACTATGCCAGAGAATGGAGCACCCAAATTTGTTAAAGACATCTTGTACACGGCCGATGGCAAAATCAACGCGGCCACGCTTTACTCGCTAGTCTGTATTCTGACAGATGTGTCACAGCCCCCAGAACCATCATTTTTAGCCACTTTTTTCACGACTTTTCGTCTTTTTTCGCGCTCGACAAGTGTGTGTGAGTGTTTGGTCCACCGGTTCAACGATGCAGAGGTATTGGCACTCGGCCCTAAAGCAATCCAGCCGGTAAGGTTACGTGTATTCAACACCTTCAAGTCTTGGATTGAAGCTTATTGGATCCACGCTCAAGACGAGGAGGCACTGCCCTTAATTGCAGAGTTTGCCAGTGCAACTTTGCAACCATGTTTGCCTACTGCGGGTAAAAAGCTGCAAGAACTGTGCAGTAGACTAACACAGTCCCGGACAGCACTGACCCCGAAATCCCGGCCGATCTGGGAGATCGAGGGCAATTCTTTGCAGCAAGAAATACCTCCTCGGCCTGCACCAATTGTAACGAAAACCTTGTTGATTCAGTTACGGCTGGGAGCAGCTTCATCGTCTGGGGCAAAAGCCGCTGGAGCCAGTCCGCTTTCCCCACTGTCTATTCTTGATATTGATCCATTAGAACTCGCCAGGCAAATTGCCCTCAAGGAAATGAAGATTTTCGCCAGTATTACGGAGGAAGAATTGCTGCATCGCGGCGGCAATTCCTCCCGTCGGCACCGACGCTCCTCTCACTCCCACGTGAGAGCCATGTCTACTCTTAGTACAGACATGACGTCATGGATAGCTACTTGTGTACTGGACGAATCTGACGCAAAACGACGGGCGGCAGTTATTAAAAGATGGATTAAGGTTGCTGACAAATGTTTCCAGCTGAGCAATTACAATGCACTAATGGCAATACTGTGTGCTTTAAACAGCTCTACAATTGCAAGACTGCGCAAGACTTGGGCAATGCTTCAGGGCAAGCATAAGAATACTCTGGAAAAATTACGTGCCTGCACTGATCACAATCGAAATTATGCTGTCTACCGCCAGCAATTGCTCAAGGCGCCATTGCCCTGCCTGCCTTTTGTCGGTCTTTATTTGACAGATATGACCTTTGTCGATGAGGGGATTATGAGCTTTAAGCCTTCCTCCCGACTTAATAATAGTAATAATAGTAATACAAATGGAAACGGCAGCCGGGCAGGATCTATCTCTGCTGCCAGTTCAGACGAGTCCAGCCTGGCTCACGGATTTGATGGGAAAAGTCTGGAGTCTCCAGAGTCCGGCCTTTGCCTTGTTAATTGGGACAAATGGGTTAAAACGTACAAGATCCTTTCTGCCTTCAAACGGTTTCAGTCGGTCCCGTACAATTTTGAAGAAGTTGAGGAAATTCAGGTTTGGTTGGATGCACAAATGATGAGAGTACACAAATTGGGACAAAGCTCAGTGGGCGATTTATGGCGAAGAAGTCTTGTTCTCGAGCCGAAGCAGCTGGAGAACGTAGTGCCCGCAAACGACCCTTTGTCAGGTCTTTTACGCGGAGTCGGTATGAGTCGGCGATCGACCTCTACCACTGACTCTTCCGGTCCAGCTGGAAATTGATTCTGGCTAGGATTTGGTGAATTATTATTTTTGTTTATTTTTTTCATACCATTATCTATCATTATTATTATTATTTTATATCGCTTTGCCGTAATTACGTTTTGGCTGCTTGAAAAGGGGATTAGAGCCTTGCCACATGGTTGTGTTGTGTCAATGTCAGAGCATATAATGTACGGAATAGTGAGTTGCCGTGATTTTATTTTTATTTTTGTGTCAATTTTCAATTTTATTTCTACTTTAGCTATATATCGTTTATTTTCAATTTCCTTTTTGCGGATTATGTCTTCGGCTTGGCGTTACCTTGTTCCTTGCCGCTGGAATCATATTTGTGACGGTATTTGGGTTTTTGGCTTTAGCTTTGGATGCCGTCATTGGTGTTGTATATAAGAGTACTTACTAGAAGTCTGTTATTTTGTTTAGAGTCAAAGTAAGGTTAGAATCACCAATAAGCAGGTACCTCTCTTCCAATAAGAAGCGACGCGTAGATTCTATTTTCCCGTTAGTCTCTACAGCACTAATTATTATTATTATTATTATTATTATTATTATTATTATTATTATTATTATTATTATTATTATTATTATTATTATTATTATTATTATTATTATTATTATTATTATTATTAGCAATAATGATAATAAAAATAACACATTAGTGATAGATAATCTCCATACGTCGGGATATACAGAATACTTTTTGCTTTAATTATGGCAGAGAGTAAAATATTATCATTATCATTTAGAGGCAGCGCTTTTCCACGACTGCATTAGTGGAAATGGCCAACAAAAAGAAACGAGACTCTGACGAAAAAGTGAATAAGAAAAGCACAAAAAAAACGGAGGTACCTGCTTGCAATATGAAATCTTTATACTGATTTTTGAGATTGATGAGCGTGGCCTCAATATACCAAAGTTGAACACGAGCGGCGAGCCGCAAGGAATTATTAAGCGGCGAGGCAAAAAGGGCAAAACGTTTGCCCAAGACAAGGTTTGATCTATCCTTAATTTCTAATTGAATTTTCATATTTTTTCGATTACGAAGATTCTAACAATTGGTTTCAGGATGTTTTACTTCGGATTTTAGCACAAGTGAGCGACGAAAAGGAAGGCCACATCAAATCGAAACTACAAAGAGCCCATGAGCTTGAAAAAATCCGGGAACTGAAGCGCAAAGAACAAGACGCCAAAGACACTCAGAAAAAGGAAAAGCTTGATTCTGCAAAGGCAAGTTTAACGAAAAAGAATCGTAAAACGAGTGCTAGTCTAGAGCCCACGAAGCCGGCAGAGTCTGGTAAAACGAAAAAGGTATCATTTTCACGGTAATGCTGGCCTAAATGCGTGTGTATAATTATGGGCTTTTCGTTTAGCTAGTTAAATATTGGAATAATTTGGATCTGTTTTGACGCCTTTCTGTGTTCTCATATATTATTAATCAGATCTATGGATGGATAATCAGAATTGAAATAACTTTTAAACAGCCAAAACTATAATAAACATAGTCTTCCAATTTTTCCAACTTTTAAAAGCTCTTTATTGTCTACTCAAGAGTGTCTGGGTAAGCTTCTATAGTATTGATATTGATGATCATAAATATATTACATTTTGTTATCAGTCGTTGGCACAGTTCTCCATGATACACTGCTTGAGCCTCTCCTCTACTGCCTGTGGACTAAACTTGCCTCTTGATCTCCGCATTACCTGGCCCATTAAGAACTTTAGGACTTTGGCTTCACCCGCACGGAAAGACTCGGCTTCTTTACTGTATTCCGATAAAACTTGACTCACAGCCTTTTGCATTTGGGTATCGTCTCGCTGCAAAAACAAATTTTCTTCCTTTACAATTTGCAATGGTTCTCGAACATCACCATCGGCTAATTTTATTTCCAGCACTTTTCTCGCTGTCTCTCTCGCTATTTCGTTTTTTTGCAGCATTTGGAAAAGTTGGACAAATTGTGCCGGTAAAAGATTTATATGAGAAAAATCCCGATCTTGTTTTAAAATTGCAAAAACGTCTTGCACAATCCTGAACATTAGAAACTGTGTACGAAGGAGTCGCTGTAGCAAAGACCAAAATAAAACTCAGTATTCAACAATTCAAATAATTATCAAATAATATAATTATTTGTATATTTGTATATAATAATTATGGAGTCATCATATATTTACACAACATACCAATTAGTCACGCCTCGAACAGTCTTTCTATCCTTTTCGACATGAGCGAGAACAGACATGAAAAATTCGTACACTCCCTCAGGAGCAATTGATCTTGCGTCTTTTAGAGAAAGTAAGTACGGTGCTCCCGTCAAGATATCCAGCTTTTCGTCTGTGAGTAGAGGTAGACTACTGCTTACTGCCTCAACAAAGCTCGGAAGCAATTTGACAACGGGAACATCTGGATCTGGCATATACTGGTAGTCTAATGACTGTTCCTTGTTGCGAATAAAATATGTACAAGATTTAAGCAGATCAAATCCTCGCGTTTCAAAAGCTGGACGGCTCCACGAATCAAATCCAGATTCAACGCCCTTTCCTTCATCTACTTGAGTAGCAATCAAGGCTGCCTTTAAACGATCATATTCGTAATCCACAGCAATTGCAGCGCCCCTTACGGTAGCCACGTTTTTAACCTCGCTTCGAGCCCAAACTCTAGGGTCTTGCTGACTGTGTACGGATACATTTATGTCACATCGGAGTCCACCGGCCTCGAGTAAAGCGTCACTGGCACCAACGTCCCGAAGAATCCTTTGTATTCTTGCTAGGGCTGCTGAAGTCGCCACTGCACAAGGAATAGTAGGAGCCGTTACTATCTCAATTAGAGGTGCACCCGCTCGATTGAAGTCTACAAGAGTGACATTATCCTCATACGAGCTCGAACCCGTGTCCTTTCCATTAGCGAAAATTGCGAAGAACATAAAAAAATAGACGACAAAAAACTATACTACAATTAAAAGATTAAAAATTAAAAGCAGACGATGAATAATTTCGTTCATTATTTAGAAAGGGCAGTATTAATATCTTTTGTCGTCAACGTCAACAATAAACAGCAAACATTAATTGCTTAGAGAATAATATAGACTTCGCATACCTGCTCCAGCTGCAAGTGGGTTATATCCACCACTAGCGGATTAGCATATTTGCCCGCAAGATCACGAGTGGGCAATAGTAATTTACCACGCTCCCCCAATGGACAATATTTTTGTGTAATTTGATAACCGTTGGGCTGATCATGGTAAAAATAATGTTTCCGATCAAACGTGCTCCTCTTTGATAAAGAGCAGCCCAGAGCCAAGGCAGCCCGAGACGCTAAAAGTACTGCGCTTTTATTGAGTAAAGGCTGACTACCGGGGAGCGCTAAATCGAAATACGCAAGCGTACTGTTTGCAGGGCTGTTTAAATCAGGTAAAGGGGCCCTTGAGAATAATTTTTGTTGGGTGCGCAATAAAGCATGCACCTCCAAACCCACGCGTAAAGCATAAGTGCCAAAATTCGTCATGTCCGGCTCATCCTGGCATTAAAAATAATTCTTTAGATCTAAGCTTAGCCGGTAAAAGCAGTCTAATGTAACTTTCAACCGTAATAGTCCACGTATTCCGTAATCAAACGAAGCCAAGCAGCGATGAAAGAATAGAGATCTAAAAAATATAGAAAGTATGAGAGCGAGCAGGAGAGAATATGGTAGAGAAATCAAAAAATCGGAAAAAGATTTTGACTACGAATAAAAATCTGATCAAATAGTCCAATAGCAACAAAGCTTCTGTGGCCTCAGCGCGAGCTTTAGCGACTAGATTCCTTTCCGTGGGCCTTAATCTTTATTGAATAATCTGCCTTGGCTGTGCCGCGAACGTTACAATACCGCTTCAAGCAGACCAGTTGAATCGCTCTTGACTTATACTGTAGACCAACAGACCAAGTCTCCTTCTCATCAATTGAGCTCGCTTCTTACAGCCAATCTGAAGATTGATTCGAGACTTAAGTAGGCCGGGTCGTGCTTATACGCAAATCAGGCGCACAGATTTATCCTTAAATTAAGATAGCCAAACACAGTCTTACTTTTAGTTTAATACTGATAGAAAGAAAACCCTGTTCACAAGTCACGTGCACGCGATCGGCTGTTTATTAAATTAACAAGCGCGCTAGAACGCGTCTTTAGCACTATATAATTGCTGACCGGATCAAATCCTGATGGGAGCGGCCGAGATTGTGAGTGATGGTACGGCCACGTTGAAAGCTGCAGCAGAAGCGTCACGTACCACAAACAAAATTGTTGCCTTGTCTTGGCATTTATGTGAAATATACGCAGACGCTGCTCTAAAGATATACAACGCTTTCAGAGCAAAAGAGCTTCCTCGCGAATACTACGAGAGTGTGCTTACTGCTTGCCGACTGTTGGACACCTGTGTCGTATGTCTGTGTAAAATTATATAGCTCTCTAACAGATAGTCTTTGAACACGGATGTCGTGGTTGAGGCGCGTACAAGGCTAAAGTACGCTCAATTGCTGCTTCAGCACACAAAGGAGTACAAGCGAGCAGAAATGCATTTGATTCGAGGAGTAAGCTTTGCCGAGAATAGAGGAGAACAATACAACTAATATTCAAATCAATCTCTCATTCAATACTGATTTTGCAGCTAAATATAACGTCTACCGTGGTATTTACCCTCCGCTATTGGCCATGCTGACCGTTAGACGTCCCTACGCACGTTGAACTACCAATTCAAATTTACTTTGTTGTCCTTGAATCGAGATTATAGGCGCAAAGCTTCGCCACGCGTCTTTGAGACGTATATCCTGGAGGCCGCAAGGTAGTCTTGATCATATAAATGAAATAACAAAACGAATTCAGCAAATATTTTTTGCTCACTAATACTGAAGGGAGGGGGAACACCGGTGGGAAGCGCTTTTTCTTCTTTTGCATGTCACATCTGAGCTGGCAGAAGTGCGAGAAGCGGCCGTGTGTGGAGCTTGTACTAGACTGGAAGAAATAGCAGGTTTAGCCTCACAACCTGTCCTTAAACCGCTTGCAAAGATTATTCGACTGCATTATTATTTGCTCAAAGGCGATTATGACCATTTTGTTGATTTAGGGCAAGATGACATTTCGCTGATTTGTGGGGACGTGGGAATTTGCTCAAAGCTTGAGCAGTGTGTCTTGATCCTAAAGTTTATTTGTTGCTGCCTCACTGGAGAGAGTGAAAACGCATTTGGTGCTCTAGAAGAGCTGGCCAAACTGTTAAGCGTGGACGAGAGCAAAAATTGCACAGCCTTTTTGCTCGATTGTGATGGAGCAAACAGTTTTATCGAGAACCTGAGCTCACAAATATTTACAGGAATATACAGATTGGCTCATTCATTCATGACCTTGAAATGCCTATTCATGCAAGATAAACTTGTCGAAATCGAGCATTCAAATTACATTTGGGGTATTTCATTTAATTGGACTTAGCTGGCCAAATCGGCTCGTCTCTACATGCTAATTGCTAGGTACCTGTTTAGCCCTGCCTTCCGATTCTTATCTAAATTCGCTCTATGACTCTATCTCTTCGAGGTTTACGATACTGCAAGGCTTACAGACGCTGAGTCAAGGAAATGTTTCAAGGGCGATTACACTCTTGCAAACATCCCAAAAAACGAGCCTCGCTTCTTCTTTTAAGCACGCCAATTTACCATTATTGGCATTTGCTCGTGCAGCGCTATTGCAAGTATCAGGAGACATAGCAAAAGCTCAAGATATATATGAGCAACTTGAAAGGTTCTCAAAAGACTATGAACAACTAGGAAAACTGTGCTTAAGTCAGTTTAATAGCAACGACTTGGAGCTACAACCACTCCCAAAAAACAACCGCGCGGCTTCTGTAGCTGCCGAGTTTTTCGCAGTTTGGCGCCTTAACGACGTCGTACGTGCGCGCTCAATATTGTATGAAATCGAGCTTGAATCGACCAAATTGCAATACACTGCTCTTAAATGTATGGCACTATCTGCCCTTGCAGACAAGTTCAAGCATACTGCACAGCCTGATCAATTACTAAAACTATACCTTGCTGGCTATCAGACGGCAGTTCGGGCAAAGCTATTGATCTGGCAGTTTCACTTTGGAATGGCGGTTCAAGGTAAGCATTCAATGACGGTTTTAATGGGTGTCTTTGGCTTCTTATTGAAGCTAGGCTTCACTTCCTTACATTTTGTTTTGGTTTGGTAACATCCACATTATAATCCCGGATCTTCTGTTGAAAAATGCGCTCTTTCACAAAACTAACCATCAGAATTACTGAACAAAATGGAGATGAAAGCAAAAGCAAAAGCCATGCAGGAACGTAATGGGCTCTGCTTTAAGGATCTGATGAGAAATGCTAATGTACCGATTCCTGCGGATATTTAGATGCACGTGGATTAAGATACCCGGAAATGTAGCAATGATACGTTTGATAATTGTCTAATTGTTTTTTAAATACTATTAGTTTGATAAAAAATTGTACTGTGGTTAAAACCAAACGCGCTTTTTAAGACCTGATCAAACAATGCCCAAACGTAAAGGGGCAGTAGCGGAAATAAAAAGGAGCAAAGCGGAAAAACGGCAAGACGCAATGAAAGAGATCAACAATGAACAAACAATAATAATACCAAGGAGAAAAACAAAAGACTCTCCTTTCACAATTAGGCAGCTTAAAACGAAAATGAACAAGGCCGCACTTGCAGATTTAAGCCAACAAACCACAATGACAAAAACCAATTGTTGTGGGTATTAATAGACATTCAAGAGGAATTAATAATTAAAAAAATCCTGTAAATTTGACAGATAATTGCGATACTAAGCTGCAATCGTCTAGTTGCCAAGCCCACGAATACGACGCGCCAGGCGCATATCCTTTTGCATAATAGTTACGCGTTTCGCATGTAAGGCGCAGAGATTTGTATCCTCAAACAGATGGACAAGATAAGCTTCTGTTGCTTCTTGTAAGCACATTATAGCCGACGACTGCCATCGCACTCCGTAGTCTGTCCCGAGAGCGTTCCCCACATAATCAAAGGCAATTTCGCGAACGACCCGAGCAAAAGGCAATTTTCGCATTAAAAGATTCGTAGTTCGCTGGTATTTCCGGATTTCTCGTAATGCAACAGTCCCCGGTTTGAATCTATGAGGTTTTGCTTGCCTCTCATTCGTATTTTGGACATTTCTAGTCGGCTGTTTGCCCGATCGCGAAATTGGCGTTTGAATACTGCTTTTCCGACGACGCGCAACCGGGCGCCGAACAGGCGTATCTGCCATTGAGGCAAATTGGCGATTCAATGACTAAATGTTTATATAATGGACACCATTCAATCCGTAAATCGGCACTTGGAGACAGACAAAGTGTTGCGGGCTTTATTGTTTTATTTATTAATTATCTTTTGCATTATCTTCCCCTTTTCTTCATTATAATCGACGCGTGGCTGGCAATCCCCAATGTAGAGAGATTGAAAAAGTTTATGATCTAAGAGATTGGACAGACAATGCAAGTATTCAAAGGACAATTTTTAGGCAGATACGATGCGAATAAGAGGGTACAGTCGATCGCTTCAGTCGGCAGTCTGGCTATGTTCATTTGAGGATTCAGATCAGCAGAGGTACTTTGCCTAGTTATTGTATTTGTTAATAATAATAATAATAATAATAATAATAATAATAATAATAATAATAATAATAATAATAATAATAATAATAATAATAATAATAATAATAATAATAATAATAATAATAATAATAATAATAATAATAATAATATAATAATAATAATAATAATAATAATAATAATATAATAATAATAATAATAATGTCAATGTCTCATCGCATCTAATGTGGAACTGATAATGCATCCTGTCTAGTGTCTTGTCCAAAGGTTGCGAAGGAAATACTCATCGTAAAATACAATTTTAGAGTGTACTAACATAAAATTAATTTTTACAGGAAATGTTCTATAGCACAAATCAAGTCCAACGCTGCACCTTTTATACTAGTCTTGACAACTCGTTAAATATATTTGTACTAAGAAATCAGTGACTTGACTAATAAGGAGGACGTTGAGAGTAAGAGGGTTGAGAGTAAGAGGGTTGAGAGTAAGAAGGTTTGAGAGTTAAGACAGCTGCAAGTTAAAAGTTTAAAAGTATCAAGCGACACTTTTGTTAAAAGTAAAGGGAGGCCGGACTCGAGTGGACGTGTCTCGTTACTGGCAAGACCCAAAGTTACAACTGCCTTTTTGTTGTAACACTGTACAGTCGATTTAACACGTAGGCGATGCCGGCCCGGCGGCACATTTTGGAAGAATGGTACTTGCAGGTCCCCGTAGTGACGCGGGTATACTTTACTTCGGCTTTCTTATTATCCTTGGCTGTACGGCTAAACGTGGTGGATCCTTTCCTACTGTATTTCTCATGGAACAGTGTCCTCTTTAAACACCAGTTTTGGAGGCTTTTGACGCCCTTTCTATTCGTGGGCGAACTGAATCCGCAGTTTGTTATTGTCCTCTGTCTCACTGCACAGTATAGTCGAATGCTGGAAGAGCAATCCTATTTCCATCAGCCACTGCAGTACGTAAAGTTACTGCTGTTTGCGATGATTGCGCTTTTACTACTCTCCGAGTTTCTTTCTCTGCCTTTCCTCAGTGCTCCACTAACGTACGTGATAATGTACGTTTGGTCACGCCGGAGTCCCGAAGTGCGGTTGGCTTTTCTCGGGGTTTTTGCCATTTCTGCTCCCTACCTGCCGTGGGTATGTTTGGGCTTTACTGCTTTGCTTAACCGCGAATCAACTTGGAAGGCCGGGCTAAGTGGCATCCTGATCGGCCACTGCTATTATTTTTACAGTGACGTGTGGCCGCGCGTCAGGTTAATCGGACTCAGCGAGCCTCAGGGAGCTCAAAGTGCAGAGCCCGAGGAGACTAGACCCGAGAATCCTGCAGATCAAGATGCGAATATTGCACAGACAAACGTTACAGAGACAAACGTTACAGAGACAAACATTACAGAGACAAACGTTACAGAGACAAATATTACAGAGACAAACTTTACAGAGGCGTCAAGCAATGTATCAAGCGCCAGGCCGTTTAGTGGGCAGGCAAACGCAACCGGGTCAGATTTTGATAGAGGAAACGAACAAACGGAAGCAAGAGGGAGAACAAATACCCAAACACAGGCTGGTAATGTTGAGGACGGGGATGACACTGGCATACGACATACCAGCAACTGAAACAATGATTTTATGTTTTTGGCTTATTCAAGTTTATTTTATTTTATTTATTTAATCTTAAAATGATATCTGCCAGGCCTTATGCAAGTACCTGGACCTTTATTCACGGTTGATTTTATAGACGAGCAAAGGCGAATTCAAATGCAATCACATATCCATTCACACAGTCAACTATAGAAACCATTGGCAAGAAAATTAAACGAGATGGAGACACAGAATACTAAATATTTAGTAGAATATATATATCGGCTCGGAGATAAAGGAATTACGACAGTTAATTGACGAGGATGAAAAGATTATACACGAAACAAGAAATTGAGCAATGATGGGACTATAAGCGCAAATTAACCCTCATGCAATTGTATACACGACTGTCGAGGCTTCGACAAGATTGTTACGATAAATGTCAACGCCATGCCAATGCTGACTTTGGCAAATAGAACAAGGCAAAAGTCTCGCATTGCCTCTTCGATCGCCTACTCGGGAGCGTTTTGCTGGCCAAAAGAATATGTATTGCTGAAGAGATTTTGGAAACGAGAGTCCTCGCCCTCGTACAAGAGAGATGCCACCCATGACTCCGGCAAACCTGAAGGGTTTTCAAGGGGATTGGTTCCGTTTCGAGAACAGTTTTCGAATCGAGGCAGGGCAGTTTGCTGGTCGCGATGACAGTCAAATACCAGAGAATTTTGTTCAGCATTCGACTCTGGAAAGGCTGTTTCTGCCTGATGAAAAGCACCAAAGTGACTATTGACATCAGACTCTTGTAAAATAGGACTGGCGTAGTAATTCAGCATGTTCTTGTTACTACCACTGCCTCCGTCCAGAGCATTGAAGAAATCCTTGGCGAATGGCTCTATTGCCACAGGCTTTTTAAATTCTGGCTCGATAGAAGTGCTTGTGCAGCCATTGCCGAGCGCAATCTGCCTTTGTACTCTGTCTTCACCTGAGTTTGCTCCATAATTGTCGAATGAAGACTGGCTCGCGATAGAAAGGCCTTCCTCCTCCTGCTGGATTAACCTTCTTTTCTTTGTCAAATAAGGACCTCGTTTCAGCCCACACGGGCGGCGCTTTCGAGGCCGATCTCTGCACATTGTTTGCCTGTTCATTACAACACATCGACCACAGGGCCTTTGATTATCACATGGTCTTTTCAATCGCTGGCACATTACACAGGCACGAACAGCATTACGAGTCCCTTGGCGCATAGTATGACCAGAGCAACTGTCATTGGAGCTCGGGTTGGAGGAAAAAGACCGAGTATCAAACGACCCAGAGTTTGATGGACGAGGATTGAACGAACCAGAGTTAGGACTAAGTGGACCAGGGCCAAAGGTATCGAGAGCAAGCGGCCTTTGACTCCTGAAATTTGTGTCTATTTCCTGCGTGCCTTGGTGATCTTGACTTTTCTCATTGAGCCCCCCGTTAGCAGCAGGAGGAAAATCAATGTCACAGGACTCAGGATCCTGGGCCAAGCTTCCACGAGGGCTAATTGTATTCGGAATACTAGATTCACGAGATGAATGTAGAACGGAGGTAGAATTGTTGTGAGCCTGTGGTGTATATTGTCGGCTCGCAAAATCAATAAGCTGAGCAAATTCGGTTTCAAATTGAGGGAAAGGGACATCAAAAACAGGAGAATTCAAATCCCTCATACTGTTCTTTTCTTAGCTGTTAAAAGTGATATCTTTTTTTAAGCTCGCAAAATTGGCCTCACACTCATACAGACACACAGTCCTCGTTCCCTCAATTCTGTTGACCGCCTCAATGTCGTTGCCTCTTCTAAACAGACTCTCTTCTCCACGTCTATGCCATAGAAACAGCAAATGATCCGACTAGTCTCCCCTGATATTTGAGGTACACTAGAAAAACAGGGAAAATCAAAAAGGCAATAATTTCAGGCTCCGTGGTCACATGTCAACCCAACCATCTCCTGAACGCGGCATTTCAATCCGCTATAATAATCGAGAGCGAATAATTAAAATCATATGACACTTTTGCTTTTCGACGACAACTGTACTGAATTTTCGACGTGTAAACGTACCCTGAAAATTGATCACAATCAAATAACGCTCAGAAAAAAAAACTGTCGCAAAGAAAAAAAAAGTTTAAGATATAATGCCGCAAACCAATATTGCCTCTCAAGACATGTCTCCCTCTAAATTTAATAGCACGTGATCAAAACAACAAGGACAAATATTTATAACTATACGGCTTGTATACAAACCTAAAATAAAGCATGGAGCAGTGACAGGATGCCACTTCAAACGGCACGCTCAACAACAATACGGAATGTATCAAAAACGAAAAACGCTTGCATATATAAAGTATCCGTCTAGCATAGTATGTACAATGTTCTCCACAACAGCCCTCACCACTCGCGTTTAAAACACAAGTCTCGCAGACTCTATAGCGCATCGATATCATCCATGATATCGTTATCCTGATCAAACCCTCTCTGGAACTTGCGTCCTGGCGAAACTAACCGCAGCAGACGTCCCACAGGAATAAAGGCTACGCGCAGGCAGTCACGAAGAAAAGCAAAAACTGCAAACCATACTTCATAGTTGGGAACCTGTCTCCAGCCCGAAGCATTCAGTATCTTTCGCTGGTAGATGCACCCCCCAATAAAGTACACTAGCAGCGCTACAGCTGCAATAATGGCAAAAACTGCCAAGGGCCCTAGAGCAGTCTGGTGGCCAATCTGTGTTGCACAAGCCCGCCAAGTTCGAAACTCGAAAAAGTATGCGCAATCATTTATTGCGCCCACAAAGGAAACACTCGCTTGACGGTACATTGTATGGTCACAGACAAAAGCAATCAGAGTCGATCTCCGCAGCGTATTTGAGCCGGGGCACAGATCACCGTTGTCATACTGCAACAAAAGCTTACGGCCTCTATAGAACGGAGTCGCTGACGTGGCTCCAATTGCTACTAGAGGCCGCGTGTCACCGGCTTCGCCAACAGCCGCTGATACATTGTACGCGAACGAGCCCGCAACAAGAGGCAGGCATACATTTAGTGTGAAATTACGCCCGTAATCGTGGCCATTAACGTGCCAATCGTGACTGCTAGTTAGAATCTTGACCATACTAATAGTAACTATCCTACCCGTCGTCAATGCTCCGGCCGAGGCCAGACAGATCGTAGAACTCTTGAGTTAGGGGGTTGCGCGTACTGCAAAACGGGTCAGGTTCACGTGGATTCGGCGCGTAACTATCCTGTTCGCCGGCCGCTAATACAGTAGACGCCAGCAGCAGTGCAGCCAGGATGTTCATCTTACGAGTTTGGAATTGACTGAATTTTGTGTATATTTGATTATATTATATTATATTTTATTATATTATATTTGATTATATTATATTTGATTATATTATATTTGATTATATTATATTATATTTTATTTTATATCCAATATCTGTGTTGCTAAATGAGCGCGCTATAAGCTTGAGTCACGTGCGAATAGAGCCCGTTGCGGACTCGTTTACGAAATATCGTAATAATAATAATTTAACAGGTGGCAATGTTGCAATTAGAGGCAATGACGTTATGCCTCGTCCTTTCGAGCAGCTATGTGCTCGTCCTTTATGCTCATCCTCGAACGAGGCCGCGTGAGGGTGTTGGCAAAGACGATTCACGTGTTGTTGCTGCGCGTGCAGTAGCAGTGACACTCAGTTGCTTAGTAGCGGCGATTGTAACAAGCAGTGCCCAATTGGTCGTGAGGGAACCCGGGTTTTCGCTAAAGAGTATTGCTGCAAATGTGCCTAATGCTATATTTCTTTGTGACTGTAATTGGTCGTGCACGTGGTGGCCGTTGCAACTGACAGCTGTGCTTTTTGCTGGACCTATATTCCGGTATTGTATAGTTGAACATGGGTACCGTTATCTCGTGACCGATATAAAGCTAGCGGCCCACTCCTGGCTTCATTTACGGAACATTGTTATTGTAAGGAACGTCTTCTCTGCTGGCTTTGATATATTTTATTTTATTTTATTCTCCTGTGATACTTAATCGACAGGGACCTTTGACGGAAGAAGTTCTTTTCCGAGGATGTGTTGTACGTCTATTAAGTCTTGCGCATGTATCAAATACCACAATTATCCTGATTGCTCCACTTTTCTTTGGCACCGGTACGTGTCTAACAAATTATTCCGTACAGTCTCATGTTTGCTCCGCTAACTATAGCTCATGTTCATCATGCGTATGAGCGCGTAGTCGTGCACAAAGTACCGCTGGCAAATGCAGTAATTGTTTCCCTGTTTCAGCTTGCATATACTTTTGTATTTGGCCTGTACGCAACGTGGGCGCTACTACAAACTCAGTGCCTGCTTGGACCTATACTAAGCCATATGCTTTGCAATTCTATCGGGTTTCCACAGCTCTACGGGCCGGTGAGCAATCGCGCCTCTGATACCCTTGTATATTATGCTCTGCTCATTGGTGGGAGCGTGTATTTTTTCTATGCCGTCACAAAGTGAAGGGTCCTCGTCATGAAAACGACTTAAACTGAGAGCACTATAGGATAAAAATTGATATTATGCATTTAGAATATCATTATGTAGCGTGTGCGGCAAAGGTTGGAGTTAGGGTTTAAAAATTGTATTATACTATACAGTTAATCTCGTAATAAATTGCGTTTAATACAAGTATGGCATAAATAATTGTATAGGGAATATAGTGTGCCCCGGTAGAAGTAA
This sequence comes from Novakomyces olei, assembly GCA_016906335.1. Classification (NCBI taxonomy): domain Eukaryota; kingdom Fungi; phylum Ascomycota; class Novakomycetes; order Novakomycetales; family Novakomycetaceae; genus Novakomyces; species Novakomyces olei. The sequence continues at coordinate 400,738 of JADEYG010000015.1, forward strand.
ACCCTAAAGACCAAACTCGAGAGTTCCATCAAAGGGTAATCGGCAGTCAACCAGCGTTTCCGTTGTCGTTTTCTGATGCGTTTATTGGTGCCAGCATTAACGAGGCCCGCTTTTGTCTTTAGACTGTTCACTAGTGCTTCTGTGCTTTGCAAAAATGGAAAAACGCCTTCGAAACAAGGGATCCACAAGGCCCCAGAGTTGGAAGAGCACACGATCGAGGAAAAGTTTATCCGTGGCCGTGGACCAGGCGGCCAAAAAATCAATAAAACAAGCATTGTGGCCCAGCTAAAACATATCCCGACGGGAATAACCGTAACGTGCCAGGATTCCAGATCACGTGAAGATAATAGGCGCATTGGACGTAAACGGCTTGCTGAAAAGGTGGAGTTTTTCCTCTTGGGCGACACGAGCCGTCTGGGTCAAATGACGGAAAAACTTAAACGACAGGAACGTAATCGCCGAAAGAAAAGCGTTGCAAAGTACAAAAAACTAGCGGCTCAAGATCAAGAGCACCAAGAGAATTTTACCAAGGCTGATGATGAAAAGAACGATGCTGGCTAGACTTGTTATTTTTTATTTCTATCTATAAACATGCATGACTAAGACATTGGCTCTGTCGACTCTATGACTGCTGATTGGCAAATGTGCTTGCTACTAGCAATGGAAAGACAATGGACGCATCCGCGTGCACTTTGACCATTTGCGCGTCGGCCCTTATTTTTCCCCAGCTTATCTAAGTGAGGTTAGTAAAGAAGGGCTCGTGTACAGATACATTTGAATAATATAATGGATCAACATACCGCTTCGGTAACACTCGCTCCTGCATCAGAACCATCAAACTCTTGTCCGGTATTTATGTACACTGCATAATCGGATCCGTTGCGCATAAGATTTGCATTGCAAATATGATGTTTCACAAGACCACCACCGAGGATAATTATCCCGGTCCTTTTAGCTCTTACGGCAATGGTATTAATCTTTCGAATATCCCGATTGATATCTATAATCAGATCGGTCTCTGCTTTAAAAGAGTGAAAATACAGCATATCTCCCAAGGAACCATCCGTTAGAGCCGGGCAAAAAATGGGTATCTGGTTTTTGTGGGCCCAGTAGAGAATACTGCTTTCGTCATTGATCTCTCGTCCTAAACGGTCAATCATTGTGCTTGGGGTCCAAACTCGGCCCTCTGTTTGCTGTTCTTTCAACATTTGATCAAATACAGGCACAACCCAGTCTTCAAATTTACAGTAATTATCGTTTGGCACGAGCAAATTGCCTATACGGTTCAACCCTCTCTGTCGTAAATCAGCACCGTCAAGGTTGAAAGCCCCCAAGTATGTGGGCGCTAAACATTTGATCAGATCTTCTTCAATACCCCCTGCTGTAGCGCAAATAGCCGATACATGACGGTGCTGGACGAGGTATCGAATAGTTTCCCGGAGGCCAGATGAGACCAGGTTGGAAGTGTATCCCAGAAATATTGTAGTTCTTTCGTCTGGTGAGCAGCCTTCCTCTATGTCTTGTTCGCTAGGGCGCCATTGAATCTGCAGAGCGTTAGTATTTGACGAATAAAAGGAAATGCTTTCATGCTCATCATTGCTTGTAGAGCGCAGCACAAGAGCGCAGCTGATCTACAATGATGCTGTGATTATCTGTGATTATCCAGTCTTGAAACACTTCAAACAGTACATGTAGAATAGCAATAAGTTAGAAAAATGATAAAACAGGTCTTTGCAAAATACAGAGCATTTAATATCAATACCATTTGCTCTACAACCGACTTGGCCTGGCCAAGATTTGTTGCTTGAAAGCCGATATTGCTCATTTGGTCCATCAGCTCTTGGACTGTGATTCCCGGTCCACCAGCGCGTTGCCGCTCATCATACTTTTCAAAATCGATACCCTTGACAGCAATAGCACTGTCTGGCATCTTTTCTGAGCTAACAAAAACGGCATCTTTAGCTTTGCCTTGGTCCTCCATTCTCTCGAAAATTGGAATAAATTGATTAAAAAAAAATAATAATTGATAAAGAGCTGATATAATCATTTAACATATTATATACTTAATTCCACCATAGAATCTATTGGTGTAAGGAATACTCATCCAATCGTTTGTATCGTTTGTATAGTATGCGTTAATATGGAAGAATAGAATAATGTAAATGTGACGCGATTTACAAATACGATTGCAAAATGAATAATAAAATAATACAAATGTCCTACTGTAATTCTACTCTCAATCTTGCAGTATACGTTTCAGAACGGCTCAGGCACCCTACAAATCCTACTGAAAAGCGACGTAAAGCAATTGTGGCGTGCCAATGCCGGTGCTTTACGTTATTTGTGACCGTCCAAAATGCCGACATTCAACAATTCTTATCCACCCGCTCGCATGCAACAACAAAAAGTAAATATTTCTAAACGAGCGGCCTCTTGGCCACGTCGCGTATTATCATGGGACAGCAAACATGTCCTGCGTGTAGTGTGGGTTGCATTAATATTGCGCAATGAAAAATTGGTTTTCTGGTACGCGATATACAAATGCCAATGGCAAAAATGGTGCCATTTAGGGGTACGAGACAACTAAGCTCTTGTTATTGTCATAATTATCGCTTGACTAAATTTGGCATTACGATTTCCATGCGTTTTCAAATTAATGTCTTGTACATTTTAACTTACTTTCTTTAAATCTTCAGCCGCTTTTCAATGCTTACAGTGCAATTTATTCCTATTTATTTTTTTAATGTTTTATTGTAATTTTTATCTCTCTAATGATTTTGTTTTAACACCTTCCAGTCTCAGGCACACAAAATAGTTATTTTGGCAGACCCACAGCTGGTGGACGCAAACACGTACCAAAGGCCATGGCCTATTCTGCGTCTTACAATGTTTATTACGGACCTTTTCCTGTACCGTAATTACAGGCTAATCCACCGGTACCTTTCGCCAGAATATGTAGTTTTTTTGGGCGATTTATTTGACGGTGGACGCGAATGGACCGATGGAGTATGGGAGGCAGAGTATCAACGCTTTACGCGTATTTTCCCCACATTTAGTGACACTAAAGTCATTTACTCGTTGCCCGGCAACCATGACATCGGGTTCGGAGACGGGATTGCTCCCGACAAACTGGACCGGTTCCACGCTCATTTTGGCAACGATCAAGTGGTCACTGTAGGACAAAACAGCACATTTGTCCTTCTGGATACTCTGAGCTTGAGCAATACAGCGGATAGGCGAGTATGGAACTCGCCAAGACAATTGCTGGAGCAATTAGGCCGGGACGTTGAACAGTCGCCCTCAGCAAAAGGAACAATTGTCCTTTTCTCTCATGTCCCGTTGTATCGGGATCCAGATCAAGCGTGCGGATCGCTTCGGCAGTCACCAAAGAGTATTCAAAACATTCGTGGGTACCAATACCAAAACATGCTTGCAAGTTCACTGTCCAATGAAATCCTGCAAAGGCTGAGGCCAAGTGTGATTTTCAGTGGAGACGACCATGATTACTGTGCCGTGACTCATCGATGGGGGCTTGAAGGTGCGGAGGTAAGTGCTCAAGAGTTTACAGTGCTGAGTTTTTCGATGGCTATGGGCGTAGCCCGCCCGGGGTTCCAATTACTGGCACTGGGAAACGATCATTCAACTGCCTCAATAGCAAGTTTAAAAGAGTCGGACGTGCCATACGAAACTCTACCTTGCTTCCTTCCGAACCAGGTGGCACTTTACGCGTCTTACTTGGTCTGCCTAGTGGTCACTGTTGTGTTCATAGCCCTGCGGTCCCAGCAACTGGCGCGTGTGGAGATAAAGGGAAAGTACCGCAGTTTGCCGGTTAGCAATTTTGAAATCGAAGCGGTAAACGCGTCGAGGCTGAGGCGATACTGGCTGTCGTGTGTGCGTACCCGGATTTTCTTACGGAAATTTGGTGAAATTGCGCTGCTAGCTGGGCCGGTGTTCATATTGTTTTGGCTGCAATTTCTGTAATGCATGTATGATTATTGAAAATAAATAAATAAATAAATAAATAATTAATTAATTAATTAATTAATTAAAAATCATTACTCTTATTACACAAACACCCATAATCCAAACTCCATTATTGAGATTATTTATATGATATACTACATGCCTCATGCGCATCACCGGGCCGGCTTGACTCGTCGAAAGTACCTGTGCAATATGATCCACACTGCGCGAACACCGGCGAGTAAAGGGAAAGCCAATTCCAACCATACAAGCAACCTCCGCGGCCTATGGTCGCGCACCATTCGCGCCACTTTAAGTTCGAGTTCAGATTTTGAACATTCGTTCCAAATCACAATATCTGCCCGGTTAATTTTTGCAGAGATAGGCATCTGCGCCTGGATACGACTAGTCGCATCTTTAGCAGAAAGCGCCGTGTCCCGGGAAACCAGCCGCTGAAATTGTGTCTCCTCTGTGCACCCCACGCAGATTGTCTTTCCGCAAAAGACATCAAGGCCGCTTTCAAATAGCAGTGGAATATCGAGTACCACCATATCGTACCCGTGAATATAATAGAAGAAGATGTATTTCAATATTTCGAAGCGTACGGCGGGGTGAACAATACCGTTCAGCACTTTACGCTTTGCTGCATCATTGAACACGATTCGCCCTAGTTTTGCTCGGTCAAGAGATCCATCGCTGAGGAACACTTCTTTGCCAAAATAGCGCTGAATTTTCTGGTAACCACGAGTACCGGGTTCCACGACTTTGCGAGCAAGCTGGTCAGCGTCGACTATAGGTACTCCGTGCTGAGCAGCGAGAATTCCGCTAACCGTGGACTTGCCTGAAAGAAAGGTTAGCAATAATTGTCCCGCAGCGTCCTGACCCTACCTGTCGCAATGGATCCTGTTAATCCAATAACAAGCATTAAGTTTGCTTTGGCGCCTCTGCGCTTTTACGCGCGCTAAAATTACAATATACGTACGCGTTTTCGTGCGTTTCCTTTGCCTGCAATGTGTGTGGGCCTTTGGAAGTTGTGCTTTTTTGACAAACGTGCGACTATATTATCTGCATTGTCTCAACTAGTTTTGTTGAATATTAGTGTCATATTTTAAATATAATAATTAAAAAATAATAATAAAATATAAACTATAAAATATAATATTAATACATATAAATACAGATAAATACATATAGAACCATATAACGTATGGATAATTGCCAATAATGTATATAGTCAAATAGTCAAATTACATTATAGAGTCAGCATAATCTAGCCTGACGGTGTCAGTCAAACGAGCGCAATTAAACGAGGCCAAATCGACTGCCATATTATAGTGCTCTTACCCGCGGCACAATCAAGTGGATAAATGTCGTATTCTGGATCTTTTCGTGGGCGTAAACGGCCGCGAAGTATGTGTTTGCTTATGAAGGCTTATTCTGACAATGCTAGATGACAGTTTCGATGGGCACCAGCGCCACTCTCGGCCTGACCCGACTTTTGCCCTAGTTGGGCGCACACGTAAAGACGTTGTCAATTTTTGTGACCCCGTAAGTTTTTTTGTCGGCATTTTTGACGCTTATGGGCTCTACTGACTTTACTAGAAAGGCAATCGCACACCCGCTGAAGATATTGATTATCTCGTCAAGCAGATCAGCCAGACTGCTTTTAATAGCGATGCAGCAAATTCCGCTGCTGTGGCTAACGCAATTATTGCCAGGTACGTGTTGATAATACGATATTATCTCGTCATACTTTTTTATCGATGGCTGTCTGATTTCTTAGTGTTCACGAGACGCCTCTAAAAATTCCCTTTCTCGCTACCGCCGTAATGGCTGCTCATGCGGAGGGAGCATTGATTGCAAAGGACGTACTTGATCGTTTGCCGGCCCTCTGTGAAAGAGCCTTACAAGATGGAGATATCTTAAAATTGACGTTTCGTCTGCGCTTTGTCGCTTATATTGGACAAATCGTCGAAGCTAGTCCTTTTTTGAATATTTCCAACCAGCTCTTACAATTAGCGGGCAATACCAAGTCTCGCCGTGCAGTCTCGGCTATTGTCTATGGTGTTTTAATTAATGTACCACACGCTGTGGTAGCTTCCAAGGACCCGGAGGTATTGTCTCTTTTTACAGCTCTGCTTGATACAGCAGAAGGCCTAGTGCCTTCCACGACGGCCGCTATCTCTCGATTAGAATCACCCTGGCTGGAGACTCCGTTTGAAACAGAAGCAAACATTCTACTGCTTTTACCGGCATTACGTCAATTCTTGCAGTCGCCCTCGCCATTCACGTACGACAAACTCGAGCGACCTTGGGAGGCATTTGCGGAGAAGACTAAAGGCAGCCAGCCTGTTGTATTTCCTGAAATACATTTGCCGGAGAGCCTTGATGTTAAAACGGATATTTTCTCCAGCTCTTACCCTTATTTTGGCTTATATTTCGGCCAGACTGTAGAGGTACGTATCTAATGAAAAGCCACCAAAGCCACCAAGATGGAATAAAACCACTTGCCATTTCTCTCTCTTTTTCCTGTTTATTTGATTATTCTTTTTTTTTTCTTTAATATTTTTTCTTATTCTTCTTTAATTTAAAAAAAAAAAAAAAAGAATAAATAAATGAATAAAATCAAAAACTAAGCTTTAAACTTTTAATTTTTAATTTTATAATTTCTAGCCTTTATAATCAATTTTTAAACGTCTTTATATTAATCCAAAAGACAACGCCCGCTGCCGCAAGCCTTGACTCTCAAATTCTGCGTTCCGCTGTTTTGGAAACACTGAACAGTCTGAATTTCAACAGAGTCGTTTGTGCTCAGTCCCTGACAGATCTAGATGTGTTTTTCCCCTATGGACTTTTTGCTCTGCGCGGCATGCCGCTGAAAGAGCTGGAGAATGTTGAGTCTGGATCATCAACGTTAAAACTAGAAGATACTTTTGCTCAAGTTATTTTTGCTGAACTGTTTCGATTGCCGTGCCCTACGTTTTTAGAAGTTTATTATCACTCAGTTATTACAGAGGCATGCAAACTTGCTCCCAAGATAATGGCGCCTACCATCGGTCGGGCTATTCGGCATTTTTTCAGTCATGCAGAATCAGCGGAGCCTGAAGTCATATTCCGATTTGTCGATTGGTTTTCACATCATTTGAGCAACTTCAACTTTACTTGGAAATGGTCCGAATGGCAGGATCAACTGCACTTGGAATGGGATCATCCAAAGATATGTGTTATTACAAACACTGTTGAAAAAGAGCTTCAGCTGAGTTACCACGGCCGCATTGTGGACAGTCTGCCGGAAGAGTATCGCAAGTTTTTAACGGAAGAATCCCCCAGCAGCCATTATCCTTTCGATGACTCGCAGCACAAGTTCTCCGAAATTAGTGGGAAAATTACAGACGCGTTGAGACTAGAGAAGCCAATGTCCGAGTTTGACAGTATCTTTGAACAGCTAGGCGAACCCGTTTCGCCAGAAGACAAGCGCTCAATTTTCTCTAACAGTATACTTAACTTGGGAAGCCGTGTCATGTCGTTTTGCCTGAAAGCGATTGACTTTTATCAGCTAACTCTCCAGAAATATTTCCCCTCTGTGAACGATCAAATTGAATTGCTGCACATTGTTGCGTTGTTTTGGCGGGAAATAAAGACAAACGCACAAACGGTCGCTGTGCGCCTTATTGAGCTCGAAATTTTAAGCCCGGAAGCAGTTGCACGCTGGATTATTGCTCCAGAAAACTACAAATACATGACGTCAGCATTCGCTCTTGATCTGGCGACGTACGCTCTTACGTTTGAACCTTTGGAGCCAATTGATCATGATAAACTGTCCGCAGAGGCGGCCAGCAGTGATGTAGCTGATGTCAAAGAGGAGAAGGGACCAAAAGAAGCTTTAAATTTACCAGTTTTTAAACTTTTACTCGCCCAAAAGTCTTGGGAGTCAGATGACAAGTGGTCAGAGTTTTGGTACAGTGGTCTGCAAAGATCTATAGCTCGCAGGGTAAGTTCTCCATATTGATCATTTAATCTTCTTAAAAATAAAAGGCATTGCCTGTACTAATTTCAATATAGTTTGCGACGGAAATCACAGGGTTGGCGTCTGAACTCGAAGCCGACAGCGATCCCGTGCTTCTCGAAACTGCTCGTGAAATTTCAGAGTTTCAGTAGATCATGTTTGTTACAACGGCAATTCGTTCAAACCAAATACTAAAAGATTCGCGCTAATTGGGTGAACGGTTCGAATGTTGCAAAAGTGTTTAATTAGTCGTAGACTCTAGTCATATATGACATGATATAATTATATATAAATATCTATCTATATATATATATATATATATATATATAATTCTCAAGTTCAAGCTGAGCTTATGTAGACACACAAGCTTGTTACCACCGCATGAAGCTTGCTGGCACATAATTGGTGCTGCAAGAGATTATGATGGCAATGATCGATCTACGAGCCTTTTGCAAGCGAAAGCTCACAAATAATAACGTTTAAAGTGCCCTTAGTGCATTGATTACACTGAAAACACTTGGTAGCCGGCTCACAATGCAAAAAATCTGCGAGCTTTCACTATATTTATACAACGCTGGTACTTTCGAAGTAACGTTGCTGCAAAAGGTTCTATATATACACGCAAAAGTATATTATATTGTCGCATAATCGCGCCAGTGTATGATGATATAGTTGATAAAGCGTGATAGTGTAATAAGAATATCGTCAGAGTAGCATTTAATATAAAAAATAATATAAAATCTTGATACTATCTTGATGCAATTGCAGCTTGCCTTTAAGGTTCGGTATTGAAAAGCACCACTGCTTCATGTCGTCACGGGCCTTACGGCGAATACAGCGCCAGCAGGCGTATGACCAAGAGCTGCGGCCGCGTAAATTTAGTCACGGTGATTTAAGCGATGAAAATGGGGATGAGAGCGAAGGGGAAAGTGAAGAGGATACGCCTATTGGCCGCTCAAGGCCAAAGTTGAATGCCTTTCAAATGGTATATTTCAAATTAAATATATAAGCAAGCTGGATCTGAGCAAGGCTGATTTGATAGTTGCGTGCAGCGCAGGATGATGAAGACGAAAACGAAAACGGAAACGAAGAGGAAGATGGCGATGAGGAACAGGAAGCAATGCAAGAAACAGACCCATCAGAACCAAAAGCCCATCAAAAGGGAGATGCCAAGTCAGAATATGGCAAGGCACAATCTGGTTCTAAACGGAAACCGAAAAAGAAAAAGAGCAGAAAACCTAAACCCGTCAAGGAAGCCGATCAGACTGAGAGTGCAGTTGACGTCAGCGGCAAAGGCGATGAAGAATTCGAATCAATTCTTCGTAACTACCAGACTGTTCCCGGGAAAAATGGATCCTTTGCAAGCACTGGCAGCAAGCCATCAGGCCCGCCCTCAAGGGCACACTCTAAAGGTCTGTGGGAGATTGATGTTCGGTACCTGGATCCTGATGCTGAAATGAAACGAATCTTTGGAAGCAAATTCATTAACGGCAATCGGAGTGTCCGGGAAGGCCAGCGACGGTTTAATAGGGCTCATGGACCCAGCAGGAGGACTGTTCTGGTAAAGGAAGCTGAAGGCTGGCCGCCTGCTATCCGCACTGGTCTTGGTATGGTAATTGCAGAAAACAAGAATGGCGTAAATAACTTTCGTTATTCTCATTCTCGTCAGTACCAGGCTGTGGAAATGGAATTTTTTGCTTGTATTCAGACTTATGACCCCAATAGTTTTGCTGCCCTTTTGCGACTGAACCCGTTCCATGTGGAAACGTGCCTGCAACTGTATCATATAGTAATGATGCAGGGTGACCATGAAACTGCTGGTGAGATGATAAACAGGGCACTTTTCGCTCTGGATCAAGGGTTTCATCCCCTTTTCAAACTGTCAGCTGGCAGTGCCAGTCTGCCTTTCCGGTTCCCCGAGAATCGGCCTTTTTACTTGGCCATCTGGAACCATTTATCAGGGTTAACTAGACGTGGTTGCTTTCGAACTGCTTTTGAGTTTTGCAAGATTCTGGTGCTCTGCGACGAATCAGATCCGATGGGCGCTTTGCTTATGATTGATTACTTGGCGGCAAGATGTAAGCAAGACGAGTTTCTGTATCGGCTCTTGGATAAGGGCCATCAGGAGGACATTGATTACGAAATGGTTAAAGGAAACGGGAACACGGATAAAGCTGAAGAGGCAAAAGATGTAAATGCAGGCGCAAAACAAAATTTAAAACTATCGTTGCCCAATATTTGGTTTACTGCGGCTCTCCTACAATGGCAGCATAACCATTCGAGTACACTTTTACAGAAAGCAGCCTCAAAATTCCCATTTTTTTACGGAGAACTAGTGTCTGCGTTGAGCGGGAAAGTCAGGCAAAAGGCGACGGGTGGTAAACTTGACCGGTTACTTGCACAATTGTACATTTTGCGGAGCAAAGAACTGTGGGATTCGCCGGAGAGTGTTGAGTTGTTGTGCAGTATTGAACAAGAGCGAATGGAGCAGGAGAGTAAAGATGCAGTGCAGCCAGAAACTACTGATAATGTTCCAGAGAATGTGGCACGGCATGTTTATATGTTGGAGGAAGCTTCTTTACGGTCTATTATTCCACGATACTTTCCAGGCACGGACCAGCTGAGCTTTGATCCCTATCCTCCTGCGGATACAGAACCAAGTGCATACTATCAGAGCGTCCTTCACTATGGAGAGAGCCAGATTGATTTAAGCAGGGCTCAGGGTGATCAGGGCTCTAGTATCGGCAACTGGCTAGGAAGCTTTTTGACAAATGTAGTACAAAGACAGGCTCGTGAGATTGGAGAAGCAAGGGATACTCCCCTAGATATGCAGCAGATGCATAGAATGCTGGAAGATGCAGCTGACGAAATCGCAGAAAGTGCAAGCGACGAAGCGCTGAGTGATGATGGAGCAGAACCAGTTACTCGTGCTAGCTGGGTAAGGGCATTGACCAGGATATTCGATATTGCTGGACGTAATCGGGAGGCAGTAGTCTCTGGACAAGAGGGTACTGCACAGCCAGCTGAATCGCCGATGGGGCAAGACGAATCTGGAACTGAGGCCCCCGAAACTGAGGCTGGAGCTGAGGATTCAGAGCAAGTTTAATGGGATGTTTAGATATGTATCATAGACAGAGACGAGCCAGTTCTCTTCAAAGAGTGTATTCGCATTTATAAAGGCATCTTATATATTGAATAAACATTACAAAATTAATGCTTTTGTGTTTAATTTTATATAATTCATCTAATTTTTATTCACGTTTTATTTCATGTAATTTACTTGTTGCTATTTTCAAAAGGATCGCCTAAAAAGATCAATAGCATTACTTGACGATATCGTAAAGAGAAAACGGTCGCCTACTTGATTACGTCACTTTTCTTTTTCCCATATTCTTAACCACTACTGTATTTGGTCATTAATTCGTAAAAAATTTCAAGACTGATTCCCTATCGAATAAACTATTCCGGTTACATAATAATTTGGTAATGAAGCCTTACAAATTAAAAGTAGGCAGAATAATTTAATTAATTTAATTTAAATGAGCGCGCACACGCCTTTCATGTGAAAAGCGCCGATGGAATTTATCCAGTGCCAATCTCGTCGCGGACGAGGCCAACGCCCGCGATTAGTAATACACGTGAAAACGCACAAATTAGAGCAAACCGTTTCGCTTATAACTGATAAAAGCAGTACGTAAAAGCTACGTATTTCCAGTAATTATACTCTGTCGGAGCTCACTCAGAAAGCATAATGTGTATACTATACAGTTTAGCGATGGGAATAAAAACCATATGTAAATTTACATTTGCTGGATTAATCATAAATAAAGCGCAGAGCCAATTTTACACATCAAAGCATACCCAAAGACGGAACAATCGCACGACTAGTGGTGGTGCGCGTATTCTATTTTAGTTTGCGGTGGCCGCACCGCCCATTCGCATTGTCCATTTTTTTTTATTTTTGTCATTTTCTCTCTAAAATTGCTCACGCACTGAATTGCCTTGTCGACCGTTTGGAAACGGTGTTTTTGTCAGACCGAAACAGTGGTCACAGTCTTGGCCGCTGGCGTTTGCTCTTTTGATCGCTTAAAGACAAAAAGAGTTGCAACTTCCACAGAGAGTAAAGGCTCCTTCGTCTGAGCTGATTAATAGTACAATCGATTGAGCTTGAGCGGTCGCCGACCACAGCAAGTGCTGCTTTTATCGCACATTGATCTTACTATTATTCTTTTACATTGTTAGCGCTTATTTCTGAGACTGCTCTTCTGTCTGACTACTTGACCCGTCTGGCTGGATTGCGTCTGTTTCGCTGTCCAATATTCGAGTCTGCCCGCCGCGACTTTTGGCTTGGTCGATAACTCTTCTATTCCAATTTCTCTCTCTATTCCAGTATCTCTCGCCAAACCATCGCCCTGGTCGCTCGTCTCTGCCATCGACCAGCATATTAATTCCGTTTCAATCTCTTTTTGCTTTTATCGATTTTGATCGACTATCGCTGTGCCCCAACTGGTCCGGCAATTGCACTCTATTCTCCCGACTTTACTATTATATTATAGTACTCGATTTTGAGCTAAAGTCGAAAATAGCTTTACAATGCTCTTTTCTAAAGCACGCACACTCTTCAAGGAGTCCGGCCGCCGCAGCCGGACTCGAGTGCTGTACGGCGGCCTTGCGCTCGTCACCTCTGGATCCGTTTATTATTATTTAAAAAATAACAATGACAAACAAAATCAGCCCTTCAATTCCCGGCTAATAACACTCGACAGTGGCCGCGAGGACGGCAGCGCTCAAACCAGCCAGTCGCCTTTGCCCGGCCCGGACACGTCCAAGTTTCGACATGTCCCTACACGGGCAAGCACGCTGGCCGAGCTTAAATTGAAGGGAACTTTATGGGATCTGATTATTGTCGGTGGAGGTGCTACTGGAGCCGGTTGTGCTTTGGATGCAGCTTCTCGCGGACTCAAAGTTGCGCTTGTTGAACGTGACGATTTTGCGAGTGGAACGAGTTCAAGGAGCACTAAACTCGTTCACGGCGGAGTGCGCTACTTGGAAAAGGCAGTTTGGAGCCTGGACTACGATCAGTACAAGCTGGTTAAGGAGGCGCTTTCAGAAAGACAGACTTTTCTGCATATTGCTCCTTACTTATCCTCACCGCTGCCTATAATGATCCCCGTATACAAATGGTGGCAGGTCCCTTACTTTTACGTGGGCACTAAATGCTACGATTTTCTGGCAGGCCGAGAAAACTTGCGTGCTTCCTACTTTTTGACTGCGCAAAAGGCGCTCGACGCTTTCCCCATGCTGAAGAGGGACAAACTTAAAGGGGCCCTTGTTTACTTTGACGGGCAGCACAATGATTCCCGTATGAATGTGGCCATTGCCTGTACTGCCGCCTTGGAGGGCGCTGCCGTCGCCAACCATGTGGAGGTCGTTGGCCTGGAGAAGGAAGGTGACAGCGAAAAAAACAAAATAAATGGAGTCCAGTTGAGGGATACGCTGACAGGGGAAACGTGGTCAATGAAGACAAAAGGCGTAATAAACGCGACTGGTCCCTTTACCGATACGCTCCGTAAAATGGACGACCCCAGCACTATGGAAATAGTAGCGCCCTCCTCCGGCGTGCACGTCATCTTCCCCGGGTACTATTCGCCCAAGGAAATGGGCCTGATTGATCCCAATACTTCGGACGGACGAGTAATATTTTTTCTGCCGTTTTTAAACAACACGATTGCCGGTACTACGGACGCTCCGACGCGTGTGACGGCTAACCCTCTGCCGAAAGAGGAGGAGGTCAATTTCATACTTAGTGAAGTACGCAAGTACTTGTCCCCGGACATTAATGTACGCCGGGAAGATGTACTAGCCACGTGGTCCGGTATCCGGCCTCTTGTCCGAGATCCGGCAGCTGCCAATACCGAGTCGCTTGTCCGTAACCACATGATTAACGTTTCGCCATCAGGACTGCTGACAATTGCCGGCGGCAAATGGACAACGTACCGGCAAATGGCAGAGGAGACGATTGACAGGGCAATTGCCGAGTTTTCACTCACGCCCAAACGATCAATGCGCTGCCAGACAAAGAGGGTGCAATTGGTCGGATCGGACCAGTACCGGCCTATGCTGTACATTGCTCTTATTCAGCATTTCGGTATGGACGAGCAGGTGGCCCGGCACTTGGCCACCTCGTACGGGTCCCGTGCCTGGTCAGTGGCGTCCCTGCTTAAATCCACGGGCTTAAGCTGGCCGCAGCGTGGGATGAGACTAGTGCCGGCTTACCCGTTTGTGGAAGCTGAAGTTCGGTACTGCGCGCAGAACGAGTATGCCGAGACGGCAGTTGATTTCTTGGCCCGTCGAACGCGTCTGGCCTTTCTAAACGCCGGAGCCGCTCTAGAAGCCTTGCCTCGCGTTATTGATATAATGGCCGAGGAAAAGAAGTGGGGGTCGAGCCGTAAAGCAGAGGAGTGGTCTGCCAGTGTTCGCTTCTTATTGGCTATGGGACTGCCTGCGTCACTGTACAATGTCACGAGGAAACAGGTGGAAAATGGGATACTTGAAACACTTTCCGGTGACAAATCTGTGTCCCTGTACCGTCAAGCTGATGCGTGCGAAATGCTCTCTGAGTTTGGTCAGAGCCAAGTTAGCGCGGCCTAGTCGGCGGAGTCTGGAAGCAATACTCTTAAAACCAAAACTAATCACTGTCACAGACTGACTATTGCAAAAATGGCGAGATTAGTTATCGGGCAAGATTAGTTGTACTTTGTTTATCTATTTGTCCATCTGAATAAATTCATCCACGTTCTAATCGGTTCAGCTACTTCACCTTTTCCCAAAATGAAATATACACTTGGTTTCGCGTCAGTTTTCAATACACACGCAAGTGGTATTCGAATACTGGAAAAGTATTGAATGTATTGGATAGAGTAGCGATTGCTAATCAAATTATAATAATCATTATTGCTTTTGCTAGCTTTTTGTTTTCTTTTAGTTTATTTTAATGAATCGTGTCAAGTTTAATATTCATTAATTTGGCCTTTGTAACCCGACTTGCCCCAGATAGAAAACTTTTCCGTAATTATACATGAGTAGAGAACAATTCATCATTGATTGCGAGTTTGTAGCAAGCCATATGGGCATTAGCGGCATCGATTAGATTATTAAAGCGTACTTGATTAGTGGCAATGTGCACGGCCTCTACCGTATAGTATAAGTGAGCAAATATTTGAGAGATTGAATATCAGATTAATAACTCGTCATCCCGGTAGACGTTTGTCCACCGCGTAAGTGCTTGACTCTTTGTATTTTTTTAATCATCACGCTGTCGATCTCTCAAGGAAATGCTTTGTACACAAAACATACTACATTTAAAAGCCCGGTCCGAGTCGAACAGACCGCAAAGACAGCCCGTGACTTGGATAAGGGAGAAAGAGAGAAAAGTAAAGAATAAAAAAGGGGAAACGGCGCAGAGCCAAGAGTAAGCCCCATTGAGTTCCTACCAGACAGCAGCACCGAAAATGCCACTGCACATTTGGCGGTATCGCAATATCTATCGGCTACGACCAAACGTGTTTTAGAGGACGCAAAAAAATTTGACTTTTCAAAAGCAACGACACTTTTCAAGCCGTCGACCTGATCTCCAACTCGCCCAGCACCAATGCAACACGGCTCTTATCATCGCCAAAAAGTGCTTCTGCCTCGAAAAACATCGGCACCCGTAGCAAAGACGCCTTTATATAAGCAAAGAAAGAGAAAAAGCAACGAGCTCAACAGCCGTCAAGTCACAGTCGCCGTCCACAGGGGACAGCTAAAAGCTCGGATCCAGCCGTGTCATGCTTGCTGAAAAAAATCCTCTAAAACGCCAGGTATTCTACACCGGCGCGGCTACACCTGTGGGCAGCAACGAATTGCCGTCCGCGTCCGGGGACTTTCCCTGAAGCGAGTTATGGGGCTTATTTGCCCCGTAAGGAAAGCTTCAACTGCGATTCTTTGTTCTGCGCTCGTCTCCAAGGCTTTGTGTAGTAAATTTTTGCGTTATATATGTGCATTTACGATTACTTGTGAAGTCTTTTTTCTGAATTGTACAGTATCGTCACGGGGCCCGTAATGATAAGGAGAGCACGCACGAGTTTAATGTGTATCAACCTATGAATCAACAGGACGATTAATACTGAGGAGAAAAGGAATAAAGCATCTGATAAAGATAGGAATCACATGTTAAATGTGCGCATAACGAGTTCAAAGGTACATAAATGACTAGCTTGAAACAACTGCCCTAAACTTGTACGCTGAAAACGTTTGGTGCATATAATTTTGCCGTCCCAATGTGAACATTTATATACATGTCGGCATTTATATATAAATGCTCTTCAGCACTAAAATTCGCGCACCACAGAAGAAAGGGGAACGTTTTAATATGAACAAGGATACTCTTCAGAGTGCAGCACGAGATTAATAATGCGCCATATCGAATCGTTAGGCGACTTGTCAACGAGGAATGTTTACGCGTTCTGTCCCGATTTGATTATTAATACACGAAACGTGTCGCGTACGTATGCATTACTCGCACGTGTGACTATATTACGATTACAAATAAGGCGAATTAGTCGAAGCTTACTTGTATATACTGAGTATCTCGCGACTCCTCGGGTTAAATTCGCGATACAACGCTAATTATACGCGTCTAGCCCATATATCAAAAGCATGTAACACGCGTTTCTCATATAAAAAATTATTATATATATATATATCGTATATACACAAACCCAACCCATTCTCGCGACGAGCTACTCACGGCTGCCGGCCTACCGTCTCTTTTAACGCGTATTTCTTTGGCCAGACGCTATGTTTGTCTACAAGCGCGATGGCCGTAAGGAGCGAGTTGCCTTTGATAAGATCACTGCTCGTGTTTCCCGGCTTTGCTATGGTTTAGACCCGGACCATGTTGATCCTGTGCATATAACTCAGAAAGTGATTTCGGGCGTGTACCATGGCGTTACTACCGTCCAGCTGGATAATCTGGCTGCTGAAACCGCGGCGTATCTCACTACAAAGGTAAGACGGCCTTTAGGTCTTGACTCTTGTGTTTTGTATACTGTTTGCTTTATTTTAATATCTTATGCGGTTTTCTGTAAGGCCGTGTTTGATTTGCTCACGATACGTGGAGCATCTTTTGAATTTTCTGTACTATCTACCTCATCTGCACTACCTGATTCATCTTTTTGACTTTCTCTGTGCTTACAAGCTCCTCGGCCCTATGTAAAACAAATGACTAACCTGAAAAATAGCACCCTGATTATGCCGTTCTGGCAGCACGTATCGCAGTATCAAACTTGCACAAACAGACGAAAAAAGCCTTTTCCGCAGTTGTGCAAGATTTGTATGACTATGTAAACCCGAAAAACAGCAAGCACTCTCCCATGATCTCTGACGAGACTTATCGTGCAGTTATGGATCACAAGGAAGAGCTTGATTCTGCAATCATCTATGATCGCGATTTCACATACAACTATTTCGGGTTCAAGACTTTGGAGCGCAGCTACCTGCTTCGTCTCAATGGCAAAGTTGCCGAGCGTCCACAGCATATGATTATGCGTGTGGCTGTTGGCATCCACGGCCACGATGTTGAAAAGGCGATTGAAACTTATAATCTGATGTCGGCCCGGTACTTTACGCACGGCAGTCCCACTCTGTTCAACGCAGGCACACCGAACCCGCAAATGTCGTCTTGTTTCCTTGTCTCTATGAAAGAGGATAGTATCGAGGGCATTTATGATACACTCAAGACTTGTGCAATGATCTCCAAAATGGCTGGTGGCATCGGCCTGCATGTCCATCAAATTCGGGCAACTGGCAGTTACATTGCTGGCACAAACGGCACCAGTAATGGGCTTATTCCTATGCTGCGTGTGTTCAACAACACTGCCCGCTACGTTGATCAAGGGGGCAACAAACGGCCTGGAGCTTTTGCTGTATATATTGAGCCCTGGCACGCTGATGTATTCGACTTTATTGATCTGCGAAAGAACCATGGAAAAGACGAGCAGCGAGCGCGAGATCTTTTTTACGCCCTTTGGATCCCCGACTTGTTTATGAAGCGTGTTGAGGCCAATGAAGAATGGAGTCTTTTCTGTCCCAACGAGGCACCAGGACTGGCAGACTGCTATGGAGAAGAGTTTGAGGAGCTGTTCACAAAGTACGAAAAGGAAGGCCGTGCCCGTAAGACTATCCCGGCACAAAAGCTCTGGTACGCTGTCCTGGAAGCCCAGTCAGAGACAGGCAATCCGTTTATGCTGTATAAGGACGCGTGCAACCGTAAATCCAACCAAAAGAACTTGGGTGTCATTAAATCGTCCAACTTGTGTACCGAAATCATCGAGTATTCTGCACCGGACGAGGTGGCAGTGTGCAATTTAGGCAGTATTGCTCTGCCCTCCTGTGTGGACAATGGCACTTATGACTTTGCCAAGCTGCATCAAGTAGCTAAAGTACTGGCAAAGAACTTGAACAAGGTCATTGATGTTAATTTCTATCCCGTGGAGGCAGCTCGACGTAGTAATATGCGCAACAGACCCATTGGTTTGGGAGTGCAGGGATTGGCGGATACGTTCCTCGCTCTTAAAATGCCATGGGAATCCAGAGCGGCTAAAGAGCTCAATATTAAAATCTTTGAGACTATTTACCATGCAGCACTGGAGGCCTCTTGTGAACTAGCTCAAGAGCAAGGCCCCTATAGCTCGTATGAAGGCTCGCCCGTGTCGCAGGGCATTTTGCAGTATGATATGTGGAACGTTGTGCCTACTGATCTTTGGGACTGGGACGAACTAAAGGCCAAAATCGCTAAACACGGTATTAGAAACTCGCTGCTAGTAGCGCCAATGCCAACGGCCTCTACGTCCCAAATTCTGGGCTTCAATGAATGCTTTGAGCCTTACACTTCCAACATGTACTCGCGGCGTGTTCTCTCAGGCGAGTTTCAAGTAGTCAACCCTTGGCTGCTTCGTGATCTGGTTGACCGTGGATTATGGAACGATCGTGTACGTAACCAGATTATTGCTGATGGTGGATCTGTGCAAAACGTGCCCTCGTTGCCTCAGGATGTTAAAGACCTGTATAAGACAGTGTGGGAGATTTCACAAAAGACCGTGATTGACTATGCTGCTGATAGAGGAGCCTTTATTGATCAGTCTCAGTCGCTTAATATCCATATTAAAAATCCGTCTTTTGGCAAAATTACGAGCATGCACTTTTACGGATGGAAGAAGGGACTGAAAACGGGCATGTATTATCTCCGCACGATGGCTGCTTCCGCCGCTATTCAATTTACAGTCGATCAGACGGCCAAATTTACGAATGAAGAGCGCGCAGCAGCTCCTGCTGCTCAGACGGCCGCCTCTCCAGCGGCCAATGGTAATGCAAAGAACAAGATTGGTGCTGAGCAGGAGGATAAAGCGGAAAAGGGCAGCAAGTATGCACTAGAGCTGCGAAATGATGAGAATGAGAACCCGTTGAGAGGTAAAGGAGGAGACGGCAAGAATTCTAGCTATGACGAGGCAGTTTTGGCGTGCTCTATTAATAACCCGGGTGCTTGTGAAATGTGTTCTGGCTGATCCCTGAAATAAGATGTAATAATACCTTTTTATTAAATTTTATTTCATTTAAATCAGTTTATAGTCGTGTTTTTAATACAGGGATTGGGAGAATTAGTAAAGAAAAACTATTTACTCGAGCACGAGGGTGTTGGCAGCACATGGAAGGCTGTATAAGCCTGGGATGAAGGGTTGACGACCACGGCGGTGAGGGTAAACATGGCCCGCAGTCGTGTACTGGAATCACAGCAGCTTAGTTTAATCTACGTATATAGAGTCATATACGCTTTAATATAAATAGTAATGTTATCTTATGAAATGCGCGTGCTACTGAATAGGCACTAGTCTCGCTGAATTAGACAAATGTGGCTCCGATCCTTGTTTAGGAGCAATTGCTCTCCATCATTTGGATTTATTCTGAATTATGAGAAGGTTGAATGTAGTGTTTATTATAATTTTGTGTTTATTGTAATTTTGTGTATATAATTTTATTTTATTATAATTTTGTTTTTATTATAATTTTGTGTTATTATAATTTTGTGTTATTATAATTTTGTTTTTATTATAATTAACCCTATCCCCTACACTATTTATTAGGGTAATGTTGGAGGCATACTCGATACCAATAATACAAGAGGATTAGTAATTGGATAGACGATTTAATGCTTGTATATATATCGTATTTAAATAGATAAAGATAAATAAAATTTAAATGTCTGTACCCAATCATTCATCTGCCAATGGCTGACGTACCACTCGACGCAAACGCTCACTGCCCCGGAACAGAATCTTCTCTTGCGGGTCAGTCGGCCGCTTGTGAAGGCTGCCCGAACCAGCAAGTGTGTGCGACTGCCCCGAAAGGCCCAGACCCCGATGTTCCTTTGATCGCAGAGCGATTATCGCAGGTAAGGCAAAAGCTTCTTGTGCTCAGCGGCAAAGGCGGTGTGGGCAAATCCACGTTTGCCGCACAACTGGCATGGGCGCTTTCACGGGATGAAGACTGCCAGGTGGGATGTATGGACGTGGATATATGCGGCCCGAGTCTGCCAAAGATTATGGGCGTCGAAAACGAGCAGATCCATACGAGCGGGTCCGGATGGTCGCCCGTCTATATCGCGGACAATTTGGGCATTATTTCCATTGCGTTCCTTCTCCCATCCCCCGATAGTGCGGTTGTATGGAGGGGACCGAAAAAGAACGGGATGATTAAGCAGTTTTTAAAGGACGTAGAGTGGGGGCCACTGGACTACCTCGTGGTGGACACCCCACCGGGCACGAGTGACGAGCATTTAAGCGTGGCGCAGTATTTGCGGCAGGCTCAGGAAGGACTGGAACAGGATGGGAGTATGCAGAATTCTTACGGGAGTGGGACTGGAGCAATTATCGTGACTACTCCACAAGAAGTTGCCCTGCTTGATGTTCGAAAGGAGATTTCGTTTTGCCGCAAGGCGAATATACCAATATACGGTGTAGTGGAGAACATGTCGGGGTTTGTTTGCCCTTCGTGCCGGGGAGAATCCTACATTTTCAGGCCTACTACTGGAGGTGCAGAAGCCTTGTGCCGGGAACTGGGCCTCGAGTTCCTTGGCCGGCTTCCTCTT
This sequence comes from Novakomyces olei, assembly GCA_016906335.1. Taxonomy (NCBI): domain Eukaryota; kingdom Fungi; phylum Ascomycota; class Novakomycetes; order Novakomycetales; family Novakomycetaceae; genus Novakomyces; species Novakomyces olei. Next base: position 421,890 of record JADEYG010000015.1, read on the forward strand.
GATCCCCGGATCGCTCGTGCCTGTGACTATGGTAAGAGCTTTGTCGATGAGTGCCCGGAAAGCCCCGCGGCAGTTGCCCTCGAGGGGATTGTTAAACGGTTGTGTAAGCGGATTGGCACAGAGTGGACCCCGGCGGGGGACACGGACTCTGCCTACGGCGGGAGCGAGAGTGGTCACTGACGGAGTGCAAGGGGTTTCAATTTGTTACGAAAAAAGGGGTAATGACAGCAGATAAAAGTAGGATCGAAAGCTTAAAGGGAGTATGGGACGGGGTTTCCGGCAAACGGCGTATGTGTTTAATCCCAACGTTGGTAATTGTACATAAATAATATGACAAATTAATATAATAACAGATAATAATAGACAATAATTAGATAATATAATAGACGATAATAATAAACAATGTAATAGACAGTATAATAGATAATATAGGAGATGATACAATCGCCTTAACAATTGCGTCTTTTCTCCAATCTAATGTTCAAGGGTTAGGGTTAGTATTGTGGTTATTAGTAATATGGCCTCTGTTGGCAGCGCCTGCCTCTGAGCGCGACCAGTCAATGTGCCCACATTTACTGAATAAAAAGGCGGCTTTCCGATCAGTGTAGGATCGTGCGCTCTATATACTGCTCCTGCTTTCGCAATGGTAAGCCCGTGAAAAGGACTGATCTTACGTTCAAGGCAAAGTACGAATTCAAGGTGGAAATGTCTTGCAGCGGCTGCTCAAATGCTGTAAACCGGTCGCTTTCCAAGCTGGACGGTACTGTAAAACAGCGCTTGGCAGGTTTGCTAATATACGATTAGGCGTCACCGACATTGATATTTCTTTGCAAGATCAAAATGTACGCGTCACTACACGCGACGATGTCTCGTTCGATACAGTACGGAACCGGATTGCACAGACAGGCAAGACTATTATTAGTGGAAGCGTTGTTTAGAAAAGGCTTAATACGGGACTGACAATCTGGCTGATGATTAAGGCGAGGGACGCGTGTAACGGAGTAGTGCATCCACAAAGCTTTACTTTAATAGTGTTAAATAATCAAACAATTGCTACTAATCGATCGTCGTCTAGTACATACGTGTAGATGCAGTCATGCTGTTGCCAGCCGCACCATTTACAACAGTCAAAAAGGCACCAGGGAAAATAATTGTATAAACGAATAAAAGGTACATGAACAGCTGCCAACTCCTACCGTGGTTCACCGAATAATCACATAAAACTCATCAAAAAGGAAGACCTTGAAAGCAAGTGATTGACTGATAGTGTGGCCAACAACCAACAACCAATCATCAATAATAATAATAATCAATCGTCAATAACAATAACAATAATCAATCATCAAAATTTAATATCAATATCAATATCAATATCAATATCAATATCAACATCAACACCAATATCAATATCAACATCAATACCAATACCAATATCAATCAATAATCAATAATCAATCAATCACATAATCTATGCCTAATTATACACATCCTGTCTCCTTTCTACCGGCAGCTCCTGTACACCAGGCACAGCTCCACCTTCCAACAGTAACGGTTTCACACACGCTTTCCCAATATCCGAGCGGAAATGCCGTCCAAGAGCATCCATACGAGCAAACCGTTTCCCACAGCCCCATTGAGACCCATCGCGCAAGAACCCTCGGCACTGGAACTCTTTATCTCCTGAATGAAGCCGCTCATGACGTCGACGATCGTGTTGCCGGGCAAAGGGCTTCCCGCAGATTGAGCAATGGTAGGGTTTTTCGTCCGTATGAGTCCGCTGGTGGCTTCGTAGATTATAGGCCCGGGTAAACCGTTTCCCACACCCTGGCATAGGGCAAATAAAAGTAGCAGGATTTTTAAGCTCACGCTGAGACTGCCTCTCCTTCGCACTCGTCTCCCCAGAGCCCGTTAGTATATGCTCGCGGGCAGCCGAAGTGCTTCGCGATCTTCCATTGTACTTGCTAGCGTTCGGCATATCTCCATCCGCTTCGACAGAGAGACTCCTGCCCCGCGCTGACCAATCGGATCCTGCCGTGCTTGAGGCCGGAGAAAGAGGAGCCAGAAAGCTGTCTCGTGTCGTATCGTTGCTCGATACTGAGGAGACGGATTCGCCCCTTAATCTTCTGGCAACAGAGCTGAAACTGCCGCCGCCGTCGCCACCGCCGCCTCCGCCAAAGCTGGCTGGAGACTCGGTGCTGCCACCGAAATGCGTGTCACCCGTATCCCCCCTACCGCCTCCCGGAGTATGGTTAGGGTTAGGGTTAGGGTTAGGGTTAAGAGTACTGACTCGACGTATTTCGTCCAGGCTTGCAGCGTTGGCAAGAGAGTCCGGAGTCGCTGTTGCCACTGCTGCAGGCGCTTGAGGCGACTTTGGCCAGCAGTCGTACTCGATCTTGCTGGCCTGCATCAGGCGGGTCTGCTTCCCCGGGGACGAAGGTACGATATTTATTTGTGGTGGGGGCCCACTATCCGACTCTGACCTCTCCAATCCGTGCATGTGGGGGAACAGCGGGTCCGTGTAGTGGAGCGCATAGCGCCCTCCAGCGTCAGCGGTGTTGCTGGTAAAAGAGCGCAGCCCAGTAGTGCCTCCGCGGCCAGTCATATTGCTGAAATAAGCAGGCGAGTAGTCCGTCTGTCCTGAAGGGAGGGACTCTTGCCGTCCAGGCGCCAGCGACGACTGAGCACCTTGGCCAGACGGATGGCTTGAAAAGGCGGCAAAAGCAGCGGGAGTATACAGGCCGGAATCGATGTTGGCAAACGTATTAGTATAAGAATTAGCGTCCAAGGCAGAGGGAGACATGTGGGCATTCAGGTTCGTGTCCAGGTTCGTGTCCAGGTTCGTGTCCAGGTTCGTGTCCAGGTTCAACTGCTCCTCCATTGGCGGCTGAGAGTCGTAAGCGGCCGTGTGCACATAGTCCGTGCCGTCTGGTATATTGGAATCGTCGATAAAAGTCTGTGCCCACGCCGGGCCAGGGCCGTTTGTTCCCGGATCGGCGCCGAGGTTGAGCTTGAAGCTCTCGGCAAAAGCTTCTGCAGCTGGATCTGCCGGGCTTGTAGACGCAATACAGGGACTAGCGTCGCCAGCGACGCTAATATTGCCGTCTCTAATATTGCCGTCTCTGCTTACAGTGTTGAGGGAGACGCTTGAGACATCGGAAAAGGCAGAGCAGTTTGATAAGGAGCGGCTCCGTAACGAGAGCATATCGTGGGCCGAAGTGGCATCGAGCTCTGGCGTAGACGATGCCGCTACTAGCGGCATCATGCGGCCAAGCGTGGCTGTCTTTGGGGACAGGTGATGGTCAAAATGGATAGAGGGATGCCCCGTTGCCGACGAAGCATGTAATGGCACCTGTCCCGTCTCATAGTCGGGCTCCAGCATTGCAGCAGCTACAGCTTCGCTCTGGTCGTTTGACGGCAGCGAAGGCGGGTTTTGCAGTATTCCGTCCTGCACAATAACCGCCTCCTCTCCTTCTTTGCCCACTCTGTGTCCACGGCCGCTCCTTTCCCTTTCCCCAGCATTCCCGTCTCCAACTTGTGCTCCTCCGTCCGGTGACGTGTTTTGCTGAGCAGGCCAGGCGAACGGCAGTGGTGGAGCGCCAGTGGCGCTATATGCGTGAGAAGACGCAGCGCTTCTCACGGGCGAAGACGGCACGGATATAGATACTTGGTGGCCAGACTGAGTGTGGTTTAATGGCGAAACAAGGTTGCTCGGAGGCGACAGGAAATCAGAGCCAATCTCGCCCGTCGGGAACATACTAAACTCCGTATCCACACGCAGCTCGTTCTGCCTGGACCGCATTTTGTGCGGGAAACTCGGCACTCCGTAGGAAAAGGGCTCAGCGGGGTCCTCAGTGGGATCCATTCGCCAAGACTTGCGTCAGTCTGCAGTAGAGTTGTAAGCGGACCAGTGCTCACAGGAAACCCAAATAAAAGACGAAACAAACGAGAGGGGTGTGCTGCTGCGTCCGTAAACACGCACTCACAGCCAACACTAAGGCTCAAAGTGGGAAATTGGTTGCAAGAATGGGCGGGAAACGATCAGGAGCCAAGCAGATTGAATAATAAAAAGACGAGTGAGTACAAACACAGGGCTCTGGTCGGTTCAAGCCGGCGACACAGGCATCGAGGCTGTAGTCCGGCCCAGTACCAACACTGATCAGTCACTGACAGTTTTGAGCAGCAGTCGTATGCTGACCAGCGGCTCAATAACGTCGAGAAAACTCAGAATTATGGATTGCCCAGTGTCGCGTTTTGATGGATTTTATTTTGCGTATATAAAGATAATTCAGTCTGATCACATATATATCCAATAACTTTTCATATTACCTAACCCTCTGCAATAGTGAGTGTGTATGTATATATTATGGAAATATGGTACTACATAAACGTGAAAAATTAGGTTATTGGTTTATGGCGGTTTAGTCAATTGCTGTTAATTGTGTATACAGAGTAAATATCTGATTATAGACAACTGTCATTTGTAGCTTGAGCGCGCAATATACACACTGTGCACGCGTGTTTGCGTCCACACTGTCGTCGCTCTGTCAACATTTTATTAGTCAGCGCGTGCGAATATTCATTCAACAGGCCGCCTGCCGCATGGTTTGCGTCCAATATTACTTGCTGCTGTACTCCTCGGAAGACATTTTAATAGAACAGGGTTTCCCCTACCGGAAAACTTGTGGAACCCAACCGACGCCGCCAGGGTTTTCGGTTACGAGGCCAAACTAGTCGAGCGCCCGCGAACAAGCAATGTAGCAGCAAGATGGGATAATGGCAGGCACATTCTACAAGAAATAATAATAATAATAATAATAATAATAATAATAATAATAATAATAATAATAATAATAATAATAATAATAATAATAATAATAATAATAATAATAATAATAATAATAATAATAATAATAATAATAATAATAATAATAATAATAATAGTTTGGCGCTACTAAATATAAATATTATCAGATAGAGGCAAACTGCCGAGGACACAGAGGCACGAGACTTGCGATTAAAAAGCAAAACAGACTACAGAGCCAATGCGGCAAGGCAAAGAGCTAATACTCCAGCCAACTCTACTACTCCAACACGGCTTCCGTTTATGGCACTGCTCTTAGCAGTCGATTTAGGACTGGCAGTGACCTGCCCATCCGCCTTATGCTTTTGCGTGTACGTAGGGGCATAGTACTTTGTGGTCATACTAACGGTTTTCGTGTGCGCTGGCGGCACAATCTTTGTGGTATTGGCCACCGGGATGGACCAGTCAAACATGGAGGCGGGATAGAATATCCTTGGCTGACCGTGGACAATGGGTACGGAGCCGAGAGCACCGTTTGCTCCTACTGTAAAGTTTTCACGTTGTACAATATCCACCACAGTCTCGCCTTCCTTGTACCCTGACGTGTCAATCTTAACCGCCGCCTTTTCCGCCATGACGCCCCAGGCGCCCATAATTGCCAGCACATGGCCGCGCTGGAAAACGAGCTCCATCTCTGTCCACGCCAGCAGTGTGGCCTGTGTTTCAATCCATTTGGGATCCTGCTGCATTACGCGTTTACGGAACCGGTTGCACAGTGAGAGCAGTGAATAATACGGATTAGTTGTGTCGTACCCAGAGACCCACAGCGGCTCTCGGTTATACGGGTCCTCTGCGCCGCTAAAGTGTTGCTCAGAGCCATAATAAACGATAGGGATGCCGTCCCACAGCAGGGTGAAAGCCAGCAGATTCATTGCCCGGCCTTGATCCGCATTTTCAGAGGCAAACCGTGGCCGATCATGGTTCTCTGAAAAGGTTCCCAGTAATAAAGTATCCGAGCAAGTGGCACGCAGCTTTTCAATCGTCTTTGCCAGGTAGGAGATACCGGATCCATTGAAGGCAAACGTCATTCCATAATGCAGAGGGAAATTGAGCACACTGGGCAAAGCATTGTCCTGGTAAGAACAGAGCCTCTCCACACTGTCTGTATACATTTCCCCAATGCAAAAGCCACCAGCTGCGTCTACAATGCCGGGGAAGATTTGCCGAGGCATCGATTTGACTGCATCGAGTCGGTAGCCATCCACATCGTACTTTTGGCCCAGAAACTTCATATACTTTTGCAGGCCATCGATCACCTCGGGCTGCGAAGTGTCCAGGTCTGGCAGCACGAGCTTATCGTCGCCGTTCCAGCATCCAAGGGCAGACGTTTCGTTCTCCCAGTCTACCCAACAAAATTTATGGTAATACTTTTCTTTATTAAATGGTTTCATTGAAGAAAAATCAACAGCATCGTGTGGGCCGTGTGCTGCCTCATTGTTCAGGACGACATCAAGCATTACCCAAATGTCGCGTTTATGGCAAGCGTCAACAAGGCTTTTGAAACTGTCCTGGTCACCGAAGTGTTCATTCAGCTCATAGAAATCGTTTGGCCAGTACCCGTGATAAGGATCGCCCGTTTGCGGTGTTCCTTCCACGTTTTTCGCCACTGGCGATATCCAAATCTAAAGGAGGGGGATCGTTAGGACGAGTAGAAAGGAAAGGATTAGTCAATTGACCGATTAAAGGATTAACAATTGAACCTTGACTTAACAGAAGCGAGAGGAAAAAAGCATAAAGTGTGTAAACAAATCAAAAATGGCAAGCTAACTGAAACGGTGTATACAAGCAAAACTTACAGCATCAAAACCCATGCCCTCGATATAGTCGAGCTTGCGTTCAATTCCGGCCCAAGTTCCACCACAAGAAGGCCTCCGGCCAAGAGCACAATCCTTGGAAACTGAACCATCAGACAGAGCAAACCTGTCAGTCAAGAGCTGGTAGATAGAACGTGTGCGCCATTCCTTTGTAGGCCTTGGCTTGCTTTCGGCGTAGGAAACAAATATCGCTGTTACAAGGCCGATTAGTCGAATAATGTACAACATTGAAAGCAGATAAAGTTTGCCAATGCCAAATAAATATTTATGAATTGAAGGACCAACGAAATGGTCAAAATGAGAGCAATTTAAGAGGCATGCCTCTGCGTGTGATTTACAAATACAAAAATAAATTTAACCCATTCCTTTGTTCATTACTCACAACACGTGAAATAGAAGCACGATAAAAGAACGCCGTACAGTCAGAAAACAACGGCAATAAAAACCCGGACCTAACTGACGCGTGCCAAAGGCACCAATAAAAGACTTGTTATTCACGTGCTTTTTGAAATGTTTCCCTGTTTAGACTTTTCGATGGGAAAAAGTATTGTTATTAGGGCAATAAAGTTTGACATGGTCTAAAAAAATGCATACTCCCCCTTTCTCGTCTATTTTGAGAAACATGGGCAACACATACATATATGTAGGACAAAATGATTGCTCAGAAACTTGTAGTCGGTCGCGTTTATTCTGTGGGTCCAACTGACCTGTATAAAGGCGCTATCTATTAAATCGTCACAGAATTGCCGTTTTTGTTCCAACGTCGAGCAGATAATACATCGATAAATAAATAGTTTATTCATTCACTGTATTATCCACATTATTACCTAATTGGGTACTTTGGATTCTTTACGTCATAATCCAATGAAGCCGATAAGTCCCGGCAATTTATATAAACCTTCGAAAACGGACTCGACATTACTGTATAATCTAATTAGCAGCGTCAAGAAAAAGCAATGCCAGGGTCACAGGTGATTATCTGCAAAGCGCGCGATGTAGGACAGGTTTCATCTACACAGACAAATGGAATGAAGCGCGAAGGTGCTTTGCACGGTGTGTCGGATTTGCTTAATGGGACAGTAATGACGGCTCTGCCGCATACAGAGAGTGATGTGCATCATCATGGTGATCAGGTAAGGACTTGGATCTAATTTAAGACAGAGGAAGAGAGAGAAGTAAATTATAAAAATACCAAAAAATCGTCTTATGAGAGCGTAAATAATAATATTAAAAAAAAAATAATGGACAAATAGCATGGGATATCACAAGAATTTTATGAAAACCCAAACAATGTGATAATGATCAAGTACACAGGACGATATATCTATTAGTGCAGTGCAAATGCATAATAATGCAATCATAAATACAATAAAGCCATGATGAGGCGAATACAAATACGATTTTTATATGCAAATCAAAGGATACTGGCTCACACTTTCAGGATACTATCGTATACGCGTCTTCCGGCCACGGCGCGATAAGGTGGGATGATGGTCAGCAGCTGACAAATTTGGATGAAGGAGACTGGGCACTAATTCCCGCTTTTTGCAAGCACCAAGAAGTCAATTTAGGTGACGTGCCCTCAAAATGGATAATAGTCCGTTCCGGAGGTATTCCTGCAGTATTCAATCTGAACGGATGGAAAGAATAGCTAATTGAATTATGTATAATGCAATAGACGTATTACTATTCCCGAATCATCCGCAATTCCCATTCAGTCGGCTCTCGATGAAGTGAAATAGACTGAGCATCTAAAGTAGCATCCTTAACGCCCTTGATCGAATCACTCTGGGCTAGGAAAGATGACGAGACCGCGCTTTGATGGGCCAGAGAGTCGAATAATACCGTGTCAGTGTGAAACCTGTAGTTAGTTTTCCGTACTAATATCAAGCAAAGAGTCATATCGACCCAAAAAAAATACTCTGCAGAGAAATCAGTGACAGAGGTGTGACAAACGAATTCAGGAAGGCGAGAAAAAAGCAAAACATACTGTTCATAAGCTACCAAATTTAGACAATCACTGCGCTGAAAGCCAAATTCTTTTTCAACAAAGCAATGTGCCAGAAATTTAAGTATGGCCGATACGGAGTAGCTTTCATTCGGAAAAGCCCACTCGTACGAGAACCGTCCTGAACGGCTATCCACGAGTGGATGGTATGGCTGTTCCCGTAATATTATGCTTGGCAACTGTGAATCCAAGTCACTCGCGAACCGGATCCAGAACTGAAACCGGGCACCTTTGTAAACGCCTTGAATAGATGAGTACTTGTTCTAGTCTCAAAATACAGGGGGGATCCAAAGTGTGGCTAACAACGACGGCAACAGTAATCAAGTAAAATCCCCAAGATCAAGTAAAGTCCTACCACTGCGCACAAACAACACTCCGCACCAAACTTTTCTCAATCAGCGTGCGACAAAAAGTAACGTACTGTCGTGATGTTTTCGAGATGGCACAACGTATATTCCCTCCGTCGTCTGCCATTTTACTTGAAGAGACTTTCTATACAACGACACGGTTAGCGAAGCGTTTAATGTAACACGCATGTCTTACAGCTCTGTCAGCAAGCGAAGACGGCGATCAATATTTTGGGGCATTATTCCCCACAGTGGTGCCGACAGTTTGTGATGTACGCGACTCTAATGTGATTTATTGTATGTAAATAAGATTGTATCGTTTATATATCGACATTACTATAAGGGCATTATTCGTATGACAATATTCATATATCGATATTTTTCCCGATATTTTTCCCGATATTTTAGCCATTATTTAACGTATATACGGCAGAGATAATCACTGTATTTCCGTCACCCCAGATTAACATTGCCAGCCGGCTGATTTCATTTTCTATCAATATGAGCCAGACAATATGGCAGTTTGGATGCCTTTCCGGTAGGAAACATATCCCAAAGAATTGCTGCTGACAATAAGGCCTTGTCGGTGTAGGAATGGGTGCTATTGGAGCGCACGCTCTGCAGAAACGCGTGGATGATCCTCATTTGATAAAGGTATTATTGCCAAATCATAAAAGGCTGCAAAAAAGGTTTTATTAACTGTAAAGGCCTGGGAGACCGCGTCGCATTATCTGCTCTTTCACAGCCCAGCGCTGATGGCCGTCTCGCTACACCCGCGATATTCCTCCAAAATTTCTGGTAAACTCTGACTTGCAACCGACTCTTTCTGTTTGGCTACGCCATTGTTATTTTCTTTTACAATTGTAGTTTTATATACTGAGTGCAAGGCTATTTGATTGCCACGGGCGTGACCTTGTTCAGTGGTAGCATATATGGCCTCGTGGCCCTTCGCGGGACGAAATGGACAAAGGTTCTAGGGCCAGTTACTCCTATTGGCGGCATGATATTATTGGCAGGATGGGGCACACTTTTGTTTTGAAGCGTAGTATTAAATAGCAATTTGGTGAGGTCTCTATAGTTCCAAGGCCCGTATATAACAAAGGGGTTGGCTTATTCGTATGTTTTTACAAAGTGAAAAAGAAAAATGAATACAATTTAAAAACGATTGTAAAGCGCAAACCAAGCCAGCAATTACAAGATTTCAATTCATGCAGGATAAAGTACGTATATACTAGGATAAAATAAACAAAAACGTACATCAATCAAACAAAACAATATGAAAATATAATTATGTAAAAATACAAGTCGCCTTATCCATCCTGGCCGTACAACTATTCGCCCAGTCATTCCATCCAGCAAAATCTTTACCATCGACTCGGCTCAATTTGCATCCTTGCTGTCTTCGTTATTTTCTTCCCTATCGTCATGGTGATTAATTTCCCTACTATCGTCCAGGTTTTCTTCTCTATTGTCGCCATCCCGTGTCTCAGTCTTGGAGTCATGATCGCTATCTCGGCCGGCAAGCGAGCTCCTGCTACGACCAGCGCCCGTACTAAACCCGGAAACATTACGCAAGCTAGACCCTCCTGCCGGAGCATTATGTGCACGGAATGAAAAGGCAGACACATTGTCGCTATTCGCATTGGAATGAGCACTGCTGCCACTCACGTTTCGTGAAAGTGGGGGCAATGCTCTGATCGACGCCGAGGTGTCGTGAGAATTGCGGCGATTCAGATTGTGTCTAATCTTGCTCGAAGAGGCAATGGTTAAGACACTAGCATTATCATGCTGAGAGGGTAATAGCAGCTGCTGACGTCCTCCAAGCGCCGAGGTTGAGTGGCCACCGCCGGTAGCCATAGTCGTACTTGTTCCCGCGTCAGAATTATCGTTTGGCGCATGAGGGGCCAGGAAAGTAGACGAAGGTGCTCGCTCAGAACTCGTAGGCGACGAAGCCAGATCGTCTCCATTGCCATCAGCAGAAAAGTTGCCATTTGATCTTGACTTTATAGAGGACTGGCCGGTGTAAACGTCGACCGGATCACTCTTAAACTCGGTACGGGTCCCAGTGTTTGCGCCAGTGTTTAGTGTAGAAAGAGTCTGGCAGCGAGAGACTGGCCTTGGACGGCCAAACTGTACGCTGGACGCATCAGATATAGTCTTGTGGTGTATCGAAGATGCTGGAGTTCCGTACGTTGAGCCAGCGGCCGGTCCGCTGAGTGTTCGGGTAGCATCTTCACTGCCGGCAGGGTTACTCTGTACGACGGGCACGCTTGACGCGGCCGAAGTACCATCAGAACTGGTATTCTTCCTGTAAAATTTGGACAGCCAGGCAAACGGCTTCTTGCTACGGGTTCCTGCACGGTTAGTAGACACAGGATTGGAGACAAAAGGCATACGTTCGACGCTGTTGGGCACGTCCACGTCCGCCATATCGAATCAGCCTGCAATTCTGCCGTCAGCTCTAACTGCTTACAGCCCTCAAGACACGTTTAGCTTGAAGATAATTCAATCCGCACTGTCAGCAATCCAGAAAGAGACGATCGCAAAGCCGCTCATGCAACACCGATCCTTGTTGCGAGTGTGGAGTCGGTTGATCGCTGTGGATTTGTAGGCGCGTTACTTAAAGCACGCACGTACATTTAATATATTGCAATTTATAGGCATTATATCCAGGACATTGATTATATGAGGCATTGATTACATGGAGACATTGATTATAAGGAGACACTAATTGGAGTCGGTTGATCGCTGTGGATTTGTAGGCGCGTTACTTAAAGCACGCACGTACATTTAATATATTGCAATTTATAGGCATTATATCCAGGACATTGATTATATGAGGCATTGATTACATGGAGACATTGATTATAAGGAGACACTAATTGTATGACATAATTACACAAAGATGGCTTGCGACATAATACCGCACAGTATGTTACTTACTGTACACCGGAATAAAATATGCTATCGCGGCAAAATTACATAGGCAGTTGGACAAGTTGTATCTCGCTCCGGTGTACGTACCGAGGATATTCCGAGGCCATACTGAATATTTTACAATATATATTCACGCACAATTGATTAATATATTGGCGATAGGAAAATTTAGACACGATTAGCCGTGACGAGCCAATCTCTCGCTATCTGTCAATATTTATTTTACGGGATTAGCAATAGAAATAATTAGTATAATAATACACATAGTCTCTCCTACTGCCCTGCTAAGCGCCGGACAAGATGACAGGCAAAAAGATTCTTTTGTGTGCCCCTATAAACTTTGCGAAATCGGCTCTTGCTGAGCTAGACGCAAAGTTTGGCGTCCATGTAAGCTTGTCCAAGTGCCTCCTTTTATATTTGTCGTTTTGCTTTGGTTGCTTGTAATTGACATGCGTAGGTCATTAAAGCGACAAATCGCAAAGCTTTCCTTGAAGAGCTTCAATCCTCGGAATGTGCAGGTGCAGTAGTTTCCTACAGACCGCTTGATCTTATGGGGAAGTTTGGCCGATTTGACGAAGAGGTTATCAGCCATTTCCCTTCGACTCTCAAGTACATTGCCCACAATGGTGCTGGCTTTGACCAGATTGATATTGCGGCAGCCAAGGCTAAGGGTACGTTGAACAAGGCGGCAAGCAACAGCGGTGCAAATACCATTTGGTGGTTGAGCAACTTACACAGAGAAACAAAAGAATCAAGATTAACAAAAATTAACAAAATTAACCTAAATTTATAACTAAATTTATAAATCTAATTTAATTGCAGGCATTTCCGTGTCAAACACGCCACAGGTGGTGAATGCCGCTACAGCTGACACTGCAGTATTTCTGCTGTTGGGCGCTTTGCGCAAATTCAACAGCGGCCTGGCTTCGTTACGCAAGGGAGTGTTCCGCCAACAATTCCAAATGGGCAATGACCCGTCGGGTAAGACGTTGGGAATTCTCGGTATGGGTGGCATTGGACGCGCTATTGCAGCCCGCGCAATGCCCTTTGGTCTCAAGGTCGTCTATCACAATCGCAAGCGCCTTCCCGCAGAAAAGGAAGGATCTGCTTCCTATGTTGATTCTTTTGATGAATTGCTATCAACCGCAGATGTAATTAGTCTCAATTTGCCTCTGAACGCAAACACAAGACACATCATTGGAGCCAAGGAGTTTGCAAAGATGAAGGATGGCGTAGTGATTATCAACACGGCAAGAGGCCCTGTCATTGACGAAAAGGCTCTCGTCGATGCCCTGAACTCAGGGAAAGTTGCTGCTGCTGGCCTGGACGTGTACGAGCGCGAGCCTGAGGTGGAAAAGGGTCTTTTGGAGAACGAGAATTGTATTCTACTACCTCATGTTGGTACCGTCAGCTTGGAGACGCAAACGGCCTTGGAAGAGCTGGCACTGGCCAACGTCAAGAACGCTTTGGAAGAAGGCAGTTTACTGACTCCTGTTTCTACTTAGATTTCTCTTTTCGTATGTGAATAGGAGACGTCCTGCAAAAGAATCTACTTTTTCCTTGTAAATTATGTTGCTTGGAAATAGTATAAAAAAATTAGTATTAATAGACGCTAAATTAAATTATTGACTAGTAAATTACTTAAATTATAGCGATGATTAATGGTATCCAATTTATATGTATTATTTATAGAGATGAGGTTTATGGATGCCGCGTCAATCGCTTATCGAATACGGCAAAATCTGTCTAGCGAAGAGTCATGGCGTGTTTCACGAAGTGTAGAGTCTTTTGCGGCAAATATGCCTTCTGCTTCCTTTGCCGGTAATGCCAGTTTTACAGCACGTGAGCCTACCGCGAAGGAATACTTTGCGGAATACGTTTACAGTGAACGAGGGCAGCTGAAGCTCGGAGACAGTACGGTTCTGCCTGCTTCTAAGAAATACGTGTGGCGATTTAGCGATAAGGGACAAGATGCTGTTAATCAAGGGCTAAGTATATGGTTCGTTTCCAATGATGATGACGAGAGGACAATGGACCTATTTGTGTCACTGGATTTCTCCTTTTCCAAAAATACAAAAGGCTGTACAGACGCTTTTGTGGCGCGTGGACAACACCTTTGTGGGAACGACACGTACTCTACTGTGTTTACGTTTGCAGAGGGAACAATGGCAGTAGAAATAACGTGTAAGGGACCAAAGAAATGGTACGTTAGTCGGACACAGTACGATAACGAAACTGCTGAATGAACCTGCACTTCCAGCCTCACATGAATAATTTATAATTTACTAAAGCATCCGTGCGTTTTTATGGATACGATTCGTCTCGCGATGAAAACAGCTCGTTCGTGGCTGGCTAGAAAACTTATAAACACCCTTAGTGGCCATTTTGAAACTTTAGACTGTAACCCAATACATAAGACATTTTCCTATTACATTCTGAACTTTAGATATCCTCCTCCTTTGCCTCTTCATCAGTGACAGTCGTTTCCGACGTATGCTGTGATTGAGCTTGATTCTGAAACCTTTCTCGGGCTCTATTCAGCAGCTCGCCTTGCTGTCGCAATAATTCTTCCTGTGACATCCCACTCTGGTCCAGTTTTGATTGTTTTCGTTCACGTAATTTTTGCTGTATTTTATGTTCCTTGACGACTTCCTGCACCGGTTCAACGTATTCGCTAAATCCGAGTTCCTGTAGAGCCTTCACAATGTGTTCCGCGGCAATTGTTTTCTTTGAATCCTTTTCACATATTTCATTGGCCTCGGAGGAAACAAGGCGGATAAATTCGACACAGCAGTCAATAACAAGATCGCGTGTTTCACGCGCTGCAGTGACTTCCGGCGGAAGCATTTCTTGTATGAGCTTTTGTACAGTGGCTGAATGTCAGTAATTAATTGTCAGTGAATAAAACGAGTACCTTTGGGCAACGAAAACTCGTCGTCGTTCGACGATCCAGCCCCGGAATCACCCATTGAGATTCTATGTTCGACCTGACTGTGCTCCGTTAAATGTAATTAAAAGGCCGGCTAAAAGCTTGAACGAGGCAGAGAAAGCCGCCAGCTTAGGCTTCTGCAAATACGAATTAATCCACGTCCCGCGTGACCGCCGGCATTCTTCAAAATGAGCATTTACACGAATGCAGTAAACGCGACATTTGTAAAATTGTCCTCTGCACGTAGCATTGCTTATACCATATTTTGAACAAAATATCAAGTATACAGTGCTGTGCTGCACGAATATAATATTATATTAATATTCACAAATTTATGCCATTTTGTCGATGTATAAAAAAGTATGCAGTAATCATACTGCCCAAGCAATCTTGTATGCATTATATACTGCAAAAGCTGGAGAAAATTTTTTGATTGCTGCCGACTTTTCAAAGGGCGCAACATCGAGTTTCCAGCATCGTCAGCACACATATTACCTTATTCGCCCTCATTCACGATGGTGCAATCAAGCGTTCTCGGTTTCCCTCGGTAAGTCGGCTTTCTACCAGAGTTGTCGGTTCTGCAATTGATGCTAATTTATTTTATAGAATGGGCCCCAACCGTGAGTTGAAGAAGGCACTTGAGTCATACTGGGCCGGCAAGTCTACGGCACAAGACCTTTTGGCCACTGGCAAACAAATCCGCAAGGACAATTGGCTGCTGCAAAAGTCTCAGGGTGCGGATATCATCCCCTCAAACGACTTTGCCTACTATGACCAGGTGCTGAACCATTCAGTTCTCTTCAACGCCATCCCGGCAAAGTACCAAGGTCTGGCTCTTGATCCGCTGGATGTTATGTTTGCCATGGGCCGTGGCCACCAGAAGGGCGGTATTGATGTCCCCTCGCAAGAGATGGTGAAGTGGTTCGATAGCAACTACCATTACATGCGCCCTGAGGTTTCAGAGGAGACACAATTCAAGCTGGCTGCCACTACTCCAGTCGATGAGTTCAATGAGGCTAAAGAGCTTGGTATCAAGACCAGACCTGTTCTTGTAGGCCCTGTAACCTTCTTGTACCTGGCGAAGGCTGCTGCTGGCTCTAAGGTTAGCCCTATCGCTCTTTTACCCAAGCTTTTACCCGTCTACGTGGAGCTTTTGAACAAGTTGGCCGAGGCCGGTGCGGAATGGGTACAGATCGATGAGCCTATCGTCGTTTACGATCTGCCACAGGAGATCAAGGACGCCTTTGCTCCTGCTTATGAAGCGCTTTCAAAGGCTTCAGTAAAACTGCTGTTTACCACTTACTTTGGTGACATTGGCCCTCACTGGTCCATTGTCCAGGCTTTGCCCGTGGACGGTATTCACTTTGACCTGGTCAGGTCTCCCGGCCAGATTGAACAGATCTTGTCCGAGTTTAAGGGCGACAAGGTTATCTCTCTCGGTCTTGTTGATGGACGTAACATCTGGCGCACTCGGTTCAAGACTGCCTTTGAGCAGGTGGAGAATGCTGTGCAGGAATTCGGGTCAGACAAGGTTATTGTCGCTACTTCTTCCTCGCTTTTGCATACTCCTCACACACTCGAGAGCGAGCACAAGTTGGACGCTGAGATCAAGCAATGGTTTGCCTTTGCCAAAGAGAAGGTCAAGGAGGTGGCTGTTCTTGCCACTGCTGCCAATGAAGGCCCCGCTAAAGTCCGGGGTGACTTTGAGGCCAACGAGGCCGCTCATGAGGCTCGTGTAAAGAGCAGCATTACCTATGACCCTGCTGTCAGAGACCGAGTCAAGGCAGTAAAGCCTGCTGACCTTGATCGCCCTTGCCCCTTCCCTGAGCGCCGTGAGGCCCAAAAGACGCTTAATCTGCCTCTTTTCCCCACTACCACCATTGGCTCTTTCCCGCAAACAAAGGAGATCCGTGTCCAGCGTAACAAATTTACAAAGGGCGAGATCAATGCAGAGCAATACGATCGATTCATTGAGAAGGAGATTGAGAGCGTTGTTCGTTTCCAGGAGGAAATCGGACTCGATGTCCTCGTGCACGGAGAGCCAGAGCGTAACGACATGGTTCAGTATTTCGGTGAGCAAATGAAGGGCTTTGCCTTTACGCAAAGCGGATGGGTCCAGTCCTATGGCTCCCGCTGTGTACGGCCCCCCATCGTTGTCGGCGACGTCAGCCGTCCTGAGGCAATGACGGTAAAAGAATCGAAATACGCCCAGTCTATTACCAAGAAGCCCATGAAGGGCATGCTCACGGGCCCCGTGACCATTATCCGCTGGTCTTTCCCTCGTGACGATGTCACCCAGGATGTGCAGTTGGTACAATTGGGTCTTGCTATCCGCGATGAAGTAAAGGACCTTGAGGCTGCTGGTATCTCTGTTATTCAAGTAGATGAGCCTGCTTTGCGCGAGGGTCTGCCTCTGCGCCACAAGGACTGGGACTCTTACTTGGAATCGGCGGTGAACAGTTTCCGTTTGGCTACTGCAGTGGCCGCCAAGGCTACTCAGGTTCATTCTCATTTTTGCTACTCTGATTTCAACGATATTTTCCCGTCTATCCAGGCTCTTGATGCCGATGTTATCTCTATTGAGGCCTCAAAGTCTGATTTGAAACTTATCAATGCCTTCAAGGCCTATGGCTACACTTCGTACGTCGGACCGGGTGTTTACGATATCCACTCTCCACGTGTTCCCTCCGTCGAGGAGATCAAGGAGCGTCTGCAGCAGTTTTTGAGCGTAGTAAAACCGGAATTGCTGTGGGTTAACCCTGACTGCGGTCTCAAGACCCGTGGATGGGACGAGACTCGCCGTTCGCTGATCAACATGGTTGAAGCTGCAAAATTCTACCGCTCAAAGTATTGAGCTGCTGATGATTGCGGTACTAAACTTCAGTTGATGGAGCAACCGTTGGTATAAGGCTTATATAGCGATTCAACATTCGCGTATACGCCTTTTACTCTCCGTTAAATCAATCTTGTTTTTTACGGTTTTTGTTTTTCATATTGTGTGTGTGTATGGAAAGGCTATCGTTACCCATTATATTTCCCCTTTGATATATCCCTTCCGTTGCCCAACAGCTACTGTGTTGATGGCTATTTTTGCATAAAAGTATTGTCCATCTATTTTTATTTTTTGTTTCTTTTTTTAATATTTTTATTCCTTTCAATTTTTTATTTTTATTTTTTGCTTTTGTTCATAGAGATACCTATATGTTCATGCTTTCTCAACAAAACATGTCTCTGGGAGATATTAATTATATTGTTATTAACCCATGTAATACCGCGTGTCCACGATATACGGTGAGTCGTTACGTGCCGGCCTTGGCCAACATCAGAAAAGATAGCATGCGTACAATAGCAGAGATAAATAAATAATAATTAATTAATTAATTAATTAATTAATCAATTAATTAATTATGTCTATGTGTGACTAGTAGCAAATTAGTCAATGACGTATAATAAATAATATACGCTGTCGCACTTTACGCTGCGACGCCCGAATGTGTGTCGGCAATGTTGCTGTTTGATCAAGCGCGGCTATTTCCACTTCTTTACAAAGTGTATGTGGGGTTCATCGTTGCATCGGCTCCCACTGTACTTCTCATCAATGCGCCACACGGAAAATTTGCAGACAAAAACATATGGATTCTGCCCGTGAACGGCCGCCTTTCGTGGTTTGCAATGGAGATTGTCAGCCCGATAAATTTGCTGTTGCAGTATTCCACAGGGCGGATATTTGATACGCGCAATGCGCTTCTCGCTGCTCTGTTTACACTTCACTATATTCAACGGGCGATTGTATCGCCTTTATTTCGTGCTCCCTCTGTCGCGAGAGCAGATGTAAGCGTTCCCTTGTCCGCAGCCCTCTTCAATTTCGTCAATGGCTCTTTGCTCGGAATATATTTGGGCAACACTACAAACTCGACTGCCTCCCCCGTTTTTGCCCTCGGCCTGGTCGCCTGGCTGGGCGGGTTTGCTATGAATATCTACCACGATGAACTGCTCTACTCTTTGCGCCGAGGGAAACGAGGGCAAACGGGCAAGTACTATATCCCCTACGGAGGCTTATTCAAATACATTTCGCAGCCAAACTATTTCACTGAATGGATTGAATGGCTCGGGTTTGCCATTGCCTCTTGGCACTGTACGGGATCAGCGCGTGGGCTGCAGTTTGATGGGTACTGGGTACCACCCGGCTGGCTGTTTTTAGCCGCTGAATTGGCAGTAATGCTGCCACGGGCACTCGGCACTCACAAATGGTACAAACGGACGTTTGGAGACACATACCCTTCCGAGCGTAAAGCTATTATTCCATTTTGGCTTTAGCTCTGTGTGCTGGTCCGCCGGGTTTAGTACACGTTTCCCTTGCTAAGCACTACCTACCATTTAAATGCCCGCTCTGCATTACGGCTATGGCTAATTTGAGTTTGTTAATGATTTTGCCTTGGCCTTGGGCACGTGTTGAGCGACTATTGCCGAGCCATAATGACCATACTGAAAGCAGGCGCTGGGGCAACAAAAGCACTGTTTATCGCAATTTGTACTATAAATATTCTTAGAAATATTCTTAAAATATTCTCAAAATATTCTTAAACTAATTATGAAAATGATCAGCACTTGTCTTTTTCATTAAACTTGTGGATATGTCCAAAATGTCAACACATTTTCATTAGGTTTATTATCATTTATGCAGAAATAATCATGGGTATCATTATGAAAACACAACGCTATGGTACAACGGATAATCCAACACTCTTGGCCGTGCCTAGTACGCTCTTTGCAATAGACTCTAATGGCACTCCAGAAAGGTTGGCATCTTTTGCTTTGATTAGAGCAATCTCATAGACTTGCTTTAGACTGACTTGGCCTGATACTTGCCGTCCTGGAGTTTGTGCGCCTTTCTCGATTCCCGCAGTTTTCATCAACAGGTAAGAAGTTGGCGGGGATTTTGTCTCAAACGTAAACGTCCGATTTGGTTTTACCGTGACCACTGTCGGCACGGGCAATCCGGGTTCAAGGGCTCCCGTGCGAGCATTAAACTCTTTACAGAAATCAATTGACTTTACGCCTCTTGCTCCGAGTGCCGGACCCACTGGAGGCGACGGAGACGCTCCTCCGGCAGGAACGATTAGCCGGATCATGACATTCTGAGCAGCCTTGGCTGATTTAGACATACTGCTGTTATGTTAGCCGAGCTCTCGACACACTCAAGAGACGCAGAAAGAAAAGCATTGTATACACTGTCCTGTAAAAGCATAGATCCTTGAGAAAAAAGAAAAGTATAAAGAAACTGATCGCCTCTTGCCAAGTATCTCTTTGCTTGGATTGCCTCTGTCGAAAGATGAAAAGATTTAATTATTTGTTTTAATCATGGAAAGTTTCATGATTAGCATGGATAATAATTCTTCCTCGGCAGCAAAGATAATGAAAAGCAAAAATAAGCATTACCTTAATTTATATTGACCAGAACCGCGCGTTTGTGCGATCGGTTCTCCGTCCCCACTTTTATATTCTGGACGAACGTCAAATTCTTTGCCGCCTGTACATTGTTAACACTAATCCCAACAACGCCAATAAAGCTGCACGAGATATGTGATCAGGTAATCGAACCATATTTTCGTCTTCATCAGATTCAGAATTTGATAGTAGACTAATATTCGGGCTCATCATCTTCAATCCGGCAGAGTAGTGCAAATAACTTACCTTTTGATGTATTTGAAACACAAGCAGGTACTATGGCCTCTGCTCGGTCCGGAGAATTTCAAGTCTTTATTGGTACGGCTCTTGAATTAGCATCAAATCCTTCGAGACTATAAAGATAGATATAGAGTGTGATATTGAGCCAATGCTCTTTCATATTCTTTTCAGCACATTGTTGTTCAGAATAATGGGTGTTTGGCATCCCGAATGTCAATCGATCATTAAGATCAGCCTGGGGCGACAACTTTATTCATCCTGTTACAATGCTGCCTCACTGGCAGTCTGAGCAGTACAGAAACAAGTTACCTACCTCGAACCTTTGAGCGTTTGTCGATGGACAAATTTTTCCTGTCAACGCAAGGCAACCGATTATTTCAGTATATGATAAATATTACTTGGAGAAAACCCTGACAGGTCCTAGATTTCTTCTACCAGAAAACCCTGCGCGTTGATATTATAGAATGACGTTGATTAAAGATAAGTGTGTTCTGCATTGGGAAATGTCGAGCGGGCATGAAATGATTCTTGATTTGCTGGCACATGGCAATTCACGCCTGCATTACGCCTTTTTATCAGCAGCAGTCTGCGTCAGAATTGGTTGGCGCTAGACTTGAGCCCAGCAAAAGATGGAGTTTTAGAATTGTAGTCTTTTGTTCTGTTGATGTATAGATAAATAGATTGGCAATGACTATGTGGAGAAATTAAACAATAGTTTGGCTTCACGAACGCAACATGGACTGTCGACAATGAAATAATAAACACAATTAAGCTCGTTTTTGTTAAAGCTGTACAACCAATTATGTACGCAATGTGCGCTCTCATAATCATCTAGGCTTGCAATGCAATCCGTCTCATATTTCACACTACGGCTTTGTCACTTATAAGATTTCCTATTTCTTCTTACGCGGGCGGTATATAACAATATCATTAATGAAATTATTGATAAATAATAATTACCAAATTAATTGAAGGGTGAGCACGAGGCGGTATTTGAAGCAAGAAACAGGTGTTTTGCGAGGCAACAGAGGATAATTTTCGGCTAAATCGAGTTCAGTCTTATCTGAAATTGATTGGATGTATTTGTTCGGCTCTTTATTGTGATAAATATTGCGATATTCGACTGAATCTTCCGGGGCGGCATTTGTGTCGTAAAAAACGATTGAACAAACACATAAAAAAGGTCCAGGAGGCATTTAAGAGACTGAAACTTTTATCAAAAGCAAATCAGCCATACGATCATTTCAGCCGAGTTCTCGTTCTGTTTAGGAGGCAAGGTTTAAGAAAAATCTAAAAGAACTGAAAAGACAAGAAACAACGCAAGACCAACAACAGCAAAGAAAAGAAGGGCCGTCTGATAAACAGGCAAGGACCGGTCAAAAAGGGTTCATAAATGAATGATATGGTTAATTCAGGTTCAAAGGCGCAAAATGAGGCACAAAATGATACATATAATGCAAATAAAAGTAATAAAGCTCGAAAAAGGTTTGAAAGTTCCGATTTAGAACCGAGCACAGCTGAAGGGAGGTCAGCGGGATCAAACGACGACAATGCTACGAAACGCGCTTCACACAAATTACCAAGCGCAAAAAGTCTTTCATTATTTCCTTATTTGCAACATCATTCTTATGAAGATCCAAAGAGAGGAGGCAGAAAGCCAGGACAAATAAATATTGCTCGGAAGACTCGAGCTTCTTCTCCCGGATCAAACGTGACTCGATCTCGCAGTGCGTCATTGGCTCGAGATGACTTACAATTCGATCCTTCATTACTAAATTTGGATTGTCTGGGTATAATAAACAACCTGCGAGTCGCACAAAACCTTCCGGCTCTTGACAATATTGATTCATTATTAAATGAGGATAATCAAAAGAATGGATTCCCCTATGAAGATACAAGGACAGGTGGCAGTCGAGGTCGGGGAAGAGTAAGAGGAAGAGCCAGAAGCCGGGGTCGAGGCGGGAGTAATCATAGCGCCACGGAACGCAAAGATAGCAATGCTAACACTAGAGGACCTCATTGGCTCGAAAGCATGGATACGACGTACTCTATTGATGTAACGAAATTGGACAAGAACAAGGTGGAAGCTTCCATACATGATGCGCTTGCTGTACTTGATCGATTGCATGAGTCGTGGATGTGGCTTGAGCTGGGTAAAAATGCAAACAAGCAACGAAATGTCGGAAAATAGTGTCGTTTGATGATACCACGTAGTTTAAACATGTTACTTTCAAGCCGATTTACAAGCTTGCTCTTGTTGAACACAGCAACAATTTTCATGATAGATCTACGGTATATTTCTTTGTAAATGTAAACTTTTGCAGCCTCCTATCCCATCGTATACGCCGATCTTGAAACCTTCCTTTGTTGCCTAAAGCAAGTCCTTTGCACCATGTGCATCGCTTTTAATTATATTTGACACATTTAGTTTATCACAATAATGATATGCCGAAATATTGGATAAAACTCGTTTAATTTAGCCTTTGTCAATATTCAGATAGCCATAATATTACAGTTCAGTATAAAGTAATCCATTATTACCTAGGATTCTGATACTTGGTGCAGCTGTTTACTATATATATTCACAAAACCTGACAAAATATGAATAAAATTAGTGACCGGCAACAGTCAGTACCATTAGTATAATGAATTAGAAAATTAATCGAAATAGAGGACTCTAGTCATGTACAGCCCATGCGACTAGGATCGCAAGTGCTACGCAATTTGCGCCTCAATATGGCAGAGTATGTGAACGGATAATAGCGTTTGCTAAACTATTAGGAAAAAGCCTTTAAAATTTTATGATATTGGGTTCAATGGCATCGGTAGTCTTGTGGTGTTGACTACAAACTAACAAGGCAAGATAGTGTATACCACGGTTTTTACCACGACAAAAGGCACCATGAGCGTAAGACAGACCGAACCAAGCGTAGCTAATGCAAAGACGACCTGGAGCAAGTGTTATCGCGAGCCAAGGCGGTTGGTGTACAAAAACTTCTTTTGACAGGCGATGATCTGGAAGGATCGCGACAGGCTCTTGAGCTGGCCAAGTCTGATGGTAAGCCAATTGGCGATCATTTTTTTTCCCAACGATGCTCGAATGATCTAAATTTAATCGACAATGAATTGTAAATTGTGGTTTGTCTGATCTGATAATAGACTCGTATGTTTCTACGGTGGGTGTGCACCCGTGCCGAGCACAGAGTTTTATCGCGGATTTATCTCAAACGTCCGAGCTAAAAGCTCTCGCTATTGAGGGCCAGAGATTGGGCAAAGTTCGGGCATGGGGCGAATTAGGGCTTGATTATGACCGAACTCATTTTGCGGATATAGAGACACAAAAGCTAGCCTTTCGACACCAATTAGAGGCTGCGGCGACTTTAGACTTGCCTCTATTTCTGCACTGTCGAAGCTCAGTCTCTGATTTTCTAGACATTTTATCGCCTTTTCTTCCATCACTCCCAAGACGCGGAGTGGTACATTCGTTCACGGGTACCGTTGAAGAAGCGCAAAGGATAATATCTCATGGCTTTTATATCGGTATCAATGGATGCTCTGTCCGTGACGAGCAGGGAATAGATGTCGTTAAAGCACTACCGATTGATAAGATCATGTTGGAAACAGGTACAATTATTTCAACAGTTCCATAAACATCTATTTCCCTCTTTTTATGCCATTTATTTTGTGTCGGCCAATCTTTGAGTCACGTAGCACTACGCTTTCAAAATTACAAGGACTGTTTGACTTGCTTTACACTCACAACTTTTATTACCCTCAATTACGTGATTATGTCGAACTCAAAATCTAATACTAGACGCGCCTTGGTGTGAGCCGAGACCGAGCCATGCTTCGGCCAAATACCTTTCGTCGTACCCATTGAATGTTTTCGAGTCGGTGAAAAAGGAAAAGTATCGGCCAGATTATATGGTAAAAGGACGCAACGAGCCCTGTGTGCTTCCACGAATAGCCTGGGTCGTGGCGCAAGTCAAAGGAATACCACTGGACGCTCTGGCGGAGACGGTATGGAACAATACAGTACGCGTCTTTAATGAATGAAGAATCCGTTGCTACAAATAGATTGCCCATTCATATATCTCTACATATTATTATTTTAATATATACATGTATAAAGGTGTGGTAGTGTGAAAGAGTCTGGATGATCAATATATGGCTTAGGCCATCACAGTAGTTGACACGTGCAGAAACCTACTGGACCAGGGTGATTTTGTAATTTTACACGGCTTTAGAGACGATAAGATAAAGCCTGAACAGAATACAATGCCTATGGAAAAACAAATTCGTTAGCCAGTATCCCGTCAAGCAGACAACGCTGCGTCGAATCAGCTGGAGAGTCTCAGAATTGATATTAGCTTGACTCCAACATGGGTTATGGCTAGCAAAAGGAGAATTACGGGCAACGCATTTCTCTCCGATAGCTGGATTGCCCACAGTTTCCCGGGTCTATTGGCCATTTTTAGTCTATCTTCCACTCCAGATCGTGTGCATTAGACCAATTCGTTAGGCGCAAGCCCAAACAGTACTCGTGTCCTCCTTTCTAACCCCCTTATCATCTGCAATGGGATAATCAATGTATTAACCTCCTTTTTGAGAATTTTAATCTGTCGCGCACACGCACACTCCCTGACTTGAGTGGTGCGAGTAATAAATTACAAGCACAGACTATCTATATAGGATTTCCACCAACCATGTCGGGCAAAACCACGGTCCAGGCACTTTAATTAAACTAGTGAGACTGACAAGCGCAAGCCTTATACTACAATGGCCTCAAAGGCCCTACTCCCGTCGTGCTTCTACACGGGTGGGTATAAACACGCGCAAAACAAAAGTGTTTAATTAGACTTGTGATTTGGCGTATATATAGGTGATGTCAAATACGAACAAAAATACACTAAATCTGTCGAATAAACTGTACAAGGCAACAAAGTATAAGGCTTATATAATCATTTTGCCACGTGAGAATATGGTTTATGCACATACAGAATTGGGTAATAATCGAATTGCGGCGACTAGACACGTACGTAAACCAACGCTCTCCCTATAAATTACTTGTCAATGAGCTCCACATAATATAATACGACGCGTAAACGCGTTACGCGGCGCGCACCTACCCAAACGGGATCGAGAAGCTAATCGCACTGAAGGGGCAGACTGTGCCAGGAGTTGATCGCGCGGGCAAAGACTGCAGGCTGAATAATTACAGACGTTTGGGTTGAGCAACTAGCCAGCGACTGAACCAGATCCTTAGGCCTAACCAGCGCCGGCAAGTCGTAATTCTTGCAGGCACATTGTGAGACGGTCAGGAGCAGACAGAGCAAGCCACAGAGCAAGCCACAGAGCAAGCTTCGAGTCTGGCAGCGCAGACTCAACTCAGACAGCCCGGGATCAGACACAGTAGGATTGCTCTATTTTTTTATCGTACAGACACGAAAATTAACGTCTTTAGTCTAAGCCAGAGCCAGTCTACCTAATCACGGCTCGCGACTTTGAAGACACGACTACAAATATTACGCAAAGCGATTCATGAGCCTAATTGTCGAGAGCCGATCCGCAGCAAAATCTGATTTGAGCTACTGCTGACGGCAGAAACAAAAAAGCAAAAGGCAGAGAAAAAGTACAGACAGACAAACAACACAGACAGACAAAGGTACAGACAGACAAAAGGTACAGACAGACAAAAAGTACAGACACATTGCCAAAGCAAGAGCATGCTGCTACTACTGGCCGGCCTCTGCATGGCAGAGGCCTGCAGAGCAATTTCAGTAGGCTACGCCTTCAATTCGCAGCTGCCGCCGGTAGCACGAGCTGGCCAAGACTACTATTTCGTACTGTCAAACGAGACGTTTTCCCCACCCACGGCGAACGTGACACTGTCAGCAGGCGCACCGAGCTGGCTCGCCCTTGACGCGGCCACTCTGTCCCTCAGCGGGCAGCCCACGCAGGCAGACGTGGGGTCGCCCACGTTTACGATTACGGGCACTGACGCAGAGGGCCGAGTGGCGGAGAACGAGGCTACACTCGTTGTTACGAGCGCAGCAGAGCCACAGGTGCTGCAGCCGCTGGCTCAGCAGTTGGCTCAGCAAGGCCCGATTGACGGGTCTGGAGGCATAATCCTGACGGGCAATGAGCCCTTTAATGTCACGTTTGCCAGGGACACGTTTGGGTGGAGTGGCAATGCCGAAGGCAGTTTACAAGGCAATTCAGAGGGCAATAACAGAGCAGAGCCGTCCTTTTATGGCGTCTCTGGCGATTTCACTCCGCTGCCGCCGTGGATCAGCTTTGACGCTGAGCAGCTGCGGTTCTACGGCACAACGCCGTCACGCACGAGTGCTATTGCGCCTCCACAGTATTATACATTCAACCTCGTTGCCTCTTCCACACGTGGGTTCCGTAGCGCTTACGCGTCGTGGCACATTGCCGTCGGGACACACGCGTTGAGTATTAACGCGACTCACTGGAGCGCCAACGTGTCCTCCAGCAGCGACGCGTTCACGTTTCAGCTGCCACGTGACTCTGTCCGGCTCGACGGCTCTACTATTGCCGACGGCAATATCTCTTATGTGCAGAGCAACGCGAGCGACTGGCTGCACTTTGACAATGGCACTTGGACTCTGAGCGGAGACCCACAATTGTCTACTTCTTCTTCTTCTTCTTCTTCTTCTTCTTCTTCTTCTCCGTCAGAGCAGACTGTCGTTATTGAAGTGCAGGACGTGTTTGGGGACAGGATCCAGGCGACAGTGCTCGTACAGGTCCTCACGGGTCTGTTTACGTCAGACTTTAGCAGTGTAAACGCTACCGCCGGCCAAAGGTTCGAGTACCAGCTCAACAGCTCTCGGCTGCTGGAGGACGCGGCTCCGGACGTGGAAGTGCAGGCCTCGAGCGATGCCAGCTGGCTCTCCTTTGACTCTGCCAGCCGCACTCTCTCTGGCACGGCTCCTCTGCGGCCGGGCAGTGTCAGCGTCCGCTGGACAGCCGCCTCGGCTTCCATGGGCCGCCGGGATACACGGAACCAGACTATCAGTATCGTCCTGCCCGCCCGCCACACGTCCAGCCGGACAAGTCTCAGTACTAGTAGGACTAGTACTGTGACTAGTTCTGTGACTAGTACTAGTACAAGTACTAGTACAAGTACAGGGACTAGTTCTGTGACTAGTTCTGTGACTAGTCCTGGTGTTGGAGCAGAGGCTGCGAGCCGGGCGGGCACGGCGGGCCTGAGCACTCGCCAAAAACTGGGCATCGGCCTCGGCGTGTCGCTGCCAAGTGCTGCTATTATCGCCGGCCTACTCGTCTTTTGCCTTTGCTGTAGGCGTCGGCGGAGCGGATCGTCAGTGGACGGCGCACAAGGATCTGGCAAAGGATCCGGTGGAGGTTTCTACCGCAACCATTCGCCCACCGGCTCAAACACGATGCCTCCAATCTCTCGGCCGATAGCGACAAAGGACAGTAGGGAGGGGGCTTGGCCGATTGAGGACGAGTCCTGGGATGCGCCCCGGCGGCTGTCTGCCTTGCAGATCTTTAAAGAAAAGAGCGCAGACTCTCAGCTGTCGGGGTACATTGCCCGTATCCACGAGGGGCCGTACAGTGTGAATAATGGAAATAATGGAAATACAAATAATACAAATGCAAATAATACGTACAATACAAATAATACGTACAATTATCCCAACGGCCATCCGCCACTAAGGTCGTGGCGGCGCCAGGCGACTCTGTCGTCGGACGAGTGGGAACACGATCTGCGTGCGAGCGATCAGAGTCTCGCCACGATTGCTACAAACGAGATTTTCAATGTCCACATGGTCAGCCCGAGATCGCCTGAGCTGACGGAGGGACATGTGCCGCCGACGGTAGAGATTATGGGCCCGTCAGACCAAGGCGGAGACGGGATAGCCGCCTCTGAGCGGCAGCCAGAGCCGCTCAGCCAAGTGTACTCTGGCCAAGGCGTGCCGGCACGGCAGGCGGAGGATAACAGCGATGGCACTATTGGGCCCTATACGTCATCGAGCTCCAACAGTGAGCACAATATGGGCAGGGACGCCACCCAGTCCACAATGGCCTCGCACAAGGAATCGATGGCCAGTTCAGCTCAGGGCAACAGTGAAGACTGGACGTCCTCATACGCAAATTCCTTTACCGAGGGCGACGACAGAGGCGACTACGCATCAGGTAGAGGCAGCAGCAATTCTGCTGCCAACTCTGAAGGAGGCAGAGCTTTGCTCGCCCGGCAATCAGCCGCTCAGTCTTCCATGGCTTCGTCACACTACCCGCCTAGCATGAGAGAGTCTTGCGCTACAAAGC
This sequence comes from Novakomyces olei, assembly GCA_016906335.1. Taxonomy (NCBI): domain Eukaryota; kingdom Fungi; phylum Ascomycota; class Novakomycetes; order Novakomycetales; family Novakomycetaceae; genus Novakomyces; species Novakomyces olei. The sequence goes on from JADEYG010000015.1 coordinate 450,787, forward strand.
TCAGCAGGATCAGTGATATCGACGACGACGATGATGATGATGATGAGAGCGCTAACGACGTTGACCGGTCGAGTTCGTCTTCCGGCTCGCTTTCGTTCGATTTGAGCCAGCATTCAGACGAGCATGAGGACGACGGAGGTCGCGATAGCAGTGGGAACGTGGCCTTTTTATAGAGGAAACCGCGAAAAGTTTTGGTTTTGGTTTTGATGTTGTTGGAATAATACCCAAAGTTGTTTGAGAGACTAGTATACATACCCAAAGATTTAGATACATATAATATTGCCTGATGCTGAAATTTAATCGACTTGCTTGAATTTCTAGATTTTGAATACAGAGTAAGAGCGCCACTTGTATCAAACTTATAAATAAATTAATGATTTAAAAAAAAAATTAGCCACTCCATTATAACACAGATAGGTACACCAGAATGATCTTGCCTAGTCGAAGCGCTCCTTTGCAATCGACAAGAGCCAAAATCGTTTGAGCCAACTCTCTAGAAAGACAGTCTGTACAAATCGTCTCGTCTCTGCAGCGGCATATGCGACCGGACAGTACGCACAGTATCGAGATTAACGTCACATAAACAGAATCCATTCTTATCTGCCACGTCTGACATTTGTGCGACAACGGTTCCCCATGGATCAATCACCATAGCGTGGCCATAGCTGCGTCTCTTTTCATTATGCTGTCCTATTTGGGCAGCGGCTATAACGTAGCATTGAGTCTCAATGGCTCTTGCCCGCAGTAGTACTTCCCAGTGAGCAGCTCCTGTTTTTTCCGTGAAAGCAGAGGGGAAAGTGAGAATTTCAGCTCCTCTCTGACGCAGAGCTAGAGAAATTTCGGGGAAACGGAGCTGAATTTGGTTATTATTTTGAAGACATGAATAAAATAAATAAATAAATAAATAAATAAATAAATAAATAAATAAATAAATAAATAAATAAATAAATAAATAAATAAATAAATAAATAAAAAGGACAATATTAATAAAATAAATTTGGAAACGAAAATAATTATTGATTAATAAAGGATTATGCTCAATTGTATCTCAACATAGTGATTCAAACACATACGTCGAAACAAATCAAAAGCCCAACGTTCCCAATAGCGGAAGCCACACTTGTTCCTATATCGTTGCCCCGTGCAGTAGAACGTGATTCCATAAGAATCGGACCGTTTTCAATGTTCACATCAAATAAATGTAATTTTTCATAAGTGCGAGCAATCACTCCATCAACGTCAATGAAAAGTGCTCGATTCACGATCTTTGACTTGTCTGTATCACAGGGCGCGTGTACGCCAATGTTTACCTGAACTTTCGAGTCTCGAGCTTGCTGACAAATTCCTTCTACAAATGCAAAAGTATCGGCAGAGTAAGTCAAATCATGAGATTCTTGAGCCTGATTTTTGTGAATAAAATTGTTATATTCAAAAGGCAACTCGTGTTAAATGGACTTGCATACATTAGTAGCGATAAAATCGCTGGCTTCCGGCAGAAATACACACTGTTTAAAAAGTGTTTAGCAAACAATTGACGATACTAACGTAGTTTGTTCTCATGCCTGATTATAATGATTTTTTATTTTCATTAATCCTTTGCGGTTTGTTCATACTTTTGCTCCACTCTGGGCTGCCTGTCGTATAAGCCTCTGGCACAATCCCAGATTGCTTGTAATTGACCGGGTAGACGTGATCTATAATTAAGCCTCTCAATTGTGACAGCTTATTTACCTGACACACTGCCGCTAGTACCATTGCCGCTTAGCGTTAATTCGGTCGCGGGTTGCAGCAGATTGAGTGTTTGAAGAATGACATCAAGTCTACACTAAAATAATAATAATAATAGTAAAATAGTTATTTACTAATTTGCTGTTTACTGTCTAATACAAGTTGTGGTAGTCTATGAGCTTCATATTACACGTTGAATAAAATAAAATAAATAATATACTGCGATGTCGTATCACTCCTCTAGCTGTAGCACGGTAATATGACCCTTCTATGATCCTATGATGATTCATGAAACTATAATGACCAATTATAATTCATACGCAGTTCATATAAACCATAAAATACATATTTCCTTTAGCTTTTCTCCACGACTATACCTGCCAAAAATTGCCTTCTTTCGGGAAACATGATATCTTTTAAGAAGCTTTCTTCCGGTGAATCGAGCAATAGCTGTTTTTCGAACAAGAAAATAAAAACCATTATATAAGAATACAGGTTATTCCGCCAATAAAAAGGAAAATAAAGACAATGATACGAAACGATAATAATCATAGAGCAATCAATAATAAATATCAACAACTATAATAGAAGAAAAGAATAAGCAGAGAAACAAAACAGGGAAAAAACAAAGAATGATATAATAGCCAGCAAACGACAAATTCTCTTATTTCTTCACCCATAGCGATGTTACGTCATATATAAAAAAATAAAACAGAAACCACAAACAGATTCAGAGCGCTTTCTTCACATGCGCAAATTTAACTCTTGCTCTCCTCTGCCTCCTGGTCGTCAATCACCTGTTGCATAGAAGCCCCGACGGAAACAATTTCATCCGAATCCGCAAGCAGCTCGGTTCCGTCCGGCAAAGTGATAATTTTTCCCTTCTTATTTCCTTGCTTTGACTGGCTGAGACCCGGCGAAGGCGCAGCTCCCATATCGTACTCTTGATGTTCCTCCTCAACTGATTCCTCATGGTTGGCAGCTATTTCGGGTTCGCCATTGCTGTCCTCATCACCAACGACGCCCGCGTCTTCGTCAGAGTCTTGTTCATTTGTCGTGCTATATACTGCTTGTGGGTCGGATTCTCCATGATGATAACCGGGTCCAAGCATTTCAGCTGTTCATATCAGCAAGACGAGTTATAGATGAGATTTTAAAAATATAGAATAATGTAAATAGTATCGTATTTAATTGCCATTTCATATAAAGCCTAAAATGAAACCAGTCCATATAGTATGGCTGAAATAATTTAACATGTAGGCAAACATAATGAAAACAAAATTATTACTCAGAAAAAAAAAATTAGAAAAATAAGAAATAAATAAAAAAGAAACTAATATTATACTGGCAAAAAATTATTGACAATTAGACATACCATAAGAAGGAGGCGCTACTGGACCATCACCTTTCTCAACTCGATCCGCTACTAGATTGTACCATTCCTCTTTTGTTCGGTTCTGCAATAATGCTACGATGACCACAGTCATGTTGTCGCAACCGATACCACCCATTTCTGCTGTAGCCGAGATGCAATTGTCCATCAGGTTTTCTGCTACGCTCTCAAGAGGCATTTTGGCGGCAATACCCCGCCGAACGAATTCAATAACCTCCTGTGAACTCTTACAATCCCAGATACCATCACAAGCCAGTACCACAAATTCGTCGTCTTCCGTTATAATGTGCTCAATAACATCCGGGTAAGCTGCAAGTTAGAGAATATCATTAATGATAGAATAAACTAAGAAAAGCAGGAGATACGTTGTATTAAAGCAAAACGAATAAATTGGAATGAGTTGGGCGAATGCAAGAAACAATGCCCAAATTCAGAACGAACAAAAACCCTATTACTAAATTAGAAAGCAATGCACTTACCCGTTACAACTTGTCTTTCTGGCGGTAAATCCTTATTCCTTTTGAACTCAAAATCACCAATTGCTCGTGACAAAGCAAGATTTCCTACATAGTCAGCATCTAGGCTATAACCGCTTCTCGGTACCATTGACTCGGCCAAAATCTACGAATCCACCGGCCATCACAATTCTATTTTTTTCTGCTTCATTTTGCGGTTTATGGTCGTAGGACAACGGCTTTGCTCGACCCCGTGATCCGAGAACGGTGCGCGAATCACCAGCGTTAGCCTTTCAATTAGTACGGTAACGAATGGATGTAAGGATAAAATATAATAAAACAAAACAAAACAAAACAAAAAAAAAAAAATAGAAACACATTAGAGAAAATAAGGGCATCCTTACGCAATATATTTTGTTTTCTGGTGTAATGAGTATAGTCGTAGCCGTACATCCCGATGGATCAGACTGTAGAGTATCGTCAGCTAAAATTGCTTCGTCCGTGTGAATAAACGCCTGCTCTAGTGCTGTAGCATAATCACCAGCGGAAAAAGCCTTTTCGTTGCTCAAGATTTTGCAAAGGTTGACACCACAGTAGCTCGCTACCCGAGAACCTTGAATCGTTAGAACTGTATTAGAGTGCTGATAGTAAAGCGACGGCAGCAAAAACAAAGGGCAATGAAAAGTACGATAAATTGAAGAGGAAAATAGAGCGATAGAACAAGAAAAAGTAACAGAAGCGGAAAGTCTTCAGCAATACATTGCTCATAGACTTGAACCGATCTGTAAACAAATTACGGGCATCTTCACTATATGATCGGCCGACATTAATTTAAAACAAAACGCCAAAAGAACGGTGAGCCAAAAAAAAAGGTCTGTGAATAGCTGCAAGCACGGCCTACCTCCATGTCCGTCAAAAACAGCAAAGAAACTCATCTTGTCCGCATCCGGACCCGAGGCCTTTGGAACTGAAAGTACAGTAGAGTGAGCGTCCTCCATCGAGATTCTCCACCCCTGCATGCCCGACGCCCCGTACGCGTAGAATTCGTTTTCGCCATGGATCGAGTCCTTCGACGTTACTGGCTCGGAGAGTGTCTGACCCATTGTTTTGTCAAATCAACCTTTAAATGTGAACAGTCGCGAGTGACGGCGAAGAAGTACACGTCCACCCAAGGTGGATTATTGATTGATATACGAGTCTCAATATATCAGATTTACCATTATTATGTTTTAGGATTCAGTAATATGGAACGCATATTTCTTCACTGTGGCCTCACGCACACTCGACATTGTATATACGCGCAAGTATATGCGTTATGTATGCGTTATGCTTGTATATGTATGTATATGCGTATGTAATGAGCACGTAAGCCAAAGCTCGCTACGCGCGCATAACTTGGAAAGGCGGCGGGTTAAAAGAATGACATATATGCGGGTATTATATTATTAATATTGTTTCTACATTATTAATTTTATTTTTAATCAATATCGAGGCCATACATATTTACTCCTCAATTATTATAAATATGTAATTATAATATTTGTTATCGAGAGTACCGCTTCCATATCCCACACGCCTGTTTGCGGACTACGCAGCCATCTCAAATAACCCTCAATCCTTTTTAATACGAGACTTTATTATGAACATAAAAAAGCTTTCTTGACTTACAATGTGAATGAGGGTGTAAGCGCAGCAGTACTAAATCTAATCAACATAGGGCGGTGTACTCGGTACCCATGATACTTTTTGATTGACGATGATGACAAGGCTCATATTTATATATATATATATGAATATTTTCACAAATATTTACCAATAAAACTCACGATATGTCGTCTGCTGGGCGTAGATTTGTTGCTGTTATGTTGTGCCAATTTAATATCTATACAAGACAACTAGTAATAAAGCAAGAAAAATTGACAATAAAGTTGAGCAGAGCAAAACAGATGAAGATAAAGTTAAATAAGTAAAAAATGAAACGAAATTAAATTTAAGCTTTCAAAGGCCCCTTCCACGTTGAAAGAATCACAATTCAGCGCTGCGCATAATACTTGTATAGACAAGCAAAATTAAAAAAGTAGAAAGTTATAACAACTGAGCATTCTCCAACGCAAGTTATTTACTACTATAATCGCTTGCATTCATCCTTCCTGACCGTACTCATTGGTGAAATCAATATGCCGCTGAATATCGCTTTGATTAAGTGTGGGTCTGGCGTGCTTAATAGCCTTCATGAAGTCTTTGATAGTGAGTGGTGGTTCCTGTAACTGTTCGCCCGGAACATCTTGCCAGGTAAGCTCTTGTGCCCCCGCATCGCCGGGCGAGCAAGGCATGAATTTGTCGTCGTCAACTTGTTTAAAATGTGTGGCCATATGGATCTTTCTTACGGGCTCCATTATAGCATCGCGAACAGCCACGGAAATATCGGATCCAGAATAACCTTCCGTCAATTCTGCCAAGTGCCGGAAATCGGAGGCTGTCAAGTCTGATTTTAAATCACCCAGATTTAATTGAAACATTTTAGCACGCGCTTTTGTGTCAGGTAGGGGGATATAGATACGTTTCTCAAAGCGTCTACGTATCGCAGTATCCAGAGCCCAGGGAATATTTGTTGCACCCAGTACTAAAACGCCTTGTGTATCGTGACCAACTCCGTTCATTTGAACGAGAAATTCGGTTTTGATACGACGTGAGGCCTCACTTTCACCCTCGCCACGTGCTCCAGTAAGCGCATCAATCTCGTCGATGAAAATGATTGCTGGCTTGTTTTCCCGGGCCATTGAAAATAGTTGTTTAACCAGTCTTGGATTAGTACTGAATGCAAGGGACAAAATTTGAAGTGCTTGCTTGGAGAGAAAATCATAAAAGGAAATCTTCAAGCAGAATAAAGAAAAGGATAATAACAAGGAAAACAATACAAAGTAGAAGAATGATAATCTCGATAATAATGACGATAGTGATAATATATATTAAACAATAGGGAATGAATAAAGTAAATATAAATACTTATAAATGAACAGTGAACAGGCCCTTTAATATGAAACCAAGTTGCCCTTATTATATTGAGAAAACATACTTTTCACTTTGTCCCATCCACTTGCTGACTAAATCGCTAGAGCTAACAGAGAAAAAAGTGGAGCGTGCCTCCGTTGCCACGGCTTTGGCCAGGTACGATTTGCCCGTACCCGGCGGTCCATACAAAAGAATACCGCTCCAAGGCTTGCGACCTCCAGAAAACAGGTGGGGAAGCTTGAGTGGAAGAAGTACCGCTTCCTTTACTAAAAATGGTCAGAATAAAGATGGCTATATTTCACATACACGCTTCTTTTGCGTTATCCAAGCCCGCGACATCTTCCCATTTGACATTTGGTGATTCTGCTACAATTGCGCTTGACAAGGCTGATTTCAATTCTCTTGTCTCCGCATCCTCTGCCACTCCGGATTTACTGTTTGATATTAGATCTAGACTGATACTAGTCCATAATATTCAGAAACAAGGATATAGTTTGATGAGAACCAACCGTCTTTTTAAACGCATTCAAACATTAAAGGAGAGTTTCCATGTGCCTATTAGGCCATAGGCGTCAAAAAGTAAATCTTTTCTAGTCAAAGAGACAGAGTATCAATGGAAATTGCACATTGCATCAAACAACAAAAATATATAATAATCAGTCAGAATCTTACCCATTTCCACCGCCATCAACAGGCGCGCCTTTACTGCTGACAGCCGACTTTTGCACTTTTTGTTTCTGCTCTTCAAGGTGCGTTTTGAGCTGTTCCGCTCGTTGAAGATATTCCACTACTTTACCCCGGATCATTTCTTTGTTTGAAGGGTTCCGCTCATCTAATCGTGTCAGCAACAAGGCTCGTTTTGCAATTTGATCGGCTTACATTTAAGCGCCATCATGAAGTAGTCCAGAGCATTCTGATAGAACTTGAATGAGTCCTCATACTGCTCGTTCGTGTCCGCTTCAATCGCCTTTTTCACGATATGTATCGCCTTCTGCACGGCCAAAGTTTAGCAACAAACATTCGCAAGCAAATAAAATACCGTTAAAAAATCAGCATTGCTCATTGCCGTCTGAGAGCAATGTGCTAAATCAGAACTTCAGACTCAAGTTGACTAAGATGCTCGCTATTTGGGTAAAAGCAACGAGATTAATATGTAAACTAATCAATGCTATTATTGTGCATTTGTACTATTTTAGCCATAGCGATATAAAATATAGTAAGATATTAGAAGATTGTAATGTATTTGATAGATAGCCATTATGTAGACAAATAACGTCTCGACTCGTCATAATTGTCTACTAATTTCACATCACAAGGCTGTCCTTCGATGCCGAACATTTTCGCCAATTTATATCAGCAGCGCGCTGTATCAGCGGACGATGCGAAGCCATGTTTTGTGGTATTCACTGGCCTCTGTATGATATAGTTTACTAAGAATCTAAAGTGCTTTCGACCGTCAAGTGTAGTTTTGATTACACCAAACAAACGAGTAAAGTAGTGTTTATTTGCCTTGCTGCTAACAATTTGTAAAAGGACTGGTAAAATTGATTTGTATCGCAGCGCTTACAAAAGGTTTTACACGTGCGTATCGCACCTTCAAGACAAAGGATTTTGTACGCCAAAGGAGGATAAAAGGGACAATGGTTCTGATTCACGACAACTCGCAATTAACCAGGAAATAAACCAGCTTAAAGAGGAATGGGAGGAAAAGCAAAGAAAAAAAGAAGAGGAAAGGAAGAAGAAGGGAACAGAGAAGTCTGAGAAGAAGGACGAGGCTCTTAACGAAAGCAAAAGCGACAAAGGTGGCGATAATGATGAGGGAAACAATAATCAGAGTACGGGTAAAGATTTAGGGAAGGCAAATTCACATACTACAAAGAAAGACAGTGGATCTAATTCGCCACCGTCGCCTCAATTTTACGTGCTTCAGAAAGATTTCTTTTCTATGCGTTTAAACAAAGCCCGAAATGTGCAAAAGCAGCAACAAGTCACGCAATTACTCAAGTCAAACGCGCTTCCGTCTGCGCCTTCTACGCCTCTACAAAAACCCTTATAACAAAGATTCCGGATGAAGGTTAATGATCAGAGACTATCGATGGTTGCGATAATAATAAAATGCTTTACTCCATTGTGAATACGCTTTGCAACTATTGCCATTTATAATGATATCCATTACACTGAAACTTGTCCGTGAAAGACCGATTTAGCACATACATCGACTGTGGCTATGCTTACAAGACAGGTTCACGTACAAATCCGTCATTTCTACTTTATGAATCTTCATCTACTTATACCTTATACAGCTCATGAAGATTCCAGGTCGGAAGAGCCCATTATATTGAAATCCTAATCTAACTCACACGCCGATACGATGGAAAAAGGATTATTCCCAATCCCTGCACAGGTGGCAATATATAAATGTACCAACAGATGAACATTAAATAAATGAAACTTGATAAAATCAAATGAAATCAAATGAAATTTAAATTTAAATTGAGGTAACAAAGAGAGAAGAAAAATTTAAAAAAAAGAAAAAGATAAATACAAGTGCATGAACAGTCAAATCACAAAATAAAAAATAAAACAAAACGTTTAGATTCGAAATTAATTAAAACTAAGAGGTTAAAAAAAAAACCGGCAGAATAAAATTTAGTATATAATTGTTTTACTTCAGAAAATTAAATTCTAAAATATAGGGCTTATGCTATCCGCGATTCCTGTATCCCATTCGTTTCAAGCGCTCACAGCTGGGCATTTCGATTTCCTGTGCCCGTTTTAAAGCCTCCCTGTCAATAGTTCCTAGCCAACCATAAGCAGAATTAATACGGTTCTGACGTTGCTGGTATTCAATGTCACAGTGCTCTGACAGATCCTGAACATGACGTAATTCAACCTGGCGATCGAGCTGTCTCCGCTTTGAAGCCGAAAACTTGGCCGACTGTGCCGGGTTGACATAGTAAGGGACCTTGTAATTCTTTGACAAAACCTCTTCAGTGTAAGGCGGAGATACAGAAAATTTGAAGCTCGGTGCCGAATTAAACATGGCTGAACCGCCTTCATCTGATGAAAATAAGGAGGAAAGCATCGTAACTAGCAGCAATAGGAGCAAAGGTGCTAATTGAATAAGACCAGAGCTTCTATTATCTTCCCCGCCCTGTCGCCTCTGTGCTCCGCCTCGACCTCGAGCAGTTTGGCCGTTTCCAAAATGATTAACACGGATGCCTGGGCCACCAAAGCTCGCCATGAAAGGGCTTCCACCACCACGGCCAAATGAGGCAGAAGCGCTGCCTCCACCAAAGAACATATTAAACAAGTCCTCGGCTGAAAGCTCGTCTTGCATACCGAACCCGCCATTAAAGCCTGAAGCAGCAGAGCGATATGTTCCGCCTGCAAACGGATTAGAGCTGGCCATCCGCGAAGAGCTTGAGTCTGGATCTGCACCATGCTGATCAAATGCTGCCCTTTTATTCGGATCTGATAGAACTTGGAAGGCTTTTGATACCACTGGTATGTTAGAACGTATATCTTAGATTTAAAAAGTAGGGAGAAAAACTAGAAAAGTAATTCAGGAAATGATGAGCTTGATAATAAAGTAAATTTCTGTACCGTAAAACCAAACAAAACAAAAAGTAGTATTTTTCGATCATAGAAATGAATGTGGCAGTAGTAAAAAATCACCGCGCAAGCAAAGTAACAAAGAGGCACAACCAAAACGGAGACTAAAACCCAAACCCAAACACATATCGTATGTGAAACCACTCACTTTTAAAAGCCTCATCAGCGCCTGGAGCACTATTCTTATCAGGATGTAATTGTAAAGCAAGCTTCCGATAAGACCGTTTGATTTCGCTGTCGTTTGCCTTTTCGTGAACCTCTAATATTTCATAATACTTTGTACGGCCCCGTTTCACAATCTTTTCCACTAATAATTTTTGTTCCCTTGTAAACCCAGCACCATCAGACTTTTTTGGAGAAGAAGCAGGTGCCTCGCTTGCTGCTTTTCTTTGACGTAGCCCATCAAACTCTTCTCCTGTTGATTTGGTATCCCCATTTGCATGTGACCCTGGCTTTGCGCTGTCAATTGTTTCTAACAGATCCGTCGCTTCTTTACTGGGGAACAGAGCAATTGATTTGTTGGCGAACCTCAGCGCCCCCTCAGTATCACCAGCAGCAAGTTTCCGTCTCGCGATTCCAAGCGCTCTAGCTGATTAATATCCATTTACATGTCAAACAGTGAGAATCAAAAAACAAATAAAAGACATACTTGATCGAGTCGTCCCTATTGCCCTCCATCCTTCCTCTACTATGCCTTTCTCGTGCAGAATTTTAATGCCAAGACAATCGCAATTGACAAAGTTTGGGGCCAAAGTGCTGCAAGGCCAAACGCCGGTATCGACGGCGCCAAACTCGTGCAGTCCAATAAAAATGTCCGAGTGGCCGTTAAACGCAGCAGTAAAATTCGTTTCAATTTTGCATACTGCACCACGTGTAACGTTGGAGTTATACCGTACTACTACTACTACAGATGAATGATTGTAGACTAATGTATGGAAATGTGTGTCTACCGTATAGGAGTACAGTATTAGCCTTACATATTAGCGCTACAAATTAGCCATATAGTATTAGAAATACACATTATCTATCTATATACACTTTATCTATACACTTTACCTATACACATTATATATGATCCATACACTATCTATATATTATCTTACATACTATCTATATTATCTATACACATTACACAATATTCATATACAAAGCCGTTGACAAAGGCCGCCGGGCAGCCTGTACGCTGATCAAAGCACTGTAATGCGAGACTAAGCAGAAATCAGAGCGTTATTGTATGCATGGAAATCTGACTACCAGACGCCTTTATGAGAGAATGAAAATGTACGCTTTGATTGCATTTTTAGCCGCGGCAGTAGCAGTAGACGCGTTCACTGTTGGACGGCCGGACCAGATCAGACTCGGCGCGGGAGACCAGCCGGTTCTGCATGACAAGCAGTTCAGCCTGAAGCATCTGTTCCACCATGGCGCGGCAGATTTCCCACAGCACCACCAGCGCCTGGATCTCGGCAGCGGCCCAGATCTGGCTACGTACGCTGCCGATATGGCTATAGGGGAGCCGGTACGGACGCGTGAGCGGACGCGTCGGCGGTTGCGGCAAAGGGACCGTGAAAGTATCGACAGGGCACGTAGGCGGACGCGTAACGGGTTTGCTATAGCCGCAGACGAGTGGACAGACGATGTTATTACTGTCCCCGACCTTGGCGACTATACTACACTCTTAATGCTGGCAAAGATGACGGCCAACGCGTACGTGGAAGAGCCCCTGTCTGAAGGCTGGATGGATCTCGGTGAGCACTGGAACACAACGCCTCCATGGGGGTTCGGCTGGGAGGACGCGGGGCTCCGTGGCCACGTGTACGCGGACGACGATAACTCTACCGTCGTTATATCGATGAAGGGGACCAGTATGGTATCACTGCTCGGCAAGGGCACCGGGGGCAAGGACAAGCTGAATGTGAGTGCCAGCACTATTGCTTTTATATATATATATTTATTTATTTATTTATTTATTTATTTATTTATTTATTTATTTATTTATTTATTTATTTATTTATTTATTTATTTATTTATTTATTTATTTATTTATTTATTTATTTATTTATTTTTTATTTATTTTTTATTTATTTATTTATTTATTTATTTATTTATTTATTTATTTATTATTTATTTATTTATTTATTTATTTATTTATTTATTTATTTATTTATTTATTTATTTATTTATTTATTTATTTATTTATTTATTTATTTATTTATTTATTATTTATTTATTTATTTATTTATTTATTTATTTATTATTTATTTATTTATTTATTTATTTATTTATTTATTTATTTATTTATTTATTTATTTATTTATTTATTTATTTATTTATTTATTTATTTATTTATTTATTTATTTATTTATTTATTTATTTATTTATTTATTTATTTATTTATTTATTTATTTATTTATTTATTTATTTATTTGTTTTTTTGGTCTTTTTGGGTTTGCTAATTCCAGGACAATTTACTATTCTCATGCTGCTGTGCTCGAGTGGGCTGGAGTTGGGGTACCGTGTGTGATTGCTATGCCGGAACATACACGTGCAATTCCACCTGCCTTGAGAGCGAATTGTTCAGCGAGGACCGCTACTACTCTGCTGCTCTTGATATATATTACAACGTTACCGCCTTGTATCCCCATTCAAACGTTTGGGTAACCGGCCATTCTCTTGGAGGAGCAATGGCTGCTTTTACGGGGCTTACATTCGGTCTGCCGGTAATCGCCATCGAAGCTCCGGGCGATTTTTTGCCCGCACAGAGACTGCATCTACCGCAACCACCGGGGCTTTCCGCAGAGGACTCGCTTATATGGAACATTGGCCATAACTCGGACCCGATCTTTATGGGCGCGTGCACGGGCCCGACGAGCCTTTGCTGGGCTGCCTCTTATGCGATGGAGACACGATGCCATACTGGCCTTACGTGCGAGTGGGATACTGTTGGAGATCTTGGATGGCACATGAACATGCAAAACCACCGCATAAATACTGTCATCGACGGTGTTTTTGAGCATTACAAGTCGCTACCGAAATGCGTGCCTGACGACGAGTGTGTCGACTGTTTTCTCTGGCAGTTTAATGACAGTTCAGCCACGAGTTAGGCCGTGATGGAGCGTTTTCCTGACTAAATTTTGGGTTCCTATTTATGCATTATTCATTATTCATTATTCATTATTTATTTACTGTTCACCGGGGGGTAATCATTATTTTTCTGGGTTATTTCGGCGTTAAAGTGCGTCTTTGGTTTATCGTTGTACACATGTTTTATTTGAGCGCATTGTATTCCGTATTTTGCCATTTACAATCGAAGGCATACTGTGTGTCCCGACTGGATTATATATTATTATATCCTCTTCTTTGGATTTGGGTAATGTTCTCCTCAAACAAATTTTCAGCCGCTGTTTAGACACAATGTAGGTAGGTAGGGTGAATGTTGTATTGGCTTAAAGGCTCCACGGGGCGTAATAAAGATTGTGTTTCCATGGAGTGTAAGTGTCCATGACAAGACTTTATGGGACTAGATAGTAGAAGAATATGTTATTTTCAAATAAAGTATTATTTATTACTAATATACCGATAGCAATAACAACAACAATCGTCTTTGCAAGACATTAGTATTAAACACACAAACAAAAAATCTACATCAGACACTTTTCGGTCCCAATTTGTTTATTCCTCTTCCTGGGTCGGCTCAGTCTCTTTCTCGGCCTGCTTAGCCTTTGGAAGAGCCTGTGGTGGAGCTGGTTCATAAATTTCTCCAAATAGCCTCAGCATAAGAGCCTGTTTCTCCTTCTTCCCCAGCATAAGATTACAGCTATTAGTTGATCGCCAGAGCGGCGCAATAATAATGTTGCCCGCCATCCTGGCACAATCATCCTGCTGCTGTTGCTGTGTAAGATCACAGCGCAGCACAGCACAGCCCAAGGGCATTTTCCTCAGTGTTTCCACGAACTCTGACTCTTCGCCATGATGATTGAAAGCACTAAATCGAGGGTATGAAAACTGCATAAGAACACGAACGTCTTCGAGCCTGCCATTTACAATGCAATCCTTACTCAGATATGGGTAAATAAGGGTGACTCCCTCGTCTGTAATTCGGAACCGACAAAGGTTTGCCTGTGATGATTTCTCCATAGCATTTAAAGCAGATGCACTTAAATCTTGGCGGTAAAAGACACGAACTCCGCCGTGGACAAACTTGATATGGCCTTCATTGCACTGCAAAAGGTCACGCAACTCACTACTGACAAAATAGATTGCTCTAACCGGTTCGCCCATAACATTTCTCACTAAATAATGCGTCCTTGGGAAAGTGGAATCAATGCCGTACCGTTCCGTAATACGTACGAGTTCTTGATGATTTTCATCCAGAAACTTGAAGGGCTCGTCGCGAAATAAATTATTTTTTTCGACTGCAGAGTTTGGAGCGATTGCTATCGGGTCCGCTGCCAGTTCAGAAATCGTGTTATGCTTGGTCTCGGCGCCGTTAATTCGCTGCTTCTTGGCCGGCGGTTCTTCGTTTTGCAGAGTGGATTCATCGGGCCCAATTGTATCTCCGTGATCTTGAATTTCGGAAAAATTATGCGGCTCTTCCTGGCTTTTAACACGCGAATCCTCCTCAACATCACTGTCGTTATTTTGCACAATAGTCTCCGGCAAACGATCAGACGGAACTTGGTGTGGAACTTTTTCACGGAACTTGTCCGTCTGAATGTAGCTTGTTTTTTCAAACACTGCGACGAAAAAGCCACCTGTGTCCTGCGCCTGAGGCAGTACTCGAAACCTGTACCGTGTTAGATTTGTATCTTCATTCCGAATCAAACAAGTGTACAATTTATATAGTAAGAAAAAATGTAAAAGGCAGAGAGGAACAAAATTGACAATAGTTGATAGTAGTTGAGTATTTCAAGCGTTAAAATAGATAATTCTATTATCTACGATGCAAATCAAGAAAGCCACAATAAATGTTCAAGTCAAATATAGAGATAGGTAGGGCATACGCGTAATGCAAATTTAATCCGTCTGCCTTTTCAGCAGAAGGCGGCCACAGAGTTGGAGGAAAAACAGCCTTTTCGTCGTCTCCGAGCTCATTATGCGAATCCAATTCCTCACACGAATTGTTTATAACTTTCCAGGTTTTTCGACCTGGTTCGCGTTTCAGTCCGGGAACAAGATCGCCGACATCTACAAGCTTTACCGCTCCGCCAGTGGCATCAATTGCGGCGCTCAAAACTGCTTCGTCCTCGACTGGGTTAAGAGAGCATGTCGAGTACACGAGACGGCCACCGATATTCAGCATTTGCAGTCCGCGTAACAGGATCTTTAGTTGTATACTATATATTCGTATTAGTTTGAATTCGTTTCTCGACTGTGTTATTCCTTTACTTTACTGTACGCAATAATATTTTTTCTTTCTTTACTTTTTTTTCTCTTTTGTAGTTCCTTTTAAACTTTGCAAAACTAGACTTACTTATGAAGTGAATTTCCACTTTGCGGTTTCCATTTGTTCCAAAGTGCCAAATTTTTCCGAAAAGTGCCGTCTCCGGAACACGGTACATCGGCCAAGATACGATCAAACTTCATAAGCGTCCTTTTGCCATTCTTTAATGTGTAAAAATTAGGCATTTTCGACGCATCATGATTGACAATGATAGAATTAGGAGAGTTGAGCCGTTTTACCTGGTGTACCAACAGATGAGCCCGTTTATTATCAGCATCATTGGCAACGACTAAACCTGAAGGAGTCACTTCAGTTGGCCGTGGAGCCTGTTCATCCACATAGTCCATATGGGAAACTTCTGGTGCGGAATGGATTGCCTCCACGAGCTGAGCCGTCTTTGATCCCGGAGCTGCACACATATCGAGAATGGTATGATGAGAGCGGACGTCCATAAAAAGCGGAGGCACCATGGACACGAGTTCCTGTCGGGAGATGTTGCCTGCCTCGGTTTCGCTCACTAGGAACTGTTGTAGTTCACGAAAATGCGGTTCTTTACGAATAGCTTGTTTAGGTACATTGAGCTGGTAAGCAAGACCATTCGGGAACCACGAGATACACTCTGGCGGAGGGACAGTTTTGCCATTGAATGCAACGTCTTGCAACTGGGAAAGGTACTCTTTTTCCAAGTAGTTTCTCAGGTCTACTGCGTGTCTAACTGTTAGTAATAGAAAAGGCAAGCAATTGAGCTAAAGGACAACACAAGAAGTCAGCAGTTATGGTAGAACTGAAATAATTCATAACGTGAAAAAGAGTCTATAACAGACAAGACACTCACTTTTTGGATCCTGTAATCCTGAATGTCGCGGGGAGAGGTCGGCGCATAGTCGCCATAAACGATTCCCATTCGTCCTGTGGCACAATGCCTTGCAGCTTGTAGTATGTTTCAAATCGATCATTCCTTTATCGTCGTTAAAAAAAGTTTTGGTTCATGAACCTACTCTTTCACGATTGTTTCATAAGCATTGGTGCTGCCCGAGTTCGTTTGCTATTAGGCATTAGTCTTCTACCTCTAGATTTCAAACTCACAGGGCGGACAGTCTTCTCTTTACCGCCGCGACGGCCGCCGCGACCACGACCCATAGAGTCAGGACGATAAACCTTTTTCGATACACTGCAATTTATTATATTATTCTTTATGATAATTTTTTTATTGTACCATTTTTTATTTTACTATTTTTACCTACTCGAAGATCGTAATTGTTTTTTTATTATGTCTCATATCAATATGTGAGATGTAACTTGGATGTCCAAGACAAATTATTATGACAGTCGTATGTAACACGAAACATAGAGAGACACAATATTTGGGGCAATATATTACATTATGTATAACATTATGTATAACATACGATTAATTTATCAGCACCCCCACACAAGACATCGCCTCCAGAGCTGCGTGGCACGAGGTTGTGAGAGGAAACTTTCTCACACTCTGCTGAGCCATTTGCATACCTGCTTTAGCCAGCGCTTCTGCGCTCTATCGGAAACAATAATTTCATTAAATGCTAGTAGCTACGCGGAATAATCTTTGCAAGTTTTACTTGTATACTTGTCCAAATACCCCACCACATAAAGCATCATCTAACTCACACCTCGAACCATAAATACTGTCGCTCGCTTATGAGACCCCACCGCGCCCCACAAGTAAGAAGTAGTGACACAAAACGAACCTTATCGGCGCCAATACTTTGAAAATCTTATACTCTCGTGCCTTGTTTTTGCCACTTATAGTTTCTCCCATAAAAGAGGCACAAGCAATACATCGACTATATATTTGTTAAATAGTGATGGCATTCACCCACACACAATCATTTAGTCCAGCAGCCCACCAACGTTCGTTTTTCTGTTCATTCGCTGAAATTAAAGCAAAAAGAAGGCGCTTTAATCGCTTTTGAGTTTAACGCAAACGATCTACCAATATCTATTCAAGCGTATTGAAGTTCCGCACGGAGATTGCCAGTCACGCCTTCGGTCTATTTTTTTTGTCTTGCCGATCATTTAGCGAAAACCGTTGGACACAATATATCGAAAGGTGAAAAGGGCAAAGTCTCTGTAAATGTCTGGTCAAAGCGAACTCGAGGCCCCAACGCCGCCTGATATTCCTCGTAATTACTCGGATTTAAACCTATTCTACTTTTATACCTGTCTACTGAATATCTTTTATTTCATATCGCATTATACGCTATCGAACTTTTTTGTTCAAGGCTTTGACTTTTCTTCGATTGAGGAGCACCGCGACTAACTATCTGTACAAAAGAAGATGGAAGCGTAAATTTAGTATCTTTGGCTGCTCGCAGTAAGATCGGAACAAATCTTCATTCTATCGACTGCGTTTATCCCGGACTCTACGTTTCCGAGTATGTTGCCCTTAAAAAAATAGAGAAAAATGTGGATGGCCCGCTTGCTTTGATTTGTCTTGCGAGCCCTCCACTTTGGATATTATAGTGTATATGATCTTCAAACTAATCTACTGCTAGCATTTATGGCGCAGCTAATGAACCTGCATTGGAACGGATTGGAATTACAAACATCGTGAGTGTTGTAAACATCCCTACTCATATACCGGAAAAGTACGACGTACTCAATATCTCCGTTGAGGATAATGCCTTTCAAAACATTTTACAATTTTTGCCGCAGACAAACAAGTATATAGATGAATGCATCTCGAGCGGAGGAAAAGTACTGGTTCATTGGTAAGGCGTTGCGACTGAATATGGCTAATTAGCTTCAGTTTTGCGGGGATGTCACGCTCCATTACTGTTGCCGCCGCCTATATTATGATGAAAGAGCAAAGGTCATCAGAGCCAGTCTTACGAGACATCAATCGTGTGCGGCGTGGTGTGCAACCCAATATTGGATTTATTAAGCAGCTCGAAATATACGAGCAATGCGACTACGAGCTGTCCTTGAATAAGGAACCTTACAGGCGTTGGCTTTTCCGAAAGTATGGGACTTTTGCAACACGTAAGTGAAAATTGGAGTATTCATCGAACGTATCTATATACACCGTTGATTACAATGGCATACATTTAACTAAAACCAAACTGTATGGCTAACTCTACAGTCAATGTAAAAGCCCCTAATGATGTTGCCTACTTGGAGGCGAAACAGGCCGCTCGGGGCCAGAACGAATTGAGGTGCAAGAAATGCCGGTTTATTCTGGGACTTTCCTCACATATAATCCCGCATACGCCGAAAGGTACACCGGCTGGGACAGAAGTCCCGGCAGCCAGGGCACTTACAAATCCTTCGTACTCTTCAACTTGTCAACACTATTTTCTGGAACCCATCAGGTGGATGAAACCAGAGCTTGACAAGGGACTGCTGGAGGGCCGGTTTGATTGTCCTAAATGTGGCAGCAAGATTGGCAGCTATAAATGGCAAGGAATGCAATGCTCCTGTCTTGCTTGGATTGTGCCTGCGCTCAGTATTATGCGCAGTAAAGTGGACGAAGTACGGCGCCTTTGATATAAATACCCGAAAATGCATTTTGGATGTAAATTTTTCTTTATTGAAAAAGAGTTTGGTAGAAATTTGTACAGTTTTGATCGGTTAATACACGTTGAGATATCTTTGCGCATGTTAAGATGATAATTACGACAATATTTAAATAATCAAGCTTCTCAGCCTAGTTCCGATGGCGGATATTCAGTACACAACTTTGATAGGCAAATAAATCCATGAGTGGTCTATTTTGATTGCCTTTGCTGTTATGTCTTCAGGTTATTGTCATAATTAATTTTAAAATACTGCAATGTGACGATTTGATCAAATCTAGCCGTTCTGGGACTACGAAACAAATCCTTTTTCGCCAATAAAATACTAAAGTCAGGAGCAGTGCCTTTACCCATTTGACTGTTGGGCAATATAATTTATTCTTCAATTACGCGGACGGGTACCCGTGTGCGTAATAATGACAAGTACGAAAAATTTATAGAAAAATGTAAACGATAACCCTGACAAACCCTAATAATTATTTTGCCGAATAAATAATGCGGGCAATGTTTACAACAATCTAGCATTTCGCATCACATGCATTCGTAGACCGGCAAGCATGCCACCAAAGTACGTGGTGGACAACATATTGGCAGATGATTTGTTGGTCGCTTACCCGCGGCAATTGCTCTTTCGTTTGCTTAAAAGATTACCCAAAATTTCGCTGGCAAAATTGGCACTTGGCTGGTTGAATGATCCCTCATGCCCTCGACATCCTTTACGTGACGCTACTACGGACGAGGTTTACCAAGACCTCGAGAGCGAACAGGAAGCACGTGCAATATATGAGAAAAGCATCCTAGGAAAAACCGCTCGTTTACAGTGCCTCAATCGAGTGCTGGATGACTGGGTAAGTGGTACAGGCAAATTGTATGAATTGACTAACGTCAGTCTCGTGGACTGATCCTGCGGCAACTGGCCCAATGCGATCTTCAGTGTAAGTGCCGTAGATGGCTTGCCATTCTTTGCCATTCTTTTTGACTAGCTCTTTTATTGTTTAATTATTTTATTATATTTGATTATGTTTGATTATTTTATCGAATTAATTGGTTTGCCCGTATCGATCTTTAGCGCATAGTCTTTTGTCTATCACCGTTTGTCGCGTTTGTACGGCCTTCAGCTACTGCGTACCGTCTAATTATCTCTCATGTCCATAATCACTTGCTTTCTTGCCGCTTCTCGCATTCTTTACTAACTACAGGCTTGCTCGTCCACCCAAACAGTGCTACTTGGTGCGCTAGTACAATGACAAGTCTTCCTTATTATGGTACCTAAATCGTTCCTTTTATTTATTTTGCTTTTATGCTTACCGCAGTGAGCGACGAGGCGCTGCTTAAAAAATTACGCAGAGAACTAGCCCCTCTTCTCCCAGTACATATCCATATTGCTCGGCATCCACAACAGCAGCAACTGCTTTTGCTACGATTCGAAGTTCATGAAGCCCCACCTATGTCCGGATCCCGCTCGATACCCCCTCCTAAACGGAAAGCCCTCTACTTTGCCATTGCTCTATCGTCACCTTTTATATTTCACTGTGTTCAGCAATCTAATGTTCATGCTCTGTTGCTGCAAGCTGTGTCCCGTTCCTTTTCAGTTTCACCTCGATCAGCTCGTCTCTCTTCAACACAGATAACAGCACCTTCGTTGGCCTCTATTCTGGCTCGCTGTGGGCCCAAGAGGGGTACCAGTGCACTGGCCGCCTGGTCAATTTATGCCCAGAATGAAGTTGAAGGATCTCCGCTAGATGCGGACCGAGTTCGACAACAATCAGATTTTGATGGATCTGAAGCCGAATTTCGGGCTCGCTGCACTGAGGCTCGAATGGGGCGGGAACAGCCTTATCAGCTATCTACACTGCACGTAAAATTGACAGAGCCTATGCTTATGGAGCCTCGATCAGAGACGCAACAGCCAATTGCCGCGGGTTCTGTTACAATGACTCTACGATTCGAAGGAAGCCATGTCTTGGACGCAGTTAAGGAGCTGGCAGAGGCTGGAATAGTTGATGCTGTGAAAATGCCGGCTTGGATGACGGGAGAAGTTCGTTCTAATTATTTCAGAGTTGAAAATGGCGTCGTAATGGACGAGGGTTGATCTCGTTGTGGATAATGTATATAGTGTATTAATTTATTTAGCTGACGCTAGCTTACATTAGTTTACATTAATTTACATTTATGTTTATAGTTGTACAGCTCTTCATATAAAGCTCAAAGCTTCAACGCGGCCGACGTTTTAGCATCTTTATGTTTCCCATTGGCACCTTTTCTGTGCCCAGCAACGATTTTGCCTGTGGCCACGTCTCTCTGCTCTCCGTGCCGGCCGATAACTCTCACATTACCCGCCGCCAAATCACGAGTAAGCTGAAGCTTGTCCTGCTGCTGCGCAGTCTGAGCCTGTCCCTGACCTCGGCCGGCCAGTTCCTCAGCTCTTCGTCGGCGCTCAGCCTCACGTTTATGAGTGGCCCTGTTTTTGTCTCTCCGTCTAGCCGCCCGTTTCTCCTGACGCGTCATTTCTTCTCTGGAAATCGGAATCCCAGAATGACCAATGCGGTCTCCACCGCCGCCGCCACCCGAACCCGGCTGTTCCCGATCTCTCTGTGGTCGATAAACGTCCTGTGGGGCAAATGTGGAAGCAACACTTCCGGAAACTCCCGAGGGTTGAGCTTCTTCCATGCGTATTACAGGAACATTACGGACCTCAATGTCTCCAGTAGTGGTAGGCTTCGGTCTAAAATGCCACGAGGATAAAGCATCTAATTTTGCAACAACTTCAGACCAGAGCGACTCTATTTCCTTGTGAGCAGCGTCCAGTTTTTGCTCTGCTGCTGATGGATTATTACGCGGATCCGTCCGTTGTAAATGCTCCTGCTCGTACAATTCACCCAAACTCAGTTTGCTCTTAGACTCGTCAACCTGTAAGTCTCGAGACGGTTTGAAATCGTGCTGCTGCTGCTGCACTTGTGCGCGTCTATACATGACATCATCAAAGGCCTTGTTCAGTATGCGGTCTCGAATCCTGTCTTCCAGAGCACTCGCCGTCTCTGCTGTGCTCAGAGGGACCGGCCTTGAGCTCTGCTCGTACTCTAGAGCACTTGCACTGCTATTGCTATTGCTATTGCTTTGGCTCTTGCTATTTGCATTAGCATCATAAACCTCACCGTCCAGTAACGAGTTTACTGGCCGATCGTGCTTGCTGGCTTCACCTAGAAGCGCCCAGTTTTTAGCGGCCACATTCTCCTCCTCCAGCTGTGCAATCTGTGCAGCCAATTGCTCTTGCTTTCTCTCATGCAGCGATCGAGTCTCCCGTGAGGACTCTTGCTCGTCTTCGTCCGCAAACAAGTCTTGAGCCAGTCGGCCTCCAAACTCAGAGACATCTTTTTCCGATTGCTCGCCCGCCTCTTTTGCCTCCAAGTCTGAGTCCAATTCTCGTCCTTGTCCATCCAATTCCTCCTTGTCTTGGATGCTGAAGCGAACACGGGGCCTTTTGCCCCCACTAGTATCGTCGCCATCGTGCTTCCGTTTAGGCTGTAAAGATTTCTGAGGAGGAGCAAAAAAATCTGCGTAGAAAATCTCATTAGGATCGCCCCCATCCTCCCCATCGCTGGCAACTGCATCCGGGTCTGCCGTATAGTCAAACTCTTCATCCTCTTCATTCTCACCGCCTTGCAGCGCATCGGCCTCGTCGGTTTCGAGCCGGAGAGTCTGCTTGTTGAAGGAGTCAATATCAAAGAATCCATCATTTAAACCGTGCTCGTCCTTTACGTACTCTGTAGATTGCGGCTCTATATAGCTTTGCTCATCTCCTTCCTCTTCGCTAAAGTCTTCATTGTCAAAGTATTCATCGCTTTCGCTCAATACTTCATTTGATCCTTCACTATTAGTTTCCAGAGACTCTTGTTCGTCTCTGCTCCCCGTTTCACTATCGCCTTCACTATCGCCTTCACTATCGCCTTCGCTACCGTCTTCAATAGAATATTCCTCTTCATCGCCTTTGCCCAGTGCTATCGGTAAAGACTTGCTTTCAGTCGCAAAACCAATAGTATTTCCCACGACTTCATCCACAATAAGTCGTAACTGCTCGGAGACTTGATCGACCGTCATGTCTTCCACTAATAACTCATCCAGTAAAAAGCCTTTGGGAATTGCTGGATCGATGAGAGACTTGACGGCATCAAGCGCCGTCCGCTTCGTATCGTCATTTGGAGCCAGAAATCTTGTTTGGTCTTTTTCCAGCACATCCAAAAAATCATGCGCCGTTTGGGCATTAGGCCTTGCGGCCCTGACACTTTGGTCGGAGGATGTGCTTGGCTGTACCATTCACGCAGCAGTTCTAATTTTTTTTGCTGTAATTCTTGTAAATTATAGTCGAGATAAAGCGAGAAAATATACAGGAGTATTATAATATAGTAAAATATATTGGGCAGTATAATACCAGAGTACCAGAGTATTGTGTATATATAAACATATCAGCTGTCCAACTTGCTGCTCGCTGTTTACTTGTACTCGCCATTACATTAGTTAATATGCCCTCCTATATCATTTATTCGCTACCATTATTCCCTACTATTTTAGTCCCTGCTACTATCGCCTACTATTATTCCTCATTATTCCCTATTATACAGCAGATTCATTCCGTAAATTACGTAAATACTAAGCTTTTTGGCCTTTAAACACAAATCAACTCCACAATTCGTCTTCCGAAAACAACAGCAAATCTTTATTCCTAATCTTTACAGAATGAGCGCCAACGACCTCGACGTTTTTGGATACTCTTATGTAAGCTGCCGTCAATTTGGCAAGGCTTCTGACATGGACAGGCCGCGTTTACTTTTGCCGGTGGAGTACTGGGTTACTATCGTGCACAGAGCACGGTCAGGTAAGGAAGGAGGTTACCAGGAAGGAACAAACAAGAAAAATGAAAAGAAATTAAAATAAGACATAAACCTTACGAAGCTGTTACTAATCCAAAAGCCTTGTATCTTCCACAGTCTTTGGAAGTCTACTCGCCTTTGGAGCCAACCTAACCTCCAAGAATCGTTCTAATGCTCACGTTATTTTCTGTATGACGTAGTAGTTGCAACGGGCTTAAACCATTAACAATCTAGGGACTTCTGCTCTGCTTGGATCTTTGTTTGGTGTTCGCTATAGCAAATCAAAGAAAGTATTCCCGGCGGGCATTATGGTGCTGATGTCGTACGTGCCCCTTTTACTGACTTCAACACTGACGTCATAGTGCGATATCGGTCGTGCGCTACGGTCGCCGTATATTTGGCTAGTAACTGGTTAAGCCTGTGAAATTCGTCGTGGAATGCAAGTTTACAAGTTTCATACTGGCTTCGTAAATTTGACGGTTATGCTTTCAAGACTAGGACTAATGAATAAATGAATGAATAATTAACTTATTAATTGCCTTGAGTCGAACAACGCGTTTAGACGACTTTGGTTAAATATAGTAATAGAACTGAACGTTCATTTAAAATACTAGGAATTTCTTTTGCAGATCTTGGTCTTGATAAATATAAAAGTCAACATAGAATTATTACATTATTTTCTAATTGTTACATCAAGATACAGCGGTCAAAACCGTACGCAGTAGAGATCATGATCTCAGTTGCCATTCGTCAACTCATTCAGGATATAATTAATCACGCTTTGGCAAGACTTTTGCAATTCTTTAGGTAAAAGGTGTAGACCCCGAGGAAATTATGCAAATAATTAATAGCAATTTTGCTCTGAATACTGATGAATCAAGCAGTACAGAAATATAAAATTTGTGAGTTTAGGACAAAGAAGATATATAAATAAGGGAAACTGTAACACACATAGGACAAACCACTTCTTAAATGCGCACTACAAATCCTTCAGTGCTAAACGGCTTGTTGCTTCTTAATCTCTCCAATGACGTTTAGTCAAAGCGGGCTCACCACTGTCGCGATGAATTGCAAAAAACCGAGTGGAAGGTTTATCACAAAACAAAAGCCAGTCCGGTTGTGCAGAGCCCATTCCAATATACCTGTTTGAATCACTCAATTTCAAGTAGGAGTTAATTCGATCAATAGCGTCAAGGATCGCATCGTGTAAAACGTTGGTAAGCCTGAAAACTTCCTTTACATCAAGGATCTCACCGTCAACATGGCCCGTGAGCATTGGGACGATCTTGCACGACGGTATAATATTAAAAAAATAAATAGAATCAAACTTTGGATTTTTAGGTTTAATCTCGTGTCCCACGCTAAATTTTTCCAGCAGCTCGTTACCGAATGTTATATCGACAAAGTCATCAGAAAGAGATAGGACGGGCCGAGTGAATGAAGTATTGCGCCCATCGTCAGGTTTAAAGGGCAAATCACACCGCCATTCAGTGAATTCTCTTGGGGTTTGGCGGTACAAGAAATCTCTGAATTCCTTTGTCAAGGCCTTGTAACCAGGATCTGCAATCTGGACAAGCTTCTGCCCGGGAAAGGCTTCAGCGTACTCGGATTCCAGTTTGTCAAGTTTTTCCTCATCGTATTTTGCGGGTTGCGATTGTATAGACAGATGATAACTAAAAGGCTTTTGCCTGTTATGAGGATTTTCATCGCAGACCTCTTTGCTCGTGCTGATTTTCGATACAAACACAGTAGTGTTGCGTCCTCGACTCCAAATGATTTCATTTGCCATTGCCACCATATCCATCATGTCTTCCCGTATGATTCGATCCATTTCGATGGCATTTTTAGAGCTGTCTTCATAATAGTTCGAGGCCCTGAAAAGCTGCCGAGTTATCTCGCAAGTTGTGTTAATACTAATCGACACAAGGTATTGTAATGCATTCTTTTTCTGACCATTTTCGAAAACTAGCTCCTTGTACAAAGTACGCTCTCCGTCCTTGTAACCCTTCAGATCATACTTGAAGAGTCTTTCCTCAACAGGCATATCAAGGGTTATATCTTCTGCATAGTCCTTCAACATAGAAAGTGCAATCCGCGGTCTGGGGTTATTGCATGGACCAACATGCGTGAGCCGGCAGCGCATTTCTGTGAGCCAATAATATTTGTATCTTCTCAAAACTTTCTCCTTAAAAAAGCTCTTGTAAGAAGGAATAAGACCTGGTATTAACCCGTCCTTTAGGATTCTGGCCACATAAGCTGTCCGTGGTCTTTGCGCCAACTCTATACCACAATTTCTGTATGCAGGTTCGGTTGTGGGGAACACTAGCAGCTCTGGTGCTACCGTAAAGCTTTCCGTAGTCGTAACAGTGCTAGTAATCACACTAGTATTTACACTAGTACTTATGCTGGTAACAGTACTTATATCTAGCCTTGTCGTTGTGCTAACGCTAACATTGACGCTAAAAAGGGTGGAGACAGTTGTAATGAGCCGGGTCAGGTTGCGAGCGGGCAGGACGGTGGGACAAGTACACGCGGGCAAAACGAGCGGGGACAGGGTCCTGTTCTCATGGCCAGGCTGCTTTAGTACCCTGCTCTTGTCAGGCACACTGGCATTAACCTGGTAAAGGTCGGGGTGGCTCTTTGGTCTATCCCCAGTTCTATAGCTGGCATCGCTCTGATTGTGCGAGCCAGCCAGACCCGAGGCGAGTGCTGTTTCGTTGCTCTGTATGCCTGGCATAGTCATATTCTTAGTAAAACCCCCAGCGAGCCCGCTCTGCTCTGCATCCAGTCCGCCCAACCCGCCGCGTGTACCATTCTGCTGTAGTGCAAGTGTAGTAGTACTATTTGCAGCATTGATAGCATGCATGTACCCGCCAGTCTCAATGGCCTCGGCGCCCTGAGTACTCTCAGAGCCGTCAGAGCCCCGGATCAATGTTATGGTGACTGTAGCGCGTAAATGGTCGGGCAGACTGGAAGTGTTGTACTGGCCGATGGCACCCGGGCCATTGTCTACTATCATGGAGGGTGCAAAGCGTCCATAGACTGTCGAGGCTTCCGTCTGCTGTAGCGGGCAAGCCGTAATAAAGATGGCAGAGAAACTGCAAGAAGAAATGGGAGGCAGTAGAGGGTTGAGTGTTGCGTTTGGCAGTGCAAACGCTGTAGAGTTGCCGGGTGAAAAAAGCGTTGGGCCAGTCTGATTGCCAGCCAGAGCCGCAGAGGCCACAGCGTCTATAGGTAAATACTTTGGCCGTCTCGTGAGTTCGTGTCTGGAATTTGGTGCGTCCATTGGCACACCTGTCGAAGCATTAGAAGATGTATTAAAAGCAGCCGGAAAAGCGTCGATAGGGCCAGTGGCATTGCTGTGGCGTTGAATACCGCTCGGCGTGCGTCCAGGTTCGTTATTGTCAGTGTGAGATTGTCTTTCTGCTTCAACGTTACCAGGTACAAGCTCTGAAATGTGTAAACCCGGAAAATCGGGATGGGCCGTGGCATTAATCAAATTTGAGCCATTCCTATCAGCCACAGTCTCATTGGAAGAATAGACTAACCACGTCCCAGCTGTGCCGTTAATGGTCCCATTGTGACGCTCATGCTCGTCCTTATTTGAAGTCTCGTCCTTATTTGAAGTCTCGTCCTTATTTGAAGTCTCTTCCTTGTTTAAAGTCTCTTCCTTATTTGAAGTCTCTTCCTTGTTTAAAGTCTCTTCCTTTATCGAGCTCCATGAAACAAATCTATTCTGTGCAGATTCAAAAAGGGGCACTGACCCAAAAAGAATTCTGTCGTCTGTTTTTTTTGAAATCAGAGTCAAAGTGACTCTGTCAGCATCCGCCTGGACTCTGCTTGTAACTGTAACTGAAAAATTAGTACGTATTCCGGCCTGGCTCGTTCCGGAACTGCTGACTGCTCCTTCTTGGCTCTTTGTAGAATTGGCTTTTGCCACGGCACTGCCTACTGTGTAGGTGGCCTCTGTGCGGTTTAATCTTGCATCTGTCCTGCCTGTTTTTGCCGCTTCCGAGCTTTTACGTTTGCCCCCCTCACCATCCGGCCAGGAGGACTCTGCCCCATTGGCGTTTGTACTATAATAATTAAATAAAAACGTGCTGGTCTTGTTAGACACGGCAAACGTGCCACTGCTGCCCTGTGACACAGGGCGCGTAGAGTTAACCGCGATCCGTTGAGAGGAGTCAACTGTACGTGTCAATTGCTCAGACCTCTCTTCGCCGCTCTGTGTCTCCTCGTCGCTGCTTATTGTCGGATTAAAGCTGTCTCGTACTTCTGTTGGTGCTTTTTGCTGCGTGTATTGTGGTTTAGCGCTGTTGGGAGCTGTCGTATTCGCACTCGCTGTTGCAGGAACGTTTCGGGTCTTGTCGGCGGCCATTGCTCGGCTCACCGATTCAGTGGCAATTTTGTTTTGGTGGGTTTCAGAGTACGGCTCCCATACCTCATTGGCCTCTTGGGCCTCTTGGGCCTCTTGGGTCTCTTGGGCCTCTTGTCTCGTCGCACTGCCCGCACTTTCAGGTACTCTGCCATTGCTGTTTGTCTGTAAAGCATCTTGCGGCACTTGCTGTGACGTTTTATTGCCAAAGGAGACCACAATCGCGGCTGTTCTATTTGACGTGTCATTATTGCGGTCAGCAGTAGCCGTTGTTGATGCAAAAGTGTGCTTTGCTCCACTTTGCCTGTTTGGCTTATTAGCGTTGGCCAATGCATGTCTGTAATCCCGATCTGGCTCGCTTTTGCCTTTAGCTGGCTCTACCTCCGCAGGCGACGGTCGGCTTGTACCATGTCCTTGTCCGCCAGGGTTATTCGTACCCTCATTGCTCTGGGCTATAGCATTAATGGCGTTGATCTGTGTGCTATTTGAAGGGTGCTTAACGGTTCCATTCAGACTCGTGTCATCTGTGGACTGTATTGGAAATGGCTCCCCATGATCGCCATGCTCAAAGTGACTTTGGACATCTTGCATATTTACTCTACTATCTGTACTTTCAGGTCTGTACGCCTGCCCGTTTGAAGGCTTATCCTCAGCTCCTTTTGTAATAGTTGTCAGAGGTTTGAACAGATGCGCACTTTGGCTCTCCGTGGGCTCATTCTTTTCTTGTTTTGGGCTATTGTTTTCTCGGTCCTCCGGCTTTATCTTTGTGTGAGTGTGCTTCATGCCGTGCCGTGAACCTTTGTATTTTTCTCCTGTCTGCCCCGCCTTGTTTCCATGAGTTTGCTTTCTATCATCATCATCATCATCTTTTTCTTCTTTATCTTCTTCTTTATCTTCTTCTTTATCTTCTTCTTCTTCACCATTGTGACCGTTTTCATGTGGGCTATTTGCCTTTTCCTCACGCTGCTTATCTTGTGACTTTCTGGGACTGTCGTCTTGAACCATCGTTTGAGCTCTGGGCAAGTCTTCTTTCTGAGTTTTGTCTTGTTTTGCCTTTGCGCTATTTCTGTTGTCATTTCCCTTCATGTCTTTGTTAACAGCAGTATTGTGTTTTTCTAGAGATAATTTTTCGTCATCCTTCGGTATTGCCTTTGCGCTATTTCTGTTGTCATTTCCCTTCGTGTCTTTGTTAACAGCAGTATTGTGTTTTTCTAGAGATAATTTTTCGTCATCCTTCGGTACATCATTTTGGGCACCAGAAGCATTGGCTTCAGTGTTTTTGGTTTTCCTCGGATCTCTCGCCTTGCCTTTGTTTACGGCTTCTCGTTCTGTTTCTCCTGGATTTTTTGTCGCATCTCCTTCGCGAGACCCTACATTATTGCCATTATCTTCGTGTTCTCGAGATTGCTGACTGTCGCCATTGTGGTCATCGCCGTGTAGGTTCCGATGGTCGTCTATAGCAGGTGCATTCTGTTGTTTGTAATTATCATGAGCTTTAGCTTTCTGGCTATTTCTTAATTCTTTGTTTGAGGGATTTTGCTGTTCTTCAACTCGTTCACTTTGTGGATCTATTGGTGCGGGTTTGGATTGCTGCTCATCGGCGTTGGGATCTGTTTCGGATTCCTGTTGGCTCTTCTTGGAGTCGTTGCTGTTGCCAGAACTCTTATCCTTGTTCCCTTTTGAATTGCTGATAGATTTGTGCTTGCCCTTGGCAAGCGTCTTTACCTTTGGTATTTGATCCTTTCTACGCTCGCTAGAGTCTCTGGAGGTACCACGGTCAACGTCGCTCTTATCGACGCCGCTCTTATCGACGCCGCTCTTATCGACGCCGCTCTTATCGACGCCGCTCTTATCGACGCCGCTCTTATCGACGCCGTTCTTATCAACGTCATTCTTGTATTTTGAATGATCCTGCGCTGACTCAGCACCAAGAAGAGCTGGCTCTTTGCTATCGTCGATGGGCAAAGCAACTCTACCGTCTCTGTGACCATTGGAGTTTTGGCGGCCCCCTTTATGTTTATCCACATCCACATCAAATGATCTCGTTGCATTAGAGTTGTTATTGAGAGCCGAAGTCTGGCTATAATTTGACCATTTGAGTTCGTGTTGGCTTGTATTTTTGAACGGGGTTTTTTTTTGAGCTTTACGAAATTCCTCATACTGCTCCTTGCCGATTGATCTAGCTGTTTTTGCGATAAAACTAGCAGACGCATCAACGCTTTCGTCCAAACCTTGGTCCTTTCTGAAAATTTCAAACAAGTCTCTTGTTGAATTTGACTGCTGTATTGGTCTAGCTTTCTGGTATTTTGTTCGCCCTGTATTGTCTTTTGCGGCAGGTACAGATCTTTTTTTAATTACCATTTTCAAAGCTTTCGATTGGTAAGCTGCTCTATCTTCAAGTGCTACTAGATCATCGATTTTGTTGTTATGTTGCAATTGCTCATGATCCGCTCGAATTTCCTGTTCTCCGTTGCAAGACGTTTTCTTACCTTGTGCAACTGCGTCACATTGTGAGTCTAGATCGCTGTCGTCGTTGCTGTCTCTTTCAGAAGTATGTTTTTCTTTTTTACCTTTTTCTTTGTCATAAAGCCCGCCGAGTGTCACGCTGCCTGCCAGTTGCTTACCTTCTATTGAATCAAGATCTCGTGGTATCTCTTTGTGTCCTAATATTGTACAGCATTTTGGATCGGGGCAATTACCATTGTCGAATACTAAACTCAGGCATTCCGAGATGGAATCTGCTTCTTGCTGAGCGGCTACCTTTTGATATTGGAGGCTATTTGCAATTTCGGGTGAAAATGCAGCTACAGCCCGAAATCTACCCAATGGGGTCTGTGGCAGAAACAGCACCGATGCTACTGTAATCAAAAGCAACCGATTTACTTCTGGTAACATGACTCAGTGAGTGTCGCTTTTTTCTTTGTCCACTTCTTTGCGCTCTTTATTTCATGGGTTCCGATATCAATTGGCTAACATGGCAACTCACCGACCCTTTGAGAGCAGGCGGGTTTAATGAAAAGGCATTTATATCACGACGATGAAAATGCACTTAATTTACGAAATATAATTTGTACGCGGCGTTTTAAAGCCACGTTGGATGACGTTTCGGCTGATGTATACATCAGCCGATATTCTGGACCTATCGTTCGGAGTTTATGAAACATGTCTCAGTCTGGGTCATGGCTCATCCTCGCGCTAGGCGCGATTGATTGGGTTTCATTACGTTTTCTTTATATAATGCACAAAAAACCATTTGCCTATGACTTTTTGATTTTACCCAAATAAGCATTCGCGTCTGCTAGCGTGGATATTTTGTATCATGTAATAAGATAGTGGCCTTTTCCATATCATTTTCTGCTAAATTTAGATTAATTGGTTAGCATTTAAATCTTGTCTATTGCGCAATTGGCGTTTTATTCATAGTTGACTAGATGTACCCATAGTTAAAGCGGTAATTTTGGGTATGTTGGCGGTCACGCTAATTATTTAGTAATTAATTTCTCGCTTCCTCGATTTCGTAATCCCCTGAGATCACTGACTAGATTGATCGGATAAACCAATTTAGTTCAAGTATGAAGCTCTGTTGAAGAGCGTCTGGTCAAAGGCTCCCTTGACCCTTCTAAACGATTTAACATTATTTACTCTTTATAGACATTTAACTACTACCCCTTTGAGCAAACCCCTTTGAGCAAAAAAGCCTTGGAGTAATCCAAATATTAGATTATAATCATCTCCGAATTGCCCTAGTCCATTATGACTTCCTCTATATTTTGACAGATTTCTGATATCTTACAATTTTTAATAACCCTGACCCTATAATCTTAATTTGTGGAAAGAGTAGGATTGAAAGGATGTTTACTCGGTGTTGTATTTTAACTGACTGGCCGTGGCTTTTGTTCTATAACGAATACCAAAACCTTTGGCATATGCTTAGAATCGATTTTTTTACTGACAATCCTCCATGAAGCATTTTTACAATAGTGCACAGACTTTTGGATAGCTTTCGGTCATATTCATAGAATAATTCATGTCAGAGCATCCGCAAGGTATTTTACCCGTACCAAAAAGACAATTCTTTAGCTTACGGATCCCGTCGAATGGTCGCGAATGCGTTACAGTTCCGAGGTAATTTTAGAACATTATAATGCAACCTAAATTAAATTGTAGACGCACAGTCGTCTACAATTCCTACAGACTAATTAATAGACGCAGCGAGGTAAGCGGCCTGCTCTATAGTAGCGCTTGAGCTATAAAAGTATCATCAAACTCCAGTCCAACCGTAAATACTGGTCAAATACAGCCTGTAATTATATATTACTGCCAATTAGCCATCCCAGCATACAAGTCATGTTACAAGTCGTGTCTGTGCCTATCGAATTATATTCGATATTACTTGCACATACACCTCTGTCCCTTGTTAGGGTAGGGTAACAGTCACAGCGCACAACAACTAAACTCAGCTGTGCGAGCCCGGATTTCAACTACACACAGCCATGGGCAAGCCGTCGGGTATTAACGCTGCGCGCAAGCTGCGCTCGCATCGCCGTGAAGAACGCTGGGCGGACGCCCACTACAAAAAGCGTTTGCTTGGTACCGCGTACAAGTCTTCACCATTCGGTGGATCCTCGCACGCGAAGGGGATTGTATTGGAAAAAGTTGGTGTGGAGGCAAAACAGCCTAATTCTGCTATCCGCAAATGTGTGCGTGTCCAGCTCGTAAAGAACGGCAAAAAGGGTAATTTGAAAATCTTGTTTAATGGGACAGACTTTTCTAACTTTACGTAGTCACTGCTTTCGTTCCCCGTGATGGGTGCCTCAACTTTGTTGACGAGAACGATGAAGTACTGATCTCTGGTTTCGGTCGCAAGGGCAAGGCCAAGGGTGATATCCCTGGTGTACGTTTCAAGGTTGTCAAGGTCTCCGGCGTTTCGCTACTGGCTCTGTTTAAAGAGAAGAAGGAGAAGCCCCGCTCATAGGCGCGATATTCAACGGAAAGTGTCTGTATTGAGCATATCATGAAATAGCTGCAATAAACTGGCGATTATTAGCATACGTTTTGCACTTGTGTTTTGCTATATGTATATTCTGTAGATAATGTTTTGCGTGTTATCATAAATCGGTGTTAATACTCGACGCTACGCTCGAATGCTGTATAGTTCGCTTGGATATGTGAAGTATGTACGCTCACAGTGTACTGTCAATATTGCAGATTTATGTTATAATAATTACTGATTATTGTGGGTGGGTAGTTTTATTGTAGATTCTGCTTTGCGTGTATATATATGTCCAACATGTACGGAGGAGTAAGTTGGTTGCAACGTTGGTTATATGGGGTCGTGTTTTATGATTATTATGTGTGCTTTTCTTTTCAATTTATTCTTCTAATTTAATTTAATATTTTATAATATCAATACTTATAATTAAAATGTTCAGCTTAAAGTGCAGAAAATAATAGGTAATATGGTGTTCTTTGTATGCCGATAGCCGGTATCGCTAGCGCTAGCCAAAAAGCATTTGTAATAGACTGGCCCTGAAGACGATAGTATAGTGTCGCTAGACATTGGCATACTAACCATTTTACCGGCCATTACGTATTTGGGCCGCCAAGCTGACTAAATACTTGTTCATAATGGTGCAGAGACGACGGCTCAGTGGACTGCGCCAAGCGAGCCGAAGTTTCAATTTCTTTTCTTTTACGATAAACACACTACTCTTTCATCTATCGAGACTTTTTATCGGTAATTGATAGATAATATGACAGGTGCAAATGTACCGGGACAACTACTCGTTTCAGCGTGTATCACGCAAAAATACAAAATAGCCCGGTGCCCGAAATAGCTGTCAAGTAAGCCTTCGTGCTGAGCAATATAAAACACATATTACTAATTGTGCCAGCGCACATGATATATTCACACTATATACTTCAGGGGATAACTTCCATTCACGTTCCTATTCCTGTGTATGTTTAGAATACTTGCAATATTAATTAATACTTTATATATATATAAACACATAATAGCCAATACTTTGGGCTAAAGCCAAAAGTCGCACCGATAACGATGAGGGATCGCGCCGACATCCTTTCGCCGTAACGAACGGTGCGATATTTAGAAGCACGTTTATTCAATTAATTTTGGGGATTTTGGAGACGAGTATTTAGCAATCGTTAGCGCTGTCAGGCTCCGCCAAACCGATTCAAGACCAGCACGAAATAGTCCGGCCGAAGTTTATGGCTCAGCACGACGATACAGGCATGTGGGGCCTCAGTCCCGGAACAACGCCGCCCGAGTCGCCGCCTGCTATCGTATACGACGATACAGTAGAGAAAAATGTCAAACAAAGTATGCCGTTATTTCGATTTTGCCATTTCACGCGTCTTTGCCTGGTTTTGTTTCGACTTTTTATGCCGCTCCAATTGCCATGATCCCCAACTTTTTCTGCTGGGGTCTTGACATTTTTGCAATGCCCTTGCAATATTTTTGCCGTGCTTTGTTTATTTTATAATGAAATCT
Organism: Novakomyces olei; assembly: GCA_016906335.1. Taxonomy (NCBI): domain Eukaryota; kingdom Fungi; phylum Ascomycota; class Novakomycetes; order Novakomycetales; family Novakomycetaceae; genus Novakomyces; species Novakomyces olei. The sequence goes on from JADEYG010000015.1 coordinate 485,744, forward strand.
GTTTGAATCTTTTTATGCTAAAAAATGTCATTCTAATTCTCTTTTCCGACTGTTTTTATCGGGTTGCAAACAGTCATCTCTATTGCGGAGTTTTACTATTTTTCCGATTCTTAGTGGCTTTCCTACTCTCTCTGTTCAATGCGTTTAATAACACTTATTACTCAAACCGTATTAATAGCAATGTCTTGCACTCCTTGCACATCTTTCTTCTTCTAGCTCTAATTTTACAGTCATGATTCAACAATCGCAAACTATACTGGCAGTCAGTGAGGCTTTACAGTCAAACTCGTTAGAGGTCTTTGTTACTGCGCTGCTCAAATCTGCCGACAACCCTGGGTCAAGGGTTTGCGTTTGTGGTGTAGGAAAGTCTGGTATTATTGGCCGCAAATTCGTAGCGACTCTGAGCTCTATCGGCGTTCCTGCTTTCTCTATGAATGCCGCTGATGCAATGCACGGAGACCTTGGCATGTTGTCACCACATCGGGATGTGGTTATACTTATCTCAAACAGTGGGGAAACTGTGGAACTGCTTACTTTAATCCCACACATCCGTCGTATTGGTGTTGCTTCACTTCTTGCCATTACTCGCTGTACGGACAGTAAACTGGCCAAGCTTTGCGACTGTAGCATTGCTCATGGATTTTTACAAGAGAATGAAGGCAAAATTCCATCTTGTTCAACTACGGCAGTTCTCTCACTGTGTGATGCTCTGGCTATTACTACGGCAAGAATGCGGATTTCAACAACTGAAGACTTTCGGCTAAGGCACCCTGGAGGTGCTATTGGCGAGGGCCAGCCAGGGCCGTTTGGGGGAATAGTCTAGTCCCAAGTGTGCATCCTTATTAAACATTTCAATGGGCTACAATATATATATACATACAAAATCTGGCTTGACGCCTGTTGATGTACAATTTCGGCCGATTCGTTGGAAGAGGGTCTGCTCGGCTTGCAAGAAAACGTTGTTATATTATTGTTTGTTATTTTTCGAGTACTCTCAAATAGTTGCCTTTGGTCGCTTATACGTTTGGCTTGCCATGTTTACAAAAAATTACAGCTCAGTCACGGCAGACCTTGGTTTATGATTGGTCATATGCAAGCAAATGTTGTCAGTGTATTTTATTTCGATACTATTAATTCGCTTTTTCATATGTAGGATAGCCGTCGAACAGCCGTCGGGTTATGGCGTACGAGACAGATACAGCTTCCACAATATTTAGTTTAACGTTCTTTAAACTGCCGTTTCAGTTTACAAATTAAACGCTTCAAATAGCATACTTACACCTACTTTTACTGAGCTCTAGTACGCGGTAAAATAATAATATCCTAACCCATATATAATTTATATATAATAATATATGATGATAAATTGATTAGTTTGATACCGACCACTGAACCCACCATTTCAGTGCTATTACTATACTTTTATACGTTTATCCTTCTAGCTATCCACTATCCACTATTCACTTATACCTTATCCTTCTATCCTTCTATACTTTTATACTTTTATCCTTTCATACTCTATACGTTTATTATGAGTATTGTACCATTATAAGGCCGATTCTATTATAGCGAGTGAGAGCATTCAATGCTTCGCATACGACTGCCACGGCAGGCGCGTGTTTGCCAGCGCAATAATTGCAGTCGCTCACACATTTTCTCGGGTTTAAACGCCCGTCGGAGTCTGCACGCAGACTCAGCAAATCCGCCTCGGCAGCGTCAGACGGGACTGCGTTTGGCGCGAGCCTTAGGCTACACTATCGTTGGCGGCGGCATAATATATTACGTAGACGGCGTATTCAATGCTCGAGCGCTACGTCGAACCCTGCGCACTGCGTATACTGCGTCACTGATTGCCTATGACTTTAAGAGACATGTTCGGCCTAATTCAACGGCACAGGAGCTGGAAGATTTGCATGCACGAACAGCTGGGAGAATAATGCAACTAATTACACAAAATGGCGGGCTCTACATAAAAATGGGACAAGCGCTGGCCATGCAGGCGGATATACTGCCCCGCGTTTATTCCCGAATGTTTGCCGCCCTCTTTGACGAAGCGCCAGCTGTTCCTTGGCCCGAGATTCGCACTGTCCTCGAGTCGGAATTAGGATGCGAGTGTGACCAAGTCTTTGAGAGTATTGAGCACACTGCCTCTGCCAGTGGCAGCATTGCACAAGTACACAAGGCGAGATTGGCACCGGCACGGGGACATGCTGCTGGTACTGGCGCCCTGGTGGCAGTTAAAATACAAAAGCCAGAGATACAAAAGCAGGTTGCCTGGGACCTAGCTGCCTACACTTGCCTTATGTACGTTTATGACAAGTACTTGTTCCACATTCCCATATATTTTACTGTGGATTACACAAAGCAGAGGCTTAAAAGTGAACTGGATTTCGTAAATGAAGCAGAAAACAGTCGGCGGCTTGCACACTTGCTGGCTACAGACAAAGCAGCCGCAAAGCTGCGAGACAAGATAGCGATCCCTCGAGTTTTTGACCATGCTTCCACCAGCAAAGTACTTACTGCCGAATGGGTAGACGGGGTAAAGTTTTACGATTTTGATGGGATTGAGAAGCTGCAAGTTTCACGCAAGGATTTGATGTCGACTGTGGTGCAATGCTTTGCACTGCAAATGTTTCGCTTTGGTTTACTGCACTGTGATCCACACCCGGGAAATATTTTCGTACAGCGGGGGCCTCGTGGTGCGCGAATAGTATTGATCGACCATGGCTTGTACATTGAGGAAAGCGAAAAGTTTCGTGAAGAGTTTTGTGATTTATTTACCGCTATTTTCCAGCTAGATAATGCTCGAATTCGGGAGATTGCCGAAGCCTGGGGAGTAGGACACGCAGATGTACTGGCTTCCGCTGTCATGCTACGTCCGTATCGAATGCCGGGAGGCGATGGAAGCTTTGATAGCCATGACAGCGGCCAGACTGACAAAAAAGAGCGTCGGCAATCGGCGCCGTCTTCCCAGTATGAAGCTCAGTTGAGGCTGAAAGAAAAGCTGAGAACTGCATTGAAAGACCAGGAGAAAGTACCTCGAGAATTGCTGTTTGTGGGACGTAATATGCGAATCACACAGAGCCATAATCAAAAGTTTGGTAGTCCGGTTAATCGTATTAGTATAATGGCCTCTATAGCTGCAGATGCTCAGAGATCCCGGACTGATCTTACGTTGCGGGAACGACTACGCCTGTACTGGGCACATGCTCGTTTTCTATTCACCAAGTCAATGTTTGACCTTTCTTTCTATATTTGGCGAGTAGCCAGTAAAGTGCTGCCTTCCAATCGGAAGATTAATTTTGAAGATTTATTGGAACAAAATATGCAAGCGATGGCTAAGGAAAACTTTGGTATAGAGATGCACTCGCATTTGTTCCAGGGCTAGAATGTGTATATACTTTTACTGCATATATCATGAATTTATGATTATAATTTTCCATCTTTTCTTGATTTTCATACTTTTGGTCAAAGATTAAAGCGGCTGGCGTAGATAAAGCTATCGGATTCAAATGAATTTTATTAGAAGCCCATTGTTTTCTGGTTTGTTAATCATTAATAACATAGATTTAGTAGACCACAAATGCATTCTATCGTCAGGACCAATAGTCGTAAAATGCAATATGGATAAAATTAAATGTTTATTACCATTCTATAATAAATTTTCTATACTAAATTTACTACTTACATCCTTTTATATGATAATTTCACTGATCATAATTTCACTATATTATATTGTATCATATTATATCTTACTATTATGATAGACCATATCAAAGTTCTATTTCCAATCATTATCAGATCCACGACAATAATTTCTATTTGTCGCTACTGTATTTCGAATTTTGGCATACACACCAAAAACTTGGATTCTCGCCACATAATAAAAGGCGAGCGAGAGCAGTCTAGTCTTGACTCTTTTTTTGCTCCTCACCGGCGCCCGGTGGCATCAGCATGAAATTTGGCTCCAGGTACTCTCACTTGAGCGTTCCGGAATGGAGATATCATAATGTGAGTTAATTTCCATACTCTGCTGACTTTTTAGATTGACTACAACTATTTGAAACAACTGATCAAACAACAAAGTACCAAAGTGCAGAATGGCGATACAGAGTCTTCTACACAGATTAAATCTGCCATACTTGAAGAGTGCGAAAAGGTATTTGTTTGAATATTTTGTTCTAATTGATTTGTTTCTTTTGCTAACGATTGATTAGACGGCACGCTTTATTAAAGCCAAGTATTCTGAAATATACGCAAGCCTGAGTAAGTCTTCGTAAACAGCGTGGTAAATATACTAAACATTGTATTAGACGATTTGCAGTCTACGCTGGAAGATGTGGGTCATTACGCTGCCACTGATAATCTATCTGTACCTATGCTTGAGCGGAATCTAGGGTTGCGCGAGGATTTGCAAGAAATCACAGACGAATCAAGCCGGCTAATCCGTTATTCTTTAGCTAGTACTGAGGCATTGAGAAAAATCTTAAAGAAGCATGATAGGCATTTAAGCAAGAAAGTTTCTCAGATGATTATTCAGCATTTGCCGTACCATGGAAACTTTCGGACGCTGGTGGAAACAGAGAGTCTTATCCTAAAGCTGGCCATATTGTGGCGGCCCATACTGACCAGCTCTGCTGACACTGGCCCTTTCTCTTTACCTATAGGAGAAACATTGGCCACTTACAGGTCTGGCTCTAGCTCGGCAAACCAACAATCTCGAGAGCGATTGCTGATCTCTGATGCTTCTAAGGATTCGGGTAATACTCATGCAATTTGCTACTGGGTGCATCCAGACGATACGGATCAAGTCTTACTTTTATTATGCAAATTTGTACCAATGCAGACAGAATACAGCAACGTCGGCGATGCTGTTTTTTGCCCTGAGAAAACTGCAATAATGGACGATGCAAATCAGACAAATCTTAAAACAAGGTTAAAGTGGTACCGTGATCGAGGACCCAATAGTGTCCCGTGTGTTCCTGAATTGTCTGTTATTAATAGCGCTTTACCTAAAACTGTACGGAATACCGAAGCAGTGACACTAAAGCTCTCTTCTTCAAAAACTCCTCAGGCGGATATTTGGCTCCCGGTCTCGAGAGATGCAGTTCGCTATTTTTTCATTTTTGCGGCCTCGAGCAAAGAACATTCGGATGCAGAACTAATGAAGTTTTGTCCTTTAGACCCAGAGACGGATGGGGAGACGTGGCTACGTTTAGCTAGAACTGCTATTTCGATTATTGCCACGGAGTTTAATCCAACTGATCTCACAATTGGTAATTTTCGCAACCCTATTTACATGAGCATACCTGTTATTTTCATTATTTTATTCTTTACTTTACTATAAGTGCAAGTTTTATTTCTGTCGAGTGCCTATCTTGTTACATATTCGCGTTGTGATTATTATCAATCGTTTATTTCAAAGTATCTCCTTATTCTTACTGTTAGCTCTTCGCAAATATTCAAATCGTGCATGCTTTGCCAATTTGCACGGAGACACTACTGTCGTAGCTACGGTGGATAAGGACGTCAGCTTTGGAAGAACTGCGTCTGGATCGAAGGAAAACGCCATGTCGACTTCTCAGTTTCCGTATACGATTGTTAGTGTGAACTGGTCGGGACCCAAAGAACCCAGTTGGCTCAATGAACTTAATGATAACTTTCTGGTAAGGACTGCTGTCTCATCTCTCTAGATTCTTATTATTTTAAATGCCATTATCTTTACTTATGGGCTTGTTTTTGTCTTTTATGCTCCTTTGATACGTTTATGTCTAGAAAACGACATTTTTACGATAATCTCCAAGTCTTTACTAACTCTACAGCTCACAAAAGTCGTAGTTTTTTCGGTCTACGCTCAGGGAGCTTGCCAATTGAGCAGCATACTAGACCAGGTCCCCTGGAATCATTTATTGCAGGCCGGTGCAGTGAGAAAATCACAGCCGAAAAACTCATTACGAAAGCCAAGATCGTCTTTGCGTTTATCGTCTACGGATCGCCGTGATTCAGAACGAAGTTTGTTACAGGACGACTGGCAAACGAACCCGAATGCGCCCCGTTATTATTCAGAGTATGATAATAACGAAGAAGGTAGCAATGATCCATTTATGCTCACAATTCCGGCAGAAGAAAGTTCAAGCGATGAAGGCGCGACTAAGCATTCATTCGATGAACGGTCACCTCTTTTGCACAACAAAGAACGACGGAGAGTTAGGCAGTTCTTAAGTAGCAAGGGCAGATCTATAATGCAATGGTCCCAGGAAGTTGCTAGAGAGTCAATTATGATTGTGAATAGTGCTGTACTCGGTGACCCTGATTTAGAGCAACAAAGGCCTTTTGCAAATATTGACAATTTGGAGAACGAATCTGGTTTGCATCATCAGGACGTTGAGGCTCAAGCAGAGATGCCGTCAAATGCGCCCGACGTTATCCCCATAAGAGGCTTCGTGAATGTACAATTAATTATAATAATAATCATGGTGATTTTTGGAGTCACATCACTGGAACTGCGGTTCGTTGCGTCTTTGGTTTGGTTTGCTATTGGCTCTTTAATTGCCTGCACTTTGAGTATGGCCAATATTTATTATGCACACAAATCACGGATATCATACACGAGTCAAAGGGCAATGATTGCCTTTATGTATATATTGACAATCGCACTCGTGGTACTTTTCTGGACGCTTTTGCTAATGTAAATTGGGGGAAAGGCGGGGCAATTGGAAATAATGAATAGGTTTCAACGAAAAGCAATTTATAATGAGAAAAAATCGGTAGTTAATCGAATGTTTGAGTCGACAGATTCAGTTACATGTGTGAATACACTCTGTGAATCGATGGACCATAGACAGAGTAATTTGTTTAGGTCACATATTAATGGCCATACAAGCGCTAAGATCAGGGAACAAATTACCGTTCATACGGAAGCCAATTCGTCTAGTTTTATGCTGACTTTTAATCCTCAAATGTAGAAGATCCATCAGTCTTGTAAATAATAATTTAATTTTAATTTCGTTTTCATTTTCATTTTCATTTTCATTTCTATTTATTTTATATCTACTTTTAAATGATTTTTGATCTCAGTTTTAATTTTAATTATACTCATAATTCTACTGAAACGAGCCCAACATGCTAACGTTGCGTACGCGTCCAAATCAGCAATCTATCAGCTTCTCAAGGCCGCTAAACAGGGCACAATTGTAACCCGAGAAGTATCCCATACACCCTTGACCGTATAAATGTCCCGTTCCAGCAAATCACGGATATCTTGCTCCGAATCTGCGTTCAGAATAAAATAGCTGCCAGAGAATTGGGGCTTTTCGCCTTCCTTTGGGTGCTTATCTTTGAACGTCGGGCCGGCAACGTTTATCGTACCATCTGCTACTAATACTTTAGCGCCCTCCAAATGCTGAGATCGAGCTGCCAATCGCTTTTCAATGACACTTTCATCGTTTCCGTCGCCAATGTCGGGGACGATTACTGCAGATTAGTAAGGCAATGTGCCCTTTGCCATACCCAAATACGGTTTTGCCATATTGAACCCAAGTTGGACGAGTCTGTGACTCTATTATTATACTGTGCGTGTCAATAAAAGAGTCGCTAGCCGATTTATCACTATTAACCCTAACCCTACAAATATAATAAATCAATCCTGGTATACAGATTTTATATTTAATAATGTACACTACATACAGATTTCGATGCTGTCTACAGCTTTTCTAATCTATCTCTACGATAGGCTTCGTGTAGCGAAACACGCGGCGGTCCGCCACGACTGCCGTCAGAAGCGCTATTCTCATCAATTGCCGGCTTGTCCCATCGCCATTTATGTACTAGTTCGTGGGGTAAAGTTCCGTTTAGCCTTTTATACACGTATTCGCCCACGTTTGGAAGAAACTTGAAGGCGTGCCCATTGCCGGCAGTGGCCACGACCAGATTCTCATAATCCGGGTGCCGATCAATAATAAAGTCACCATCACTTGTATCAGTATACGCACACAGCCGTGTCTTGCAAAAAGGACGCTGAGCCAGTTCCGGTCCATAAAATTGGCTTATTCCCTCACGCAGGGCCTTTTCTGCCTCCTGAGGCAGAGGATGACCTTGCGCAGACAAGGCAAGTGGCTCGTCAACAACGTAGCCTTGTCCGTGTCGGGCACATTTAAGTATCCCCGTTTCATTCGGTGGGAAAACGTAAAACCCGGTTCCTAGATGAAGAATAACGGGAAAATTAGCGTAACGCTCACATTCGCTCGGGGTCAGCTGTATCTGAGCTACCGGATGGCCTGCAGTGATGATCTGTTGGCAGGCATTTTGCTGCCTGGAAGCAGATGAAAAAGGGTTTGCGGACAAAAGTGATCGAGACCAGCCACCGGTGGCTAAGATTACATGGTCTGCGGCCACTGTATCGTCATTGGCCATTGCCAGTCCCGATATCCGGTTCCCTCCGTCCACTTTAAACGCGGTAACGGTCCCGGCTTTGCCCGCGACAAAAGAGACACCCAGCTCTGCACACTCGAGGCAAAAATGCCGTACTGCCGCTTCAGCGTTAGCCCAGCCCGCCATTGGGTTAATGTAACCCACAGCGGGCTTATCTAAACGTCCAGACGCGGTGGGATACAGGCTGCGAAAATCATCGGCATTGGCGATTCGCTTTACCTGCAATTTAAATTGCTCTTCAAGTACCTTTAGAGCCCCTGCAGAATACTCGTGCTCTGCAGTATCTGCGCACAAATAGAGCCCACAGCGATGAAACTCGCTGCTTTTTTCCCAATAACAATCAAAGGCCTCAAGTCCCAAGCGCGCATACGTCGGATCAGCATAGTCTGGTCGAATTATACGAGATATGTCGACAGAAGATCCATTGGGTACCGGCGGTGGGCATTTATCGAGAACAGTAATGTTGCTATAGCCATGTTTAGCCAAAGCATAGGCTGTAGAAATCCCAAAAATCCCCGCGCCCACAATGACTATTCGGTCTGTGCTTTGTAGGCCCATTGGCGGCAACCTTAAATTGCAGTCGAGCTATAAATTAACCATTGAGATGATGGGTCAGTTTTTTTTTATAATAAATATACAACGATTTGTTCTGCGACATACATTGATAGACTGGTGTTTTATGTATAATTTTATAATAATTACTGAGATAGCGATAATACGTTCAAAAATAATCGTTTAAGAGTAATCATTTCAGAATAATCGTTTCAAAATAAAAAGATAAATTTGAGGGGACAAATAGCAGCATCAAACAATCACTGTCGCAGGGCGAGTTGCGATAATGGACTTGCGTTGGCAATAAAATGTACGCATACGACAATTAAGTCTCTTGGTTTCGCAAAGTATGGGTCTGGCTACACGCTGAGACCGAATGGCCCAATTATTGTTTTATTCCCTCTGTTTCAAAGATTATTAAACTATGAAAGTGTGTAGACTAATCGCTTGAACGAACGACTCAACTGGGTGAGTCGCCAACACAAGGATCAGTCATGGAATTCTCGAGGTAATGAGGATCCAATGACATTTCTTTCCTCCCCTCACCAGAACCACTATATTGATTTAGAGCAATAAAGGGGCAGAATAGGGAGATATTTGTGTACCCACGTCGAGTAATATGAAAGACACGAGTAAAGGACAAGGTAATAGTTTCCCTTCAGTCAGAGACCATTCGCGCTACAATTGAAAGCACAAAAGTCTCAATTGATAGCACAAACGGCCTCTGGCTGCAAGGGCAAAGTTAAAATGTGAATTTTTTCAGGTTCAGGTCGTTCGTTTACTTTAAACATTTATAATATATCGGAGGGCGATATCACGTATATGTATATTTTCAGATTTTCAGATAAATTATAGTCTTCCATACAATGATACAATAATTTTCCGATGTACCAGCAAACATTTACCAGAAGGATACACATACAAATGATATGTAAATATACATAATAAATGTATTTTTATGATACGGAAAAAGTTACGAGGCAAGTTGTGTGCCTCTCAAGGATACTTTAGAAAGGGAATGATAGACAACTTGGTCACACCGGAAGAATCAAGAAGAAATTTGGGTTGTGTAGTCTGTATAGTTCAAGCGCCCTTAATCTAGTTTATAGACTTGTCTATCTGTATCTGTAAAAAGCCTGATCTAAAGCCACCACTTGCTCCATACAAGCCACGCCTCATCTGAAGCAGTAAATTCAAAGCTTATATCTAGAACCCTTTCGAATCCTTCCTTCTCCGCGGGGGCCTCGTACCGTTTATTGAAAGCGTAATAAGCAGTCATTGGCAAGACTTCACGAATACCTAAAGCGTTTTGCCCGCCAAACGCACGTACGAGATTGTTGTGGCGAGATAAGTCCATGGAGGCAGTAAAATGTAAGCATCTGATGGGGACATTAAATCTAGTGGCTAAAGAAGTCCAATGTCGTCGCGTCTCCCTGTCAGGATTGGTATTATCAACAACAACGGAATTGCCCTTTTCCAGCTCTTGTGTCGCTAACCTTAAGCAGCGATCACGGGTCTTCAATATATCTTGATTGACTCGCACATATCCAAGAGGAACAATATGGTCCACTGTAAAACTACTTTTCCCTGACGATGGAAATCCGACTGTTATAATGATCTCGATAGGCGCTTGCTTTTGAATTCTAACAGATGGCGCACGAGAAGAAGGGTCTGATTTAGGCTTGTAGAGAGCAGGTACAAAATCGCCCCACGAAATTTTTTGATCTGGTGAATGCCCAAGAAAATATTCTTCGGGAGTGTGAAAACGAAGACCTATGTTGGCTGCAAACTTCCGGTCAGAGCAAGCGAAATCATGGTGCCGACCTGCCGCATCACCCACACAAAAGGAGCACTCTTCATCTTGAATCTTTAGCAGGGCGACAACAGTTGGAAAATTATAGGGCTAAAGTATACTAGAAACTAATTGTTGAATCGAGAAAAATAAAATTAAATAGTTAAATAAGTTAAAGCCAACATCAAAGCATTCACTCAAATTTATTTAAAACAAGGAAGAACAACAGTAAAATATGGGCCAAAGACTAGCCGCGACTTACCAACGCTAAAATCTGGTCCACAGTTGTCATGAAGAAATTTGACGTACTCGTCCCACATTCGAGTCCTCGGCTTTCGGTATTGATCGTCACTCGTAGCTGCATAGTACAAGCAAGGCACATCTAGCCGATCCAATATGACGCCGATCTTGCGCTGTAAAACCTGATATCGTTTACTCCCCGGCTTATTAGGCGCTCCACGTTGGTTACTGAATATTACAATATCGTAGCCCGAGTCTGATAATTCCTTCAAGCGTAAGGGAACTTCTGGCCGCCACCATTCCCAATCGTCAGCAGTCACGGCAAACGTTTTACCAGATTGTGTTTTTATAATGGTTCCATCCTGCACGTCAGTAAAACTCTTGTTGTTTCAAATGTAAACCCTAACCATATCAAATGCTGCTATTTTCCGTTTGGTTTCAGAAAAGGAAGTTTGGTCGATTTTAAAGCTTGCCACCGAAAGGCGAGGGTCTGCGTGCCAACTGACTTTGGTTTTAGCTGGCTTGGCTTGAGCGTCATGATCTACTTTATGGATACAATTAGCCTCGAATGCAAGGGTTTAGTCGTACATTGTTGAGTGTATGATGTAATTGCTCTTTGTGTTAGAAGTCGCCGCTTGTCCAAAGTCTGTGAAGTATCTTTTTTGCTAATAGCGCCGGATTCATCTCGCTGCCTCTTCATAGCCGTCCCCACATCTCTAAAGTCTACTCTTCTATTGACGAATTATATATACATTAATCTGTATAATCTGCTATTTCGCATCGATGACAGTTTGTCGTAATGTACAAAAATAATATATAAAGTATATTTAACAGTATTTATATTTATATATATATATTCATATATTTATATATTTTTTTTATAAAGTATTTTATATTTTACACAGTAAATCATCCAAAGTGCCATACGAATGCGACTTCCAAAGCACTGACGACTGTGACTGGCATTAACTGTAAAATGGTACAAAAAATCTCCATTTTTCATTGCTAACGCAGTCTAGTCGCGTTTAGAAATTTTATCGCCTGAAGGGTTACGCTGCGACGGACGGCGGTGGAACGAGCTACGTCGGTTTTCGAGTCGTATCTCTGTTCGGCCATCGGCGGACGGGTCAAGCTATCTGGAGCACGGCAATTCTAAAGTTATATGCACCGTACATGGCCCACGTGAGCCTTCTAGGCGCGGGCAAATTTTACAAGACCGCGCTGCTATCGTGGCAAGCATATACGTAGCGCCCTTTTCTACGTCAGATCGCAAAGTTCGCACTCGAAACGACAGGTACATATAGTTCTGGAGTCACATGCATTTAAAAGTATACTAATGCCGAAAAGACGTATTCAGGAAATGGCCTCGGCGCTGGAGAGGATATTTGATAATGCAGTAGAGACGAGTCTCCACCCACGGTCACAAATTGAAATCTCTATTGAAGTCTTGGCTCAAGATGGAGGTAAAAAGTCTATTTTGTTGCGTACTAAGCCTAATCCAAAAGGCATGTTCCAGGCTTGTATTAATTCTGCTACCCTGGCACTAATTGATGCCGGAATACCGTTGATTGACTATGTGTGTGCTTGCACGGCCGGCATGTTTGGCGTGGAACCAATATTAGGTACAGGATTTTTTCTGCATCTTGTTCAAATGCTTGTGTTTTTTATTTTATTTTTTTCTGTTTTCCATCGGTGGTATTGACCATATTCAGATTTAAACAACGCAGAGGAGTCTGATGTATCATGGCTAACTGTCGCTTGCATCGGCGACACTGATCAAACCGCGCTTGTGCAGTTGGAGACGAGGATAAATATAGACCTTTTCGAGCAATGCCTTTCTGTGGCGATTAGTGGATGCCATCATATCCGTGGATTGCTTGACCGTACTGTTCGCTCTGCCGCCGGCGAGTTCTTGAAGCATACCGTATGATTAACGCCTGAACAGCGAGAGTTTCAGGCGACAGTTTATGACTGGAAATATACGTATAATCCAATGTACATACTCCTTTCCTATCTTTGTCTATCATTCATTCGTGGCCTCGAGTCTGCCGTGTTTGATGTTCCATCGTATAAATCACTGTACAAATCATTGTATATTATCTAGTACATGCTATTTTATAAAGATTATAATCTATTATAATCTATTATAATTTATTATAATTTACTGTAAATAATTTAATGTATATATATATTTGAATATAGGCACTTGTAGCAATCTCACCACCTTCCTAATGTTACAGAGACGGCTCGGTTGGGCGGCGCGCGGCGTAAATGCGGCCCCCACTCGAGGCCTTCGTTTTACTGTGCGTGAAGCACCTCCCAAGACCCGCACTACCCAGATTCGTCGGTTTTTGAATACATTAATTATATCAAGTGTGGTTTTTACGGGTTATTATGCGTACGCAGAGTATAGGCAGCAGCAGCCGGTACTCGTCGCTCCAGAATCGGGATCAGCAACCCGCCCGGCCGACTCTAAGCCAAGGATCGCACAAACCCTAACCCTTGACCAGATTGATGCCAGGTTACGTGAGCATGAAAAGTCAACAGCAGTCTTCCGATCGCAGGGGATTACTCGCTATGACGTGTGCCAGTTGGCTAGCAATAGTCCTATCGAAGATGACCACGCGGAAGTCCTTGTTTCCAAGTCTCCGTCAGATGGCGATTGGGGGTTTTTTGCAGTTATGGACGGACACGGTGGATGGAACACGTCACGCTTGTTACGCGACGCGTTGATCCCGTACGTGGCGCGAGAACTAGACTCGCTTTACGCGGCTACCCCAGAGTCGGCAATGCCGACCTCTGCCGCTGTTGATTCGGCTATTAAGCGAGCGTTTGTCTCATTGGATAATCGCATCGTTTACGATGATGTACAAGGCTTACTTAAATCACCTTCAGTGGCACGTGCTCCGGCTGTACTGATGCCGGCTCTTTCTGGCTCGTGTGCGCTATTAGCGTTTTTTGAAGCCCGCAGCAATCGGCTAAAGGTGGCAGTAACCGGAGATTCTCGTGCTGTAATGGGGACACGTGATAATAGGGGACGGTGGCATGCCGCACAGCTCAGTGTAGACCAGACGGGTATGTCTTCCTTTGAAAGGGAGCGACTACAGCGACAGCACCCGGGCGAAGAAGTTGTAATACGCGGGCGTGTCCTTGGTGGACTTGAGCCAACACGAGCGGTATGAAAATATGGATAAATTATCCGTTGTTTATTTATTTATTTATTTATTTATTTATTTATTTATTTATTTATTTATTTATTTATTTATTTATTTATTTATTTATTTATTTATTTATTTATTTATTTATTTATTTATTTATTTATTTATTTATTTATTTATTTATTTATTTATTTATTTATTTATTTATTTATTTATTTATTTATTTATTTATTTATTTATTTATTTATTTATTCATTCATTCATTCATTCATTCTAATCTCAGTTTGGCGACGCACGGTACAAATGGACGGGCGACTTTTACACAAACGTGATCAAACGTTTCTTTGGCAAAGCCTCTGCACCCAGGATCTCTCCACTGCAGAAAACGCCGCCTTATGTTACAGCGAGCCCCGAAGTTACTACACACGAAATTGACCCGCATGGAAAATCGTTTGTTGTGCTTGCGTCAGACGGATTATGGGAGCTTTTAACGAATGACCAGGTTGTTCAGCTGGTCGCCCAGTGGCTGCAGGGCCAAAGAGCTAATGAAAAAGCCACACTTTTCCAGCGCTGGCTGCCTTGGGTTTGGGGCTGGACACATTCAGTAGAGACTCTTGATACCCGTGTAATGGAAGGATCTGGTGACTGGAGTAGCCTGGGACAAAAAATACCTGATCAAATTCAGCATGTTAAATTGGCGCTGCGGGACGATAATGCAGCAACTCATCTAATAAGGCACGCACTTGGTGGTGCTGATACGGAGCGATTGGCCTCCTTGCTCTCGCTAAATTATCCTCTCTCTCGAAGGTACAGGGACGATTTGACGGTGACTGTCGTGTTTTTTGATCCACAAGAGCAAACGAAACCGAGCCGATTGGACACCGAGGCTGTTCCAACTGAAGGGTTCTTTAAACAGGCAGAGCCAGAGGCGGCTACTTTGCAGCGGGAAGTGTGATTGTTCAAGTATATGCATAATAGGCTCTTTGAAAATCAAATGAACATGTTTAGAGCTCAAGACTGGGATTTATTGGGAAAGTCAATATCGGAAAAGCTGACCATCGCGATTTTTTTTTCTTTTTTTTTTTTTTTTTTGGTATTATGTATATATTATATATAATTTCTATAGCTTTTGCGAAATTTTTATAATTAAGCCTTTAAGAATAATGCCTAAATCTACGCTGGATTCTTATTGCCCTCGAGTTTATTAATCTCAATGCATTATCAACACTTGTTAAACATGTACACCTAGCTAATACGTGCATACCCAAAGCACGATAGCAATCCAGACGCCCTACAAGCGGGATAGGGAAAAAAAGAAAATTAAAAAATCCGTGGTAAAATGATATAAATCCCAGCCGATGACACAAACAAGCGTGTACAGGGAAGACGAGCAATCTGCGCGTTTGCAGTAAAATACTTTCACAGGCAGGCCATAAATGAAAGCAGCTCTTGCCCTATAATATCTGCAAAAAAAAATTCAAAACCGCCAGCAGGACAGGAAATACCGCTAAATGTAAGTATCCAGGCAAATCCCTAATGACCACCCCAAAACTTCTGTCCACGATATCTCGTCAATCTCCTCGTCCCCGCTCTCTCACTCCTGATCAGCTCAAAATCTCTCAACCCTTTCATCTGCTCACATCTCCTCTTTGAATATTCTGCGACAAAATGCCAAGTAGCCCTATCAATGTTTTGCAGCAAATAGATCTTTTTCCACGTTTCGAGCAGCACTTGTCTGGCTTGGTAAAGTCTCGCCACGTAACAGAGAGCTCTCCTTGATCGGTGAGCCTTGGCCCATCGTTAGCGCCGTACCAGACGTGCCCACAGAATGAGGTATTGATTCTGGTGAAGGGATCTCTTTGCCAATGTTTGTGATGCCAGCATTGGAAGCCCGCCCGGCCTTTGACAAAGCGTAGTCTCCAGAATCAAAGTATTTACGTTCCTAAAAAGGTCAGTATCTACAATTCATAGTACTCTGTCATTTCAAATATCTTATTTTATTTTCTAAATATTTTTGTAATTTATTTTAGAGTATAGTCATTTTAGAGCTTTATTCATTTATTGAATTGCCCTCTTTTTCGTGGTCGACTTCATATAGCATACCTTGAGCTTGTTTTGCAGCAGATCTTTACGCTGCGGAAGACGTCCGTACATACGCACGAGCCTCTTCTCCTCTTCGCTTAGTTTCTATACAGCAAATTGTTATTAGCCAAGTACAGATATGTTTGACAAGACACATGTAACTTACGCTCATATCAATATCCGGGACTGCACGCGGTGCCGCCATACTTGTCTAGAGCGTATAGCTCTTTAAAAGGCCGTTTAACTGATCTGAATGACAATAATAATTTTGATTCTTTTCCAAGCAATCAAGACGGTAGACTCTCGTTGTGCTTCTCGAAGGAAAGAAACCTATTCTCAAATCCACGTTGCCACACGTTATCGTCTCTTTCCCAAATATTTAGCTCATCCTAGCTGATCATTAGGGTTTTCTGGCGTGGGGTTTATATAGGGTTTTCCCGGTGGATGGTGTAATTTTCCCGTCAGAAGAGCAAATTGCGGCTTAAACGTGATAATTAGTATTATAGTCTGTTAATCTTATTGCTTGAACATCGATTGTAGGTTCTGCGCGGAGATTCAACGTTGATGTCACACGTGTTATTTAATTAGCTCAAAAGCTTTGTGTTGATATTCCTTTCTCTACTTCTATAGCCAATGTTGTACGTCGTTACAATGCTCATATATCGACCTCGATACGTTAACAAACTATTTTTTCCGATTTCCTGAGTAATAATATATAAACAATGATCGCACAATCAGTGACGCCAATATGCTGTCAGATTATAGGCTTATCTGTGTTAATATTATCAAGATATAATTAGAACCGCGACATTTTATTCAATCGATCAAACTATTATCGAAATCGAACTGCTACTGTTTGGGTTCAATGAAATCACGATAAAAGTACAAAAAGATAAAGCAATATATAGTTCCCAAACCTTTGCCAAACGACGACTTTATGATAATAATAATAAATAATAATAATAATAATAATAATAATAAATAAATAAATAAAAATAAATAAATAAATAAATAAATAAATAAAAATGAATAACAAGTTCATTTTATTATTATTAAACTCACGTATGGAATAGCGCGACACGCAGCGCCACCTTTGTTGCTGATACAAAAGTCTTATTAATGCCGCACAAATAGTGTACTATTGCAGAAATGTGGGGCAAAATGGTGAATGGGTTTCCGCCCTCGCCGGCCGATATGAACCTGATCGAATACTTCAATTATCGCTATGAACTTGCCTTTGGGCTCTACTTGATGACACCAACCGAGATTCTTATTTTCAACTCGATCACATTCGTCATTCTTTCCGGTATTCTTTGGGTTACAGCAGAGTACTTCATTTGGCCCGCTCGAACTGCCGTCGTCAGCTATGTGTTTTAGATTGGGAGTGGGAGAACAGCTCTGCGCTGTTTGGTTCTATGCTAAATTAACGAGACATTTATACATAAACAAGCATATGTCGATCCATGTGCATCGAGATAATGAGAGCGGAGAGCGGAGAGCGGTGACGTGTACGACTGCCACATTATCGGCGTGGCTCAATTTCTACTTTTTTTAACATCTCTATCTAATTGTATTACTAGAGTTTTGATTTGTTGTTGCGCTTTTAATGTTGAACATAGATCCGTTTGATACAGTGACAAAGACCTTTTACGCTTACAAGTATTGATTAAATAAATATTTAATTATATGATTATATAAGAATGCGATCTACGCTTACCCAAGTTGCCGCCGACTACCCGTGGCTTCTATAGCAAACGGGAAGTAAGTTAAAATCAAGGTAGAAATATTTAAATATATTACTATTCAGAAAATGAAAAAATGAAAAAATAATTGGGATTAAAGGTGATAAAACCGATTCCAAAATTAAAACCCCCAGTCAAATAATGCAATATAATCCGGTTCAATCGCTCTCCAATTTCTGAGCTTCTTTTGATCCTGATGGGTCTACTAGTCCCATACGCGCGGCCACGTACCTTTGGGCGACTACTCCCACAGCGAGAGAAAGAGAATCCTCAAACCATTCACTGGTCCATTCAGAGGGACGGATAGCATTGTCAGAGAACCGCTGATCCAGCTCCTTATCTGTTTGCCAGATATTCCATGCAAAAGGAAAAGACTGTGACTGTGTAATAAACGAAAGAGAATGCTCTGGGTCTTCAAGGTACACGACAAAATTTAAAAGCTTTTCTGCTGTTTGCGCCTCTGAAGAATCTGAAGATGTAGCAGCTGTTGTTTTAGGAGTAAATAAAGACTCAAAGGCACACGCTTGAATGCCTAAAGTTATATTGGAAACGTGTACGGGAATCTCCGGCCTAGATTGTTTCCGTGATTCGTCCTCATCTCGTTTTCGGGCCCGAATCGCCTGTTCTACATTTGCTTTTACAAGTTTTATCGCGTTATCAAACCCCTCCACTGGATGCAAGTCACGCTGCCGCTCCAACTCTGAATTCCGTCGACGCCCATCTTTGCCTTTCTGCACAACCAGCTCCCCTCCTTCAACCTGACTCATTACCTGGCTGTTAGTATATTGATTTTTGCTTTTTAAAAAATCTGATTCATTTCAAATTTGTTGTCTTCTTTTTACGCCTCAATTTTTGTAGTTTAGATTTAATTTTGCTATTTTTTAATTCTTCTTTTATTTCGTCCCTTTGCTTAATCTTCTCCCCAAGCTTACCCTTTCAAAAACGGAGTAAACAACATTCTCCAGGCGCGGGTATCCCACCATATCATGATAGATAGCGACTTTAAGAACCTCGTGGGCCGCAATAGGCGGGGCCACCGTGTTTAGCACATGATTAAGTGTGGAAGTTAGACGCGACATTGATAAAGTATTGTTTTGCTGGACAATATTCCTCATTTTCTCCTCCCATCGTTTACGCTCGTCAGACTGCTGAAGCTCACGTACCCGTTGTTCCGCAGTTTTTACAGCCGCCGAAGCCTGCCCGATAATCCCGCCCAACTGTGACCATCCCCAGCCTGATCCGGCTGATGCTCCTGCTGCAAAAGCAGAGGCCTTTGCCGGTTCGGCAGTAGCCTCTGCTCCAGAATTTTGCGGTGCCGTAGTATATGACGCAGACTCTTGCTCCGCTTTTTCAGGCACTCCTCGTGCAGGCTTTGGCGAATCCTGGCCGGACGGTTGAGCAGGCGCCTCAGCTGCTAAAGGCTCAGGTTTAGTCCGCTCACCTGTAGACGATCCGGACTTTGTAGAGTCCCTGTTTAAAGATGGCTCTGCCGATTTCTCACGCAGCCTTGAACGGGGCCGATCGCGCTTCGTGCCTAGTTCATCGAGGAAGTCTAAAACTGCCTTTTCGTCTTCGCCAGCTGGAGCGTCTGACACAGCCGTGGCTTCCGCATTTTCTGCATTAGTCTCTGCTCCAGCATCGTCAATGCCTTCAAACATGGACATTACATCGCGTTCTGAGCCTTTGGCCGTAGTTTCACGCGACATTTTATTCGTATTGCCGTGATCTTTTACGCATGTGACGCGTGGAATTGGGTCAGTCTTTTTATTAATGGATTTATCTGCAAGTACAAGGTCTCGAACATGTACAAAATAAGTTTTGTATACTATATTATAGACTGAATTAAATTTAATATTAGAATTCAATTATAGAATTTTAATAGAATTAAATTATACAGAATTAAATGCAAAATTATAGGATAAATTTATACGTATAATAAATAATCAACTAGCGTGGCAACTCGATCAAGGGACAAAAGTCAATCAAACAAGACTCTAAACCATACTATCAATGACAACACCTGCTCGGCAACAAGGTTGAAGCCATTATGAAAGCGAGCAAAAGTCATGGCCGCCTTTACATGTTCTTCATATGTACAAACAGCGATAATTGAATCGCATCTTCAATGCCAACCACTGTCCCACTTGGTGCAAGACGCTTTGCTTGCTTCAAGAGCTCAGTGTCATACAATGATAATTCACGTACCCTTTGCAGAGCGTTCACAGATTCACTCTGGGCCAAGGTCGGCGACCTGTACAGCATATTCAGAATAGATTGTGTAATCCTGGGGACAGAATCAAAATTCAAGTCATAAAGCTGTGGATCAGTAGAGGGTAAAGCATAGAAGTTAAAGCCAATTTCATACGCGACCGAAAGATGGAGAAAAAGCATTGGGTGCACAGCACGAGAGCGGGCCAGAAAGAAAGACCATCAGGCACTCAACTATCAAATCATGCAGCTCTGACATTTTGGCTTTGTCAGTATTGACTGACTCTTTTCGAGTCAGGTCATATACTGCAAAACTCATTTCTAAGCTAGCCAGCAAAGGCAGTTTCAAGCCGGTAGGAAGATCCCAGATCGGACGGCCTGGACGACGTGAAACCGTGTCTTTACAATAATAAACCCCGATTAGTTATTTTCAAATACAAAACAAAAATCTTGAGAAGCACACATTCGTAAAAGAAAGTGTTTTGTATACTGTCACGCATAGCATTCAAAAGTTTCGGCCTAACCGGCAGCGGCGTCCATGTCTTTAGTTAGTCGTGTTGATCTATTGGCGCATCAAACTGATAAGTTTATTTCATTTGCCAAGATTCAACTCTCTCGAATCTTTAATGTCTTGAAACTTTAAGCTTTGAAACTTGAATCGTCTCAAGATTCTTGGCTGCCGACTTGCAGAGTCTTCCAAATTTGTAATTTTATTTCCTTACGGGACAATCATTAATCGCTGATGGCGCAATTGTGTCAATTGTGTCTAGCGTAGCAATATTTTCAGAAGCGCAAGCAACTGCCACGTGCATCTAAGCAAAGGATGTTAGAATACGTGAATAACAGGACCTTGGAAGAAATCAAGTAGAAAACAGCAAGAGTCAATTATCTGAATAAAAGCCGTGATAAAGTACTGGAACAGATAGAGGAAGGTTGCAGAGATACGGCAATCCTCCTCCCTCGTCCTTCTTCAATTCGCCGTCGTTCCCAAAATCAACAGAAAGCCCAGCATCAAAGCACACAGCAAAAGAGTTGGGTGACTTTGCATAGAATCTAGGATGGACGAATGTTGAAATGCCCATTGTCTGCTCAGCAAGCCGCACTTGTCTCGCGTTTTAGTTCCGAATTACAAACAAATCAAAGGAGCGCTATGGCCGCCATTAAGCATATATTTATATCTTCATATATTTATTTATTATTTTGTTTTGTTTTGTTTAATAAGCCTGCGGGAGTGGGGGGGGTTCTTTGTTTTTTTTTTTTCTTTTGTTTTTTGTTTTATCTATAACGCCTTGTTCTCATACAGTATACTCACTCTATTAGCCGGTTAACTTGTGACTAGTTGTCAATTTTCTAACCTTGGCCATCTTGGTTTTGATTCCATGATGAAATTTATTGTTCAGATAGGAGTGTATAGAGTATTTCTGGCTCCACTTTAAGCCCACGTTAAGGCGCTGTAAGTTTACTATCACACTCGAATTCATACAGGGAGCTGTGCTTGAAAAGACATTGATAACGCCACTATATTCCGATAATGTTAAGAAATGAGAAATCAGGCCTCGTAAAAAAATACGTAATAATAAAGCCATTGAAGGAAAAATAATAATACTAATAATGTTAAAAGCTTGATTCTTACATGAGATTAAACAACTTCGTCCATTCACAATCTTTTCTGCGAGACTAGCAATCCATCGATCATCTATACGCGTCACTGACGATCTTAAGAAGATGAAAAAAAAAAAAAATGTATCAATCCACAACATCCGCATCAAGGCTTTGAAGAGCTTTTCGCATACTGACCATTTTCGGTCGCCTTGTATTAAAGCCCAACAGGAAACTTCGTCCCACTTCCCAGCAGGCGCCATTAAAGAGCTTTCGACTAGACCAAAAAAGGATACAGCCACAAAGCTTCAATTGTATACGGCTTTGCCCTACAGCAACTCGACCATGTTTGACCTCGATTACAAACGTTTGAATTTCAAGAGGAAACAGTTAGGAAAAAATTAAAAATTAAACTAAATTTACAATCATACAACGACAAGAATGATGAGGACGATGAAAAAGAAACGATGACAAGCCAATCAGTTCAGAGTGACAGGAACTCCGCGGGAAGACGGCCGTTCTATCAAACTCACAGGCGTCCAGGCCAAAGTCTGGCGACACGTCCCAGATGGGTTTTTCTGTTCCATCGGTGCAGATTCATAATTTGTCATAAAGGAGATGTCACCACTTCTTTCCTTCGGATGAGCAAAAGTACGATACTCGTCCACAATATCCTCGTTTTTCCAGCCCTGACACCTTCGCAAGCACCCTACGACTGTGCCAGTACGGTGTTTCCCGCGATTGCAGTGAATCAAGATGGGATAATTATCAGAGTTCTGAATTTCTCGCACGGCTCGGCTCACTAAATCTTCACAGTCATGCTTGAACGCTTCCTTGTGTCCCGGTATACCAATCTGGATAAACCGAATATTCTTCGAGGCTAAAAACTGTCTATTTGCCCGAGGATATTCTTCCGGAGTCAGCGCAATTACTGTACGTATCCTGAATCGATCGTATACGTATTCCAGGTTTGGAACAGAGGGAAAAGCAGATCGATAGAGTAAACCCTCCTTGACTACTCCAAAGTTTTGAGGAGCACATGGCGGACCTTTGTTCTTTTCGTCTTGGTCAGATTCGGGCGAAGCTGGTCTTGTGCTTGTTGTCGAAACTGACGAGCTTGGATCAATCAATGCAGAAGTTGTCATCACGGGCTTGGTGGGTATAATCCCGGTCTTGCAACGGCAGTTCTCGTCGCTACAGATAAACATTGTCGAAGCGTGGACGGCCAATCGTTTTTGCTAAAATGTCCGTCTATTTGCCCCAAACGGATTGTTTGTCAAACTTTTCTCGCCTGTAAGACTTTGCGGGATCTTAAGATTATAGTTCTTCCAAGCCCCTATGTCAAGCAGTAAGTGGTGCCTTTCTTTTGAACAATTCGAGCCCGAAACGACGTGCTGTACTGCAAACTTGAGGCAAATGAAACAGAAGACTAAACGAATTAAAAGTCAATACTCTCTTGAGGACTTTTGCAGTCGAACAAAAGGCAATTTCTTTGCCAGAAACGTTTTGCTTCCGCCTAGAAAGCTCTCAAATAATCCCAGGCCTGATATCAAGCGCAAAATCAGAGCACTTTTAAAGAGTCGGCAGGTACAAACGACCCGGAGACAGGTATTAAAGGTTCCGATTGCTCCGTTAATAGGTTGCTCCAGGTAGGCCTTTGTATGTGCCAAAAAAACGCGATGAATCGGTAAGGCGGCAAAGGGCGTAAAGATAGAGGCAAACCCAGCCTTACTGGTTCAAATTAAGCATCGTCGGCATTTTCGATTCTTGATGAGGAACAATCGTCGAAACCGTTGGACTCGTGTGCCACAAAAAAGACTGCAGTCAGTGAACCCCGACGGTGAGCAGTTGAGTAGCGATAATATTGTCTCCGCAAAGACAGGAGACGAGTCTTCAAATGACGTCTCTGTCGTCGTTTAGCCGATCACGAACAGGCGCTCGCAACGCCGCTAAAGAGCGAAGGAGTTGAGATTGCCACGAGGCAAATTTCAGCGCAACTGCGCACTTGACTGTACACTTTTATTTATTCATAGCTGGTGGACACTATTATACGTTTTTTATGCATTTTCTTTTATGTTTTTTATGCTTTATGCTTTTTATGCTTTTTATAATGTATACTTTTTATGCGTTTATTTGTAATGTGGTGATTAATTAAACGTACGAAATTGCACCATTCCAAGTAACTTTTTACCCTTTTGCACAACCGTGTTACCCGTTTAAAAACTCTGGGCTTTGAGTAACATTATGATTGTAATGTGTTTGTTACATCGGCCCGCGTACGGACGGAGAAACGGGGATAAAACATGTTTTCGCAGTATGCTAATATAGTAATTTTACTTCGTCGGTCGGTGGTTAGATTGACTTGACCGGAATTGTTTTTTGCTTTAGAATCGTATACCAATCCAGAATATCGGACCGATGACCGTTATTCTCGCGCCATACCGAAATTACGCAGCAGACCGGGGCTCGGAATTAAAGTACGGCAGGAGGCAGTGGTAGGCGAGAGCAGTATAGAGTAACAGGCAATGTATAATAAACACGTTAAACTTGTGTTTTGCGTAAGAGACGGCTTTGTAAACCCTGCCAAGAGTGGAACATACTTTCTCCGACTCGAGCCTAGAAAATTCCGCTCCCGTAGTGTGAAAGGTCGTTGTTACGTATGTGCTTGCGCGCGTGATAGTATATCCTTCAAATCCGTATATAATTTAGCGTAAGGCTAATGGCACAGCGTCCACTAAATAAAACTCCGTACGGGGATAGTACGAGAAAACTTTGGACGCTTTTCCAACTGGGCTATCATAGTGTAAGCTCTGGCAGTGCTAGCAGCATCGAGTGCTAAAAGCATGAAATAAAAGCTAAAAGATGGAAGCAGGTTCAAAAAGTATACACATTCTTGTTTATATTATTTAATCTGTGTTTAATCAATTTAAATTACAAGTACTTGTCTTCATTAATGTTGAATAAACCAAACCTCCTCATTTCTAGTGCCTGTCTACTCGCTGCCTCCACCAAATTTAGTTCGCCATTCAGCCACACTCTCGTCCGCAATACGGGTGAACAAGTACTGTGCTTTCCCAATTCCGTGGTGGGGCAGCAGCCGTAGCGTAAACTCGTCCGGTATACGCAAGGCAGGAGCATTCAGCTGCTCCAAGATTTGCCGAGACGTGCCTGGCATAAACGGGTAAAACACGGCTGAAAGCAAGTGGATAAGGTTAAGGGCATAAGCCACCACCGTAGCGGCCTTGTCCGGGTTCTCTTTCAGTAAAGTGTTGTCAAACTTGTTTTCTTGCAGGAATTGGTTTCCCCTCGCACTCATAAGCATAGCGATACGTAACCCGTCTCGAATTTTAACTCCCTCCATAGCCGCAAGATACTGGGATAATAGGTCATTAATGTCCCGTTTGAAGACTACTTCATAACTCTTCGAGTCTTTCGGCGGCTCCACAGCGTACTCGGGCACTTGCCCATTAAATTTGGCGTTTGTAAACTTTATTACACGATTAACAAAATTGCCAAGAGAATTAAGGAGCTCGCCGTTATTGCGAGCTGCAAAATCGCTCCAATTAAACATCGTGTCTGACGTCTCTGGGCGGCTGGAAAGAAGGTAATACCGCCAAACAGACGGGCTCACGCCCGTCTCTTTTGCACTATCACCAAAAACCCCGCGATTTCGTGACTTGGAAAACTTTCCGCCCTCGTAATTGAGGTATTCTAAAGATTAGTAATTAGAAACAATAATTAAATGAATAATAATTAATTAGATTTTGACAGAAAAGAATGAGCATAGGAATTGGAATATCACTTACCCGTGGTACTTATATGGTGCAATTTTGTCCACACGTCCCGCGTCCCTATCTCGCTTCCCGGGAACACTACAGTGTGAAAGGGAACGTTGTCCTTGCCCATAAACTGGTAAAGTTTAACTTTGTCCGGCTGCTTCCACCAAAGCTCCCAGTTATCTGTGAAATTGGCAGTTATACTAACGTAGCCAATGCAAGCATCGAACCAAACGTATAGCACTTTGTCTTCCCAACCCGCTAGAGGAACAGGAGTCCCCCATTTCAAATCACGAGTAATACAACGCGATTTTAACCCTTCCCGAAGCCATTTTTCAGTTATAGCTTTGCCATTAGCCGACCATTTACCCGCAGTACTGGACTCATGTACCCAATCCGCAATCTCTCCCTGTAACTTATCCAAGTCTAAAAAAATATGGTTTGTCTTGCGAACAACAGGGACAGCACCGTCCACTTTACAATGCGGGTTTATGAGCTCAAAAGGATCTAAAAGGCATCCACAAGCATCGCACTGATCGCCACGAGCATCCTCGTACCCACAGCGAGGACAAGTGCCCTCTACGAACCGGTCGGCAAGAAAAGCCTTGTGTTTCTCACAGTACAACTGTGTCATACTTTGCTCAGACAGGTAGCCGTTCTTGTTCAGTTTTAAAAAAATATCTGAAGCAATCTCCGTTTGCTTTGGTGTAGAGGTACGGCCAAAGGTATCGAAATCAACGTCAAACCATGAATAAACTTGAGCATGAATTGTATGGTATTTCTTGCAAAGTTCTTCGGGAGTAACTCCGTCGGCAAGCGCCCTTGTCTCCGTCGCCGTCCCGTACTCGTCCGTTCCACAAATGGAAAGTGTATTATAATTACGCGCTTTGCAGTAGCGGGCATACACATCGGCACTAAGCACACTACCGATAATATTGCCCAAGTGTGGCACGTTATTTACGTAAGGAAGGGCAGAAGTAACAAGAATGTTTCGCTCGCCTTCAACGGGAACAACAGCGCGCCCATCGCGGGTCAGCATTTCACCTCCAGCGAGAACTTTAGCCGGTTTCGGTGGTCCTGTTGGTACTGCATCAGATTTCGTAGGGGTTTTAGCGGTGGAGGGAGCGGTATACTTTGCCGCCTGTTCCACTGCAGACATGACTGTCGCTTGTTCCAGGACGCGGCTGTACCATTTTGCAGTATGAGAGAAATGCTCAAGCGTAGCTGGATCTGTGCTAGCAAGAGCGTGGTAGAGTGTAGAGAAAAGAATGATTGAAACAGGCGAAGACTGCACGTTAGTATGAACGGTGGAGCAAGAATTTTATCCAGAAAAATTGTTGGATAACTTTTTGATCGGGGAAAATTGTGTGTAAAATCGAAACAAAAGCAAAGTAGGTAAACCCGGTGTACCGACAGGCCAAAGAGTGCCAAAGACAAAAGTGGCAAGTGTGACAAAATTGTTGGTCGCCAAACGCATTAATAAAGGAAAAAGTCAAAAATAAATTCAAAGACAAAAAAGAAAAGAAAAGAAAAGAAAAGAAAAGAAAAGAAAAGAAAAGCTTGTTGTACAAACCTGCTCAAACTTTTGTAGCACAGTCTCCAGCGTGGGCAGCACTTTTTCCACTCCAGTCTTTAACGCTGGGCGCAGGTACGATTCTTCCCATTCGATAGCTGCTGATTCTGTTAAAGGCAGAGACTTGCCGGTGCTTCGACGGTACAAAAACACCACAATTGCGTTTGCATCGATTAAAGTAGATTGGCTATCTTTTGGGTCTTGTAAAGTTACCCGGTCTACATTATCGGCACGTGCTTTTAAATTGTTAGCGTGAATTGTAAGTTTGATCTTTACCGATTTGAACAGGGCTGTTGTAAATATTGACGGCAAGAATAGCTTTAAGTGCAGACGTGAAAATGTCGCTGTGAGCGCCTGCCGCAGGCACATTGAGTTTGAGCGACATGAGTTGTACTTATTCAGGTTTGCGTGGACCGGTTCACACTATTCGCAATATCTTAAATTTCCAAAACACTCGAATTGTTGCGATAAGTGTAGGACAACATTAGAGTTGGAATTTATCATACTTTATTAGTATTCTGTCAAATTCCAGGGTTAGTCTGACACTTTAATCTTGGTACTTTTACCACCCTTGTAAATTACAGTGAGATTATTGGCGTAAGAATTATTGCAGTTGGAATTTGAGACAAATTTGAGAAAAATTAAATTAATAATTTAATTAATATTTAATAATTTATTTATCTACTTATTTATTTATTTAATAAATAAAAAATATAATTAACAACTAATCATCATCTCAGAATGATATGGCAGAGCTCGATAATGTGATTGACTTTCTGGAACAAGAGTAAGAGCGCACCTCGATTCGTGATTCCCATCAGCATTCTTACAATATGCAGGTTCTACAATGAGGGCTATAACGAAGCTTTAGCGGCTGATATTTCCCAAGACTACACACAATCCTTTGCCTATGGAGTAGAAACTGGCTACGAGCGGTTCCTGCAAGTAGGGCGCATTTATGGTATGCTGGCCGTATGGCAGCAGCAACTGCCCTCCTCAATTCCTTCGTCAAACACTCTGGAAAAAAGACGTGAGCGCCAGTTACAGCGGTTAAATGAATCGTTGGACGCATTGCCTCGAGACAATGCAGAACAACCTTTGCCGGGAACCGATTTCGATGCCTGCTGGACTCGGGTTTGGTCACGTGCGCGAGTTTGTGCAGCGATGTTTGGTCAGCAGCATTTGCTCGTGGCGAATAATGTCGCTACTGACGCGATTGAGGAGGGGCCTGCGCAGATTATGAATCAGAAATAGCTATAAAGATGCATTGTTGGAAATATAAAATAATGAAGAAAGGTGGAGGGCGCAACGAATCAACGAATTTTTACGGTCTTTATCAGCGCCACTTCAGCCGCACAGTAATTGTTGCATACTGTTTTCTGATTGAAAGAATATTGGCCATTTGCATCCTGTCGCGTGCATAAACTTTATAAAGCATTCATTTAGGTACGATGGCATTATGATTATGGTTGTGTATTACAGTATAACATTAGGGTATAATATTATTGTACAGTATTTGTATTTGATTATTTTATCAATTAAACAAATCAACGCTGATCCATAAATATAATAGAATTTCCAACGCTCTCACCTCTATTTGCATAACCTCTATAATACACAGAATCCACCAACGCTGCGCTCAAATCCGTCTATATTCGAGACTCTGAAACTCTGAAAAGCCACCCGAACCCCCGTTGCGCATCAGCCCCAGTAAAAATTTGACAAACTATTTGACCGGCCACCATCCATATATAGATAGAAGCTTGTTGACACAAACAAGAATAAACGTTTGTTTCCCATTCAAACTGAGACTACGCACGTCGTAGATTAAGAGCGGCAGCCGCGCTATTCCTCCACACTATTTCTCGTTCTTCAACAACACGATCAACTTCCATAGCAGTCACCCATCCATCAGCACACTTTTCCTTCATCGACATAATAGTAGCGGCATAAGCAGCGTCTTGTGAAAGCGCCTTTTGCACCCCACTTGGGGCAGAAAGGCCGTTGTGCTCATCCATTAGGCTGCCAGATTCCATTACTATTGTGCCAAAGTTATCTTCGTCCAGTGGAGTCGTCATTAAATCAGTTGAAGCCGTACTCGTCTTTAGACTGTGAACAGCGGAAAACGTATCGCTCATCCGAGACAGCGTGTACTGACCAGCAACCCCTGGAGCGGCGTTATTATTACTATCAGCATTGTTATTGTTATTGTTATTGCTGTTAGTATTATTATTAATTTCAACGTTTTCAGGATCAATAATCTGCTCCAAGTGAGCATTAATTGCGGCTGCGTCTACAGCCTGATCTGTGCCTAAAGGCGAAGGCGGAGGCGGCCGAGACTGAGCGGGTGAAACTACCATCGTCATCAATCTCCCTTCTTCATGGGGCGCACTGACTGATCCATTTTCTAGCACATTACTGCCTGAGCCAACCCTTGCAAACGAGTCTGATCTGGCGTGTAAGCTATTACTGCTGCCGGAAGTGTAAAGCTCCGGATGAGCCAGTTTCAATGAAGGGTGTGTACTCACACTCGGCGAGGCAGCGTTAGAATAAGACGTGGCCGGTTGAGGTAGTGGGCTCTCCACTGTACACGGATCCGGAGCCATTGGGTAGTGCTCCTCTGCCTCTGGAGTAATACGCCTCTGTGAAGTTTCAAAGGGAGAATCAGTGATTCGGAGAGCGTCCAGCTTTCTCGAAACCCGTACAGTCTCCGGCACAAGTCGGGACTCGTCCTCCGCCTCCGCCTGCCGTAATGAATTTGACCTTAACCCTAGCAATTGGCCAGTGCCATCTTGCTTAACGGAGTATTGGCTGCGAGTTGAGCCCTGCATACTGTCCAGTCGGCCGGGGGACTCAAACTTTTCGATATCCGTAACTATTGGAGAAGACTTGGGAGAAAGAGCGAGTGAGGAAGAAGAAGCTGCTGCTGCTGTCGCATTTGTAGTAACACTGCGCAAAGTTTGGCCAAAACCGGTGGTCATCGATGATTGAGAGAAAGTTTTTGCCCTTAGTCTTGAATCGAGACTCGTTGTCTGTTCAAGCGGCCATCTCGGTGAAGGAAGATTAGAGTCCCCAACTGTGGCAGTTTTTGCACGGTAATAGGGGCCATCAGAGTCGGATCTCATACGGTTAAAAGGTGGAGCATTTGAGGTTACTATTGCTGCCGGCGGCCTTTTAACTAGTCTTTTCATAAAAGAGACTGATCTCCGAATTTGTGTTCCCTTGGCCGGCTGTGACTTTTGTAGTTTCTGTGGTGATCCAGGTGCCTGTGTGGTATTGCTTTCGATCCCTAAGGGTAATGAATAAGCCGAGTCTGTGAATTCGCTCGAATTACTCGAGTTTTGTCGAGAAAAAAGTGACTGAAGGTGGGAAGATGAGCTGAAATTTCCACGTAGCCCAGGTCGTTTGCCATTTATTGATCCCGAGTCTCCATTGCCAGCTACTCTAGTTTTTTTCTGCCAGATATTGTCGGCGAAAACTGTGTCGAAATCGACAGAGACGCGTCCTGATTCGATTCCATCGAGCCCAGTAGCAGCATCGTTGCAGAGCTCAGTATCGTAAATGTCCGGAGGAGTATCGCCCAGGTCTGCTAAAGTACTGGCGAGTGGATCCTGTGCGGTTTCCAACGGGGTTCTTACGCAAGTTTGGCTATTGGCTGGTAATGCTGACGTATGATCAATAGTGTTAACCTGTAATCCGTCCGCGGCAGTTGCACGTCCGGGTTTTCTGTGAGATTCTTTTGATGAGAGAGATGCTCTTGAAGTCGTTGGCCAGTCTGAGTCCGAGTCCGGTGGTGTACTGGGCGCTTTTCTATTACTGCTCTCAAAAGGCTTGGCCGTTGAAGAGGAAGCACGTTCAGTAAGCTTTTTAAACGGGGCTATTACCCGCGATTTCCAGGTAGACCGTCGCCGTACAAGTCTCTCAGTGCTGTTTGTTTTATTGCTTTCCGAGTCTTCGCAGCTTTCCTGCCTCCGAGCTGATAGCGTGTGCCTTGATAAGCAAGAAGAAGACGATACTGATTGTTTTCTGTGTATAGAACTTAGCGTCGACCGGCAGGCGTCTGTTTCGTCGAGGGGTAAAGCGGCATTAAGCTGTAGGCCGCCGCCACCAAGTGGTCGGCCAAGCCCAAGTGGCATTGGTGACAAGGGAATAGGAGAAGACAGACCTTTTCTTTGGTTTGATTCGTTTCTATTTTGTCTTTTATATAGTTCGGATTTATTTTTTAACTGTCAGCCAATTTCTCTCACAATTGCTTTTATTTTCTGCCTTTCTTTCTCTCCTTCGTTTCTCTCCTTCTTTTTCCCCTTTCTTGCCCGACTTTCCTATATTTTGATCGGTCCGTAGTACTTCGTTCCCTCTGCCTTCTTAATTGACCCGGTAGAATCGAGTAAAGAACGCTCCTGCAGCGACCGCGTTGTGAGGAGCGATGCTTGTAAACCCTTCGAAACCCAAGTTCAATCAAAACTAGGTCTCTTAATGCCTTGTCGGCCTATTAAAGGCGCAAAATATACCCTGCTTCTCCAGACCAATGATCGTTTAGTACACGAATCAGTCAAACCACAGCATTTAACTATGTTTCAAGCCGTAACGTGTTTCTGTGACTTCTTTATCTCCTCTCGATGAGGCCGCGGGCGTAATCGATACTTAACCATGCATTGTAACACACTTATTCAAATTGATCTCGGTCGTCCAGCTTAGTTGTCAGTACCGGTTTTCCCCTGATCAGATCAAAGTTATCAAATAGTATTATTCTTTTCTATGTGCTGTCAAATTGTATCTACTAAACTAGACTATGGCACCCCATTTGGGCTTCTACTTTTAATTACTTGCTTATGTCCTCGCCACTTCTTCCCATATAATTTTGATAACTTATAGTCCAGTGGAATTATTCCTTCTAATTCTCCTTTCATCCAATACCGGCAACGGATTGTCCACGAACAAATTTTTTTTCTGGCCAACACTCGATTGCTTATAAATTGCACTATACGTAAAAGATCGATTCGATCCGGGAAATAGATTCTGGAATCGATAAATCGGTAGTTGTCCATAGCAGCGGCAAATAGCATAGTATGAAAAACAGCGAGTACAACCACAATTACCAAGTCACATAGTCTGGAAAATGTACCCACAATCACTTGCGTCAACATGTGTATATTTACTAATTCACTAATCTTCCGGACATTGAGGGTTCCCACTGTCAGCGTTGTGTGAACAGGGCCTCCCGAAATATACCCGCAAGTAGCCTGAAAATTCCTAAACCTAAGGTTGTAAATTATGTAAAGATTACAAATACAACAAGGGTCCCGCACTCCCGCACATCCATGAACGGTCACGCGAGACGCTTTACCACATGGTCTCGCGAGCGTGTGTAGCGAAGTACCGAGCAGATGTCAAACTCGTTTTAGAAGTGTGCATGTATAATTTTTTACCATCCAAAGTGCTAATGCTACGTTTTTTCTTGCTTACGGATGTGCTATTGAGTGTGCAAATATAGAGAATGAGCGTAAATTGCTTTAAGAAGTCCCAAAGCAAGTATTTTTGGATTCTTATTTAATTAATACTTGACCCAAAAGGATACCCCATTGACTTTTGCTGCTACCTCTTGTAGCTTATCCTATTTCTTGTAATATGCGATCCACTTTAGTGCGAAGTACACTGATTAAAATTAATATAATGTGCTGGGAGATATGTGCTGAATTTCATATCGTTTGGACCTCATTTTCGTGCCCCACCAGACTGGTTTGATTGGGCTGCCTCAACTTCCCATAGTCACATTTATTCCGGTGCTATTCCAATAGTTGTTGCTCTAAATTGCTGTTATTTTGACTTCAAGTTTACCGTCACTTTGCTTTCTTGCTAACGCTATTACATACGTTTGGAACACTAGGGGTTCATTTAGCTCTCGCAATATTGCCCCGAAAGGTACTAGTTCAAGGAAAGCCCCGTCTTCTGTCCGACATTTTTCCAATTTAGAATCTGATAAGACGGTGCCGCCCGGTCTTGTGAGCTTTTGCGGTACTAATCAGTCCTTGGATATTGCTGCGCATTGCTCAGAGTTTTCAGGGTTCCACCCGACTTCAATTATACGTAAGGTGGCGTTTATCGATCGAGAAGGTGAACGGATAAAAGATTATTTCAGTTATTTGCACGCTTAAAAGTACAGTTGCCGAATGTTGCAGATATTATTTCATAGTATAGCAAGCGCAGCAGTAAGTAATATTACGCAGCGCCAAACACGAAAATCCAGTAAATCGAACACGGAGTCGCTAAAACAAGCCAATGTTGGCCGGATTACTTGCGCATTATACAAAGACTTTTGAACCGTTGGTAAAATGTAATAGAGACAAGTTGCCAAGCAATGTTGCAGTTTAGCCTGTGTTGCCGCAGATGGAAGTCAACTAGTGGATCACACCATGTTTCCATATTCAACGTTGTCAGGCAGCTAAACTTGAATATCCCATCCCATACATCCTAACCCACTCAACACGCATTTTATATTTCCCACATCCTTCAATATCCCAGAATATCCAGAATGCATTTGCACATTGGACCTCGAGAGCCATAAATTATATTTTATGTACTGTTGTCATCAATGCAGTGTCAGCGAGTATCCGTTATACATTTATGTTTGCACAATACTCAATGGTCTGGTAATTTGTATATTGGCATTAGTCATGGTCGAGGTGGTAATGCAAGAGATACTGTGCTCCACAAGCATGGGACATCGGTTAACGCTCCCCATCAAATGGTAATATCCAAAATGGTTAGCTAAAAGTTGCTAGCGCCCAAAAATCTACTTGTATAACCGTACCTTCATAGTTAGCGCAAACTGCTAGAAAGCCCTTTGTCCTATGGCTGCGAAGAACAGAGCGTACTTAATATTTTCTTCGCCTTTTTGACGCACTCAAGAAATGAAACGATCGTCAGATTGTATTGATGTACGCCATAAGAGTATATCGGCTGTTTGCCAAAGCTATATGTATATTTTGAAGAATCTTTTATAGAAAACATGTCTCTCAATCATTTCGTTCAGAGACCACAAAATGGGTTGTATTGATGATTCCTTAAACATGAATTGGTGCGCAAATTGCACTGCACGCACCGCTATTCCTACTATTATGGTGAATTCAATAACTTGGTCCCTTCCATCACCAACTTGAATTTTACGAACAAAAGGCAAACTGACCACAAAGAGGCAATCATTTAATCAAAGCTTATTTGATACCCGTAGCCTGTACAGAAATCACCAATGGCCATATTTCGAATTCTCTAATGCTATCTGTAGATCATCCAGCAAACTGCTTTTTGGCCTACAATATAGAGTAGGGGAATTTACAGACGAATGTATGTATAAATAAAAATAAAAATAAAAATAAAAAATAAATAGATAAATATATATCGCGTGCGCGCAAATTAACCTTTGATAAACATCGAGTGAGCTATTCGAATACAGCGCTTCACGCCTTTCCGCCCTCCCGAGCTCATACGCGCTGGTTAGACGCACATGGGAACTCGAAGGTTATGGCCAGTCACGCGAATCCTTCGTTCTGCGCTGTTTCTGTGGCTCCTATTTTTTGCCATACCAATCTCCTTTGATGCCGGAGGCCGTAATTGTGGCCTGGTAAGAGCTTTTTACTCTGTAACGTTACTCACGTTTAAAAGTACTACACTTTTGCGTTGGAACTCGTACTTGCTTTCGTCGTAGCGGCAAGATTAGTCACGTCCCGGACACGGTTTTTTTGGATCGCTCGCAGTTTGCAAGTTTTACAGTTCATCGTAATCCCTTTACTTCTCATTGTCTTTCTCGGGGCCAAAAATATTTCTACCAGCGCTGATCCGATCATAAACTTATGGCAATTTGTTCTCAACCGGTCTACTGGACTGTTCACAGTACTGGAAGGGTTTGCAACGCTACTTGTCGTACAGTCGCTGGGCCATCTGTGCCATTGGCTTGTCGCACGATCCGAATCCTGGGCAGTAAGTAAATTATACAAATAATGACTTGGATTATTATCTCTTTGTTTTATTCTCGCTTCTTGATACGCTCTCTGCAACCTCGTCAATTCGGTTATTCGTTATACCATTTTTATGACAGTTTCTCTCCTATTCTTAATGGTCTAATATTGATCCTGTGTTGACTCGACTAATAAAAAGATTGCCTTTCTCGTATTTTCTGGTACGGTCATTACAAATAGTGTGTACTTCATTTATCGGATATGGGCGTTTCATGAACCAGATTTGGCGGACGCCATGCTGGCCGCTGTAATTCTAACATCCACAATATTTATTGCATGCTATGCCGTCGTGACCAATCGTGGCAATGTTTTTGACGCCAGTTTAATGGTAAGTTCCAAAATTAGCAACAGGAACGTTGAAGGAGCACAATTTTAGTTTATGTTCAATTAACTAATTGATTTTTAATTAATTTATTTATTTACCATTTTTTTTCTTCGTCTAAGCCTCAACTAACACCTTTTGCTAGTTTGCTTACGTGGTCTACTCGATCTTCATGATATCTGCAAGCCGCACACGGCCGTCAGAAGTTGTGACCCTCGATCCACTTGCAAAAACTTGGCCGCCGATTATAACCTCTAATGTATCTGCACTAGCTAGCTCAATTGCCTCGACGGTACCGCATGCGCTTGTACTAGCCTGGCGTTTCATGGTTGCTACTGTAAAATCAATGGAGGCCATCATTGTCGTGAGCCTTATTTACCGTATAACTGTGCTCTACCTTGCATCCAAAGTTCTACCCGTTATACGGTATCGTATTAAGGGCGTAGATCCTCGTGACGAAAGCGGCGATTCTTCTTCCTCTCCTTCTGATGGGGACGAAGATGGCTCAGCTTCTACAGGAAGAGGTCTTTTGTACATGGCCCTTCAGTTTAATCCCTGTATCCTCATTGCTGTCTACAGCCATTTATTGGTACAGCAATGCGAAAATGAAGTTTCGTCCATTACGAGTCCAAGATCTGGAAAATTAGAACCTGCGAGTCAGATTTTATTGGCGGCCATTACGGGAGATGAAAGAGTTTGGCGTTGGATTACTGTTTATGGGACTGTGATTTTATGGGTGGTTGAGATTGTTTTCGGTACTGATGAGGCAGACGCTGTGGAGGAGACTATTGCTTCTCACTGGAAAATTGAGTAATCTTTTTAGCGTGGATTTAGCTTGAATTTCGGATTTGTTATTCTCAACTCTAAACTATTAAGATATTCCCCGTTTGGTGCCTCGGCCTATGCTCTAGCATAATTGCTATTTTTATTTTACGTATTTTTTTATATCATTTTCTTTATTCCGGGTCTGATCTATGGCACTTCTAATAACAATGCAATTTAGCCTGTGTTCATCATTGGTTCATTATGAATTGTTTTGAATTATGAATTGTGTTTATGATGATGGTCCAATTTCATTAATTATTATAATCTCTATAATTGTGAGTATGGATATAATTATGATTTATTTTTAATTTCATTTCTTTTGATTGAGCAAAACGATATTTTTCCAAAGCGGGGAAATCAGGAAGGCCCTCCACAAACTTGTTTACGAGAACAGTATGCGCGAAACTTACGGCGATGCAATCGCATTGTTTGAGTCGGTGACTCGAATTGGAAACAAACTAAATAACGAGTAGTTAATGTAAAAGGGCGTATGACCTTTGAATTCGCTAGTATTTTTTTTTTCCCTTAGCCTCATTGATTCGAGATTTAAGCTACAAATCAAGAGCCTTTTTTGCAAGTTCTTCTACCGCAGCTTTTGTCTCTGCACCGCCAATGAATCCAGAAGCATGAATGAAAATACAACCTGGAACACCGGCAGCTTCGCTCAATTCTGTGTCGCGAAGTCCACGCCAATTCTCGGGCAATGCTGTATGTGCGTCAATATAATGGTAAAGACGGCAAAAACGAATTTAAAAGAAACCAAATAAGAGAACACAAATTCTTGAGAAAGAAGCAAAGGACATGCTTTTTATCCTCAATTTGCGAGATACCTTTTCGGCTTATGAACGATGATTCATCGCGCGGTACTGCCTGAATTCTCCATTTGTTGGACGCGTCAGGGTAAAGCACATACAGCACTTGGTTTTCGATACTTAGCTCCTTTTCTAAAGAGAAGAGATGAGCCTTCCAAGGCGCAAACTGGTCGAAGCAAAGCACTTGGCCCTTGGGATCATGCTTTAACATTGAATTTACTGCATTTTTCACAATATCTCGGGCTGGTAGCCATGATCTTCCATAGTACTGGATTTTATCCAACAGAGCATCCCCGATCAAAGTACTGCCTCTTATAAAACCAGCCATCTCTTTCTCTGGTGTAACTGTCTCATTCCACCAACTGGAAATAATGTTAGCTTAATTTTCGAATAAGTTTTGATTTGTTACGGATTATATCCCGAGACCAGTGAGAACACGGAGATAGTTTCTTTGAATTTTGGTTTTATATCGTCCGGGTACGCGCTGATGCCATTGTCATTGGCATCGACGGGTTCGATAAATTCCTATACTTTAGTATATAAGGAGCATATTTTTAAGGTTTATTCGTATATTCATATTTGTGCGCATGCTTTGTTGTTCATATTTTGCAATTCTTATTCAAAATTGTTTGTAAAAATTGAATAATGAGCTTTCACGAATGGGTATTACATCGTATATCTTTTGATATAGCATATCAATATCCTCTGATTTCGCGGACGTGTCTGCTAAAACAGCCTGCAAAAGTTCCTTTCCAAAATGTCTAATACATTAGAATAAATATCAAAAAAAAATAAAATAAAAAAATAAATAAAAAATAAAAAATAAAAAAAAATTTAAAAATAAAAAGAAATAAAAAAGAACTAAATGCATAATTCAAAACCAAATTCAAGGCTTCGTACTTGTACACAAGGCCGGCGCTGCTTAGGCGAGTACCATGTTCCGGAGAAAACGTGTCTCCAAACTCGCGCTGGTGATGATCAAAGTATTTGATGCCGTCGTACTTTCCGGTGACGTCTACTATAATATCACATTCGTCCAAGACGTTATTATCGCGGGAACGGATAACCTCTAAACCGAATAAGCTTTCTTTATCTGACCGCTATATACTCACCTGCGTTTTCAAACTTTGGTAATTTGCGCAGCATATAGACGGCTGACAATGCATTAGTACATACACGGACGCCGAGCTGAGTCAAAGAGAACGGTGCAATTAATTACCCAAAGCTTTTCAAGTTAGTCCTATTTCATCAATACTTTTCTAACCTTCGTCTGAGTGAAAGGTTCCATTGTGTGTGCCGATCTTCATGGCGGAAACCTTTAGCCGTTTGGCGATTTGAGCCAGTTTGTAAAGTGTAGCTCGAACAATTGTTTTGATTATTTATTGATGCTACTTTACAAACACTGCCGCACCTCTGCTTATTGCCGTCTCTAAACAAATTTAGGCACTGCGCTTTCAAGCTCTTTTTCCCTGTAATTATTCGTTTTAATTTATATGAGTCTAGTATTGTAAATAAAATAAATAATGCACTGCTGATATATGAGTACGATAATAATTCTAACTTTAAACAGTTTGCTCTTATTGGCCGATAAAGTATTGGCCGATAAAGACACTTATCGCTGCGACGCGGGAAATTCTTTTAATCAAATTTGCAGGCAAACCGAACGCGTTGCTACAAGCGTTGCTACAAGACGAAATTATTGAAAATAAAGTAAGAATAAACTATTCTGTAGCAGCTAAAGATATAAAAATGTGTAATAAATTCAAACTAACTTTGAACTAATTCAAATGTTACACTTTGGCTCTACAGAGTAATACTATGACAATACTATGATTGTATCCAGCGCTTTAGATGATCCGATGACCGTTTGAGCCAGCATGCTTGGCCTTTCAAGGCGCGGCGCACAAACCTTGGAGTGCTTTTATTGTGGGTGCAACTGCACATTGAACCGTACTTCGCGACTACGCAGCTGGCGCTGCCCTACATGCGAGGCTACTAACCATCTTGACGAGGTAGGCAGATTGTCTCGTGTCTAATTCTACGCTTTTGCTTCTCTGCACTTGCCGTGCAATGCCATTATTATTGAGCGCTAAATGCCCATCTGGTGCCATCTTTTGATTTTATTTTTGTCTATTCTAGACGGATTATATTTTGTAGCCATCTTCTAACGTTGCAGGACGGTAACATTTCCGACTTTGTAGCGCCTCCATCGCCAAGTCAGCAGTTTGCTCAAATAGGGCACTGGAACGGACCGCGTGTTCCCTTTTGCGATGTCTGTATTCGCAATCATACAATAGTGCATAATGCTCTGGCTGCATTTCTCCCCGTAGACGAGTCTGATCCAGACTACGCAGTCTTTGAGCAAGCACTTCCGGCCTACGAAAAGTCTTTGCAGGACAGGTACCCGCTAGTCTGCAATGACTGTGCTGCGGCGGTCAAAGAAGTCATGGATCGTAATAATTACGTGGCCAAGTCTTTTACACTGGGTAAATGGCTTACAAAAAGCCGCGAGCTGCTGCCACAGTCTACAAGGTGGAATAAAGTACTTGCTGGTATATGGACAGCTCGTGGATGTCTTCATATTGCCTCTATTGCCCTCTCTTCGCTTTGGTGTTTACTCGGTATGTGGATTTAAGTATATATTGCTATTTGTTAATATTTGTTAATAATTATTAATATATATATCGATCTCCCCACTGACCACCAGGTTCTGTGTTTGCATCACAATTAACGCTAAATGACACGTCCTCCACTTGGATAGTATCATTAAATACGGCTTATTATGACAGCACAGTCAGGGTCAACTCGGCCACGGTTCGTAGAGTTTATAACTTTGCTCGCAAGACGACTCTGCCCTCTGCTGCTTTTATGCTTTGGGATCCCGAAAGTATAACCGCGCTGCTTCAACGTCCTAGCTCGCAGATTCACGGCAAAACAAGGCAGAAAGGTCTGCAAGTAGCAGTGTTTGCGGTCAGAGTATTGCAGTTATATTGCCTGCCTTTTGCTGATGCAAACTTTTATAGCAAAGTGTCTTTGCTTTCCTTATTGCTCATTTCGTTTCTATCTGCTATGGCCTTGCGAGCGACAAAAACGAGTGAGCGAAAAGCCCCTCTTTTCCAGCAGCAGCAGGACAATGAATTTGATAGTCTTGTCACTGATTCGAGTCATGCAGCCTCGGCCAGTTCCAATCGCAGCAAAATTAATAGTAATGAGGAGGCAATTAGACGGAATATGGAGAGTCTGGAGCTGAATTTTGACTGTGAAAACGATCCACAAAAGATTAAATCGCGACTCGAGCACATGGCGCGTCTAAGAAGTATTAAAATCAGCAATGAAAAGGAAACAAATGTGGATCAGGATGCGATGGCAGTGGATGAAGAAGAGCCTTTTAATCAGCAACAGCAAAGCACTTATTCACGAGCAAAAGAATCGGCTTTTTTGGCTCCACAACGATTTTTCCCTCCACAAGAACCAACGGGACTAGAATCCCTGTTCAATGCGTCATTGGGTCTGCAAGATGAACCGATTGTGGCCTCGATTAAGAGTACACGGATACAAAGGAAAAATGGACGTCTGACTGCGTTTTTAATTTTACGTCTTGCTTCGCTTACTGCGCTCTTTATTATACCCATACTTTATTGCTTCAATGGGCTTCAGTATTTAGATATATTTAATCGTCACATTTTTGTTGCCGTTTCCTATCTTTTACCCATCACCGCTTCGCTGGTTTGCGATGCGCTTACGGAGCAAAGTGCAATCAGTATCGCATTACAATCTGCAATTTCCACGTTGCTCGCGATTCCGATTGGTGTTATTTTCAAGATTAATTTTGCAAATAATCATGCAGCAATTAGTGCTGGAGTTGTGACCTTTTCTCTTGGCTGCTGGTGGTTTTCATTGCAAAATGCTGAAAGGTCGGACGACGGCAAAGCTCAAAGTGAAGAAGCAGAATGCAACAGTCATGTAAATACGGGAAATCCTCATTCACAAACTGCATCTAAGCCTGGACCGACTAGGGGAAAGCGTCACGGCAAATATAGTCATATGAAATTCAAATAGATCGCCAATCGGATGAAGGAAATGTTAGACAGAAAACGGCCTTACTTTATTTTTGTAATAATAATAATAATAATAATAAAATAATAATAATAAAATAATAATAATAATAATAAAATAGTAATAATATGATATTATTGTAACATAAGAATGGCCCATGACCATCAAGCATAAGAATTAATTAGTATTTATTATGTGATACACAATTTTGCTAAACCTGGCCGGGGAACTTGCCCTAATCAAATGTACATTTGCCACTAGCCAAACTTTATCTGATGCTTTGTCTCATCAAAAACACCAGGAGTTCGTGCCCTAAACTGAGGCTTTGACGGTGACTTTGTGGTATCATTAGCTGCTGTTTCTATTGTAGTATGAGTCGAGCTTTGAGGGGTCTGTTGCTGTGTTTCCTGTTGCCTTTGAGCAGCTTGACAAGACTGTGTATGAGCTGATATTGAACGAGCAAATTTACTGTAAAACTCTTGACCTTCTTTCAAGTTATCAGATAGCTCTTGAAATTTCCGAGACGCTTCTTCCAGCCGCGCCAGCGTCTCCATACTCTTGTCGCCTTGTCCTTGAACTTCCTTGAGATCCAACGATTTTCGGCAAAGATCCCGCAAATTGGAAGATAGATTCTGTGCACGTTCTTTAAATTCGTCAAATTTCCTTAGTCTTTGTTGAATCAGATCCTCAAACTGTGCCGTCTCTACCTTTGAGCCTGGCGTTAGAATTTGAAGAAGCTGGTACGCCTTTTCGGCAAACAGACGCTCTTTTCGTGTTAGCAAAACATCGATATGAATTGATAACGTTGAGTGGATATGTGCTATAGAGAACAGAACTAAAAAATAAAAAAGTAAATAAATAGAACTACAAACGGGGTCAATAAAATAAGTCAATAAAATAAAAATCAACTAAACCCCAAGTTCGATCCATTTACATTCAGCAAATAATTGGCTGAAGCATAAATTTATACGGTAAAGTCCAGACTAAACAACATGAATTGAAATAAAAACTTACGCGGTCTATCGTGCTGAATGCTGTCTTCAAAAACGATAACAAGTCGGTCTGCTTCATCAATTTGTCTCTGCAAATCATCAATTAGAACAGTAAAGTCTCTACTCGCAGACTGCGTTGCTGAGGATGGTAAAGTCCTTGCCAACTCATCCTGGAAGAGTTAGCTGGCCCAATCAAAAAGAAAACGAACATTAAAATAAATAATTAATAATGAATTAACGACGATAAAAAATGAGACTTAAACCTATAAAGAGAAAATGAAAGTGTGTAGCACATACGTCGGGCAGACACATCTGTGAAATAATCGAAGACCATTCAGAAAGCTTTGACGAGACAATGGCGTCGCTTTCGGTAGCTTGTTGCAATATCTGCCGGTACTGGTTGTTTACGGAAACTAATTTATCGTATTCCTCAGTGCCTGAATCTATAGTATTGAGTGCACCTGTTGCCTATGCGTTTAATTAGATAAAACCTCATAAATCAGACAAATTAGTCGTACCATTTTCAAAGACTGACCGCACTGCTCTCGCATACTCGAGACATTTTGTA
This sequence comes from Novakomyces olei, assembly GCA_016906335.1. Lineage (NCBI taxonomy): Eukaryota > Fungi > Ascomycota > Novakomycetes > Novakomycetales > Novakomycetaceae > Novakomyces > Novakomyces olei. The sequence continues at coordinate 528,486 of JADEYG010000015.1, forward strand.
TTGACCGTGTGAGGGTCTGTAAGCCCCCGACCGACTTTACTTTCGATGATTCTTCGTAGACTTTGTGCAGTGCCTTATTAAAAAGATCAGGGCTTGAGGCACAGGCTGAAAGCTTGGTCTTCATACTGACAGCTCTGTCCGCAGAGGATTTCAGCTCGGCCAGAGTTGTGCTGCTCATATGATCTCGCCTTGAAATGTACAGCTCTACAGCCAAATGCACAGTGTAAGGTAAAAGCTCTTGCAGAGGTGGAGTCGCGGTGAGATTTTTCAAAAAGTCTGATGGTCTGCTCATATCTGGCGAGGGTAAAATTTGTACCGCTGCCAGCCCTTGCACCATATTAATCTCGGAGGTGTTTGGTAACGGTCCTGGTTGGCTTAGAAGAGCCGATAAATCAATCAATATAAAATTTAATACGTATTGAAACGAAAATGCATAAATGGTAATTGATCAATACGGAATTGGATAAATTTTAATGAAAGCAAACAAGACTTGTATAGTCGATCATTGAACATACGTAAATAAATCATGTCATTATCCCGTTCAGCACGTTTTAAATTGTTGGCTATAATCTGTGAGAGCGCCTCCAAGTCTCTTGCAACGGGGCCGCCAAGGCTTCTAGCGCTTTTCAGGCCAACAGCAACTGCTTCGCTGCCTTTTCTTAAATAAGCAATCTCACGCCCATAATCGGCAGCCTGCATGGCATCAACAGAGCAACGGTACCAAGTCGCCCCTGCAAAATGGTTTTTCTTGGTAAGAATATAATGAATCCAGGCCTGTACATTAGGAATGGTTTCGTTCAAATAAATCAAATCAAATCAAATCAAGTTAAACCGAATTAAGCATTGATATTATTATGAAAAAAAATATGTAAAAAGCAGAATTTTGTTAGAGGCTCAAAAGACTAAAAGACAAGTTTGAGAATCACAAAATAAAGACTAGTGTGCAAGCTATCATGAGCAGATCATACATTTGGAATATCAGGACTCGATTTCAAGCAACTTTCAGCCGAGGCATACAATTGTGAAACCATTGCCGCTAATTTTGCGACCAAAATGTCTCGACTGGCATCTAAATGTTTAGTATAAAAAATGTTGATTCGCTTACTTTTTACGGCCTTTTGCCAAAAACACTCTTGAGCTTGCGCCAGTAAAGTCAGCTCAAGACCTTCAATGAAAGCCGGCTCTAAATCCGCAGGCACATCAAACCGCGCAATGGCAATGAACTGCTGCCGTAGCATTGATAAAAGTGACGCAGCATACTGAAACTGGATGCAAGCCTGCTTGATCCCGTCTTCCGAAGTTCGATCGCTAGCAAGCCCGATATTGCTGGCGATAGCGGCAATATTGTAGAGTAAATTGGCCTGTTCAAAGACAATGTTACTGTTCTTCTCAGCATAATCCGAGGCAAACCTTGTCCACGAAAACTGGACATCGAGCTATTGTCTATTAGCACTAGACCGGTGTCAAATTCGGGAGAGTACATCGATTGGCAGCTTTGGCGCGACTAGGGTCAACGAGCAATAATAGCTGAATTTAGTTTGAACTTTGATTGATTCCAATACCGTTTGTATTCAGTTAAATCATGGGCAGAAATGCTGCTATTTCGTACACGTTCACGCGCCTGATCTAACTGTGCAATTTCACCGTCAAACTGTTTCGGGTGCTGGTAAAAATTATTCGTAACAATCAAGTGGATTGCTGCCGCCAAATCAACACGAGCCGTAGTTTTTAGTGGCAGCGCGATCATATTTGAACGCGAATCCATAGTTGCCGTGCCGATTCATGTACACAGGCGTCAGTGGTCAATAAAATGTGCATACTAAAGATGGCGAGTACATGTAGTAACGTTTGGTGCAAGATCATAACAGCAAATACTTTGCTATCTAAATACTTCTGCTATCTAGGATGTTTGTATATAATCCAGGTACAATAAAGAAAGGGTTTGTAAAGTAAAAGTTTGCCATGTTTTGTTATAGTCTTGTTAAAGTTAGTCTTGTTAAAGTTAGTCTTGTTAAAGTTAGTCTTGTTAAAGTTAGTCTCGTTAAAGTTAGTCTCGTTAAAATTAGTCTCGTTAAAGTTTGTTTATAGTCTTGCTATAGTAGACTTCTGTATTATGCAGCAGCGTGTATGAGAGTGCGAAGATTAGTCGATACTCGAAAACTTACAGTACAAACAGCCCACAGATCTGCATGAGTACGCAGCTATGAGGACGAGGCTGATTACTGTGGCCGGCGTGATCTTTTTGATCTATCTTGTATTCAATACTCTTCGTGGAACTCTGTCAAAGAAAGCGCGATCGCCGTTTTCAATCTCGGTAGACGAAGAAGGCAGTTTGCGGGGGCGCTCGACACCAGTCATTTTCAATTCGCACAAGCCCATCACTGTTGATAGCCAGATAGTAGAAAACATTGATTTAAATGGCCTCACAGCTTCAGCTTTAGGACGGCAGCAAAATGAGCGGGTGCTTTTACTCACTCCGCTGCGCAATGCCGCTCCCTATTTACCGAAATACTTTGAGATTTTATCAGAACTCAGCTATCCGCACCATTTGATTGACCTTGGATTCCTTGTTTCTGATACAGACGATGACACGCTGGCCGTGGCCGCCAGCCAAATTGAACGGATCCAAACGTCATCCGTGCCTGGATTGCCGTTTCGCAAAGTTATGATTGTGCAAAAGGATTTTGGGGCCTCTACCTCTCAGGACGTAGAGGACCGTCACGCGTTTGAGTACCAAGCGGTAAGACGGAAGCTTATGGGCCGTGCCCGTAATTATTTACTCTCTGCTACCCTGTCAAACGATCATTCCTGGGTCATGTGGCGGGACTCTGATATTGTGGAAAGTCCTCCTACTGTCATTGAAGATTTCCAGAAACATGACGTTGACATTATCGTGCCGAGTAAGTACACCGGCTTGGCTGTTCTACTGACAAACAGATATTTGGTTCCACCGTCTCGACAAAGATGGGAACGACATTGAAGGCCGGTGTAAGTTTATATATTCTAATAGTGTATTCGCTTCTAACATTACAGTTGACGTATGAACGAGTTTTTGAACATTACTAAGACGCAGTATAATTCGTGGATTGAGTCATCCGAAGGGCTCAAGCTGGCCGATTCGCTGAGCAAAGACGTTGTTCTCGCTGAAGGTACTATTATCAGAAATGATACTTCAAACAAAATTAAATAATATAATATGACATGATGCAAGGGATAGAATATAAAGATTTGAAAAGAGATTGAAGGAATTGGAAACTTGACTGTATAGAGACTGACATCAACAGGCTACCCACAATATAAAACGAATCGCGAGTATATGGCCAGAATGGGAGATCGTCACGATAACCCACACAAAGAAATAGACTTGGACGGAATTGGAGGGGTCACAATCCTAGTCAAGGCCGATGTTCATCGGTCCGGTAAGATAATGTTGAGCTCTTTGTTCTTTTTCTTACCTTTATTAGGAATAAATTTCCCCTCATACGCTTTTGAAAATCAGGCGGAAACTGAAGGGTTCGCCAAAATGGCGAAACGTGCTGGATATCGTGTAGTAGGACTACCAAACTACGTATGAAACAAGGATTTTCGATGGGTTGCTAACGTTTATAGGTTGTCTGGCATATTGACACGGAGGAGTAGGATCTCATTTCTCTTTATCTTCAAATGAAAACTTTAATTTTTAATTTTATTTTCAGTTCTTATTTTTATTTCACTGACTAACATTCACTCAGAAAACCGCGGAGTTAGTGGCATGTGAATAGAATTTGAAATGATCGTCCAATACTCACCTTATGAGCGAAATCACGTTGTATTAGATCAAAACATCAAAATATCAAAATTGACTATAAATAAGACTTACAGTTCATAATACATGTATATGGAGTTTAAGGGGAAACCAATCATCATTATAAACCAGCCATTATTCGCTATTACATATACCTATATTGCAATCACCAGCACCAGTATTAAAATTAACACAAAGATAATTGTAAGATTCCAGTTTTCCTTTGCCTTTCTGGCAAACCGATTTAGTCGTAAACTCGCTCTTTGTAAGCGTGTCATTGCAGAATCCGTAAGTCCTTTCACGGTGGTTATTAAATTTGGATTTTTTAAATGGCTTTATCTCTTACCTGATAAATCGTCCAAATACTCGTTATGGTTTTCAATCTCTGTTCCAATTTCGATAGACAGTTCGCGTTGCCGTCTAACGGAGAGCGATAAATTATCGAGATCCTCGTCTTGATCTTTACTATTAGCAAAAGTTCATTAAAGCTCTAAAATTCAAATGTCTAGCAGATTAACAATTATGCTGAATTGTTAAAATAAAAGAAGAGTAAGAACACAAATTCGATTTAGAAAAACAATGCAAGCCTGGAATAAAGTAGTCAAAGCAGAAAGTACCATCAAGAAGACTCTGCTGCATCTGTAGCGTTGTCCCCGCCTCAAGATCAAGATCGTTATCATCACGAAAACGGACAGACTTTTTTGGCCGAGGTGCAATAGTGTTATCGTCTTTGTACGGAGGAAACCCATCAATTTTCGGTTTTGTGCGATCAGTCAACGAAACGTTTAAGCGAGCACGGTGCTTTGATTCGATCTCTGCCAATGTCTTTTGTAGATTTATCAGCACGTCTTCCCGCTCTTTTAAAGCATTTGTAGCCCTAAACTTTTAGCAAAAATCCAGCAAATCGATCTATTAACTTACAGTGCACGACCTTCTAATTCCCGTTGCTCCGTTTCTAATTCATCAATTCCACGAGACAGCGTTTGAATACTCTGTTCCGTTTCCTCATTTACAAGAGCCTCAGAATCGCCGTTAATGCGACTTAACCTGTCTTGTTCTGCTAGTAAGAACTAAAGGCGAAAAAGTCTTTCAGTACCATCTAAAGCGTCTTTGACCTGTTCTGCCAGTAACAGCAGTCGGCCCGCCAGCCGGCTTGGCGCCATTGTGGGGTCTTTAGCTCTCACAAACTTTGTACCGCTCGAGCTTTAAAACGCTAAAAACCGGGAGCAAAATCTGAATTGATCGACTTAAAGATCACAGATTCTTGTTACAAATATTCGGCAACTACTCAAATGCTTTGCCGAGCATTTACAAACGCCGTCCGAGTGTGCGACACGAGTCCTTAAGCAACTTTGGTGTTTATACATAGATGGCAAGTCTTCCCTATAAATGTATCTATCCTACTATTTTATAAAATTACGCAAAATATAAGCCGGCTCGTACATGAATGCAGTATTATAATTGTGGATTATAATTGTGGTGGACAAAACCATAAATTAATAATAATTTTAAATTTATATTTAAAGTAAAAAAAATTGAATGTAAAAAAATCGTCGGCGACGAGATTCGAACTCGCGTGGGAAAACCCATACACTTAGCAAGCATACGCAATAACCGGACTATGCGACGCCGACTTTAAACGCACCATTGTGAGCGACGATTTATGGGATGGCAAAACTTAAATGGTATATATTTTCAAAAAGCTTTTCATGTGTGAGCACAAAAATTTGGTACCACCATTGATCAAGATCGTCTCTGATGACCGTGTTGAAGCTGAGTACGGCAGCGAATGTCACAATTTCACTTGTAAATACCAAACGACTAATATTTTGCAAAGTTTAAAATAGCATATGTGTTCTACAATGCAAAAATTGGATTGTCATAAGCAGTCTGTAATTTGGAAAGTAGGATCAAACTTGGGCAAGGACTCACAATGTCTTTAAAGCGAATAGTAAAGACCGCATTTTGGTCCCACTAAACTAAGCCACATCGGTAGAATCTCGTCGGGGCCGATATGCAATTGTCTGAAAAAATCAATTGTCCTACAAGGGTGCACAAAGAAGAATGGAGTGCCAAAGTAAGGATGATCCGTTTGATCAACATCGGGATCACTAGCATCAATGTTTAGATAGCGAGCAGTCTCATTCCGTCCCAAAGGTCCAGACTGGCCGGCCACGGAAAAGTACATTACGGGAACGGCATAGACGGGCGACAAAATTATATGGTACACAATATGGAGCAGTGGCGGCGCGATATCAACGCAATCATCTTGTTCTTCCGCAATATCGACGTGCTCTTGTGCCGTTTGTTGTTCAATGTTAATGAATCGATCTATTTCCAAAAGACCGAAAAACATTTCCTGCTTTAGTTAATGCAAGTTGGAGCCGCACCATACTTTGCCCAGCTGCTTCCACCGCATACGGTACCCATATGGACTAGGAACTAGCGCTAAAAGGCGGACGCATTGATGATAAAAGTATTTATCATTCATCCAAGAATGCTAAAAGAGCATAGACGGATCCGTTGGCTTAAGCAATGTGCTCATCGCGCCGTTTGGTTATATACGCTTCCATATTGACGTCAACGCTACTGTGGTGACACGTTTGGATGGCAATTATACTAATTAACCTGTCAAATAGTCATCATTCTCTTTTATAGTTTTTTGGGATTATTACGATAATTTGAGAATTCTTACTATTGGCCACTGATAATGTTGTAGTCGGTTCTATAAACCGCCCAGAAATGAAAATTGGGACCGATATACTAACAAAAAACTAAAATAATCATGATTAGGGTTATTCAGGGTTAAAATAAGAAAATTAAAAAAAAAAATCGAACATTTCGTTAATAGTGCCGTAAATTGCACTTCAAAATAGTAATGGCTCCTCCAAGGAAAAAGGCGCGCGCGTCTGATGTTTGGGAGAAAGATGAGCCTGAAAAAGAGTCGCCTATATCAGGTAAGAAATGCTGTTGATGTACAATTTCCTAAACTGTCCAGGCGATTCTGAAGATTCTGCACAAGATGAATCAGATGCAGAATCTTTAGACGAAGAGTCTATTAACGACTTAGAAGAATCAGGCGAGGAAGAAGAAGACTATGATGATGGCACCGACGGCGAAGGGCAAGGGAAAGATAGTGCAGATCAGAATGACCGCGCAAAATCTATGGGAAATGCGATCGCCCAAATTCTGGGTGAGAAGGATACGAAAGACGCAGTTTTATCCGGCTCCAAACGTGTTCAGAAAGAACAGCGTAAGGAAAAAGAGAATAATCTAGAGTGGCGGGCACGTAAAGCTCTGAACGAGTCCAGGCGTCGTATAACAGAACGATGTAGAGTGGTAGATCCGCTTTCAGAAGCCAATGGCGATATTTCTTCTGCTCTTGATACCGAGAAATCATTGCGCAAAACTGCACAAAGAGGAGGTAAGCACTCTTTTACGAATATTCAATACTAAATAGTAGTAATTCGGTTATTCAATCATATAAAGGCCAATGAGAAATCTCAAGAATTGGAAAAGACAAGCACACAGTCGCAACCTTTAAAGCCTGCAAAGGACGAGAGTAGGTCACTACGCTTTTTATTTTATGTTCGTTTTATTGGTCACGCTTTAACGTCTATTGAACTTTTCTGCTTTCTACTTTACAAACTTGTTTCGTTACAGAAATAGGCTAGTTATAGACTTTACTGACGTACTAGAAACGGATATGTCCACAAATTTGTTTTTGGATATGATACGCGAAGGAAATGCATAGTTACTTTAATGTAGGAAATTTGATAATGATAGATAATGATAGATAATGATAGAGAAGGGTTTAATTTATATTAAAAGCACACCGTGATGATACTCTACCGTCCCCAAGTTTTTGAAGCATCGCTCAGCTGGTCAAGGAACATCTTGGAGTTCATGATTGCCGTTCCTCCTAGTACAATACGGACTCCTGGGCTTGTCTTTTGCACACTCTCGCACAACTTTGCTTCTTCAAAAGTCGCTCCTCCAACGATGAAAACAATGACATCCTGAGCTTTTTCTTTGGGAAGCGCTCCACTGTCAATGACAGGGTACTCTTTTTCTGAAAGCCTCATCCTTAGCAGCTGACTTAATATTGTCTCTAGAAAGGGCTGGTGCTGTGTATAGACGTTTTCGACACCCTTGAGGCCTTTGAAGCCACTCCGGGCCCGAGAGAAGAAGTCTTCACCAAATATACTGACAAGTCTTTGTTTCGCGCCCGCGTATTGTAGTAATTTATTTACCAGCTGTTCATATTAACAAACAATCACACTACATAAAATTAAAGCAAACGAATAAACAAAAAATCAGGTTTCATCACGTACCTGAGCTTTCTCATCAGAGATGCCGGTGCTTTTAAGCAAGTCTATTAAAAATTGAATTCGATTTTCGCTCACTGTCTCGTACCTCAAAGCATAGAGGCAAACAAGTCGTAGTTTGCTGCTTTCACTGATGGGCGTTTGAAGTAGCGCTTGTACAGCCTAGAATTAGTTGAGCCAATTTGTAAAGAAATAGGCATCATTCATTCTGCATAGTCCAAATGTATTTCTTTCGCTTGCTTATTATTTTGCGATACATTTTCTTTTTTTTTTTTTAGTCTTCTTTTTTGGTCCCTTTTTCTTGTATTTTGTTTTATACGCTTCTATGCTGTCATTTATTCACCATACCTTCAAATCGGTCGATTGGTTTTGAGAGCATGCAAGAGACTGCTCAACTTCGCTCACTTCCAGCAAATTTTCCGATTCAACAATTCTGCTTAATTCACTAACAAGCGTGACATGCTTGCTCACATTGCCTTTTAACTTCCTAAATTCAGGGTATTCTTCAACGAACCGTTTCATGTCACTTATACTCTGGATATTTTCATTGTTTCGCGTTTTAGCTTGAAATTGTGAAACAAACTCTTTAATATTTGCTCCCAAATCTCCAAAATTTGTATACATGTTTGAATTGTAAAAAGAATCCTGATCGCTAGAAAGCACAATCTGCTCAAGCTCTGGCCGTATTCCTGCGGCGGGATCAAGCTTGACTTTGCCATTCTCGATTCCTATCAATTCGTGAACCATTGCCTGGTACGTCCATTGTGTAAGTAGCGGGGTCACCGGATCATTTTTCCGATCCAGAATCAATAAAATAGGTGCTGTATCGGTACGCCGAAAATCGAATAAATTTGCTTCATTTTCTATGGTGTATTGCACTTCACCAGCTAAGCGCTTAGCCATTTTCGAATTGGCCTCGTAACGGATTCGTGGTTTCTTTTTAAGCGCGAGCAAAATGGACAAGAGGCCCTCTGCGGAACGCTGGTACGAGTGAGACTCCCAAGAGTCCAAGGCAGCTCCATACAAATGCCAGTCGGGTAATTGAATATTTAATGAATACAAATGTCTGTCGATCGGGAGATAGTCCAAATAGAATTCCTAGAGTTAGTAACTTTTAATGTAGTTCTTGCGATTTATCCTATTAATCAAATAAAGCACGCATTAAGTATCCGTACCTGGATACTCTTTACCAGCTCCTGGTCGTCTGCCTCTGCCAGCTGTTCAATGGCGCTTTTGGGTACAATGTTGGTGAAATCTTGTACAGTCAGTCGCCTGATCAAATTTTGCAGCTTCTTACATATCGAATACGAACCGTACTTTGGATCTCGAAGTTCCTGTACTAAAGCCTGAACAGATGACGCGATAGGCCGCAGTATGCATATGCAATTTAAATGGCGTAATCGCTGCCGCTCTGGATCACGTATTTTGCTTTAATTAGTCTTGTCAGTTTGATTCAATTCGAGAAAGACAAAAAAAATAAGCTTTTATTACCTCACGAGATACGCTTCATGGCTCAAAAAAGCGCTCTGTGTCATCGTCATTGACACGATAGGCGTCTGATCTGTCAACTCCACATACGACAAACAAGGCTGCCACAACTTACGGTCTCATCGTCCAAAAGAACGATACAAATACCGTTCTCTCGCGAAAGTATAGTGGAAACATAGTTCTTTGCCGCAGCAAACACGTCCATTTGCGCGAGCGATTCGCTTACTTTTTGTTTCTTTACACTGTTCCGCTGCCTATCTGCCTGGCATACGTGAAGTTGCTATTATATAATGTAGCTCATAGCGAAGTTGGGCGTGACAATATACGGTAGAATGCGACACTAATGTGCTGCACCGTACGTACTGAGTACGATATTATGTTATAATTGAATGCTAAAGTAAGGTTATAATGTGCCTCCTTATGTATGACAATGGTAGGTAAGGGTGGCTTCTTTCTTATGTAGGATGAAGTGCGCACAGTAGTATTATTCTCACTATATATACTTTGTGAAATAGTTGACTACAAAGTTTCAGGTTGGGTTGGTGTCTAAGCGAGCGCAAAAGCATGCATTTAATTAATTATTCGTAAATTTTTAGTCGTATTATAATATGAATCCGTAGCCGAAACTATACCGCTACACATGCTAATCAAAAATTTCCTCGTAAAATGCACCGTAGACTTGCCAATGAAAATAAAAAACACGAGATATCGCCGACGTTAGATCCGCCAACTGCCGATCAAACATACTATGCACCAAGTTAAATTCCTCGCAAGGCTTATGCGTTTCGGAAACAAGCCCAAAGCAAGTACTGCTTACTTGCTGCATCACACGCCTTACGTACACTGCAAAAACGGTGTCACGCCCATCATCATTGCAGCATGCATTTGCTTTAAGCCAATGCGCTATTTCATTTGCCTTTGTAAATCTGGGGATGGCCGAGTTTGAGTCTGGCACATCTGTCTTTTGGCTGCTTTGCTTTGCCAAGTAAGCAGCCACATTATCCACATTTTCATGCCATCGTCGCTCCATCCCGGGGCTCTCGCCAATAATGGCTCGCACATCACATACTTTTGCACGTATTTTTTCTTCCTCTTCTGCATCATAATCGTTGTTTTTGTTGTTACTTTTAGTACTAGCCTTGTTTGTCTGTTCGTTGCTGTTTGCTTGAAGAATGACTTTCACAAAAAGAGCCAGAGCCATCTCGGAACACAAGTTTGCCACTTCAGAGCGTAGCGTACTAAACCTGATCACGTCAAAGGCAAAAGTCTTTGGCAGAGTAATTTTGTTCCTGTTTCCCACACGCGGTCTTATTCCCGCCAGAATCGCAGCAATTGTAAAAGACACGGCATCGTTTGCACCATGGCCATTAGCGAGAGGATTTTTAGTACCCGTCCAGCAATGTGACGCGTCTATTTTGCTCGCACAGGAAGCAAATCTCGCACGTAAATTGCCCGCGTCAAATCGGCCACGTAACCTGCAGGATTCGAGCCAGGAACGTTCAAACTCAACTGCACTTTCCACCAGTGGCGAGCGGTACTCGCGCAGCTGTCTGTTTGCTAAATCAAGCTTGACCAGCTCTAGAATAGACAAGAAATCCATACACAGGTCTGCGAGTCTTTTGCAGTGGGTTAAAAGCTCATCGTCTCCAGCAGCAGCAAAAATCACAATCAGGCTTTTAGCCTGTTGGTAAAGGGCGAAAGCCGCGCTTTCACGGCCAGTGGCTAACCTTTTCCGCTGAGCCAAACGTAAAATTGCCGCAATCCATTCGGTAAAGGCGTTTAACCCGTGCGATTTTAGTCGCTGCCACCAAAGTTGCGGCTCGGTCAAATGCCCACTTTCCCCGCTAACGCTCTGTACAATCGCACAAATCTCCCACACAAGAATGTATATGCGTCTCGACGATCGCCGGTCAAAACTTCCGCTATTGGCAACGCTGCAATTGCCATTTATTGACGGCGGCGGCAGTTGGCGATCGACGATTGATAATCGGCTATTGTTACTCTTTTCAAACACGCGTCTGTCAGCGGCGTCGGTTCGCATTTCTTCGCCTTTTTTCCCTCTGTCTTTGATTTGCACGTGAGCACGAGCAAAATCATTGGCCAATCGGCGCTTGTACTCCTCAGTATATACGGCGCGCTGAATGCCGCGGCAACCGTGAAGGTTTGGCCGAAAAGCGAGATTAGAGTCGTGTACTAAATCGTGCCGTAATTGAACTGAGCGTAAAAACATGTTTGTATCGAGCTCGCGCATAGCGGCGGCCGTTATTGGCGGAGAGAGAAAGTGGGCTGCCGCGTGGGTTACGCAGGCGCTGCATGGCGGTCCTTTTTGACATACTCGGCAAGCAATAACCTGCCATCGCTCAATTGCGGGGCATTTGGGTCCGAGCGGCCGTGAAGAGGACTGCATTGCTGCCTATGAGAAGGAGGAGCAAGAAAGGAATGATGCAAAACTTCAAGGCGCTTTTAAAATAAAAAGAAAGTGGGCGCGACGAGAACGTGACAGACGGCAGGGGCCAGGGAGAGTTATATACTGAGCGATTATTTCTGTATCTGCTTTTCCATTGTTTATTTTGCAGTACTATTTGCATAAAAGTTTTGGTTTCAGGTGCCAGACGCTTTGGTGGAGCAGAGGTGTCAGTGCCGAACAGTGAGACAGTTTGTGTCCAAACGGAAAGATGCCCCAGCTCCAGCCAATGAGAGAGCGGCGCTAAGCGTACCAGGAATCCAGCACAGGCAAGTGTGCAATGTGAGACACGTGGCGTGAATGGAATTGATTTAAATACTTCCGTTTATGGTAATACAGACGTTGCGCATCTTACATTTACGTTCTGCAGGTTTGGCGGCTGAACTGAGACCCAGAATTTGAGACACATGTGAGACACATTACTTGATAGTAATTTTCAAGGGTGGTTTTGCGCAGAATTACTGCTACATTGCTGAATTGTTAAATGATGAAATAATTTGTACTTTGCGCCAATGCCGCTTCTATTTATTGTTTGGCCATGTAAAACATTGTGCTTGACTATGAGCAACGATATATTGATTACACACGCCACATACATTATTCAGCCTTGCACATTCGTTGTTGCTTAGTTTAATGCGCATTAATTACTCTTTAATTCACGTAAATGTGATTGCCATATTTAGTCGTACAAGTACATTCGCGTCGAGTAAGAGCAGTCATCAAGGTCCATTCACGTAGAGCATTCACGTATAGTATAACCACACGACCAGTACGCGTACGCCTGATTTTGATCAGTGCTCAGACAGACGATACCAGGGCTCGACTGCGGTTAGCGCAGTCAGTCTCTTGTGTAACACCTGCGGTACGTTGGTGTAACTGGTTCTGGTCAAGTAGACGAGTACATTGTATCTCGTCAACTAACCGGGTACAAATGATCAGCGAATGAAAAGGTTCGCTTTAGCCTGTCTGTGCGACGCCCTGTCTCTCACAATATATCTGGAAACGGCTGTTGGTAGAACCCCGCCCAATGTGCCGCTGGTGGTGCATCGTAATTTACTTTGAAGCTCGTGATAAGCCGGCCTGGTACTACAACAGATCCCACGTAACGCGCGCCCTCTAATCAGTCAGTTAGTCAGCCGCGATCACGAGTAAAATATCCGGTTGGATCAATAGAAATCTAACCTCCACGGTACTCGTCGCAGTCTGCAACAATGGCGTTTCCGGCGTTGTCCGTGCAAACAAACTGGCCTTGAAACGTACGCCCATCGCTGATGCTGATTCGCACTGGTTTTAGCAGAAGAGAGTTTAAAAAGTCGCGCGCCTCTTTGTGCCGCATTGCGGCTCTTTGAACTGGACAATGGATATAGCTGTACAAAGTAAAGATTTAAAAAGGCATTGATTGATCCTGTACGTTACTTGTGCGCCTATAGATCTCGTACATATTATTCCCCGCCCAAATCATAATTGTAGAAAGTGCACATAATCAAAGCCAAATACAAAGTATGGTAATTGTGTAAATCTTATGGAATAATATAGCGTTATTCAGCCGTTATTGTAAATTACTACAGCTGAATTGCAAAGCAGCTCAAACTTTACACCATGATACTTTCCAAGATGCGATCGTTGGGCGTTACAGAACTGAATAAACAGCCTTTTCACAGCAAAATTTTTAGGCTTAGATTGTGAATATTGAAACTTCGTGCCCTTGAAACTATGAGTCAGCCAATAATTGATTTCCTATTGGTATCATTTCAAATGTTACACCGTTTAATGTAGGAGCTGCTGACCTCGAATTCACCCTTTTCTCCCTGGATATAGTAGTGTTTGGAATCTCTCTACCTTGTCTGTAAAAATATCCCTTAAAATATCCCTTAAAATATCCCTTAAAATATAATTTTCTTAAACCTTTGTCCACGTCTCTAAACATATATCAATGTTTCTCGTATTTACGTCTTTGAATAATGGCGGGGCTAAAAAACTTGAGGTTAAGGAGTAATATGTGGGTACATTAAGGTTGAGGTAGATAACACTTTATATGTTATCATCATTTGTCGAAAATACCGCTATCAAACACAGCTGTGTCACCTTACCTCCACTAACCTCACTTTTTTCTGCGTTGTGCCTTCAAAGACAGGCGGTCTGCGTGGTTTTTTTTTGGCAATGGGACTGGCGGTCACACGCTCATTTCTGTCTCTTCGCTAAAAATGTCCTTTCGATCTTTCTACAGAAAGCGAAAGTTCTACCTTGTGATTTATTGCTTTTAAAATCAGAAGTTGTAGTCGGATTGAATAATCGGCACTACACTGAAGAACAGCAATGCACTAAGAAAAGGGAAAGCATCGGGTCTATTCCAATACTATAGCCCCAGAACTATACTAGGCTACAGTTTAAAGCCAGTCCACACTTTTCAAAATCTTGCGCATTCTTTAAGACCGATTAAAAAATGTCTTCAGCTCCAATTTTTTCAATGAGCAAATCTGAAGTCTAGACGCTTGTTTCCCGTATCAGTCGTCGTATCAAAGTACTCTTGACGCTGTTTCGGTGTCCACGAATTCCAGATCCGATCGCGCTGTGCGTTGCGACGTATATAATACAATTTTGTGAAGGCGTATATACCGATATTGACACAAGAAACGATGATAAGAGCACGATTGCCGTTGCGATAAGTCGGTCGGTCGCTTTGGCGGTAAATATTGCTGGCAATGATACTCGAAATCTGCACAGACATATTGTACAAAGAGGCCGAGACCGTTCGAGCTCTCACGGCTTGCGAGTTGCGGGAAGTCCAGGCCACCTGCAAAGGATGAGGGTAAGGATTTCCCACTATTAGTGTTGAGCACACATACTTTGGCCAGCGGTACCGTGGAGTATTGGGAAACACGTACAATGCAATCAGATTAGGCAGAACCCAAAGCTGTGTAAACATGGAGACCAGGGACTTTTCGTTTATCAGATCGGAGACAATACTCGTGGCGTACAGCATAACCATACTGATAAACTGGGCTGGGATAGAAAGCAAATTCGACTGAAACGTGCCAAAGCGAAGATTCTTCAGGGTTAGGGTTAAGTACTGCGTGGGGGGAGTTGAAGGCATGCCAAAGCTTATTCCAATAAGGTACATGGGCCACAAATCATAATCGCAGATGGATTTCCAGATTAGACTTGGGGTGAGCGCTTGACGGTTATGCATCCCACTTTTGCCGGGATCATCACGCAGTACGCGATTGACCATAATTACCTCTTCGCGCTCAGTGAACCAGCCGTTTCGGCCACGGAACCAGGACGCAGTAGAAGTTGGACTTGACGGCATTAACAGTGCAGAAAGAACCCCTACACAAAGTGTCAAAAGGCCTTCGATGAGGAAAAGGTAGCGCCAGCCTGCCCAGCCGTTCAATCCGCCCATGCGCAGGATTCCGTAAGCAAGGAAGGCGGAGACAATATCAGCAAAGTACATGGTGGCCCAAAAGGCAGAAAGGCGGAGAGGCAGTTCCCATGAAGTGTAAAAGTACGAGAGATACAAAATTATATCCGGAATGAATCCGCCTTGAATTGTTCCAAGCACTGTGATGTTAGTTTGGCCGTACGATTGCTTTTATTTTGATTGTATCTAAATCACACTTTTATTTTGGTTTCCTTTCTTTTTATGCGTTGTATTCGGTCAAATTTCATTCGCTTACAGAAACGGCAGATGAAAAAGCTGGCGCGCCCAGACAGGCGGCATTGCGCTGTGGCTACAATGCTCCAGAGACACATCTGCATGGGAATCCATCGGTCAGGCCCAAGCTTCTTGCTAATAAGCTGACTTGGAAGCTCAGCAAATAAAAAGGAACACCTGAAAATCGTGTTGCCGTAATTATAATCGTTAGTATCCAGACCGAGATCAGCTAGAATTCCGTCTGTGTTTGCCTGCTGGATATTGGACCTGTCTAATTCAAGAGAGAAAAACACTTGAAGAGCCGGTCAGTAATTGAATCGTTGTCAACTCGATGAAAGAAAAGAAATCTGAATTAAATTGAATCGAATCAAAATCAAATATTCAAAAGAAAAGAACTGTGTTTATACGACTTACTAATGCAGGCCCAGACCATTATGTACAGATCAATTTTACGTACAATCCGTTTCTCGTCGCCCCACGTCCAACGCGCTCCGGGATTAAATCGATGACGATTCTCGTACTTTTCTGTCGGAGTATAGTACTTTGCCATATCAGGATCATCAAACACAGAGGGTTGAGTTGCAATTGCATCGCCCTTGAATGCCGGGTCGCGTCTCCAGAAAAGAAGAGCATCAATTGTACGCTTGTTTTCTCTTATAGGTGCTCCCAAGTTTAGACTAGCACGTTCGCTCTCACTGATAAGTGTTTTTTGTTCTTCGGCAAACGTAGGAACCGTTTCTCCGTCCGAAGAGACATCGGTCCATGTAGCACTCGATTTATTTTTTTCTCCATCTGTCTCCAATTTTTGCGGTGGCGACAAGGAGGATGGAGATGCACTTGCTCTTTTAATGCGGCTGGCATGACTATTGGCGTTTTCAATTTGGCCCATTGTAAAAAGCCAGAGGATAAGCAGAAGGTAAGAAGGGATAGAAAAAGAGCATAAAAGAGAAGAAAATTAAAAGGCCAATATTCAGAGTTCTTCGACTCTCTTCAAAAAGGGGCCCATTGTGGTAGTTATATGTTGCCATTTCCAATCATTTTTTTTATTGTACTTTTACTTTTCTGACTAGTTTCAGGTGCCTGTCTATTCTTTTACATTATGTGATTGCAACAATGTCATCAAATCCTTCTAATTACGCGTCTGGTTGGGGTGACAGCACGTAATCCGACGCAATGGAAACGATATCGTTATAGCAGAAATGATAATCTTCTATTGCATTATAGTAACTTTCTTACCTTTGCCGATAGTGGATTTTAATATTCAGTATTTTTGTGTGTGTATCGCTTAACTTTGGGGTGGTTTGCTTAGATAAGCGCAGATCTTCTTTCGCGTTTCCCGAAGCGGAAAACAGCCCACATAATAGTGATAATATTTCGCGTCATCAGACGTAGAGGCAACAAATGTTAGAAAATTACATTTATAGCGAATGAGGAAATAAATAAAAGCTTTCATTTAAATTCGACTCTATAAATTTTGGCGTGCAAGCACGTGAAGCGGACATGCTTTAGCGCAATCGTCCATTGTACTCATTCCAAATTTTGATAAAAGCAGTACAGTAAGGAGGTTCATTTGTTTAAGCTTTCTATTGATTTCATCTTGGTTAGCGCTCAGGCATTAGACTGGCGTTAAACGAATAATTTACAGCGTAATCTTGGTGAAACATATTTTTGCCTGCGTCGACTCTGTTTACAGAACAATGCAAGATAAAGAAAGAAGTAAATAAATAAATAACTAGATAATAGGTGCTGATAGCTTTCTCAATTCCAGACACAGCACGGCATGCCAGATAACAATGAACCTTGAAAATTATAGACAGATTTCATTTCATTCTATTCTGCACTTTTCCACATCCGATAATAAGTATGCAGCTATTGCGGGCGTATATATTTAGTCGGCCGAGCTCCAAGGGATAATGCCGATAAACAAAATGTATATAAACTCAATATCGAATAAATTAAATAATTAGCAAATGTCATGTCTTTCAATGCGAAACACAATTCATCAAATACACTGTAACGTGATAAAAGTGTAACGAAATCCTGCTGAAGTAAATTAATCTAATCCCGCGGAATTGCAGTTTTTGTTATTTTCTGTTGGTCATAAGCTCTTCTGTATACAATATTTTTGGATCAGTACGAATGAAGTCAAAATTCACGAATGTACAAAATGTAAACGTGATTTTGTTTAGTATGAACAAAATTTCCTGCCACAGGCACAGCGTTGATTGTGATGGTGATTTTAGGATATAGCCAGGGGTATTTATTTGATTTATTGATTGAGTAAGGATTCAAACATTTCATCAGAGGCTGAATACTTTACCTTGAGCAAGTAAATGAAGGCAAGGCTATGACAATTTCTGACAAAGAAACAATTTTGTCCTTTTACTCACCCGTCTCTGGAACTCTAAATACCAATTTTTTTGTCATGGACAGAAAAGAAAAGTAATCGAGGCATCTGATGGACTGAAACAATAATTTATTGAAGACTTTTACTAGGTATTGAACCAATTCAGGGTCATCACTTTTAAATCAAGCCGAGATGTTTGATTATTGCGACAAGAGACCGCGTCAATTGCGCTTAGTACTCACGCCAATGCTTCATTGACAAGAGCCTACTAGGAACAAAAATTTATATTTTGGTTCGTACTACACCAAAGCAGCAAATAGGGCAGATTTCGTCTCTTTACCTGCAACGATGTATTACTAATCTTGGTCGATTAAACGTCGTCCAATATATCGCTTCTTGTCAACAAACACCGGAAATTACTAGTAGCACGAATCGGAAAGTTTATAAATAGAGCATTGATCTTACAACAAGGGTCCCGTTGATATGCACATTCGTTCTGTTGCGCAATACTCGCAACAGGACGCGCTAGACGACGGCTCCAGCAGTCGGAAAGTAATACTCAAAAGGTACCCAAACGGTAATTAAATGGACTGTTTATTCTGGCGATATATGAATTATAACAGCCCAGATTTAATAGTGTATTGAAAAAGACAAGACAAAAGAGAATTAAAGACAAGAGAGATAAACTGCAAACCTGCTCTGCTGTTTTATCTCACCTGCGGTTTATCTCGGTCTTATTCCGCAAACACTGACAGCGCAGCACGTGACACATTAATAATCGTCTTGTTGTATTTGTCGAGCAGATCGGGAACAGAATAGGGACATAATCAAGTAACGTTAGTGCACACGTATTCCAAACCTCCAAAATACACAGCGCAGATCACGCGCAGTGACATAACTGTATTACAAATACGTCGCATTACAAATACAGTCGCATTACAAATACAATATTTCGAGTATATATAAATGGCGATTATTGGCGACAGTCAGACGACAGCCAACTGCCGAAGCACTATAGACAGCAATTGCAGCCTCAAACACTCCGAAACATGTCGTACAGCGAACCCGCGCCTAACGTGCCCTTTTACACGCCCGTGTAAGCTGCCCAGTCTTGCCTATTATTCTTAGCCTACTTTTTTTTTGCCTACTTTAAATTTCGATTATTGCTAACACGAACCAGGCAGGATCCTCCAGCGGGAACGTTTCTGCCGGGCAGCAATGGCGACGGAAAAGCGCCACTTGCCTTTACGCCGCTCAAGATTCGCGGTGTAACGTTACACAACCGTATCTGGGTCTCGCCCATGTGCCAGTACTCTGCACGAGACGGCTTTCCTACCGACTGGCACTTGGTAAACGCCGGCTCATTTGCCGTCCGTGGCGCTTCGCTCGTTGTTGTAGAGGCGTCTGCCGTTGTCCCCGAAGGCCGAATTACCCCGCAGTGTCTCGGCATTTGGAGCGACGAGCATATCGCCGGGCACCGGCGTATCGCCGATTTCATCCGTTCTCAGGGCCAAGTGCCGGCCATCCAGCTGGCACACGCCGGCCGGAAGGCGAGCTGCTCGGCGTTGTGGCTCGGCGATAAGAAGGTCGGCGTTGACGTCGGCGGCTGGCCGGACAAGGTGATCGGGCCGAGTGCGCTCGCGTTCGACGGCAACCATCACGTGCCCAAGGAGGCCACCCTGGCGGATATTAAACGCGTAATTGACGCGTTCAAGGCCGCCGCTAAACGCGCTCTGCAAGCCGGCTACCAAGTAATCGAAATCCATGGCGCTCACGGTTACTTGATCAGCGAGTTCTTATCGCCGCTGGCCAATCAGCGCGGGGACGTGTACGGCGGACCGTTTGAGAACAGGGTTCGGCTCGCGCTCGAGGTCAGCAGAGCTGTAAGGTCCGTTTTGCCGGAAGACTTTCCGCTTCTTTTCCGTGTTTCTGGCACAGAGTGGGTCGAGGGCGGCTGGACGGTTGAGGATACGGTCCGACTGGCTCCATTGCTTAACGCCGAGGGTGTAGATTTGCTGGACGTTTCATCCGGCGGCATTTCTGCTCAGCAAAAGATTACTACCGGGCCGGGGTACCAAGTGCCTCTGGCTGAAGCGGTAAAACGCAGCTCCAAGTCCGACATTCTTGTCGCCACTGTGGGATCGATCAGGACGGGTACTCTTGCTGAACAGATTTTGCAGGATGACAAGGCAGATGCCATTTTTGTTGCTCGCGCGTTCCTGAACGATAGCGGGTTCGTACTGCGCGCGGCCGAGGAACTCGGTGTGCGTGTAAAGTGGCCACACCAGTACGGACGCGCTTGAAGTGGCGATTTGTTTGGTTATTTGCTCTCTCCTGCTTTTTTTTGTAGCAGCAAGAGTCGGAGTGTGGATTTATAGACAATGTGGAACGATGCTATAATGAAAAAGAAGAAAATATAGATTCAAACTAGGTGAAATGAAGCAGTTGTTGATAGACTGTATAAAGGCTCAATATCATTTATTTGACTAAATGCGCTTTTTTTTTTTCTTTTTTCTTTTTTTTTTTCAATTCTCAAGATCGTTAATACTTTGAGGTTGAATAGTCCAATCAGCATTAATGTAAGCCTGAAGAGCAATTTGTAATTTAAAAGACCCGCGCATTATAGATCAAGGCACATGAAAAAGGTAATGTTTATCTTTGTCTGCGCAATCACGACTGGACCAAAGCTCTGAAAAATACAGAGTCAAAAATTATCTAACCAATAGAGATTATTTAGACTATTTACAATCGACTGTCCAGCTCAGGCAATATTCCGTCCCTTGTTTCTTTAGGGCTTCTCTTTTATTTTTCTCTTTAATTTTCTCTGTCCGCCTACTTATTTGGCTGCGCTGACAATCATTCAGTGCGAGCCTCTTTTCCCCTCGCTTCGTCTGTCCTTACGGGCGTCCAAGCAAAGTCCGTACCGATAACAACATGACCGTCGGTCTTGTGCCGCAATACTACTTCTGCAATTCCTTCACCATTAGTCTCAATCCACTTGAGAGCTGCAGGCGAAGTTGCTTCACGGATCAGCAAAGTTCCGTGTTCGCCATTGGGTTTTGCAAACTGGAAATCTGCAAAAGTAGAATTGGCGTCGCTCACTGCACGATGCCTCAAAATATGCGAGTAGAGCACACGGAACTTTAGCACATTTCCTGGCTTTACAAGCAGCAATATGACGTCAATTCCAAGGCCTCGATTCTCTGGCCCAGTTGGTGGTACCTGAAGGAGTTAGACAGCTCGATAATGTACAATTGGATATCGAAATAAACAATCGATTTTGAAATAAGCAGTAAACAATCAGAACGACAACGAGTAACTAATAACTAATAACGAGCAATCAACGGATATGACAAGGGCAAAACGAGCCGTATAGAAAAAGCGAATAACACCAGGCGGTATAGTGGCAAGCAAAGCTCAGAAATAAATGTATAATGATTGATCAGCGTTTCAGTTAGCCACATTGTGTAGGTTTGGCGTTCCTGAATAAAATGACTCTAATTAATGCACAATGAGGGTCCAATAGAATGATTAATAGAATAAATAAATAAATGAATAATCAAATGATAAATACGAAGCGTACGCGAAGCGCGCGAGGCGTAATGTCACGGCAATAAAAAGGAATACTTCCAGGCCCGGCGCCTTCAGCATCGGCCCCGAAGACGGGCAGGCTCACTTCCCACCTGACTTGATCGCCGCTTGGTGTCACGCGGCCGCCAGGCAGAGGTTCCGTGTAGGAGAAAGTGCCGTTGTGGTTGAGAGGGTCAGCGCTTAAGGACTGCGCCGTTAATTCAGCAGTGCCTTCCAAGCAAAGATCGGTCCAGCCTTTCCCGTGCTCGAACCAGCGCTGAGCTTTGGCCTCTGGAATTTCGTCATGAAAAGAGATAAATTCGAGATAAACGCCATCATTGAGCACTCCGAGCACGTTCTCCGTAATATTGTTTGTATGCTTGCCGCCAACAATCAGATCCAGATGTTTGGCAAAAGGATTCACGCCAAGCGGCAACTCGGCCAACGGCAGCTTGAAGACTAAATGGTCCAGAACTGGCAGCTCTCTATTCGCGTCGTAGGCCATTGAGGTGTTAAATTGACGGTTTGGCTTACAGTCCAATCAGCAAACGGTTCTCGATACTCGTACACTACCGACTGATTACTGCGCCAGTAGCGATAGCGAGTCGATCGATTCGTGATCGGCTTACCTGTGTCAATGGCGATTGAACACATCAAATAAGAATCACAAATGATTTATTACTAAATATTTATTACTGGATAAGGCAATACTGCTTAACGTTACGAGTAAATTACAGGTCTAAGCGTAATTAAATTAGTAATGAGCAAATTGTAGCGAGCAGGTAATTATTAGTGTTGATAATACACGAGTACTGTGCCTTTTTAATAACGTCAATCGCGGCGTCGTAATATTGCATAAAAAATTAGACGTTATTTACCAAAGGCAGCCAAGATTGTAGAATTGGAATTTTATGCTTGTATGAGCTTTTGTTAGATATAAAGTCAGCATGATATATATACACGGGCACCCGTGAAGATAATAGGGGATTCATTGAACACGTAAAGTTTATAAATATGGTCCTTTGAGGAAACCAAACATAGACAAGACGCAAAGAATATTACAAAAAGACGCGCGAGTTTTCGCAGCCAGGGCCACTGTACATTAATCTCTACATTGTATATATCGTCTCAAGACTTGTACTCCCAGAATCCTTGACGGATGTTGGAGTTATGCGATTTTAATTTCTCCATCTAAACATGTCAGCAATGACGTTTCGACGGGCCTTACCAATGAAGTGAAAAGAGTATCTTCTTCATGCCACTGGAAATGTCGTTGCTTCCAGGCTTCGTTGGAGCTCTGCTCTTGCTATATCATGTGTAAGTAAAAATCTTGTTTACAATAAAATACACAAACATGGCATAGAAATACTGAAATTGAAAACATAGAAAATTTTTTAAAAAAAGCAAACATATGTTCACAGCAAAAGAAATAGTATATGCATCAAAGTTGAGATATGGATTATTGAATTACATTAATTCCAACTGCACCGATGAAAGATTAAACAAAAAAAAATTAGACCAATGCGATTATTTACCTTTCGTTTTTCACGCTCATATTTCTCAATCTCCGCTTTTTCTCGGCCTGCAATCTCATAATCATGAGAACGTAAAGCACTTTGAACCGTTTCCCACAGCCTACGAGACTCGTAAGGGGCCTGCTCATTGATTGGAGCCACTTGCGGTTCTACGCCTTCTTGTGTCGCGTCCCAAAAAGGCTCAACTACACCAGTCGAGTGATTCTTTATCCGACACTGTCGGTCCCACTGACCATCGATGGTGTAAAGTACAGTATCCGGCCGGTCAACATGGCCGATTGTCGCCTTGAACTTATGCTTTGTACCCATGAAATAGCCCTTCCCGGAATAATCAAACGAAGCATAGTATCCGCTAGTTGAAACAATTTTGGAATGCTTGGAGAGTTCAATATAAGGAGCTATTATAGTTAGAACCAATGAAAGAATTTGGTTTAGACAGGACTGCAATAAGCTGAAGTAAGTAACATCGCATGCTGCAAGCAGAATCGATAAGGACAGAAAAATTTGGCATTACTCAACTTACATCCGTACCAAAGCCCCTCCAGCACGATAGTAGGCTGAGTCACAATATACTTTTCGTCTATTTTGTTGAGCGAGAGTTCCGCGTGCCCATTTTGCTTTACTAACCGTCTCATCAGTAACGTATTTCACACACAAAAAGAAACAAATAAAATAAAAACTTTCCAATACTCACCTGTAATATGAGCACCAGTGAACCCACTGCTTTGCCCGTTGTATCCGGTGTACGTCACGTTATGCTTTTCGTTGCTTATATGATAAGCTGCAATAATTAGCCAAACGTTCATTCTCTAAAACAAACCTGTAATTGGAGGATGATGAGACACCTGCTCGCTGATAAGGGCAATGCCACCAGTATCCTCAGAAATGGCACTAGCCGTCTCGGGCCATAATGCATAAAAGCATTCACCCAGTACCGGATTTAACGGCTTCTTTTCAGATCCAAAAGATTCCGTGCGAGAGCAAAATTGGGGTCGCAATGTCGAAATGAACCATCGGACGACGCTTATCATACGCTCTTCCGCACTGTCTTGAATGAGTGCCGGAGCGACAAACGCGTTGGGATGGTAAGCCTTGGGTATCAGCAAGGCCTGGGGCATAATCAACAAAAACCAAAAACCAAATATAACAAACTTATGGATAATTAACTAATACTGAAATTAATCTCAAAAGAGCCGGCCAACACGGAACAAATGGCCAAATGAAAAGACAGTTACTGATATTCCTTACCCAATATGCCGCGTATTCCACTAACGAAACGGGCGAAAGAATAAAACTTGGGGCAGTTAAAACGGAGAGATCCTGCGCAATTAGCCGCAATTATTGATTTCAGCAAGAATCATTGCCATTAAAATTCACCCTACCCCACGAAAAGACGCTATGCTTTTAAGGAAAGAAGTCCAGTGCGCCAGAGCGCCTTTAGACGAGCGTGGATTAGTAGCATTACTTGCGGCAGAAGAAGATCGTGGCCGTCCGCTTTCTGGAGGAGAAGCGGTGGCAGGAGTAGTACTATCGTCTCCCTCAGCACCGGGCTCTGTGAGCGACATGATACATATAACAGTAAGAGAAAAGAAGAGGCTAGAGAGACCAGCGGATTCTCGTCAGAATTAAGAGTAACTTTGACCTCACAAAACCACGAAATGGACGAGAACAAGTCGGGGTTTGTAGGCTAAAAAAACCGATTTCGTTCCGTAAGTGACACGAAAGCAAGCTAGTAACAAAACGCGCGTCACAAAAGTACTTTAGATCTTGACAAAGAGGCCGTAACCGAATCAATCGCGAATAAAGCGAGTACCAAACAAAACAATACCGTCCAACGATTAAAGAGATAAAGCAGACAGCTCAATAAAAACCGCAATCAAAAGAACGTTGCAGTGCGTCCAAGAAGATTCCTTAAAACTGACAAACCTGGAGCGGCGAGCTCAGAGCTTTCGTACTTGCCACTATAGATTTTTCTTGCTCACAGTTTAGCAATTAACGCGTCCGTCCACCTCTGTCGGACGACGACGGACCATATTAGAGGAATAAATATAAATTTATTATGTAATCCAATCCACAGACAAGGTTTAAAACTGTGCAATTCGAGACATACATTTTAGTCGAACCCAAACATAATTATAATTAGGTTTAGGGTTAATTTAGGACTCATTAAATGGAGCAAAGAATACAATGTGTATATACAGCCGACATACAGCCGACAAGGTACGGTCGTAAATCAAGTAAAATCCTCGGATTCGAACCCACGCTGTTTCCGGTGATGTCATTCACGGTTCTGGCTGCGTTGCCAGTGTTTGGCGAGGGAAGGAGAAAAGACACATCATACCTTTAACTGCAACAAAGGGTTTGTGCTGCTGAGGCAAATAGACTTGCGTCCTCTCATTGTCTGTCTGACGGCAGAGTGCGATTGCGTAATCGCCAAAGAATATATCTCTCAAAGAGACTCTTCGTCTCAAACCTAAAGGCACAACAAAAAGACTGTGTCTGTGACTCGTGTTTCCCACATTATATTGCCCTGCTCGACATGACTCTTTACTATTCTCTCGTGTTTGGTCTGCTGGTAGCGGAGATGGCAGTATTCTGCCTGCTTATTCTCCCACTCCCATTTACGTGGCGCCGTCAGCTGTTCCATTTTATTTCAGACAGTCCGCTCATCGCCAAACTGCAATACGGATTGAAGATTACTTTTATATTTATCCTCGTCCTGTTTGTCGACAGCGTAAACCGGGTTTTCCGAGCAGAGGCCGATTACTCGGCATCTCACGATGGATCCACAATGCGTGAATCTTACCGCTCTGACTTGCAGGCACGAAAATTCTACGCTCAACGCAATCTTTACCTGTGCGGATTCACTCTTTTCCTCTCGCTCATTCTGAACCGAACTCACTCCTTGATCCATGAGCTCTTGGCCTCAGAGGAACAGTTGTCTGCTCTAAAGGCACAATCCAATCAGTCTGTGAAGGAGAAGGCAGTCGGATCGGAAAGCGATTCCGCCAGTCTAAAGGATCTGCAAGAGAAATTGGATGCACGTGACCGTGAATTCAATGATCTCGCAGAAAAGTACCAGAAGCTGGCGAAGCCGTCGGAAAAGAAGAAGGAAATATAGGCCTGAATATTGGTCACCCAAGGTGAATACATACAGTTGCGAGACTAGCATCGTGGACAATTCGGTTCTGCTCTGTGCTTTGAATCGTACACCGAGCTCTACTGGGAGTAGCTTAAGTTTGTATTGTACTATTAAAGCACTTCTGATTTATTCAATAGTATTTTTAACGGCAACTTATCTAGTAAATCAATTTTTAAATTTTAATCTCCTGTTCATGAGCCTAGTCGTAAAAAAATATGATCTATTCTACGGGCATAGCAGATTATTTTGTAACCTTATAAATGCAAACCCATAAATAGATAATTAGTTAGTTAATTATTTATTTATTTTCCCCCTTATCCTTCGGCATCAATAGCATTGGACTTATGCTTTGGCACAAAGCTAAAAGAGTCACTGCACTTGCCCAGGAACAATTCACTAATCTTCACCCAATCTGCCGCACTTTCACTGGCAAGAAGTGTCTCCATTTCGTCTCGGCCGCGGAACCTCGGGGCCATGTCTGTGAGCGTGGCCCTATGTGCCTTGTCCTCAAACAGTCCAGACGGAATGTATCGATGAAAAAAAGAAAGAAATTCCAATAAAAACCGCCGAGTAGTGTTAATGCCCTGCTCATCCGTTCCCCAGTAATCCAGCCCGTAATCTGAAAACTGCTTCAGCATTTCCAGCCTTTGTGTGGATGATTTATCTATAGTTTGCCTTTGCTGAATTTCTTCAAAAATCCAAGGTTTATATAGAGCGCCTCTCGCTACCATACATGTACTCACACGTGTTTCCTGCACATGGTCGTGCCAGTCCTGCCACGTGTATACGTCACCATTGCCTATCAATTGAAGAGGAAAGGCTCTATCCTCGTTTTCCTGTTGTTCAAGCATCTCTGAGCAATTACGAATGTACTGCCAATCAGCACTTCGCGCGTAACGTTGCTGACGAGAACGACCATGCAACGCTACTGCCGACACATTTGTTTCTTTTGCAATTCTCTGCAGCAATTTAATTGCCGTCGGCTTATTGTCTTTAACACCCATACGAATCTTGCAAGTCACGGGAACGCTTCCGGTAACAGCCTCCATGCCCTTAAGTCCGGCCAGGAGGCGGCCGGGAGCGTCTAGCAGTGCTGAGCCTGCTCCTGTATTATAAACAAGATCAATAGGGCAGCCACAGTTCAAGTCAATAAAATCCATATTGCTACAGGCTCGATGAAGGATGGAAGCTGCTTTGATCGTCTGCCAGGGTCGAGCTCCCGTTATCTGAACGCCGTAAATGTTGTTGGCGTTATCGTAAACAATATTTGGATTAACGCTGCTTCTAGTTTCGGTTGCATGAGCTCGTGGCAGAGCCCATTCTCCCTTGCTACCCTGAATCAAAGGCACGCTCAAGGCCATTTCCGAGTACGTGGTATCACAGCCAAAGGACCGGCAAAGCCTTCTGAAGGGGATGTTTCCCACTGTTGTTAGGGGCGAGAGTATTAGGCGCCTCGACCAGTCAATCTAGTGGTTAGGAAAAATAAGATAAAATTAGGATCAGGATTAAAATCTAATAATAATTTATAAATTATCTTACCCTTTTCTTTTCACACGGACGCAGGTTGCCCTGGTAAAATGAAGCTGCTGCTTCTTGCTTAGAGTGCAGCTGTTCTTTTGCTGCCCTCGTTTCTTTTTGATCAGCGTTTTGCTTGTCAGTCTCTGATTCTGTTACCGTTGAATTAGACTGGAGCTCTGTACCATTTCCCTTTACTTGTCCGTTGCTGTCTGTTCCATGTGGTGTACTTTCGTTTTCTTGCCCGTTCTCTAATACGTCCTTCCTTTCACCATCCTTCCTTTCACCATCCTTCCTTTCACCATCTCTCTCCTGTGCACCCTTTCCATGCATCATTTCACCATTCGTCTCAGCTTTACTATTCGCACTGTTGCTTTTCGTATTGGCCTCCTTCACTTGCAAAGGCTCAGCGCCCTCGAGTATCCTCCTCAGCCTCGGCAATGCATCAACCGGGTTCCTTTGATTGAGCAATTCAAGCTGCGCTGTAACGAGTTCAGCGTCAGAGAAATCTACCCTGTGCTTTTGCAAGGCAAACAGCAATTCACGATCAATGCAGTCCACATACTCTCCCGAGTCTAGCGTGGAAGACTTGGGCTCAAAGGCGTTGCCTCCTGAAGGATGACCAGAGAGAAAACGGCACTTCAAGCCGGCAGAGCACCATCCACGCTTTTCGTAGCTCGGGCAGTTTGATCCCAAGTCATCAGGCTTTTGAGCAAGGTACGCTTCCTTATCGTGACTAAGCCGGCAATTCTCCCCGCGAGAGCACTCTTGTCCTTGAGCAATTTGAGGGCAAAGAGCGTTCTCCTCTCGCAGCAGAAACTTTCTTGCTTTATTCTGACCCCGTTTTCTTTTTCTGTCGGCCTTTTGTGTCTTTTTCCCACCAGACTCGGTTTCAATATTTGCCTGGTTCGTATCGGCTACGTCAGAGGGTAAAGAGCGTTCCACTGTTTGCTCGCTCGCGGCATTGCCGCCGATCGGCAGCACATATTCACTACAAAGAGTCACATGAGGCATGGCAAATTTTTGGGTTCGCGTGGGCTCGAGTATAAAATTTAATATACGATAATAGCGATAACACTAGAATATGGAATAGTATAATATGGTAATATATGATAACAATAATACACGTACACTATGTACCGACCCTCTCGGGCACTATACCGCGAGTGCCAATTTGCAGGGCTCATATTGTACTCTGGATGGCTCCGGCCGCCTCGGCCTTGCGGAGCTGGTCTCCCTCCAGGCGCGCCTCTCCAGTGGCCTCCGCCTCCACCAAAAGATCCTCGTTGTGTATAGCTAAAACTCGCATTGTACGCAGCTCCTCCTCGACTATTCGTTCCGTCGTAGCGCTCGCGCCTCGGGCCGAGTGTGGAAGACCGATCGTTTCTTCCACTCATGAATGCCGCTGCTACATATACACCATTGCCCGCCTATCTTTCACACGCAAAAGTAAAATCGTGCTTGTTGCTAGTCTGTTAATGCGAGCGCCATGTTTAATGTGCAGCTGCGCTTTACTTGACATATAAGATTAACGCTATTTTAATTGTCCTGTCGTGTAATATAGTGCTAATTTAATCGCTGCATTATACCTGCCCTAAAGCCCATACTATCTTTTCATTTACTATATTATTTAACTTGTATTTGAAATAAATTTGGGGCTGGGTTAGGGTTAGGGTTAGTGAATTAGTTAGGGTTAGTCAGGGCCAGTTTCTGGTTTGATAAAAGACCATATTTGGGCTTTTTGATTAATACATTCAGCAAACATAATTGCCAAGAGTTCGCTCGCACTTTAATAGTCGGCACCAGGTATACAAGCTAACACTTGTCAACTCATCATACGCTTGTGGTCATCATTGTAAGCAATGCCGAATGACACGTCACTAGCGTCCATGTGACTATGAATATGATAAATGAGTCCTACCCCACCAGAATCTCTCCATACCCGCGCAAAAGATAAGGTAATACAAAACATCAATGCATTACTATTCTCCAATCGTCTAATGCGACTAGAAATCGCCCTCATCAGTTTGCGAGCTACCAACAAATTGCAAAGACCAGACACCAATAATTCCCCATAGTCCGACTTTCCAGCCGCGATATAAGCTTTCGCAACCCCAGTTTTCGTTTTGCTCCTGCGTCAATGAAGCCCACACTGTGCCCGCTACACCAGCGTACTTCCGTGTGGGTACTATCATTGTGTCATTAGGGCAAACACTGAGCTGAGCAGTTCTCAACACTGTTTCCAAGGGCAATTTCACAGTTAATTGAAACACAGCGGATGCAAAGGAGACGGCATTATAAGCAAAAGGCTGCGAAAATGGATCAATAGCGAATCCGAAAATATTTCTCAGGGTAAGCGGCAGAGAAAATGATGCCAGTGGAGGCAGGGCTGAATGTAAAATTGTAGGAATAATGAGTTGTGAGGGGCACAGGTAAGAAGGAAGAGTTGTAATTGCACTAAAAATTGAGTAAGGAGCACGATCAAGCGGAGTCATTATCGTACGGATCCGCGCAACATCGAGCGGAGTAAGTAACAGTGAGGAAAGGCAGCTCGCTGTTACCGAAGTAAACAGGGAAGCAAATGGCTGAGGCGAATCCAATACGTCAAACATCGCCGGATCTGGAAGGGAAAAAATAGCTGATAAAAATGATAAAAACCATGCTTCAACAGCAGACGACGTAACCGAGTAAAGAAATGTACCAATTTGGCCTCAAAGTTAGAATTGAATTTGATAATATAATAGACTAAAAAAATAGATAAATAGATAAAAATAGATAAATAAATAAATAATACGAAAATAATATAAATAATAACAAGATTGTTATACTGCTTTACCTTTCCATAACGCACGAGTGCCCTCGCGCACATAAATATCAGAGATTGTCTTTTTAATGCCATAGTCTGAAGTATTCGACGCAGTAGTGCGAACGTATCCGCTTCGATCTGTCGGTCGCCGAGGCTCTTCAGCTCTCGTTTTATTCTCCTCTGCAGCAAAGTATTCAGGATCAGATTCGTAATCGTCATCAAGCTCAGACGAGTTGTGGGTATCCTTGTATTAGTAAAGCTGACCAGGATATTTTAAGAATACACAAGGCTGAATCAACAAGAGAGATGAATCAACAAGAGATGAATCAACAAAATTATCATTATAATTTGACCGTCTTTTCGACTAAAATAACCAAATAATACAGAATCGAGAAGATCAAAGTCCAAAGAAAGACAAAGCATCGATATCATAAACACACCAGCATCCAGCGTAGTCGATTATTAAACGATATAAATGTTTAAATACCTTTTCATCATCCAATGTTTGCTTCGCTGTTCGCTGCGGTATAAACTGGCATTGAAGCACAGTTTTTGCGACTTCAAACGGCTGTGCGACAAAAACGCTCAAGTATTGAACAACTGCATTGCTGAAAAGGCCGCTGATATATTCGCGAGTGTTCTCAAAAGTCGTATAGTCGCCAATATCGTTTATGATATCACCCGCGGCTGAAGTGCCACGAAGACCTGTATGCACTCCTACACCGCCATGAAACTGGCCGGTTTGTGAGTCGTCAGCTCCGAGCCAATGTGGGTCATAATACGGCCGAAACTCGTTCGGCTTCCCCGACATGATGTATTGACTTTAGCTGGCTCGTTATTAATTTACTGCCTTCTCATTATGTACAGGCAATACTGTTTATACACTGTATTCCAAGTATTCTTCATCTATATAATATACTACATAATAAGTATATAGACACAATAATTGACTACACTTCTCGGAAAACACGTAACCGCACTGTTGAATATAGAAGGTTGGAATTTGCTCTTATGGTAGATTAAATGAATTAGATACTCTAGATTGCTTCAGCTGAATCCCCCGAGGGTGTGAGGGTTCGCTTGAGCTATATATATGTAACTATGTATTTTTGAGTGAGTATTCTGTAAAGCTAAAAGTCAAACAACTGACACTCATGGTTGAGTTGTCTTAGCCGGTCAGTGAGTCGGCGAGTGTATTATTATTATTATTATTATTATTATTATTATTATTATTATTATTATTATTATTATTATTATTATTATTATTATTATTATTATTATTATTATTATTATTATTATTATTATTATTATTATTATTATTATTATTATTATTATTATTATTATTATTATTATTATTATTATTATTATTATTATTATTATTATTATTATTATTATTATTATTATTATTATAAGGGGATAATAGATTCATATTTCAACACGCACAATAAAGCAGTCTTTTTGAGACAGTATATATTAAAATTGTCAATAAGTATTCTGTGTGGTGTAAATAAAATAAAAGTCTTTGCGTATTTTGATTGTGACTATAATCTAATAAAATTTGTGTATCAATAATTGAATGACGATCCTCTACACTTGTTTCATGATCGTTTAGCTTTATTACAGAATAGTAAAAGTTCTCTTCAAATATTGCGTATGACTGTACTCGCTTTGAAAAATCTGAATAGTTTTTACACTAGTCTCTACCACAAGAATATATGAGTCCTTTCTAAATCTATATTACTTTCCAAAACAGACGGTTGCCTCACCGGATTCCAACGCATTTCAAAAACATTATTGTACGGAAATTAAAATACATAAAATACTCGTGCAGTGCAGTCTCTGAGCAAAAATATAGCCTCATTTAATGTATAGCTTCATTTAAAGGCTCAAACTTTCCCGGATTCCGGGGTTTGTTGCTGTTCAAGCCCATCAGTTCGCTCCTCGATACCTTCCAAATCGTATGCCGAAGAAAAGTCGGATAGTTTTGTTGGTGCCTTGTAGAGTTTGCGTCCAAGAACAAACCAATAAACTAAAAATTTAGTAAATCCGATCAAAAGCAGCAAATTTTGGATATACAAACTGACAGTATAGATGAAAAATATCAAGCAACCAAACAAACAATTGGCAAGCTAATGAAGTAGTCAAAACAAAAAAAAGTAGAGTTCAAAAAGGTCAGCAAAACAATATCATTCCTTACCCAGAGCAATAAAAAGTACAATGAAAATTACAACAATTGCATAGTTCATTTCAGATCCAGAGGTGACTGGTGCAACTGCGGGAAAAGTGAAAAAGACCGTCGTGACGAGTAAAAACATGATTGCTACTCAATTAGCATATTAAAGCAGAAATCTAAAGAGAATTACAGAATATGTTGACAGGGTAACCCCAGCGACCGAGATCAAAGGCCCGAGGTCCAGGGCCGAGACCTTTTCGACGGCCAAGTACTAAAAGTACGATCGGTAATAGATACGATAAGTTGAAAGCAATCACAGAAGACGATAGAATAGCATTGAAGGCACTGCAAATAAGAATTAGTTGAGCTTAAAGAACGTTGTGGGTTATAAGATAAGTTAATATAATGGTTGTAAAAACCATAAGAATAAAAAGATAAAGAGATATGATATGAAATTGAACAAGTCGAAAGGCCATACGTTTCAGTTCCGAGGTAAATTAATCCAAATATTATACACAGAATGAAATCGAGGATTAATGCATTTAGGGGCAAATCAAGTTTATAATTAACCTGCCGAAAGAATTTTGAAAAGGGTAGACCTTCGTCACGAGCAAAAGCGTACGACATGCGCGAGCTAGTCGTCATAATCGCATAAGAGGCGTTGAGAGCACAACCAATAGGAAAAACGGTAAGGCAAATTGCGCCTGCATTATTTCTTAGTGCCTGTGAGAAAATGGTTATTATGGGACCAGCAGCTGCACTCGTAACAGCTTCGATGTCTGTGATTGTGAAAAGTACGCAAATGAGGAAAACAAATCCACTGTCAATTAGAATACGTATAATTTAATTTAAAAATTTGAATTTTGAGATATAGACATAAATATAAACAAAAACGAAAATCAAAATCAAAATAGTGATAACATTAATCACAGTTTCAAATAATTTGAACATATCTGTGAGCCTTTGTTTGAACTTGATATCAATATTAAAAATTTATTGGTATTTATTGATTGCAAAACCAGAAAAACAAAAAGACATCAATCTTACGTGAATGTGCCAATACAAACTGCTAAGAGCATGGCTTTCGGCGCGTCTTTAGCAGCGAGACCTTCATCGAGTAGATGCACCATACTATCAAACCCAATAACAGAAAAAGCACCTTCCAGCAAAGCCCCCACAAGAAAAGCCACACCGTCTGGCCACCCGGTGGAATTAACAAAATTCCCAAACACAAAAGTCCCTGACTGAAAAGTAGGAGAAGCAACGGCAAGGGTAACAATGCAAATCAGCACGAACCCCGTCAGAGACCAGAAAAGAGCAATTTTATTTATCCAAGCCAGCTGACGATTGAGGCAAAGATTAATGAGGAAAGCAATTATCGTGTTAATTAAAAACACGACAAAAGTATGCCAGTTGCGCAGCTCGAAATCTGGGTGCATAAGGCTCCAAAGACCCAAGATAAGTCCGGCGTTCAAAGAACCGCCACTGGCAGTGAGAGCCCACCAAGCACCATTCAAAATCCATCCAACTGTGTAACTTAACACCCTTCGCCAGGAAGGCGGTGAAAGCGCTGCTGTCCAATCAATTTGACCTCCAGCAGAGGGATAGACGGCGCAGATTTCACTCAAGCTAAGAGCAACGGCAGTGTTACCTATACCACCTGCCATCATTCCCCAAACAGCACCAGAAGCGCCTCCAGAGGGGAGGACGATTGACAGTGAAGCTGACATTGCCGTCCATGTATTAATAATGGCAAAGCCCAGGCCAAGAAGTGAGAGAAGACCAAATTTCTTGGTCAATTGGACTTCCCCCTCCATTATGGCAGATTTTGATGCGTTTAGCCTTATTATTTTTTATCTTCTTAGACGGGAACTCTGGTTTAGCAATTTGGAAAAATAATATGACCAAGAATAAACCTAGAAATAAAATCAATAAACCGTCAAACCCCAGCGTTATGAAACCGCAAAGCAGTGAACTGGTACTGTCTCCTGATTTATTCCTAATCAATCTCAATCAAGACAGATTTGGGTATTATAAAAGCGATACAACTCGCAAACGCAACACTGGTCCCGTACTGGTCCAGTAAAGCACCAATCCCAAAACTCGTAGTCGAAATACGAAAAAGTCGTAGACAAAGAGGAGTTGATTGATTCTGCAGTCGAGCAATAAAAAAGGCTGCAATTATTATGAATCAAACACACCAATCGAGCGCAGTAAATTATATCCAGGCTTTTGCCTCTTTGCCTTCGCTTTATCCCGCGCAAATCCCAACGCCGTTCGCAAAGCTCTGAACCCCCAAAAACTTTTGCTGTCCTGCCAATGCGATTTTATCGAGCTTCGACATGCGTCAGCTTCCAGCTTTATTGAACTGACAGACAAAATGCGCGGTTAAACCAGAATTGCCGTGATGCTGGTTCAAAGGCGCGGCTATCTGCCCTTGAAAAGTTGCCATAAAGGGTCTTTGCTGGCGCGTATATTGAGTATTGCTGCATGCTGAAACGAATGACGACATTACGTAAATCTTTTTATTTTACATAAATCTCTTGTACGTAAATCTCTTTTATGGAAGGGTACATGTATGTAATAAATTAATCGATTAAATTTCTGGCAATAAGGCAGAAGAAAAGAAGTGCAACGTATAAAAGATTATTATTTTGCCGGAGGCGAAGTGTGTTTATAATCAATTTATTGATAATATCCACAGAGACGCGCCAATTATTAATTATAATATATTCTTTGGAATCATTATTAATTGAAATATATTTTTGGAACTATTAGTCCGATCTACTCTAGTTCAGCTGAATTATATACCATGTGAATGCATGTTTTTGGATTAGTATAGCGATATGCACAGACGGCCGTTGTACGACAGTATTTAGCAGCAAAATTTCTAGGCGACCAGTAACTAAAATGCCTAGTTGAAATACTCACGTGGGAATGCGATTATCATCCAATGTCTCCTCAGTCTTAGCCGTCGTCTATAGTTGCCTGTTTTGGCTGCACAGTATTTTACTTACCATATTGTACGTCATGTTGGCTTATATTGGCTGAATATAATGTGAGCTGTGCCATATATTATATGCCTTCATTGGATTTGCGAATAGACATTATAGGGTTAATAGCAGTGTACGTTTTTCTTGAAATACATGTAAGGGACGTGTACGACTTTAGAGGTATCTGGAGACAAACTCCCGCATTATAATGTTTAGTGCATTTAATATGGGACGTAAAGTGGGACGTATCTTTATGTTTTACCGACCGAACCTCTGTCTGTAGTCCGTGCACTAAATATCTCTACTACGTTATTATTCTACAATTGCTCCATCTACTGTCAATTTCAGCTAAAATATTATTATCACATGGCCTGTTAGAGGCGTATGAATAGTCAAAAGGCAACACCAGCGGTTGCCACCAACTGGTCATTGACTAGTCACCAACTAGTCCACCAGTGTCTGGAACCGTTCCTGGATTTTTGTGAGCAGGCTCTCGTAGCGCTTGGTAAGCGCTTCTTCTCCGTCAGCCTGAGGATTTTCAAACTTCATGCTGCTCAGAGCGTGCATGAGATCAGCTACCTTTTCACGCAACGAGGCCCACGAAGTCTCGTTGTCCGAGACTGCCTGGATCGCATGCGTGTAAAACGTAATCATCCCCTTCATAATGTAAAAAGTCTTGTACAGCGGGCAGTTTCTGTCATACTCAGAGTACCCATTCTGCTGCAGGAAATCGTCCTTTATCAGCCCGGCCACATCTAGAGTGACCTTGTCCGGTTCGCTGAGTGCCGATTTGCCTACCAGCTGAATAATCTCCGCCATTGACTCCTCCTGCTGGATAATGTCCTTGATTTTATCCCTCATTTCAGTAAACCCAGGCAGTTCAGCATCGTACCAAGGCTGGAGGGCACCCGTGTACTTTGAGTATGAGACAGATGTATTGATAGAGGGGAAATGCTTGCGCTGAGCCAGTTTCTTGTCCAGGCCCCAAAACACTTGCACAATACCCAGAGTCGCAGAAGTTACGGGGTCAGAAAAGTCTCCACCGGGTGGTGATACAGCACCAACGATAGAAACGGTTCCGTTTCGCTCTGGGCTGCCAAGGCAAGTTACACTGCCCGCTCTTTCATAGAATGAAGCTAATTTCGCACCCAGGTAAGCCGGGTAGCCTGAATCAGCCGGCATTTCTGCCAATCGGCCAGAAATTTCACGCAGAGCTTCAGCCCAGCGTGAAGTGGAGTCAGCCATCATTGCCACGTTCTTGCCCTGATCACGGAAATACTC
Organism: Novakomyces olei; assembly: GCA_016906335.1. Classification (NCBI taxonomy): domain Eukaryota; kingdom Fungi; phylum Ascomycota; class Novakomycetes; order Novakomycetales; family Novakomycetaceae; genus Novakomyces; species Novakomyces olei. Next base: position 565,567 of record JADEYG010000015.1, read on the forward strand.
TGCCAGCGTAATGCCGGTGTAAATAGAAGCCTCACGAGCCGCTACAGGCATGTTTGAGGTATTAGCAACAAGAGTAGTTCGCTTCATAATCGACTCGTTTCGCCCACCGACATCGATCGTCAGCTCGGGGAAGTCCATCAGCACTTCCGCCATCTCGTTCCCACGTTCGCCACAATTGTGCACAACTGCCAAGTTTGACAAAAGGAACTCGTGGTCCGATTCACGAGGCAGCGTTACGCCATAGTAATGAGCAGGAGCAGCATTCATGCCGATACTGAACGAAAACGGCTGCGGCTTGCGTTCCACAAACGCTTCTGCGGCTCGGCACTTTGCCTGACCGCCTGTGCGGACTGAAAAGCTCTTGTTTGCACACCTTTCAAACACAGAGTCAAGCGCTTCATTCTGCTCAAAGCCTACTGTAAAAGACGGCGGACTGTAAGAGCAGCCAGCGGTAAAGGACTCGGGGCGCCTTGTGGAGTATTGCACCCGGATTCCAAGTGATCTGGCCAGTTTGACAATGCCCGCCTGCACAGGCAGACTAGCTGCTCTGACACTGAAAGAGGTGCAAGCAGCGCTTTCCTCCACGCTTCCGTCCACGCTTCCAAGAGCATCAAAGAGACCGGCTAGAAACTGCTCACGAACACTAAACTGCTCACTGGCAAACTGCTCAGGCACACATTTGCCTGCCCGACCACGGACGCCAACGGCACAGGCAATGTCATACAGAGACCTGCCTGCCAAACTACCGCCGGGCACATTGCTCTCGCTCACGTACAGCAGCTCTCCATCCACCGACTCGTGGAATCCCTCGTCTTTTTCTTCTTCAACAGCAACCTGACCAGACTCTGGAGAATAATCAATGCCCAGCTGGCTCCCGTACTCGCAGACACGCTGCAAAAAGTGCTCCTGTCTTGCACTAATATAGAAACTAGACGCGTCCGGTCGGCCAGCACCTACCCAGGCACCCAGCAGGTAAGCCGCTGCCTCTGTGGCAGCCGCGCTGCCCATAATTTTCGCCAAAACTGGCCGCTCATACAGCACTGGGCTGATCAGCTGCACAGTACTTGCACTGACCTTGGGCGAGAGCAAAGCATAGTCTCTCGCTTCTAAATTGTAGTGCAAATCTTTTTGCTCTTTAGCAAACTGCTCTGCTTCCTGCACCGTACGGAAATCCCTCTCCGCTTGCTGAGGCAGGGAAACCATGCGAGCAGTGTGCTTGCCTCGTGCGGGAACGTGTACGTCTTGCATCTCAAAGTACGAGACACGAGTCTCCCCAGTGATTGTAGGCACATTCAAAGTTTGCAAGACAAGCAGGTGAGTAGCGTTGCAAGTGTAAGAAAGCCCAGCTGTTTCTTGCTGACCGTTCAGCTTTTCTGTTACTGTATACATCTCTGAGTAACCACGGGGCAGAGCGACTACCTCGCGGGGCTCTCCGTCTCGGCCCATAACAGAATCGCCAACGGCAATTTCCTGGACGGGCTTATCCCCACCATCTGCCATCAGAACCATAGTGTCAGCGGCAAAGCAGCCAACGTACACAATGAGATCAGAGTTTGAATATTTGCTCAGAGATTGAGAAATAACCGTCTTTCCACATCCAAAGGCCCCAGGAATAGCAGTAGTTCCACCCTGGACACAGGGAAACAGGGAGTCAAGGACTCTCTGGCCCGTCAAAAGCGGCTGATTAGCCGACAGCTTTTCGCTCGTGGGTCTCGGTACACGTACAGGCCAATTGTGCATCATTGTAAACCTCTGCTTGCGTCCATCAAACTCGACTTCGAGCACTTCGTCCTGCAACGTGTACTCGCCTTTGTCAGCGATAAAAGTTATTGTACCACGTGCTCGCGGGGGCAGCATGAGCTTATGGTCATGGTAAAGCGAGTTCTCCCATACAGTGCCATAGATATCACCACCGGTGATATGATCGCCGACTTTTAAGGGCCCGGGAGTGAAGCCATAAGTACGCTGTCTGTCCAATGCTTCAGTTGCAATTCCACGAGGGATGTAAATGCTCTTGCTGTGCTCGGCAATCTGCTTCAGCGGTCGCTGAATACCATCGTAAATTGTCTCCGCCAGACCAGGACCCAGCTCCACAGATAAGGGTTTTCCCGTTCGCAGTACTGGATCGCCGACTGTAAGGCCGGACGTTTCCTCATACACCTGAATCGTACATTTATCCCGGTCGATACGAATAACTTCGCCCACAAGAGCATCGTGTCCTACTCGCACAAGCTCGTACATGGCACATCCAAGCAGATCGGCAGCCACCACCACTGGCAATGTGTTAGAAACAATTAATTGGAAGTGCGTTAGAAATAAAGAATTGGAAGTGCGTTAGAAACAAAAATTGGAAAGGCGCCCAGTAAAAACCCTTGGCTTTGAAGCATTCAATTTTGCCAAAAGACTAAAGCAAGACACGCAGGTGTGGAAATGAATAGACAACTGGTCGAGATCAAAGCATAGAGAAAAAGAAGGATGAATGGTTCAATAGTTCAATAGAAAAAGCCTCCAGACAAAAAAGACTCGAGACAAAAAGCACGGGTTTAAATTAGATGGTACGAGAAAGTCGTAATGGCAGGTAAGGCAAGAGCAATGAAAGCGTCGGTGTCTCGTATAACCTACCTGGCCCGGAAACACTGAAAACCTGTATGGCGTCAATCAAATTGTAACAGCATTGCTCAACTTACATGACCGTATTCGTCTTCACGTGCCTCATCGACACGGCGAACTTCGCGCTTTGCGTTTTCTAAGCCGCCGGCCTATTAATTGGCATTAGTCTTTACGGGAAAAGATAAGACTCTGGAGCCACTCACCATCTTGTGTCTTTCCGTTCAGCACTTTAGCCGTTTACGCCGTACTATGGTGCACAATACAGGGTTTTCTTGTAGTCATGCTGATTTATTGCTTTTAATCTGGCTGTCAATACAGTCCCCCAATACGACATGACCCTAACTAACCCTAATATTGTAATTTACCGTCGCATGCTATAGATATATACCTAGAGTTTATATATATTTATTCTTTTTTACATTTATGCTTTATATTTATTAAATAATAAATTGGTGAGGTCGCTGGCAGAGGCATTGCAATTTCAGTGTCCCTAACCGTAACCAATGGCGGAGGACACTTTGCCGCCGCCAGTTTCTCAGCGCGATACTGTCTATGACGCGAAAGAGACCGATTTACTAGAGACTTTGCCTCGCAGCGCGCACGAGGTTCGACCGATTAGCAAATCGGCGTCTCTGCTCGAGACTGACGGTATTGCAAATAGCGACACTCATGGATCCAATGATGAACAGAGTTCAGAGTCGGATAGTGCACCAGAGCCGCCTGCAGACGGAAATTACGTGCAAAATGCTGAGCAGCAATCCAAAGCCTTTACTAAAGAACCACAAGACTGTTTGGAAGGCGAATTGCAAGAGATAGAATCCGATTCTGCTTCGGCACCGCCTCTTCCTCCGAGCGATGAAGAGGAAGAGAAGGAAGAAGAAGGAGAGCAAAGAGAAGGTGACGCGTCTGATCCAAAGGGAAAAATAAATGAGCCCCAAATCGTTCCCTCAGCGTGGTCGGAAGACGGGATGGTGGCGGCAATATGGGACGCAGAGGCAGGAGCCTATTATTTTTGGGATCGTCGTACAAACAAGTCTACGTGGCAAAACCCGAATGAGCCAGCAGACCAAGATGACGAAGAAAGCGATAGCAATGCGCCCAATTTCAGAGCTTCTTTTAATGCGCGCACTGGCCGATTTCAACGAGATCCTTCACTAGCAGATCCTACCAGGTATACAGAAGCCGGCCGCATGTGGCGGGAAGGTATTCAGTACTACGATGTGGATGCAGCAGAAAAGCAGCAAACAGGTCATAGCCTGCGTGAGGAAAGGAGGAATAAAAAAATGACTCGGAAAGAGTTGGAGCATTTTAAAGAGTTGAGCAAGGAACGACGAAATGCGAGAAAGCGTGCTTGGCTTGTCGCTGCTTCGGACGATAGTCGCACGTGGCGCGAGTTGCAGCGGAAACGATGAGATACCTTTGCATTTGGGGATGTAGGAGTGAGAGTACAAAGACGGCTCGATCTGAAAGTGTATTATGATGTATATAGATTGGTTTCAAGCGTAATGACCGAAAGTACCTTGAATTATGACTTGGAGACATTCTTATTAGTAGGAGCGTAAATATCGTAGTAAGCGTTGAGAGCGAATATCGCCAATAAAGTGCTTTTTGGCCTGCTTTTATCCCTTTAATTTCTCAGATTTTTGCAATTTTCCGAGATTTATGTGACTTTATACTTCTAATGTCAACCCTTTCGGCATGCCAGACTATCCAGATTTACAAACTACCCAATTTTAACTGCCCTCCGGCGTTGCCGTGTGCGGCTATGGCTCCGTAATAACCTTTTCCAAGATTGAGTCCATTGCAGTCTGTTCTCCTGCCACATCTTCTCCAATGTTTGTAGCGGCTCAATAGCAAAAAGTGGATCTTGGAATACTGCAGCATTTTGCGACTGCAATTCGTGTAATTGGCTGCTTGAATCAGCAGCCTGATCCAAGCTTGCTTGCGGTCCATTCCCAGTGTCGTCTTTTGCCTCTAAAGATAGCGGTAAACTGTCCCCTGAAGGCTCATTAAACAAACTGAATTCAGCTGTGCTAGCAGGATTTTGGGATAGACCAAAGAGAGCCTTCAGCGACTGAGACGGGTCCGCCACGTTTCCAAGGTCTTTGGTATTATGCTCACCAACAGACGTGGAATCCAGAGGCTCATGTAATGAGTTTTCGGACAATTGAAACCCGTCATTTTTAGTCTCACTTTGAGCCTCTTGGTCCGGGGAATCGTCGCTTGTAGCCTCGTCGACTTGTACCTCTTCCGAACCTGGTGCAGCGATTTCATTCTTTAGCTCCGAGCGAGGGTTAACCGCTCCACTTTTAAGCTCAAGGTCAGGAAACATCCCAGATAAAAGGCTTAAATTGCGCCGCCGTTCTTGTTCAAACATTTCAGCATCGTTGTCGGCAGAACTATTGGCAAAACTACTGTCCCCCTTCTCGTTAAAGTTTCGTGGTTCGTCCGCAGTAGCACTTTGCTCCACGTTTGCTTCCATACTGTCGTCAGAATCGCTTTGGGTTCCAAGACGGGCATTCTCGTTTAGAGACGGATCCCTGGCTGCCGTTCCATCATCCCCCCGTATACTATCTTGGTCCCTAACATTGGCAAAAGAGACGTACCCTTCGCCATCATACATCCAAGTCATTCCGGCACGGGAAGAATAGTCTGGCCGGCCCCATACTTTTGTCAACTGCTCGCTATTATGAGGGTCATTGACAGCGCGACGACGGCCGTGTGAGTCTGTAAAGTGCATAACCGCAATAGCACGACCGTACCTTCCCTTGACCCACCCTGCTACCTGCTGATGTGAGCGTAAAGCCTTGTCTGTCATAAGCTGCGTTCGTTCAGCGTGCATTTCGCCCTGTATTAGCCCCTTCTCGAGACGTACGCGTTTTCTTGCACTTGCAGATTGATCTCCTTGCCCACTTTGCGGCTGAACAGCCGACTTTTCTGCCGCTAAACGGTCTATGAATACAGGTTTTGCCGGTGCGACTTGCAGCCTTTCTCCTTTGTACACTGAATGGTGGAGGATTGTACGGCACCGGTGCCATTGCTCTGGTGTAGTGGTGAGTGTAGCGTAGGCAAACCTTTGGTGTCTAACATCCGCCGACTTGTCCACTATTTCCACATCTCTGGATTCAATGCTGCCAAACGGGGATAAGCGCACACAAATGTCGCTGACCGTTACGCTTGGTGCAACATTTCCAATCCACACTCGCTGCTTTATTGGCTCTTTATCCATACTCTGGCGCTGTAATATAAAGGAACAAACAGTTGGCTCGTAGCCAAGCCAAATGGCTCTGCTGTGAAATTTACAAAACTCGATTGTTAAACCTTTATCAATAACATTTGGTCCCAATAGCAAAGCGAGTCTGTGCCGACAATCGGCTCGCAAAAGCAGAAATGTTGGCGATAGCAGAATATTTGTGCGACAGAAAAATAATTTAATTTAAATGTACAGCTTTTATCACACACGCGATTGTTTATACGCAGTCAGAGTGCAATATTTTTTTACTAGTATAAAGCTTTTTGGCAAAGTGTCAAAGTAGTACATGAAAAGTTTATCTACAACATTTGCCAAAACATGAGACACATGGAATTATTTATGCAATATATTCGGCACATAAAACCTATCCTCTCGTACACAATTTTTGCCAAATGCCCAACATTTTCCAACACTTTCCAACACTTTGGCGAGCACATCAAATTGTGCCACACAGCTTTTGCTGTACACACTTTGGATAAAGTTTTGCCTTTTGCGATTTCAGCATTTGCGGAAGACTATATTACAAAGTGGCGTTTCTTACCTTTGAATAGGAAGGATTACCAACTTCGCGATATACATTATTATTTTCCACACCTGTCATTCATCATACATTACCTATATATTACGTACCTTATCCCAGACTGGAAATGAATATACTGTCATTGACGAGCGACTATTTGCTGTCAGCCCACATTTGAGGAGCTAATCAATTTGAAACGTTTCAATGGCGGCGGATAACGATGCATTTGTATTGAAAAAGGTAGGCTCCTTCGCCTACGAGTCACGCCCAGTCCCGCAACTTCCAGGCTCGGATTATGTACGTGTCCGTGTAGTTTCTACCGGCATATGGTACGTTGTTGCAGCGTGTAAGATTTTTGTGACTCATATTTTACAGTGGATCAGACGTGCACTACTGGAAAGAAGGCGGCATCGGCGATTATATAGTACGCAAGCCTCTAGTTCTTGGGCACGAGTCCGCAGGCATAATAGATGCTGTTGGCGATGAAGTCACAGAATTCCACAAAGGCGACCGTGTCGCTATCGAGCCCGGTTTGCCGTGCAGAGTGTGTGAACAGTGCGTTTCCGGCCGGTACAACCTTTGCCCGCACGTGATTTTTGCGGCTACACCTCCAGTCGATGGTACTTTAGCACGTTACTACATAACTCGGCGCGATAATGTGTTTTTGCTGCCAGAGAATGTTTCTCTCGATGAAGGTGCGGCTTGCGAGCCATTGAGTGTAGCACTGCATGCTGTAGAGCAAGCCAAGTTAAAGCCGCAACAGTCTATCATTGTTTTCGGTTGTGGCCCCGTCGGTCTGCTTTGCCAGGCAGTTGCTCGGGCCTATGGGGCCTCCAAGGTCGTGGCTGTAGACATCCAAAAGGGCAGGGTAGCGTTTGCTGGAAAGTATTCCGCGACTCATACTTTTATTCCTCCTGCTCCTGCAGATAAGTCCAAGCCTATTGAAAATGCAAAAAATGCTGCTGTCGAACTGGTTAAAGCTTGCGATTTGGGAGAGGGCGCGCATTGCGCGATTGATGCTACGGGTGCGCCTCCCTGTGTACAAACTGCTCTTTTCGCACTTCGACGAGGTGGTACTTTAGCGCAGGCGGGAATGGGAGCACCAGATGTTCTTATTCCTATTGCGCATATGATGTCGAGAGAAATCGGCGTTACTACTTGTTTTCGCTACGCGGGGACTTATCCGCGTGCAATTGATCTTATTAGCCGTGGACTGGTTGATGTAAAGACGATTATTTCGCACAGATATCCTTTCAGAGAGGCAGAGGAGGCATTCAAAAAGACATCGAGCGGTGACGAGGGCGTTGTCAAGGTACTGATCCAAGGTCCTGACGAGGAGTAAGCTGCTCTGGGTTCTTTATTTTCGAGTGTGTATAGTATATACCAAGTGACATGGAACTAGTACAATTGATAGGAGTGTATCTTGAATTCATTCGCTGAATGGTAAAGACTGGTAGGTAGAGTAAAAAAGGCAATTTTTGTCTATATATGTGTTTTATTTGTTTGCACTCGACGGCGATAGATGGAAAAGTAGCGTATATCACGAGCACAATATGGCCGACTTGCCCTGCACACTTTTAATATTTAATTTACTGCTAAATGTACGTGTGTGTGTCGCGAGTATATGACGTAGCCAAAAATTGAAGTCGGCCGCGAATTAATATTAATTGTTAATTAATACGCATGTAAAATTACATTCAAGTCTAATTACATTCAAGTCTACTTCCAGTTAAAAGTAACGCGCAGGTAAAAGGGTCTAACTCTCGCCAAACACGGAGATTTAACGACCGGCTAAATGTTTGATTGAAACTTGTCAGTGTAAATCATCAAACGGTATTTTGTGAATCTTTCCACATGGCGTATCCGTATACATGTGTAGAGCTATTAAACGTCATATTTTAGGATAAATTACCGGTTGTATGACCCACCTTTGTAAACATATCTACTGTATTTATATACCGCGGAGAATCCGCTCCCTCCGCGCCAAACATTCACCATTGCAATTACATTTTGCAAAATGTCGTCTGTTCCCTCGTTTACCGTTCCCGTCTCTGGTGACAAAATCAGTCTTCTCGGCCTCGGTACTTTTGCCGCTGATAGAAAAGATGACGATAGTGTGTACAAGAGTGTACGGGAAGCACTGCGTATCGGTTACCGTCACATCGACACTGCTCAGGTACGGCGGTACGGCGGTTCGGCATTCAATCAGCCGGCTTTTTGTTTTGCACTTGCTAATTGGCTAGGAATATGGCTGCGAGGGTCAAGTTGGAAAGGCTGTTCGGGACTCGGGGATTCCGCGCAAAGAAATATTTGTGACTACAAAGTTTTGGAACTCTCTTCATTCTCCTGAAGGTGTCAAGGAAGCTATTGATATTTCGTTAAAGGTAACATAACCAAAAGAAATGCTTTTTTCAGTTTTTGATTATTGTTCTAAATTATTTACCATCTTCAGGGTCTTGGCTTGGAATATATCGATCTCTTTCTCATGCACTATCCCATTGCTTGCAAACCCGATCCTAAAGATCATACTCAAGAGCTGCGAGATGAAAATGGTCAGGTCATTGTCCTGGAAGACCTGACACATGACCATGTTCCTACTTGGCGGGCAATGGAACAGCTTGTTGCCGAGGGACTTGTACGCAATCTTGGCGTTTCTAATTTCAATACTAGTATGCTGGAGGCCTTGCGCCCTCATGTCAAAATCCCAATTGCCTGCGATCAAGTAGAATGTCACCCTTGGCTGCAGCAGTCGCAGTTGCGCGAATATTGTAAGAAACACAATATTCTTGTCGTTGCTTTCTCTCCTCTCGGAGCTCAAGGCGATCCTATGGCGGTGCCGGACACAGACCGTAAACTGATGGACGAGCCGGTAGTTAAAAAGGTCGCTGCCAAAAACAATGTTACTCCAGGACAGGTTTTACTTGGATGGAATACAGGGCTGGGTAATGCGGTTATTCCAAAATCCGCTAATCCCAGCCGTATCCGCCAAAACATGGAGGGAGCTGCTCTGAAGTTGCCCAAGGAAGATTTTGATGAAATTACTCGAATTGGCGAGCAAGGCCAGTTCCGTTTGGTCAACTTTGACCAGTACTTTAACCATTATCCGCTTTACGGTGACGACAGGCAGTACCCGTGAGCCAGCTTTAAAGTCCTTAATCGCATATACGAACGTGTAAGAAATGACATATTCTGTGTAAACGTGTCCTGTGTTTGTGTATAGATGTTTAAAATGATTTAATGTTTTGAAATTTGATTGAATCAAACGTGTTTAGTTTGACTGAAGAGTTTACTGTTTGACAGGCACATATGTAGTCTTTTGAAGAGTATATGTTGTATAGCGTAGTAGACCAGGAATTACGGGTCATACATATCATGCCAACGGTACTTATGAAATTTTGGACCATTTAATGTGCTGAAAATACTCGCGCCTCGATTTTAATGGGTCCATTTCTCCCTAATGTTAGGTTGGCACACATAAAAGCCCTATACTAGAAAACCCTAATTCATCGTAGACTGTAAACTCTAAAGAGCTTGGATACTTTGATTTCCCTTTAGATAATGTATGCACGTCTTTTCTCATATCATCTTGCACTTTAACACTGCCTGGCACCACAAATATTTTAGTATTAGCTGACACCGCTCATAAGAGGTAAATCAGTATTTCATCAAATTATTCCAGTAAGAAACAAAACATGGCCGATAGCCTGCTTGAGCTGCAACGCAGCGTGGCCGAAGACCGTGAGCGGTTGGAACAAGCTATAGCAGACCGCTTGGCTTTGAAGCCGGCCCATAGTAAACGAGAAGCGGTTCTGCGCGAACACGAAATCGTAAAGTTTATTGATCGCAATCATGAACAAAGCGAGTTTCTTCTACGTCTTGTTGATGACGCCTCAGGGTAGGGATTGCGCGAGAGCAAGCCTGCCGATTATTTTACTGACAACCGCAGAGATAAAACTAAAGAGGTTACCAATTTGAAAAGCTCGGAAAATGATCTGGACAAGTTTTATAGTCGCTATAGAGCGATTCGTGATTTTCATCGACGGTACCCTGATCGGGACGTCGTTGATCTCGCCGCGTCTTATACGCGAAAACGCTCAGAGGCCACTAGTTTAGCGGTCCCTGATGGTATGAATTTTTCTGTTTGTATCAGATTGACGTGAAATAAAATGAGACTTTTTTGATTGAAACCAATTCTTGACAGCTGACATTTAGCCATCTCTAATCAATTTTCCGGTGAAGAAAGGTTTGGCAGGTACCTCGATCTCAATGCTCTCCATGAGGAATACTGCAATCTTAGAGACGTGCAGCCGATTTCGATAACCAATTACGTTGATCGGATGGATGATTTTACGGGAATATCTGTCGGATCAAAAGGCGAAGCCTACTCAAAATATCTGGATCACTTTGTGGGGTATCTGGATAGTTTTTACCGGAAAACAAGGCCACTTGAAGACCACGACAAACGGTTAGAAATCCTTGAGACAGAGTTTGAGGCGGCTTGGCAAGATGGAAAAATACCTGGCTGGAGCGAATTATTACTCGGCGATAAAAACCCTCTTTATTGTGAGGCGTGTGATAAATTGTTTACAAAGGATACTGTTTACAAAGCCCATTTAACCGGGAAAAAACATTTGAAAGCGGTAGAGTTAAAATCAACAAGTACAAATGTAGAAAAAGATGCAGCTGCTGCGAAACCAGAACGGTACAAACTTCTGGCGGCTAAAGAATTCAGAGTTACCCGTCTTATCAATCTTTTACAGAAAGAGCGTAAAGATACAAGGGAGAACCTAACGCGCAAGCAAACACTCACCGGCGCTGAATGGGAGGCAGAAATAGAGGCTCTTGAGACAGCGGAAGCTGATGCTGATGCTGAGGAAGCTGAGGAAGAAAGCATGAACATTGATGACGATGAAGGGTTGGATGAAGGTGATGGTGATGTGGTATATAATCCACTCAAACTGCCTTTAGGTTGGGATGGAAAGCCCATTCCTTTTTGGTTGTGGAAGCTACACGGGTTAGGGGTCGAATACTCTTGCGAGATTTGTGGGAATTTTGTGTATATGGGACGTAAAAATTTCGATAGACATTTCTTTGAGCAGCGGCATACCTATGGGCTAAAGTGCCTCGGTATTAATAACTCTTACTTGTTTAGCAATATTACAAGTATTGCAGACGCAACTACTCTAAATGACAAATTACGTCGGGACCGAAAATTGAGTGAGAGGCGGGCCGATGCGACTGTCGAGGTGGAAGATGAACAGGGGAACGTTATGTCTGAGAGAGTTTACAATGATCTCAAGGCTCAAGGCTTGATCTAGTCTGCTTGTTTGAGACTGATAGATATGAAGGAGAGAATCAATAAAAAGAAGCTATTCTGCTCACGACGTGATTCACTCTACCAAATGCGTTGGCGTATGCTTATGGACGGACACTTTTTGATTCAAAATTATTAGCTTGAGCATAACGCCCGCTATACAAATGTCGGTGTAGTCTCAAGTGAAAAACGTGAGTATAAAGCAATGAGGAGCGATTGTCGCAAATGTTTTATACAAAAGAGTCTGCATTTGAAGCACAAACTGTATTCGCCACCGCTTCGCCTCCAATTCTTGTCTCGCCTATACACTATTTTAACGTGCTCCAGAAATTCACTATATATATATTTCAAGGCTTAGGTGTACGTCTGCACACCTCACGTCCACATATTATATATGTACAGTAGATTTGAAAGTGTGGGGAACAAGGATCAATCTCGTTTGGCATAAATTTGAGCATAAATTTGAGCATAAATTTGAGCATAAATTTGAGCACATCGAAGTACAAGTCCCGTCACTTTTAGCGTAGTTTAGCGAGAATCTAATTGCATTTAATACAGAAGCACAAAGGTATAAGGTATACGCAAAACTGCTGGTAAATACGCGAGCCTGCTTGTTCGAACTAATGGCTCCAACATTGATCACTATCGCTATCGTTCTATCCTCACTCCTACTACGCTCTGTCGGGGCAGCGTCCACGTACTATCCATTCAAGCCTCCCGCTGTCCCGTTGATGGTTAATTCGCCTTATTTCTCCGTATGGTCGTCTACTGCCGATGGGTCCGAGCTGAACACCCAAAACGTCATATTTTGGAATGGCCGGAAACTTGATTTGTGCGGTTATGTCACTGGTAATTGTTTTATTATTAGGATTTTGTGCTAGGGCTGATAATTGCTTTTTGCTTTGGGGGATTAGTCGACGACGAGGCGTACGAATGGATGGGCGATTTAAAGATAATTCGGGAATCGCGAAAAGCGGAGCAGACCAAGTTGGAATTCGACGCAGCTTCGTCTAACTTTACCTTCACTGCCGGCCCTATACAGCTTCAAGTAGAGTTTATCACGCTCGTGGTACCTGACGATTTCTGCTTGAGCAGTATTCCTATGTCTTTTGTAACGTTTCGCTATCATTCACTCGACGGCAAACATCATGAAGTTTCCGTGTACATATACATTGGATCGCGAGTGCTATCAGACACAAATGCCGATGTTTACATTGCTTCCTATGGGCGGCTTCATTCATATGTACAGCATATTCCGCACCAACGAGTGTTTCACGAAACAAACGACTTGGCGGAATGGGGGGCATTATATTTTACGGCGAATATTAGCACTTCCGGTTTAGCTACATCGGTATCAACGACAAGAAGTTGCCTTTCCGAAAACAAACCCCTACCAAATTTTGCAGACAAAATTGTTCGGCGCTCCGACAAGCCGCATGTTTCTCTTGGGTTCGTATTCGATATGAACGATCCAACTGTTGAGTAAGATTTTGAAATTTTCATCTCTTTATTTGCGTCAATTACATTGTGATTTTAAATGCTTTCCGTTTATTTTTTGACGTTTTTGTGTTCTTCTACAAATCAGTCTTAAAATTATGCGGAGATATAGCGCTATTCTTCTAACGACAGCCCACGTGTGGGTGTAGGGTATTTTCATGATCCAGTCATACATATCAATGATTCTTTCGGGGTCAGAGACGAGGAACCCTTGTGGAAAAAGTGCTATGGCGATAACGAGGCAAAGGTTGTCTTTGACTATTTTATTCGATCGGAAGGACTGCGTACTTTGACCAATAATTTTGTTAGTCAACTTAAACAAGATGCTTTAGAAGCTCTCGGTAGCAAATGGCCTCCAGCGTTGACCGATAAGTCTTCACTCGCGCATTATGGCCTTGCTGCATTATCAGTCAGGCAAGTATTGGCCTCTATGGTCCTTGTGGGAAATGATACACAGGAACCTGATATTTATATGAAAGAAATTTCGTCTGATGGTGAGAACAGGTCTATTAAAACAACCTCTACTTCATAAGATTTGGCGTTTGTTCCTTGCTGACAAAAGGCAATATTAATACTCCCGATGTAATATATCCGGCTATGCCATTTTTCCTTTACGCCAATCCCGCTTGGCTTAAAGGATTACTTTCACCGCTCTATCGCTATCAGGATACAAAGCTCTACCCAAATGAATATGCCATGCACGATATCGGATCACTGTTTCCCAATGTTACGGGGCATCCTAAAGGTATGAAAGAAATTATGGTTTAATTATTTTTAAATTATAGTTTTATTTTCTATATTTTTGGAATTTTTCTTCTAACACGATGAAAGGTGACGACGAGCGCATGCCGATAGAAGAATGCGGAAACATGATTATAATGTCACTAGCCTACTTCAGAAAAACAGAGGATACAACATTTCTTTTAGAGCATTACGAAACTCTTAAAAGATGGGCCGACTACTTGGTGCATAATGGCCTTGTTCCAGGCTTGCAGTGTAAGTTTGATCGATTGATAAATTGCTGTTTGCTATCTATGATTTCTGTGTCATTTAGTCCCAAATATTCCGACTATCAAGTTAACATTTCAAGTGAGCACTGACGACTTCTCCGGTCCATTGGCAAATCAAACAAACCTGGCGCTAAAGGCGATTATTGGCATAAGATCGATGGCCGAAATTTCTGCGGCTATCGGCAAAACATCCGATTATTTGACGTATTTTTCTGTCGCTGGGAATTTTCTGTCTTTTTGGCTTAAACACGCTCTTACTGACTTGAATACGCACGCAATGCTGGCGTATCATATGCCAGACTCGTGGTCGTTGTCCTACAATATGTACGCTGATCAATTGTTGCAATTGAGCTATCTTCCAGAGTCCTTGTACGCTCAACAGAGCAGGTTTTATCTGGAAAAATTTGAAAAGTACGGCATTCCCCTGGACAATAGACACAGTTACACAAAGCTAGATTGGGAACTTTTTGTGGCCGCACTTTTACCGGACACCAATAGACACGAAATTTTTGATAGAATATACGATTTTCTGGAAGAAACAGGTAAGTTGCGCTGCCCTACTTGTAATACTAAATCCCTTTAGACACTGGTCTTCCCCTGACTGATTTCTATGATGCTGTGACTGCTAAATTTCCAGAGCCGGCCAAGTTTTTCAACCGGCCTGTGGTGGGGGCAGCATTTGCACTAATGGCCTTAAGTACTTGATTTTGTTTCTCAATTGGATCCATTGTAATTTTTTAAAAATGATCTCCTCCTGCATGCGAGTTTCGCAAACAAGCGAGGTCAGATACGTGGACTTCTCTGTGCTTGTTGATTTTTCCGCAACTGATTCTAGTTGCTGTTTATGTTTCAAGCCGTGGGCTTTCGGTTTCATTATATATAATTATTCTTGCAAGAGGTAGTAGATATAATGTTATTTTTCCAGCGCTTTTAGGCGTATACAAGTGGATATATTGGTTAGCAAATCGAATGAATATTAAACTCAAGCAGAAACATATAACAGCCCACATATGAAGAGCCAGAAGCCCTTTAAATTGCCATCAAAAAGCCGGTGCCGACTGATTGCGTGCCGATTCCCGTTGCTTGCTAGGCCAACCCCACATTAATATCGGCGCGTCGCGTTATAAAGACTTTTTGTCCAGGCTCGATCGAGTAGCGAAAAAGGGCAGAATTAATAGATTTCATTACGTAATCATTAATTATTTGTCAGCTCGATCGAATATGGTGATCAGACTGTAATTTCGCCGAATAATATTTATTTCGCGACAGCACTCGGAGTACATTTTGGTCTGTCTAACTGCAGCATTTCGACAGGATAGTGTCCATCACACTGCTAACAGCAAGTTCCCCGCCCCTAATATTGACTAAAATTTCACAAAAAAGGAAGGCGACACTGGTCCACTGCACATCATATGCTTTTGCATTTGATTATGCAGCCCACAGTATTACATGGAGAATTTTTGCCGACCAGTCGGCCCCTTTTGGACGTTCTAGAATGCAAACATACATTACGAGCTCGAGCGATACCGTGTTCGTCGATTGTTCCAGGCTATTGTTCTACGGCCTACTGTTTTGGGACGGAACCCACATTCGGAGCTCGGTGAGATCTCGGATAGGCACCGCGTGATGCAGAGAATATTCCCCCATATTCCCCCTAAAATCCTGTTCTATAAAAGCCGAAGGGTTCTCACCATTGCCCCACAAAACATAGTCGGAAAGCCTTCTCTATATACCTTTCTTCCCCACAAGAATCCAAGGCACTGCATTCCAAAGATTATATTTACAAGTGTTTTTACTGATTCATTCCAATATTTTCCGTTTAGTCTCTTCATTCCCCAATTTTTTGCTAGGATCGACTCGCAATGGCACCTCGAGAAGTGTTTATCGATCCGACCACGGAGAAGCTTGATCAGTTTGATGAAACGGAGCATATTGCCGACACTACAAGCAACTTTCGATCACAGGTCTTGGCTCACGTCGACCTTGACCAAGCAGTCCAGCAATTAGATGAGCAAGGCGCAGCCTGTGCAAAGAAGCGAACATGGTGGGAGCGGATGAAGTCGTTAGAAATCGAAACGACCTTTAAGAACCGGAACCACATGGTCTACATGCTGGGTGGATTCGCGTGTATGGCTGGTATCCTCTCCGGTATTGATCAGAGTATCATTTCTGGAGCCAATTTTGGTGTCACCGATATGCTCCACTTGACAACTCATCAAATGTCTCTCGTCTCCTCTCTTATGCCGCTGGGCGCAGTAGGCGGCTCCATCATGATGACCCCACTGAACGAATATTTTGGCCGTAAAAAGTCTATCATCATCTCTTGTATTTTCTACACTGTTGGTGCAATTATGTGTGCTGCTGCTCCTAATTTTGGTGTTTTGGCTGCTGGACGTACTATTCTTGGAGCCGGTGTCGGTATTGAAGGTGGCTGCGTGGGCATTTATGTTTCCGAGTGTGTTCCCTCTAATGTTAGAGGTAACCTTGTTTCCCTGTACCAGTTCAATATTGCTCTAGGCGAATTATTTGGTTATATTGTGGGTGTTATTTTCTTTGACGTCTATGGCGGCTGGCGGTTCATGCTGGGATCGTCCCTGGTTTTCTCCACGATTCTGGGCGTCGCCATGCTGTTTTTGCCGGAATCGCCTCGCTGGCTTGTGCACAAGGGAAGAGTAGGCGAGGCCTGGAACGTTTACAAGCGATTGCGTGACGTAAACTTGGAATCCAGCAAATTGGAGTTTCTGGAAATGCGTCATTCTGCTGCTCGTGATTTCGAAATGCACTCCAAGGAACCTCGCTTCAAAGCCTACTTTGATCTTTTCCGAATTGCACGCAATCGTCGTGCTCTCGTTTATGCTTCGATTATGATTAGGTATGAATCATGCTATGTCTTGGATCTTTATTATCTTTCACCTTCACAATCTTTAAAACGTCATTTTTTCCTCTCTTCTGACTAATATCTAGTCTTGGACAACTGACAGGTGTGAATGCTATCATGTACTATTTGAGCACTCTTCTGAACCATATCGGCTTCGACGAAAAGCGATCTATTCTCATGTCTATGGTAGGCGGCGCGGCTCTACTTCTTGGTACAATTCCGGCTATTTTATTCATGGACCGGTTTGGACGGCGCACTTGGGCGAACACTATCTTTATTTTCATCATTGGCCTGGTTCTTGTTGGCGTGGGTTTCCGTATCAATATCAACACCAACCTTCGTGCTGCAGAGGGTGTCTACCTGACCGGCCAGATTCTTTACATGCTGGCTTTTGGCTCGTATGCTACTCTGACGTGGGTGGTTCCCTCTGAATCATTCTCCTTAAGCACTCGATCGGCCGGAATGACCATCTGCTCTTCCCTCCTTTACTTGTGGGCTTTTACTGTCACGTACAACTTTGAACGTATGCAGGCGGCTTTCACCTATACCGGCCTGACTCTTGGATTTTATGGCGGTATCGCCGTATGCATTGGTAAGTTTGCTCTTTTTGACTTCATTATTGTCTAAGAGGCAGTGTTTGCTAACATTATGTAGGTATTCCTTACCAACTCTTTTTCATGGTGGAAACAAAAGACAAGACGTTGGAGGAAATCGACGATCTGTTTTCACGGCCAACGATGGACATCGTTCGGGAAAATACCCGCAACATGAAAAACAGTATTTCTCGCACGTTTAAATGGAGGAGCAGTGAACACGTTGTCTCATAGAACGCTCGTATTTGATTAGTCTTATATTTGTTGTATTTTACCCCACATAATCATTGTGTACCGTATCCCATACAAGAACGTGCTATTTATTGTTAATCATTTATTGTTTTACTATTTAAATGCGTCTATACGCAAAGTATTCTAATTACGTATATGCTCCAGCCAGGTGGTGGCTATTGACAAATAATCGAGTTGCTGTAAGGATTTGCACGGTCCAATAGGAGAATGCCGATAAGCCTACCGAATAAATGGCTTAAACCCTTGAGAGGAAGGAAGAGTGCGTGGGCAGTAAATTTAACCCAAATAAATTTTCTTAACATCTAAATGAATAGCCAAGGCCGCGTTTGTGTAATCTCCTTTACCCTAATTTGGCGCTATGATGTGAGGCATACTACACTGTGACGTCAAGTTTGATATGGGGGTTGATAAAAGGAGACAGCGGACGTGGGAGATTCAGTTAGCAAATATTGACCTTGCCAGTATCAGCGAAGGCACTTTGAACAAAGACAGTCCTTTTTTTATCACAATTGTCTTTGGCGTGTACGATATTTCGAGTTCATCAGAGCAATGTCGTCTCAAAAGTTTTACGGGGAAGGAAAATTTAAGAGTGAGATTCCTCCTCAGACACAGGAACGGTTGCCCGGCACGGAGGAAGCAATGGATCCATCCTCAGAACCGACAAAGTTAGAAACTCAAAGTGGCCTGCGTGAGTATTCAGGAGTCGGTAAATTGAAGGGCAAAAAAGCAATAATCTCTGGCGGTGATAGTGGGATCGGTCGTAGTGTGGCCGTTCTTTTTGCAAGAGAAGGAGCAGATTCCACAATTCTTTACTTGCCTGAAGAAGAAGTCGATGCTCGAGAGACAAAGAAACTAGTTGAACGCGAAGGACAGCAATGTCTATGTTTTCCACTAGATATAACCCGTGAAGATTTGGTCAAGGAAGCTGTTCAGAAACATGTGGATCATTATAAACGGATTGATATCTTGGTGAACAATGCTTCGCGGCAAGAGCAGTGCAAAAACTTTGAAGATATTAGTTTGGAAGAAGTTTCGTTAACTTTTCGAACTAATATTTGGAGTATGTTTGCTCTTACAAAGTATTCCCTGCCTCATATGCGTGAAGGCTCGAGCATAATAAACTCGACTTCTGTCACTGCGTATCGTGGTTCTCCTGCTATGGTACCTTATAGCTCAACTAAAGGTGCCATTGTTACTTTTACACGAAGTTTGGCCAAGCAGCTTATTTCCCGCAATATTAGAGTTAATGCGGTAGCACCGGGGCCCGTGCACACGCCCTTAAACGCGGCCTCTAGACCTCCTGAGCAAATGGAAGATTTTGGAAGCGGTAGCTTGGTGGGAAGAGCGTTTCAGCCCTCTGAAATCGCTCCTACTTACGTTTTCTTGGCTAGTGCTGAGGGTATTGCATACGTGGGCACAACGCTACATCCCTCTGCAGAAATTTTAAATGTATAAAGCTTTTTTCGCTTTGTAATTGCGGGAATAAAGTACTTTGATGCATGCTTTTTGTGTTTTCTACAGTGCCGAGTAAAACATTTCACAAGTCGGCAGTTTGGATACACACGCCATATAGCAAACAATGATTTGATTTAATATTACACAGAATACTGTAGCGTGTAGATTGCAGTAAGGGAATATATCACCATATATTACTATATATATTACTATATATATTGCTATATATTTTACTATATACCATATATTTATTATTGTCTCGAGTTACATTCAAGTCGTATATAATGGATAAACAACAGCTTAAATTATATGCAGCATTAATTGGCTGCTGCACCGAGTTGGATTGGTGCATTTGGAATGAGGTAAGTGTACATTTACAGAAGCCTTCTTTGACGGTAATTAGCGTTACTTTAGTAACAGATAAGGGCAATATCAAGCTTGAACTCTACTGCGATCAGGCGCCTAAAGCATGCGAAAACTTTCTGGCGTTGTGCGCAAGTGGCTATTATGATAACACTTTGATCCATCGCAATATAAAAGGGTTTATGGTGCAGGTGAGTAGATCAAGTTTCTAGTTGTTAATATATAGATGGGAGATCCGACAGGTACGGGGAAGGGTGGAGACTCGATTTGGGGCAGAGAGTTTGAAGATGAAATTAATGATTCACTGAAACACGACAAGAGGGTAAGATGCTTCTTGCGATTGCATTTGCCTTTTCAATTTATCTGACTAGCAATGCTTTACTATTGCTTAGTGTGACTGTCTGTAGCCGCCGCTGACAAATCAAAGGGGGTAGTTTCCATGGCCAATTCTGGGCCGAACACAAACAAGAGCCAGTTTTTCATCACATTTAGCAAGCAGCCACATTTAGACGGAAAATATACTATATTTGCACAGTAGGTTAAATTTTGTCGTTTGGTCTCCAGAGTGAATTCTTTTCTACGCGAATTCAATTGCTGTTTTACTACTTGTTTTACAGATATTCACATTGGTTATGCTCATTTACCCATTTTATTTTGTATTTGTTCCTGACAGCGGCAGTGTCATTTACGGTGCGGAGACAACATTAAAGCTCATTGAGGACGAACCTTGCGGGAAGAAAAACAGGCCTCTACATGAAATACGGCTTCAAAAAGTTATCATACACGCTAATCCGTTTGCCAATGCATGAAACGTGGCAGCTAATTGAAAACAGGGCCAAACTGGCAAAGTTTGCATCGATCCATATTACATTTTCAGCATACACGAAAAGTACATATGACCACGAAAGAGCTATACTTCAAAATCACATACATTAATAAAATTCTAACCACGTTGCTCCGGTTTGAGTTGGTTGTGGTAAAGCTCTTCCACATTTAGCAACCGCCGGCCTCGTTCTTTTGAAATTGTGACCGGATCCTTTATCTCCGTAATTGCTTCGTAAAAGCATTTTATCAAGTTCATACCGTTACGCGACTTGAAAACTTTTGCAGACAGATCTTTTATTCCAGCGGCAAGACAAATTTCATAAATGTAATGATTGCATCGCAGCCCGAACCCGAGCGGCCTTGCTCGTGCTTGCATTCGCACAGAATGGTACTTGTGATCCACAAACCCGTGAATCGTTCTATTCTCGAACCGAGTAATCCGTCTCATATTCTTTACGGCGGCCGTATTGGCCTTTCGGATAGACAGAGAAGGATCATGATCTTTGCCTTCGCCCAACCCAACGAGTCCATTCTCATCACCTGCGACAGAAATAGAGTAAAAGCTCCGGATTTTGCCTTTACCCGTTTGATTAACGACACGCTTGGTCATTAGTGAGCGAATATGCAGTGATTTAAGTTCCTTCTCCGTGATCCCCACGTAAGCGTCTGCCGTACTAGAAATCGTCGTGCTTTCAACTTCTGGCTGCGGCTGACGAAACCGCATATTCGCCCACTCGGGTTCCCGCTCAACTCGCCGGGAGCGGCCGGTTTTGCTGTCCCGCGGCGCCTGAGGCAGCGCGTAGTCCAATACTGGATCAAGGTCACGGAAGGTGTCAAAGTAAGGGACATTTAGTACAGTTGCTCTGCTCCCTGCATTGGCAAAATCGTCAAGGCTCACACTCTGCTCAATCACGGACCGCCACCGTTCAATTTCGGAAGGCGCGAATGGTTCAATGCGTACAGCGTCTTTTCCCGGTTTTTGCGATTTAGATTTGGGCCTTTTTCCCGAGTTTTGCTGAGCTTTTGGCTCTGACGAGGCTGCAGCCGTCCGACCGCCAGTACCATCTGCGGCTTTTCCGGCCTCCGTAGTCGGCTTTGCCGTCTGCGGCTCCGCGGCTTCCGAGGAGGGCTCTGTGCCTTTTGCATCGCTGCTGTTCAGCCGCAGTCCAGATACTCTGTAGTTTGGCGAGGCAAAAGTTGGCCGTGTCCACGCAGTGCACGAAGCACTGCGTGGCACAGTCAGGAGACGAGGAATTGGCACCCGCATTAACAGTAAGCCTTCCAAGGCACAAGACGAGAATCTTACTTTTGCCTCGAGATTTTACCGTGCGCGATTTTTATTTGCTTATTTCTTATTTAATTATTTTATTTTTATTTTTCTAGTCTTATTTTTCTAGTTTTATTTTTTTAGTTTCGTTTAGTTTCGTTATACTGCGTGCTACCCTTTGTATGCAAAGTTTTGCTGTACCGTTCTCTGAGCCAGGGTTAGGGTTAAGATCATGTATTATCTGGAAACCACTTTTTTATTAGCGCTGCCTATACTCGTAATGTAAGCTCTGCCTCCCAATAAAAACTCTGCTATACTTTACATTAATCTTTTTTTTTGTGGAAATATGAATGGCCTGGCGAGCAATCTGCGCCAAGGGCAGTATAGGTTTTGTGAGATTCGTTGAGAGACAAAATCACGGCCAGACGCCACGTTTCTGCCGCACGATCATGGTTGAAAAATCTGCTAACGGCGGCGGCAATGCCGCTCCGCCGATCAAGAAGAGAAAGCTCAAGCACACAACGCGACCAGTGAAACCAGGGTCGGCAGAAGAAGCATTGGTGAAAGATGTGGAATCGCTCGTATCGGTACATGATTTATCTCGAATAATCCGGCGTGGTGAACCAGGACGGCCAGAGATGTTTTCTACTTTTCCCGTCGAAATTTTAGAATTAAGTGCGACCGGCGAGGGGCTCGGTGTAGACCGTGACAGAAAGCATATTGTTGTAGTGCCTTTTTGTTTGCCCGGTGAAACAGTTTTAACTAAAATTTACCGGAATACCACGCAAGAGTATGTGTATAAAAATTTGTTTTTATGAAAATTCATTTTTACGTTGCTCTTCGACCCATAACCATCAATGATTATCGTCGCTAATAGCGAAAGCGAACATTAAATTGTCGTTGTTTCTTTTCTCTCTGATGGCCTTAGACTTATCTAGCCTTTTTTATTGTGTTCGGCGGGATTATTTCTGAACAATTCTCGTTTTTAATTTTATTTCAAGGATGAAACTTCAAGCTACGTCTCAAGGACAGTTTGTAATCCTGTAAATTGCCTTTACGCTTTTGCAGAGAATACTAACAAACAGCTTATTTTGCATGGGCGACTTGGTATCAGTACAAGTCGCGTCTCCGGAGCGCGATAATGATTTAGTTAAATGCCGCTATTTCGGTTCGTGTGCTGGCTGTCAGTTTCAGATGTGGCCATATGCCAAACAGCTCGAGCACAAACGCCAAGTTGTCCGTAAAGCGTACGAGAACTTTTCATCACTCACAAAGTCTTCCGATTTCCCTGTGGTTGGAGCCACCCATGGAAGCCCTTTGCAATACGCTTATCGTACAAAACTGACGCCTCACTTTGATCGGCCTCGAAGAGATAAAGATGGCGGTGTTTTGCCTTTCCCCATTGGATTCACAGTCAAAGGGAGACAGACGACTTTAGACATTGAAGAGTGTCCCATTGGTACTGCTTCACTGAGCAAGGCGCTACCCACCCTGCGAGAACAAACTTTGGCGAACCGGGATAAATACAAGTTGGGTGCTACTATACTTATGCGCGAGTCGCAAAGGACGATTGACGGTAAAGTTGAAAAATATTGCGAGACGGATAACAAGGCGACCATTGTGGAGCAGTTTGGTGAATATAAATTCGAAGCTCCAGCAGGTATGAACTTTATATATTTTTCAAGTCTTGTCAGTCTCTATCTCGTAATATAAATCTATTTTTCTTCTTCTAGAGTTGACAAACTCATATTGATCTGCGTTCAATTCAATTGTTAACTCGTGCAAAGGCGACTTTTTCCAGAATAATAGTTCAATTCTCCCCGACTTGACTTCATATGTTCGAGACCAGCTGCATGTGGGAGACAGTACTCCGCTAAAGTACTTGGTCGATGCTTACTGCGGTTCTGGTCTCTTTACAGTAACCTGCGCAAAGGGTCTGGAGAGATCTGTGGGTGTTGAGATATCTGCGAAATCTATCGAATACGCTAAACGAAATTGCGCTCTAAACAATATTGAAAATGCAGAGTTTATAGTCGGAAATGCAGAGCGATTGTTTGCCGAGCTGTCTTTCACCGGAGAAGCCACGGGTATGGTGATTGATCCACCTCGGAAAGGCTGTGATACACTGTTTCTAGAGCAGTTATTGGCCTTTGCCCCGCGACGTATTGTTTACGTGAGCTGTAATGTTCATACCCAGGCGCGGGACGTGGATTATATTTGCCGGAATAAAACAGCTGCGGGTGGGACTTATCGCCTGGATACAGTCTGTGGATTTGATATGTTTCCACAGACTTATCATGTTGAAAGTGTGGCCACTCTCACCTTGCAAGATCCGGCAGATGTGTGAAGAATATGTGGAATAGATTAGTCACTACGACAATTATGCTAATAATGTTTCAGATATCGGCATGCTTTGTCCATCTAGACTTTAGGCACGATTAGCATGCTTCTACATAATTTCCCAAGCAGCCTAGCTAGAACTTTTTAGTAAAGCCAGGCACTGGTAGTCATTTCTTATGAGCAGTTGATTCTCTTACATTTATTAGCAGCTTACAGATAAAAGTTTAGTTGATTTATTTATATTTTATTATTTATATATATATATATATATATATATTAATTTATTTATCTTTATAAATAATAATTATTGGAATCGAACCGAATCTTTTTATTTTTATTTATGCGCATTAATATATGTCTACTACATATACGTGTCTACTATATATATGTGTCTACTATATGTCTATTATATGTCTGTTATATAAATTTTTTTATTACTTTTTATAACTTTTTTCTCTTTCTGAACATTCTCCTTTATTCTCTTTTTTTTTTCTCTTTTTTAATTTATATACTCGCGCCCGTCAATTGTGCCAGTTTTTTTGGATCCAAGAGACATGAGCGATGACGGGCTCATTCTGAACTTTGCACCACCGTCAAATCCGTCAGCCAAACCTCATAAGCGTGTACAGAGCAAACCGGCAAGCGGCAGATGGACTGACAGGTTAAAGCATGCAAAAAGCAGCAAATTGAGGAGGAAGCAGCAATCTGCGCCCGCAGTGCGCCCCATCAGTGTTGCCTCGGACGCGCTCGCTGACTCGCGGGGCCAAGTGTCTGGGAGCGATAGGCGGCTCGACTCAAAGGCCAAGGAGAGAGCGGCGCCTAAATCTTTTAGTGGCAATGGCAGTTTAAAGGAAGGCTCGCAGGCTTTTAGCCACAGGCACAGAAAGCCAGTGCCGAGGGCAGAAGAAAAAGACGCAGCGTCCTCGGTCAGTGTACAGATTTTAGGAGTCAATGGACCTGGCCAGTCTATTCAAAATCGCCAGCAAGTTCAAGGACGGCAGTCACTACAAAAGGAGCAGCAAAACCAAAACCAAAACCAAAACCAAAAGCCAAAGCAAAAGCAAAAAGAGCAGCCAAAGCAAAAACAGTCGCAACAGCACGTGTCTTCGCTTTTCTCCTTCAATCCAGCGGCGCCGGCACAGTCAGCTTTGGCTGATGGAGCCAGTCACGAGCTCGGAACGGCGACGAATGCTCCGCTTGCTAGTGCGCAAGGGTTTTCTACGTTTGGTGTAGACGAGACACTGTGCAGGGTTTTGCAGCAGCGGCTCGGGATCAGCCGGCCGACCACGATACAGAGCAAATGCCTGCCTCTTCTGCTGTCTTCTGCCCGGGACATGCTGATCCAGGCAGAGACTGGCTCTGGCAAGACGCTGGCCTACCTGCTGCCCATCGTGTCGCGTATAATGACGCTGCCCTCTGGCAAAAGGAGCCGAGAGCAAGGACTGTGGGCCTTAATAATAACGCCTACTCGTGAACTGAGCAATCAGGTCATGTCCGTCCTGACTGCACTGTTCCATCACGCAGACTCCCACTGGATCGTGCCCTGTGTGGCTATTGGTGGAGAACGGAAAAAGGCGGAAAAGGCGAGAATTCGAAAGGGGATAAACGTACTCGTGGGCACACCGGGTCGGGTCCTTGATCATTTGGAAAACACGCATAGCCTAAATGTCAGGGCGGTTAAATGGATTGTGCTGGACGAAGGCGATCGGCTCATGGAGCTGGGATTGGGCGAAACTGTACAAAAGATTTTGGGCATAGTGAGGCAAATGTCCTCGTCCACTCTAGAAATTGGGGGGAAAATGCCAGTAAAACAGGTGACTGTCCTGTGCTCCGCTACAATGCAGGACTCAACCAGGGAAATGGCAAATATACCAGACGCTGTCTTTGTACGAGCACAAGAAGAGGATTCTTCCCGCAAGACAAAGACAGTTGCTCCTGCTCAATTGGAGCAGAGATTGTTTTACGCTCCCGCCAAATTACGTATGGTCTGCCTGGCCTCAACTTTGCTTGAGGCAGCCAGAGAAAAGGATGGGAAAGGCGGGGATGGAAACGGTCAAAAAAGCCGAAAAATAATCGTGTTTTTTTCCTGTGCCGCCAGTGTAGACTTTTATTTCCGTGTTTTTGCGTCTTGTGATGATCCTTCTTTGTCTGCATGTAACGCAGCAGCCTTGAACGATACTTGCAAGATTTTTCGTCTGCACGGATCAATGGACCAGTCTCTGCGTACATCAACGATTAATGCCTTTGCCTCTGGAAAATCTGAGGCTTTGACTGATTCATTTGGACAGCAAACCTGCTCCGTTCTCTTCTGCACAGACGTGGCAGCTCGAGGATTAGATCTGCCAACTGTTGATCTCGTTATTCAGTTCGATGCTCCCTTCTCTGTAGACGATTACATTCACAGAATCGGTAGAACTGCCCGTGCTGGTATGGACGGAAAGGCAATATTGTTCCTTTTGCCCAGTGAAGCGGCGTACAGCGATGTGCTCAAGGGAAGCGGTATCAACGTCCACGATGACGGACTAATGACTGTGGATAAATGTCTGCAAGCTGGCTTTGGTGGCCGTATTAAATATGAATGGGAAACCGCCGCGACTGAATGGCAGTTGGATAGAGAACGCTGGGTTATGAGCTCTACAGAGGTATGTTGGTTTTTTATTTATTTATTTATTTATTATTTTATTATTTTATTATTCTTCTTCTTTGAAAACCGACTAATATCAGAACACAAAACTCGCAATTGACGCGTTTCAAGCACACATCCGAGCCTACGCGACTCATACAGCCGGTGAAAAGAATATTTTTAATATCAGATCTCTCCATTTGGGCCATTTGGCCAAAAGTTTTGCATTACGGGAAACTCCGGGACAGATGAGCAGGAAAATCGGGTCAGGCCCAGACGATATGAAAAAGCGTAAAAAGGGAGAAATGCAAGAAGGCGGGAAAAGCAAGAAACGTGCTATCGGTCCAGGAAATGCGGCAGCGATAATGAGAAAAAAGGCAGCTGAGCATCAGGGCTTAGACTATAATGTTGGCCTTGGTGGATATGTGCTTTGATAATGATACCATCAACCAGGACTTGTACATATAAATGCTATATAGATTGAGGCATATGTCGGATTGCCCTCTTTGGCAGAACGTACTTTAAAAGTTGTTTATTTATAATTATACTATTCACATGAACCCTGTAATTCTTTTCAATATAACCAACCAGCTTAGTTTGAACTCGAGCAAAGTGGTTTCACGAACCACGAAAGCAATCCTTCAAACATTTAGTCACTAACAAGTCCAATTTCTAAATTGACTTGGAATCTTACACACGTCATACATACGCAAGCCGTACCAGCCCACTCGCTGCGCCAACAGCCAGCCATCGTTGTTGCCTATTGCTTTCACACCATTTTGCCTTGATAATTAGGTACACAAGACCCCAAAAGTCAAACTTACACAGGTAACATTAAGCTCGCGGGGATAGTAATATCCGGGTAACGTTTTCCGTATTGTATCATTAACAGCTGGTTTAAATCCTTCCACGTAGCGGTATATTTGCCTTTCAGAATCATAGTCAATTTGAAATAATACTACTGCGTCTGGGTCTCGTTTCTTTGAAAACTTTTGTCGCGGGTTACAAAGACTTGCTCGCCCGTCAGCCCCGGTAACAGCGAGTAAATGGTGCCTAAAAGTTGTAGCAATGTCCATGACCGGAGCATCAAACTGGAAAAGCTTTTTACTACCAGTGATGGGCAGAGCTACTATAGTCTGCTGATCCAAGCAAGTGACGACCGTCTGCAGTAGCGGCGAAACTGCAACAAACGGGACGTGGTCTAGCATTAGTAAGAACAGGAATCAATCAATCAAAAAATAATAAAATAATAAAATAATAAAATAATAAAATAATAAAATAATAAACTAATAAACTAATAAAATAATAAAATAATAAAATAATAAAATAATAAAATAATAAAATAATAAAATAATAAAATAATAAAATAATAAAATAACAAAATAACAAAATAACAAAATAACAAAATAAATAAATAAATAAATAAATAAATAAATAAATAAATAAATAAATAAATAAATAAATAAATAAATAAATAAATAAATAAATAAATAAATAAATAAATAAATAAATAAATAAATAAATAAATAAATAAATAAATAAATAAATAAATAAATAAATAAATAAATAAATAAATAAATAAATAAATAAATAAATAATTTATAGTCTTACAATGAACTACTTCGTACTGATCGGACCCCTCGAAATGGCACCCGTTCCATACACTACGGCACAATTGGCTGGAAAGGCTGGTGGAAACGAGTTCATTTCGCCTTGCACGCACAATCCGGGTAACGATCCCCACGTGAACTGGCACGTACGCCTTCGGCCTCAAGACCCCCATGTCTCCCAAATCCCACGCGGCAATAAACCCGTTTGAGCAGCCAGTATACACTACGCTGCCTATCAAAAGAGCACTTGAAATAGCCACCTTTTGCGGGAGCAATAGACAAGTTCGTGGCTGGTTCAGCGTGTAGAATGGTGTAGGCCCTTGTTTCGCGGGTATATCAATGAACCTTACGACTCCATCGCCACAGACGGCCATCAGTATTCCTACTGTGTCTTTTACGCTTTTGCCATTTGCACTTTCCCCTTGAGGAGTCCACTGTAACTGCCAAGTGCAACCGTACCCCGTTTGCACGTGGCAGTGGAAAAGCAGACTTGGTCCGTGGTCACTGCTGCCTGATTCAGCGTTCAAAGACTGGCACAGACCGTAAACACTCACTCCAGCGCCAGCGGCAATAGCCAAGTACTGAGTGTCAGAGTCTGCCGTCTCTGTCCACGCGAGAGCCGTAACAGCGGCCGATCCAGCATTGAAAATCCATCCGGACCGATACGCACGGCCCAGTGGGACTGGCTGCCTTTGCAGCTCGACAAGACCCGCGTCCAGCTCGAGTCTGAGGATTGGCTCATTAACCTCCCGCACTTGATCCAACTCTGTCGGCCGCGTACGCCTGAGCCATTGGGCGAGTCCGCTCGCTGCTTTGTCTTGCGCACGTCTTTCCTCTTCATCGCTGAACCTTGACGGCGACTCGCTTTGAGCTAAAAGATCAAGGTCCAGGCCTGAACTATTGCCGCAGGCTAAAGTGCCCCAGTCGTCTTGCACGGGCAGTGCTAAAGGCGCCAAGGACTGCTGTGGAGCATTGCTGTGCGTATACTGCCGCCTCAGTGGGAGCGGCGGTGAGGTTTCAGGCGTAAGTGATAAAATAGTACCTGCCGAGCCCGAGCTGCTCTTATCGTTTGGCAATATCCATTCGGTCATGCCTTGGCATGTCGCACTCGTTTAAATATTATTATTATTTATTATTATTTATTATTATTTATTATTATTATTATTATTATTATTATTATTATTATTATTATTTGATTCTTTAAATTAATTTTGTAATTCAGCGGCGCTCAATGTCGGCCAACCATACAATGGACGACAATGAAGACTCTAAAGAGGCGCCCGTTATGCTTGGCTTTGCTGAGCCTATTGATGATACCAATGTTGATTTTATGCTCAGCCGTATTGGCGGCTTTCCCGTACGTTTTATGTCTATATATACTATTTTTTTTCTTTTTTTTTTTTTTTTTTTTTTTTAGTATGTTCATTAACAAATCCCAGTATTTGCCAGATAAAGAGCCCACGATTACTGCCGACCAGTTACGCTGTGGTTATTGCGGAGATGTAATGAGTTTGTTGGTGCAAGTTTACTGCCCAGAAATTGGGAACGACGCGTATCATCGAGCCATTTATGTTTTCGCGTGCAAAAAAGGCCATACGAGAAGCGCCTTCCCGCCGTGTTTTAAGGCTATAAGGGTGCAGCGCACAAAGGACCAAGACATTAAAGGTCAGTATGTTACACTAGGCACCGTCTTCCCAGAGTACGAAATTGTTTCTGAGCCAGAGCCAGAGGAATCAAAGCCCAGTGAGTCTGCTATAGTACAGAGGTCATTGGGCTCCCAAGCAGTTCCAGACTTGGAGGAGGCAGTTGAGACAATCGGCAATGGTGACGCCACTTTTCTCTCGTTTCAGAGAAGGATTGAGCGCGAACCAGAACAAGTGCTACGGTATGTTCGCAACAACAAAGAAGGAACATCTCTTTCACCACATATCCTTTGGATCAGCGATAAGGGCAAGATCAAAGGTGCCCCTCCGTGTCCATGTGGAGCTCCGCGAGAGATAGAAATGCAAATTCTCTCGACTCTGTTAAACCATCTCCTTATTGACCCAACCGATTCACATTCACTGGACTGGGGCGTTTTAAATGTTTATACTTGCACAAGTGACTGTACTGCTGCCAATGGGACCGGATTCGCTACTGAATGTATTTACCGGCAGGACGTGGATCCCAATTGAGCTTTTGCTTGATTTTTACAGATTTTTTATACCATTTATCTGCTCTCTTTACGGTTGGATGGTTTTTGTTTTGAATGATACAGATACCCTTTGGAGATGGATGACACGAGGCGTGAATAAAGTGTCGTTGCCTCCGAATACTATACGGACAAACGTAGATGGATTCCGTTACAAAAATGCCAAATACACTTTCTTAACATTGTGATTTTTAGTCATGTAGATTGGAAATAATAATAATTATTATTTTTATCACGATAACTTTGTTGAACTAAAATATCACTGATGTAAGCTCCACCATTATAGCAATAATCCGAAATTGTTTTGCTTTGCTCTCTTTATTTTTGACTTAAATGGTTTATAATTTAGAATCTTATTGTACGGGACTAGTATACAAGCTGGCTGCACTTTTTAACATTTTTGTTTCAATTCATCAGAGCATCCATCGACACCCTCAAGGTCGTAAAGACCGCAAAGCGCCCACGACGATAATACTTTCTTGCGAAGCAGATTGCGACCCCGTTTTCCTAACCGTATTGTGCAACAAAACTTGTAACCTTTCAAAATCTGATCGTAAGAGTCGAGCCAAAACTGACTGTGGTGATGCTGCAATGTCTCTTGCTCTTGAGGCAATAACAGAGGCTAAACGCCGCCAGAAAGCAGAGACAGGATTCGCTTCATCCAGGCCAGAGTAAGGTGATTGTTTGATCAAAGTCAGCAAATCAGCCGAAGTTGTAATTTCAAAACTAGTCTGGGACCTTAATGCCTTTTCCAAGAGCTGAACACGAACTGCATAGTCACCAATAGTACTCCAACATGATTCTATAGTGCGCCAGGCGCTTTGCTGAGTACTTGATTCAGTTTCCGAGGAAAAAAGCCGTCTCGAGACGCTTTGGCTGGAGAACGACTTGTTCACCAGGTCTGCAGCTGCGCGTACACATTCGTCAATTACTCGAGAGCAAATCTGTACGAGCGAGTCCTGTGAAACAACCGACAGGATCCTTGCACTTTGTGACAATACTGCCAGTTCCACCGGCTGTTCCGGTCTTGTGATTGTCTGTATTTTTTCAACAGCGTCGTAGACTATACGGCCACGCAAAGAGTCCCGCCATGGTTTTCTCGCGGAAATTATACGGACCCTCATCTGATTTATTATTAGTATTTATCCGTTTTTTGTTTGAGTAAAAGTACCAGCTCAGGCGTCTGTTCCAGCATCGCTTCAAGGTCCCTCCACACAGTAATTGCCCTAAAGTAGACGCTAAATTTTTCTCTCTCTACAGTGAGTTTACTGGCCTCTTCTAATTGCGCCTCAAGTCGCCTTGATAGTAGTATAAACCGTTCAGTAACAGTAAGAAGTCTGGTGGCCGAATGTAAACGGTCTGCTGCTCTGTGGTAAAGCTGTGCTTTTTTGTACGGTTGTAAAAGCCGTTTCGCGATTCTTGCATTAGTAATCCGTTGGAAAACGCGATTTCTATCGTTTTTTATTTATTTATAGTTCACCGTTCTTTCTCTTGTTTTTTTGATCTGACTTTGACAATGATAACATTACCTTGAATGTGTTTCCTCGACATCCTTAAGGGTCGATGACAGCTGATTTACATTCGAGCAATTCTCGCGGATTGTGGTTACAAGTGTGAGCAAAGTATCCGCGTTTTGAGTGATCTAATGTTGGAATTGTTAACAAACAAACTAAAACAATTGCTTTTCGTTTGTCTCATTTCACACTAAAGCTTACATGATCTGTAGCGGCTTGCCGCACATCGTACAATTGAAACTGGACTTTGCTCAAAGGCGTATCGAGATCGACAGTAGCATCGCCCTCGTTGTTAATAGACTGGACATACTCGTTTGCAAGTTCCAGAGCGGCACTTGAGATTTTGCCTTCAGAGCCATTGCCGTTCATTATCCCCTTATTAATGCAAATGACAACTCAAATACGTCTACCGATGAATGGCCATCTTGAGCATTGGCGGGGTCGTGTTTTAATTGTCCAATTAATTCAAAGTGACCACAGCAACAATTATTATTGTTATTATTATTATTATTATTATTATTATTATTATTATTATTATTATTATTATTATTATTATTATTATTATTATTATTATTATTTCTTAAAAAGTCTACGCAAGCTTCTGGCCGATTACTAGATTTTAATGCTTGAAATGAAATAGAAAATATTTGAGTATACACTAATTAAACAATTTCCCCTTTATTATATCTTTTTGTACAGTCTTAAAACTGATCATCAAAGCCGTTAAAACATAACTCAACTCAACGGGAATAGCGGCACTTTTTTATTTATCCTTCCTATAACCTGATTCTAGATTCGTAAGTTGGTTACACGCTACCAAATATTACGAACACGCAATACAGACCAAGCCCCAAACCAAATTTCCGTCAATCCAAATTTCCCGCCGAGGGGGAAATTTGAGAACTGAATAACATTTGACCATACAACACGCCTAAATCACTTGAAGGTTTGCGCGAAGCACGCAAAAAAAAACTTGAATAAAACTAAATAAAAGAGACAGAAAACAACCAAAAGATCACCTTTCGATTGAGCTCCTGGCTCTACTGCTCACAACAACGGGCCATAAGACAGCCGAGACTTAATTTGCAATCCAAAAACTAAAATGATAAAATCAGAAATAGAAAACAATTTTTGATAAGAGATATCCAACTAAAAACCACACTGATAGCAAAAACAAGCATACCGACAGCGCACGCTAAAATTTTGGTTCAAAACTTTTGTATTTAAAATACTTTTATTGAAGAAAAAAACAAAATATTTCATCTTGAAATTCCATGATATCACCGCTTGTATACCGACAATCGTTGAAATGCATACCGCTTAACACATTGTGCTCGATATGTAAAATAAATTAAAAGAAACTAACCTCCCACACACACATAAGAAAAGATAAGAACAGGCTCGATATTCGATGTTTAATATAAGGCAAAAGTACAAGCCTAAACAAGCCTGACGTCTCAAAATTACATCTCGAATCGTATTAATTCTGCCCACATTTTTCATTTGAAACCAGACGGAAAACGGAGAACGAAAAAAAGATACCCAAGGAAAACAAATATAAAAACAAAAGACGAAATAAACTTCTCTGCCATCTGTTCCTTGAACCCATCAACCCCAAACATCAGCACTGATCCCCGTTACAAAACTCGTAGCTGGTGCTTTAGATGAAGGTTTTGAAAAAGATGAGCGCCAAAGGCTGCTGGAATCAGAGCTGCCACTCCCACCAGCTGAAGACCAGGAAGAAGCGAAATTTGACAGACCGCTGGGAAATCCAAAGGTAGCGGAAGACGAAGCAGAAGTAGGCGCAGACAAATTGGAAACTGGACCTGGTGAGGCAGTCCAAGTAGGTGAGGGCTGCAAAGCATAAGCTGGCCGAGTTCCGATGGGCGGGATACGAGGCAAAGAAGCTTTAGCAGATTTCATATCCTCGGTTTCTCGACCCGACCCGGTTTTAAGAGACGAGGAGGATAAAGAATCGCTACGGTCTTGGGCAGAAAAGCTAGAATGAAACGAATCTGCCAGACTATCTGCTCTGCTGTCGATTCCACCGCCCGAAATTCCAGTATTGGTATTTGGAGCTACTGCTGCTGTGGCTGACGATTGCAGGGAAGACAGAGAGGCAGCCGAAGGAGAGGCAGCAGATGGAGGTAATCCTGAAGCCGCAAAAAGAAGCGGATGAACCCCGTGTCCATTTATGCCTGTATTTAATGATGAATCGTTTGAACAACTGCTACGCAAATCAAATGCAGGCGAGCCGTCTCCCCCAAAGGCAGAAGACTTAGGAGCAGAAGCAGCTGAGGAAGGTTTGAACCCTACTCC